>CM054059.1:276794906-277394906 GCA_028641055.1 Alopecurus myosuroides
AAAATATCAGACTGTTCTCCATCCCATTTCATTCATCAGGTCAGCAGATAAACTCAAGAATTTAGGGGAATTCTTTGAAATCAAGAAACGTAAGTATCTGTGATCGACCTAGGCTGGAAACGATGACCCCGTTGAGGGCCTCGGTTACGTGTTATATGGGTGGATGAAGATGGCTTTATTGTGATGTAGGCTTGCTTGACTGATCCAGTGGAGACAGGGACGAGAGGGTAAAGACCATCATGACATGGCCCCTGAAACAGAACTCTCCTTGTTGCCTGATCCTTGATAAGAAAGAAATATGGATGAAATTCAATAAAAACATCATTATCAAGGGTGAGTTTATGCACAGAAAGGAGATTCATAGAGACACTAGGAACATGTAGAATATTTTTGAAGTGTAAGGAATCATGGGAAGTATGCAATGTTGAATGACCATAATGCTTAATTTTCATACCATTACCATCTGCAGTGTGTATGCGATCACGTCCATGATACTTGTCACATGTAGTCAGCTTGTTCAATTCTCCAGTGAGATGATGTGTGGCGCCTGAATCCATATACCAGTTCGTATCAACACCATAGGCAGCACCATTTGCACCCTTGCGATCATGATCACCACTTTCGTCATCAGAATCATTGCCACGGCGCCACCAACAATTTCCCGCGGAGTGACCGTGGATTTTACAAATTTGACATGTTATGTTCTCATATGGCGTAGGTGCACGGCGTATGTAACGTCGTGGACGGCTTCCTCCATCATTGCGCCGATCACCACTGCCATCACGGTTTCCATCATAGCGCCTTTCTCCATCATAACGACGGTCACCACCATCATCACGACGGTCACGACCTCCATCATAGCGGCGATCGCCGCCACCATCATAACGCCTGTCACGACGATCTGTATCATCACGGCGATCTCTGCGATCACGGTCAGGGGAACGGCCACGGCCCCCCATCCTGGCGCCTGTAGTCCTGGCGCTCACCGCGATCACCATCCTGGCGCCTATAGTCACCGCGGTCACCGCGGTCACCGTCGGCACGCCTGTACGTCCGCGGCGCGCAGCGTTGGCTGACGAAACGAATCCATCGCCACGGGTATCAGCAAGCATTTTCTCCCGCATATCATGTGAGTTCATCATACCGAACAGATCTGACAGGGTGGTGTTCGGATTGGCTGTAACAGATAAAACCAGAGAATTGTACGAAGCATCCAGCCCGTTGAGGATATAACCAACGAGCTCTTCATCATCAATTATTTTGCCGGCCGCAGCAAGCTCAGATCTGTATCCCTTCATCTGAGTAAAGAACTGCGCCGTTGTCATATTGTTCTTCTTTGTGGTATTGAGGGCTGTCCGAAGATGTTGCACGCGGGATCGGGATTGCGAGGCAAACATGTCGGAGATCACAGCCCAGATTTCAGCTGCGGTATTCAGTCCAAGCACATGCGCAAGCACGTCCGGGGACAGGGAGTTCACCAGGTAACTCACCACAAGCTGGTCTCGCTCGAGCCAAGCAATGTATGCCGGATTCTCGACGAGTTTCTTCTTCTTCGGGTCATCTTTATCCTCAACCTCCAGATGTGTGGCCGGTGCGGCATCTGTGCCGTCAAGCAGACCAAGAGCTCGCGCACCGAGCAGAGCCGGGAACACCAATGCTTTCCAGAAAAGAAAGTTATCAGGTGTGAGTTTTTGCGAGGGTGGAGAGCCCAAGCCGCTCATGGTGGAGCTCGAGGAGGACGCCATGAGCAATGGAGGGAGCTTCGGTTTTAGGGTTTTGTTTGTCTAGGTTTTGGTGTGGCGGCTAGGTCAGAGAAGAGGATGGCTCTGATACCATGTGATCGATCTAGGCTGGAAACGATGACCCCGTTGAGGGCCTCGGTTACGTGTTATATGGGGTGGAAAAGCCCCACCCGTGGCTTGTACATGAAGGAAAGAGGGGGCACGTATATGGGTTGGAGTACTACTCCATACACCCATATACGGGTTACAAACGATATCCAACAGTATCTACTAAATAGTGATATTAAACGCGAGTCGCAAGCAGAATTGATGGGGCAACAGCAACAATGTGGAAAATGGGAGGGAATCCTAAATAGCAAAGCACAGTCACTCGCTCATCACCGTGGTATCTCCTGGATCTACCTAATAAAAGGAAAACTGGGAAGAGAAAAATAAAAAAGGTAGTGTATTGTCTGTCTCTCTCTTGTCCCTGTGATGGTCCGCGTCTGGTCACACATGGCATGTGCATGCAGATGCGGAAAGAAATTGCCACCCAAAAACAGCGACCAATAACTCCCTGCCACCTTCCAATCTCCCAGCCCCATGATCCCATGACCCCCTCCGCCACACATCACCGCCGGACCCCGTGCGCGCAGGATGCTCCACCACCGAGGAGGTGTCGCCGCAATGCAGCTGCCGGGATCGTCGCCGCCACGCCCACGGCCACGGCGAGGGCGCTCGCCGCGGGCCTCTGGAGACTGCGCCACGCCGAGCGCCAAGCGGTCAACCCCAACGCTCGGCCGCACGTCGCTCCGGTGAGCTGCCCTCGCTGCCTTCCTATCTCTGATCGAGTGATCGGGTCGTTGCGTTGCCTTGCTGTGATCCTCTCACCTGTTCTGAGGGGATTGTTCTTCTTCGGTCAAGATTGATTTGCGTTCTTGATCTCCGGGATTAGAAGGAGTAGTTTGGATTTGATTGAGGCACACACTAGCTGTAATAAATTTTACTTTGGTTATTAATGGGTGGGTGGATTGTTCGGTTGTCCTTCCTTACACAATGGTCAAAATCGGACGGCACTTTTGACCTCTGATCCCCCAAAAGGTCAAAGCTGGTTTTTTTTTCTTCACTTTTCACCTCTGATCCGCCCTCTTACATATGGCGCCATCTGGTTCGATCACGTATATTATTACTCATTTTTCTTCGTGGATTTGATTAGGTAGGCATATGTGTGAGAATTGTGGGCGATAAAGTGTTCAATTAATCAGCATGATCGTTTGCTAATTTTCACCATTTACCCCTCATTTTTTTTGGCCGTTGTCCCTCCTCCATTAGTTATTGCCCTAAAGAGAGCATCATCATATAAGGGCATCTCCAGCCGTCCCCCCAGAGCCTCCCCAAGGGGCTTTTTTCGCGGCGGAAGCGGCGAATAGCGCCGCTTCTTCACCACTCGCCCCCCCCAGAGGCCCAAATAGCGCCGTTTCGGCGCTATTTGGCGCCGCGGCACCCAGGCCGCGCGGGAACGGAAACCCCCGCCCGTGACTTCCTTCTCGGCGCCCGCGCCGTCAAAGGCTGCCGGAGGCGGCGGGCCAGTGCATGCAGCGGCGACACGCGTGGCCAGTCAAAGTCCACCGGATTAATGGCGGTGCGGCAGCGGCGACACGCGCGGCGCGGCGACTGGCCCAGCCAGGCTATAAAAACGGTGGCCGCGCCTTCCCCGTACGCACATTCTCGACCCCTCCTCGCCGTTCTTTCTCCACCTTCGAACCCCGCCGCAATGGAGAACCTCTGGGAGGCGTGGCCCGAGAGCGACGACGACGAGCTGCAGCCAGCGCAGCGAGCTGCACCGGAGCCGCAGGTGGTGGCGTCGGAGCAGCCGCCCGAGCACGACGAGGCGCGCGAAGCACGTCGGGCTGCCCGCCACTGGAGGCGCGAGGTGAGGAGGCAGCCGGTGTGGCCCGAGCAGCACGCCGAGCTGCACTCCTTCGAGACCTCGCAGAACGAGGACGCGTACCGCAAGGTGCGCGGCGTCCTCGAGCAGGCCGCGGCGGCGGCGGAGGCAGCCGCCGTTCGAGCCTCCCTGGAGACGCACCAGCGGGAGGAGGCGGCGCGAGCGGTGCGCCGCCAGATGGCCCGGCGGGCTGCCTCCGTCGAGCAGGAGGGCGTCATCGCCCTCTACGAGGCGCAGCGTGAGGTGGCGCTGCAGGGTGAGCGGCGGCGCAACCGCCCGCCCTCTGAGCAGGCGCAGCTGCACCGGCTGCGCCTGCAGGCCCGAGCGGAGCGGGCGGAGCAGCGCCGTCTCGCCGCGGCGAGCCAGGACGGAGCTGGACCCTCCAACCAGCACCGCCACGACGAAGACGACGAAGCGTAGACGTAGGCGTAGTCATCGCGTAGTATCCGCTGTTTTTAGTTTAAATTTATCGTTTTAGATTTAAATTCGCGCCGAATATGTACGCAGTTTAAAATTTCAATAAAATTTCGACTAGTTTTTCAACTGCGTTTGTTTGGGCCGATTTGTTGGGCTCGGGACGCGACTGGGAAACGCGCCCCCCCAGGTTCCAGAATAGCGCCGTTTAGCGCCGCGGCGGCACCAAAACGGCGGCGTTTTGGGCCCTGGGGGGGCGCAACGGCTGGAGATGCCCTAAAATCAGGCCTAGTACAAGTTGTACAACATATCTAGCCTTCAGTACTGTTTAATAATCCAATACTAGATTGATTGTCAGGAAAACCCAATAATAACGGGTTGTATGATTATATATTCTTTCCAGCATCACCAAAGTTGAACTCTTGTTTACCCCTCATTTTGCTCAGAAATCAACCAAGGGAGGTGTTACTAACAATGCTTGCTTCTATCTTGCTTTTTGTCAGCATAGCCCCCGGCATCGACCGAAAGCGAAACTCTGCAACACCGGTAAAACTCTCGCCGTCGGAATGCGTTGCAGAAATCATGGCATCTTAGACAAGGTACTACTGTATAATTTACGTGTTTCATTCTTGGCATACTAGCTCATTTACGGAGTAATTCTTGAGCGGATCGCTCTGACACGAGCACATTCATTCAGATTGATGCCTGCGCGGTGGAGATGCCGTATGGTTGTTCCATGGAGAAGGCAACCAAATGGGACCAGCACGTGTGTCTGCACAACACCTTTGTCCATCACCACGCCCGTGCAATGTCGCCGGTGGAGGCCGAGCTTGACAAGGCCCGTGCTCAGATCGCCGGTCTCGAGGACGAGAAGCGCGTGATGAGGAAGAAGGTGGAACGGTTCCTGAAAAAGCTGGCGGAGGAGAAGGCGTCGTGGAAGAGCAGGGCGCGGGAGGCGATCGCGGCGCTCAAGGAGGACGCCAAGGCCGAGAGGAACCACCGCCGGCAGCTGGAGATCGCCAACAGGAAGCTGGTGAAGGAGGTGGCGGATGCCAAGGCGTCGGCGAAGCAGGCGGCGCAGAGCTACGAGATGGAGCGGAAGGCGCGGGAGTTGATGGAGGACGCGTGCGAGGAGCTGACCAAGGAGGTGGAGGAGGACCAGGCGGAGGTGGAGCTGCTCCGGCGCGAGTGCCTGGGCATGCGGGAGGAGATGGAGGAGGAGCGGCGGATGCTGCAGATGGCGGAGGTGTGGCGCGAGGAGCGGGTCCAGATGAAGCTCTCCGACGCCAAGGCCGCTCTGGAGCACAAGTACGGCCAGCTCAACAGGCTGCAGGCCGAGATGGAGTCCTTCCTGCGGAAAGACGGCAAGAGCGCCGACGCCAAGAGCAGCTCCGCGGCGCTGCGGGAGGCGCGGATGATCAGCGAGGCGGCGAGCTCCGTCCGGCTCCGCGGCGTCAAGGAGCTGACCCACCAGAACCCGCACGCCCCGGAGGACGTGGACCGGGTGTTCCGGCACTTTTTCCCGAAAGAAGGGACTAGCCGCGCCAAGGGTGGCAGCCCGGCGAGCCCCGCGGCGTCCAACGTTTACTCCGTCAGCCCGGCCACCGACATCTTCTTGGAGAAACTCGACGGCAACGGCTCGGTCGGCTGCGGTCGTGATTCTTCTTCTTCTTCGGCTGGAACCAGCACAGGAAATGATGGTTCGGTGGGCAAGAAGGCACCTGCAGCCCTGTCTAATGGCAGTGGAAGCCGGCTCACCGATCCTCCCAGCATCAGCAGGATCAGCGCTGCTGGCAAGAACACGGCGCTGATACGGCGGCTGTGGAGGTCGGCGATCAGCGAGAGCAGGAAGCTGAAGACAGCTGGATCTGCATCAGCAGGGACGCCGCCATCAGAACAGAGGTCCGCCGCGATCACCCCGACATTGCCGGCTCGGGAGCAGTGCAGTTCATCCTACTCGGTGAAACTGAAACCGCAGCCGCAGCTGAGGGGCCGCGAATCGAAAGGATTAGCTCAAGGAGGAGGCGGCTCGCAATCGCAGAAGCAGAAGCAGAAGCAGAAGCAAAAGCAAAAGCAAAGCCTCCAGGACAAGCTTATGGAGGCTAGAATGGATGATCACAACAACCCATTGGCATCCAAGCAAACTAGTAGCTAGTTCAAGTACTAATTAAGATGGATTCGACACGGATCGTTGAAAAGACATGTGTATACATGGTTGTGACTCGCAACCTCACCTAGCCCGGGATGATATGTAGGTTAGTATCTGCACATGTTAGATGCATACATATATACGTACCCAAACATCATTCTTCTTGGTTTGTGCATTCTCCAGTCTCCTCCTGTCATCTGTACATACATTATTTATCCAGGTACGCTAACTGAGCTCGCAAACTCAGGCGTATTTTGTTCATCGTAAGTGTGCACGTCGCTGATAGCAGATATGCATATACGATCGTGGAAAGTCTAGCACTTGTAGTCTTGTACCAGTCGCCTACCGGATCACGGCTTTGCTCCAATTCTAGCGGTCTCTCCAATTATGCAACTCTCTCCAAAATTTGGGCTTTTCTTCACTTCAGCATTTCCCCACGCAGTGGATTCCACTAGGTTCTTAACCTCTTCCCAATTCATAAACTGAAGCCTGCGATGTCTAATCCAAGAAGGCACCTAACCAGCTTGTCAGCATGGTAAGTTTGCCTTAACATTCCCCCTAGAAAAAAAAAGATGAGGCAGGTGCCCAAATTAGTATTGTGCTGTAACTGAATTTTCGCATATTCAGAAGAAGGACAAGAGATGCGCAAGCATATCTGTTGTGTTGCTACAGCATCTGGCAATGCTGGTATACAGTTGTAAGCTCTAGATGCATATGTGAATTGAGATGCATGAGATCTGTACTTTCTACTGTGGGTGTAGATGCCAGTAGATGGTAGTATATGATGATATCTTGTTTGTAGTCTTGTGATGATTGTAGTAAAGCAAGCGGAGGCTCAACAGTTGAGATATCTGTACATGAAGCTGACAAGTCCCCGAGGGCCAAATTAGTGAAGGGCCTCTAGCAGGATTCAGGAAAATGACTTGAGCGGACAGAACCCGGCCCAACAGCTTGATATCATCAGTCTGAAGATGCTGAGCTGTGCCCGTGGATCGCGGACAAAACCTGCGCCTTCCATAGGATATATGATTCCCCTTGGCAAGCTTCTCCGTCACCGGATGCGCGAAGACAGATCCCGTGAAGGCAGAGCGGGTGGAGCTTGAGCTGGCCATCACGAACGTGGAGAGGACGAGCTATGATACCAAGTGAAACTACGTAGATTGGATCGGTGGGTTATGCGTGCACTTTGCCTCGTGGCACGTTCCGTGTTATATAGGGGCTAAAAGCCCAAGCAGATTACAGGAGATTTACACGAGATCGTCATGATCTTGACTTAAGGTATGAGGAAAGACCTGTTCGGTTTATAACTCACCGATACGTTTAGAATGACCAACAAATTCTAGTCTTAGTGCTAGTTTGGCTGCTCAGTATTTTTGAAACTATAGTATTGTTAAACTGAAGTATTTCATCGCCGGGCAAACGGATACTTCATTAAAACAAGTGAGGACTAAAGTTTTCATTTAAGCAAAAAAATTGAAGTATTAGAGGATACTTCAGTTTTTAAAACCACATTATTCACTGCATCCAAACACGTCAAAGTATTCAATACTTCAATACCTTTGAAAACTGAAGTATCCTCAGAATACTTCAAAAAAAGATGCTCCCAAATGGGCCCTTATCGTTTAACAAGGCACAACAGTTGAGATTTCTGTACATGAAACTGACAAGTCCCCGAGGGCCACATTAGTGAAGGGCCTCTAGCAGGATTCAGAAGAGTGGCAGATCAGAACCCGGCCCAACAGCTCGATATCATCAGTCTGAAAATGCGAATGGTGAACTAATAATGATTAGCTGCTACGCAGTTATTAGCGGTCAGTGTGCATGGATCACCATGACGAACTAATAATGATTAACTCACGTAGTATGTGTTGTTGCATGGAGGTGCATAATCAGCGAGGAACAAAGAGTAGCTAGACATGGACAGCGCCTCCCGGACTGTCCAAATCCGCAGCTGCATTATTGCGCAAACAAGCCTCGCGATTTTTACAAGAAGACGGGGAGAAGAAACTCTGCTGATGCCTGGCTGCCCCGAAGCTGAGCTCCACTACTTCCTCCTCCCTTTTTGGCGACAGTGACGCGCCGATCCACGGCGAGGAAGCAGCAGCAGTTAAGTTGATCACCGCAAAGAATGCAACATCTCATGACCATCCCTGGCCTCAGCTCAAAACCAAGCAACAGCTAGCAGACATTTTTCTTTTCTTTTCTTTTCTTTTCTTTCCAGAGAGAAAGCAACAAGCAGCTAGCTACTGTTCGTACTACGTGTTGGCGAACCAAGCGAAGGAAGGGGAGGCCCACCCCGCCCTTGGCAGCTGCCGCAGGTGGGCCACCAGCTAATGGAATCTCCTTGGCTCTTTGCTCTCCTCCGTCTGCTTCCTCTGCCCCACCCTACGCACGCCAACAAGCTAGCTTTCCTGGCCCACGCTGCCAGCTTCACCAATCCTGTTTTTCTTTTTTTCACGATTTTCGATTTACTTTTTCTTTCTCTCTCTCATCCAGAACCGCAGACATCCAACGAAACCGAGCTAGCTAGCTCCACATAAATCATCATCCGCACAGCTGATCGATTGAGCAAAACATCTCTAGCGGTACAGTATGACGCATTTCTATTATTGACGGGTCTCCTTTAAAAAAAAAATCGAGGCACGGAAAAGTCCAGCTCTCAAATGATTCGACATGACATGACATGACAGCCTTTATGTATTCTGAGAGGTCACCGTCTGACTGAATCTCCGCCGAAAATTTACGTATTCCCAAGGTTCTTCTTCGTTATATAAGATCCTCTCTGGATGGATCTCTATAAAAAATGATGGCGAGAGGAGGAATCGAAAACAAAAGAAAGGCCAACCAAGCTAATTTACGCGTACGTGTGGACGTGTGGTCTACCTCTCACCAGATGCTAGTGAAATATGCTGATCCAATCGCTTCTTTGCGTTGCATCTTTGTGATGTGACCGCCGCCATTTTCCATTGACCATGGGGAGTAGAATAGTATCTATACCTTCGATCGTTTCTTATTCGAAAATTACTAGCTAGGCCCACCAGCCAGATGGTGAGTTTTTTAAAAGAGTGTCTATCCGAATGCACGATTGCTTGAATACACCGTGGTCTGGATCGGAGTTTTCAGCTCAAATCGACTCCAATGCAAAGTTGTTGGGGCTTATCAATCCTCTCATGTAACGGGAAAATATTATTAGAGTTTAACAGTTAAACATAACAAATATTTTCTCAATTATATACGAAACGTTACCACCCGCATATATAAGGAAGTGCTAACACATGTCAAGCACAAACTATTTGCTTTGAAACCCTTTTTTTTTAACCTAGCGGAGGAGGAGTTTCACGGTTTTTTTACTAGAAAGGTGAGACACCAGAAATTCGCCCAAACTGGGATTCCAACTTAAGGTGGGTTGCCTGCACAACCGCATAGCGAACCATCAGAGCACTGCTCGGCTCTCATTTGCTTTCTAACTCACTACTCAATTCTAGAATGAATATCTTAAACACATCAAGGATTCACAATCTTTACAAAGGTTTCAAAATCTTTACAAAGGTTGTAACTATTAGGCTAAATTCAGTGGCAGATCATGTGGTAAAACCTACACAGACTGCTTTTATGCAGGGTAGGAATATCCTAGATGGGGTCGTGACTCTACACGAAACCGTACATGAGTTGCACACGAAAAATCTTAATGGGGTAATTCTTAAAATAGACTTTGAAAAGGCCTATGATAAAGTGAATTCGAGTTTCTACAACAGACTCTGAGAATGAAAGGATTTTCAGAGGAGTGGTGTACTCTAGTTCGCAGCTTTGTAGTTGGAGTTAGCGTGGCTATCAAAGTCAATGATGATGTTGGCCGATACTTCCAAACTAAGAAAGACTTGAGACAAGGTGATCCGCTATCGCCCGTAGTGTTTTGTGGCAGATATGTTAGCAATCATGATCGATCGAGCCAAGGAAAATGGCCTAATTGAGTGAGTAATTCCACATCTAGTCGATGGGGGATTGTCTATCCTTCAATATGCAGATGATACAATTCTCTTTATGGAACACGATTTGGAGAAAGCGGTGAATCTGAAATTAATTCTTTCAGCGTTCGAGCGATTATCCGGATTAAAAATTAATTTCCATAAAAGCGAATTGTTCTGCTTTGGCGAGGCACAAGATGCAGTTGCACAGTATACCGAGCTATTCGGTTGCGAGCAAGGTCAGTTTCCTATTAAGTATTTGGGAATACCAATACATTACAGGAGATTGACTAATGCAGAATGGGCCCACGTCGAAGAGCGTTTGCAAAAAGCCTAGCTAGTTGAAAAGGAAAATTGTTGTCACTTGGTGGACGACTGGTACTCATTAATTCAGTCCTTACTAATATGGTACTGTATATGATATCATTCTTCCAGCTACCCAAAGGAGTCTTAAAAAAATTGGATTATTTCCGATCAAGATTCTTTTGGCAGGGTGACAACGAGAAAAAGAAATATCGATTAGCCAGATGGGATGTAGTTTGTCGTCCACGAGATCAGGGAGGGCTCGGTATTCATGACCTGCAAGTCAAGAATTCAGCCCTACTTGGTAAATAAATTTTTAAACTACTAACCGAAGATGGCGTATGGCAGACCCTCCTGAAACGTAAATACATAGATTCAAAAGCAACATCACAGGTTATGTGGAAACCAGGTGATTCACACTTTTGGGCTGGACTCATGGCGAACAAAAATAAGTTTTTTCGCTATGGGGTATTTAAGATTAAGGATGGATCGCAGATACGGTTCTGGGAGGATAAGTGGCTAGGTAATATCACACTCAGAGAACAGTATCCGGCCTTGTACACGATAGCGCGACATAAGGATGATACGCTAGCTACGGTTATGCAAACATCACCTCCTAATGTTACGTTCCGACGAGATTTACTCGGGCCTCGACTCGCGTCTTGGCAAAACCTGGTTGATAGATTAACAATGGTTACTCTTACACCAGGCGCTAATGAGTTTCGTTGGAAGATCACTAAGAATGGTATGTTCTCGGTGGACTCCATGTACATGGCTCTGATCCAATCGGATATGCCAGTCGATATCTTCAAAAATGTATGGCGTATGAAAGTGCCGTTGAAGATTAAGATCTTTGCGTGGTACCTTCGTAAGGGGGTCATACTCACAAAAGATAATCTTGTCAAACGTAATTGGCATGGGAGCTCTAAGTGTGTTTCTTGTTCTCAGGATGAGACAATTAAACACTTATTCTTTGAGTGCACATTTGCGCGTTCTATATGGTCCGTTATCCAAATGGGTTCGAATCTATATCCACCCACTTCCGTTGCGAATATATTCGGCAATTGGTTAAATGGGGTTGATAAACGATTTAAGACTATTATTAGGGTAGGAGCGCTTGCCGTTATTTGGTCGCTCTGGCTATGTAGAAATGACAAGATTTTCAATGATAAAAACTTTTCTCGTATGCAGGTTCTATTCAGGAGCACAGGTATTCTCCGTTCGTGGTCCACATTACAGCGAGAGGAGTTACGAGGCATTTTTATGAAGGCATGTGCACGACTGGAGCAGATGGCGAGGGATATTTTTATCCCACATGGATGGCCGCTTGATCTACGGATTGAGCCTCCATAGCATCGACAGTCTACAACGGATATTCTGTAGCATTGTCGCTCTGTTTATTTTCAGTTTCGGATTTCGGCTGTGTGCATCTCACGATGCAGAGGCCGGGTGTAATGCTTGATCTATTTGAGTAATAAAGCCCTTTATCAAAAAAAAAATCAAGGATTCACATATTTATAAATATGTTGTGTCGATGTATAGTTTTTTTTTTTTGCGGTCCATGAGCACATCGCAGACAACAACATAAGCTACTAATCTCCCCCAAAGAAAAATATAAGCTACTAGTATTAATTAACTTTGATATCACATCATGACATATTGTCCATGATGTGATAGTGTGGCCTATGGAATCTCGGACTCCTATGATCATTGTGTAAGATTATTTTATTTTGCATTCGAATCTTTTATGTGCGCCACAAGCTCTACTGAATATTAATTAATCATTACCGGTGGAAGCTGCTTTGATCTTGCCAGGCCAATGATATGCAGTGTTTCCAGAAGGTGTGTGGATTGATAGCCTTTGTGAGTTGTGAGCGGTTGCCACTCCTCAAAAGAAAAGTGTGGCTAAACATGCATGTCAGATACTAAGAAAAAGGTGTGTCTAAATCCGGAGTCTAATGAATTAGCTCAACGTTCTTATTAAGTAATCCTACTTGAAAATTGATCTGAAGCGACCAATTATTCTCATATATTTACATGGAACTGGTTTTATTTTTATTTATGGTTGTGTCCAAGACAATGACGGGTCATTATTGTGCCTAATTGCAAAATATGTGCTTGATGTGAATGGACAACTGAATACAGGAGGCGACCATACAGCTTGCCAGACATGTTGGAGGATAGGGCTGAAGCTTACTTTTGTCTCGATAGCTACATACACTCCACCCTCTACCTGCCATTTCAGCCAGTCGATCACTTCTGTCCCTAACACGTCTCCATTATTCTCTGCCACGTATGTCTCATATGTATTTCACGGGAATTTGTATGAATTTGCGATTGCATTTTGTTCGGTTGTTCCTGCATCTTTGGGGCCCTGCATGTGAGAACCAGACACTAGTTTCGTGGTTAGTGCTCCGGGTGTGGAACCGGTCCGTCCCGGGTTCGAGTCCCAGCTATGCACGCTCGAGAAAAAACGAGTTTCTACAAAAGTATATAACCCTTGACTTAAAGAAAACAGAAAAAAACAAAACAAAAATAAAACCCTGGGTTATCTCCTAAGAAGTGTTTTTCTTTAACGCCTGTTAGCTAGGCATTAAGTGGTGAAAACATGTATAACCACAGTAATCGGGATGAAAACATGACTATGGATGATAGAAAACATAAATACACTAAGGTAGCAAGGTGATAACATGGTGAAAATATAATGGGGAAGGTGAAAACATTGTCCTATTCATTCAAAATCATTTTGTTAACAAATGTTTCATCCACTCACAGAATTTATTATAATGTTCTTCCTCCTTTGATTTATGTTTCTTATTAGGAAAAGACATTGTTTTTTGTACCAAAGTCTCTTTTTCATTACCATGTTTATTAGCAATGAAATCTTCCTTAGTATACTTCACAGTTTTAGTTTGCTTTCAGGTTCAGCTACAGTTTCTTCTTTATCAGAAGCATCACTTTTATCATTACCACTTTCAGTTTCAGTATCAGAAATATATATACTATTATGATCTTTAGCAGGTTTAGGAGATTCTACAACAGTTTTATGTGTCTTCTTCTTATTCTTAAAAGGAGAACTATTGTTTTTAGGTTGCTGAGAATCTTGTTCAATTCGTTTAGGATGTCCTTCAGGATACAAGGGGTCCTGAGTGGAAACACCACTTCTAGTAATTATTTCACAAACATGTTTTTCTCAAGAAGCATTAGCTAGCATATCTTTTTGCACTTTGGTGAGTTGATCAATTTGAGTTTGAACCATATGAAAATGTTTAACAAACATTTTAACATCATTAGAGGTCCTCTCAATAATACCATGCAAATTATCAATAGCTCTAGAGTTTTCCATAAGATGATTTAGCACTCTCATATTAAAGTTGTCTTGCTTAACAACATAATTATCAAATTCATCTAAGCATTGATCTGGTGGTTTAGAATAGGGAATATCTCTATTATCAAAGTATTGGAGAGAGTGTACCTCAAATGTTGATGGATGAGGAATTGGCTTACATAATTCTTCTATAGGAGGTAAATTCTTCACATATTCAGATTTAATACCCTTCTCTTTAAGAGATTTCTTGGCTTCCTTCATCACTTCATCATTTAATTCAATCATACCTCTCTTCTTGGGTGTTGGTATTGGTGTTGGCTCTGTTGTAGATGTAGGCTTAGGTATATTTTAATTCATTATTTTTGGCTATTTTAGCCATTAATTCCTCAACTTCTTTTGGAGTTCTCTTCCTGGAAACACAACCAACACAACTATCCAGGTATGTCCTAGATTAAACAGTTAGTCCATTATAAAACAGGTCTAGAAGCTCATTTTTAGGTAATGGATTGCCAGGGCTAGCTCTTATTAAAGAACAAAATCTTGACCAAGATTAAGAAAATTTCTCTCCTTCAATTTGTTCAAAGTTAAAGATATCCTGCATGGCAGCACGTTGAGCACTAGCAGGAAAATATTTTTAAAAGAAAGTATTAACCAAATCTATACGACTAGTAATCGATCCAGGTGACAGATTGTTAAACCAAGTTTTAGCTTCATCTTTGTTATTTTATTGTGTTCCGAATCCCATACAATTGGTGTACTACATATGGAGTCCTACCAGACTAAGGCATGCCAACCGTGCTAGACGTGCACGAGTACAACTCTATTTCGTGTCCGCCAAGAAAGAGAGTTGTTTGCCCCAATATATAGTGCGAGTTAGTCATAGAATAGATTGAGAGAGAGAAAGATGTGAGATCAAGAGAGATCCACCAGATTAGCACGTAGAGGGTTTATCCTCTCGTGTATTGTAATACTCCTCTCAATTATAGTGATACGCCTTTGTGCGTGCCGTGGTTTTCTCCCGTAAGGGTTTCCACGTAAAAATCCGTGTTCTTGTTCTTGGTTGATCCGCGATTCACTGCGCCTATTTGTAACAAGTGGTATCAGAGCTCCAGGCTTGGAGATCGATTGTCTGCCCGGGAGACTTTCCGCTGCGCTCCCGGGCAGCACGGCGCATCGTTCAATTGGATCAACCGCCGCAATACAGTGGCGTCATAGCAGCTGCATCAAGTCGCGAGAAGATCGGATCTGAGAAGAGTTGGCAGTTTTTTTTTTCATCGGCGTCCTACGCGGCTCCGGTCCGTCTGTTGCGGATTTGCTCGGAAGTTATCGAGGCCACAGGTCGCTGTGAAGCCAAAGCGCACGGATCAATTTCCAAGGTGAAAATAGCTGCTGCTTTGCTGAGAATCAGAGTACTAGATCGACTAGTACTCGAGCATGCATGAGTCCCGAGGAATAGAAGGGTGTGATGTTGCTACATCACGTGAAGGCCAGTGGCTTAATTGATTTCTAATCTCAAATTGCTATGTCCACACAGCTACGTGTACCAGGTGCTATCTATTAAATCCATTGCTCCGTATAAATTGCGGGATATTTTCCGTTCCTTTGACTTGTACTGTTTTGTGCACAAATTATCTGCTCATGGTGATCATGAAGTACCAGTTTTCGTTGCTGGAGTGTGACACAAGATTTTCCCTATGGCAAGTCAAAGATGCGAGCGTTGTTGGCGAAAGCCGATTATGAGGATGCACTGGATAGTTGTTTTGTTTAAGGTGGATTTTTCGGCACTATAGCCCGTCAGATATAATGGATGCAATATTGCTGCAATTATTTGAAGAACACAGTTCAGGTATCAGAAAAAATTAATGAGGAGGTAATTTTTAAGCCTGTTGGTAGCCAGCATATACTCTATACTCTCCAGAGATATTTGCTGTTATGCATGTGAAGGTTTTGTTCATGTTCGTGATGAGGATCAGTTGTGATGCAAGGAGATATGTGTCTGCTAGATACTACAACATTAGTACTGTTCAGGTTCAAGTACAATTTAGTTGTCTTTGCTCTTTCAAGAGAGGTCTATTGCAGAGTTTAAGCTCCAATGCATGTTTGGAAGGTTCCTTCATCCGACAGTTGTTTTACATGGACAGTTATTAGACCATGTCATGGATTTTCAGACGGCAGTTTTTGGTGTACGTGATACGCTCCGTACAAGGTACTCTTGCATGAGTATTGTTTGCCGAGATTTGTGCTACGTGTTTTGTAGCATGTTCAGATTCCATGAGATGAGTTCTTCACAATGCGATGTGCATCAAGATGTTGCACTATGAGCTATGCGCTCGTTTATGCACCACAGGAGATATGGTGACTTATGTCACTTGATGATATTTGAGCAGTTTCGGTTTTTGAGGTCAGTGACACAGACTCAGACTTTTATTGGGAGTTTCTCAAGTTTCGTATGTCTGCTTTGTTGACAGCTGTGTGTTTTCTCGACGGCCTACCGATTGATTTGCTCAGTATGACTTCGTGAGAAGTTTATAAGTCCTATGGACGTTTCAAGACACAAGGTTTACTTGTGATGACTTTAATTGAGGAGTTGATGCTATCTATGATTATTGTACGGGATTTCGTCTCAAGGTGGAGTGTTATTTTATTGTGTTCCGAATCCCATACAATTGGTGTACTACATATGGAGTCCTACCAGACTAAGGCATGCCAACCGTGCTAGACGTGCACGAGTACAACTCTATTTCGTGTCCGCCAAGAAAGAGAGTTGTTTGCCCCAATATATAGTGCGAGTTAGTCATAGAATAGATTGAGAGAGAGAAAGATGTGAGATCAAGAGAGATCCACCAGATTAGCACGTAGAGGGTTTATCCTCTCGTGTATTGTAATACTCCTCTCAATTATAGTGATACGCCTTTGTGCGTGCCGTGGTTTTCTCCCGTAAGGGTTTCCACGTAAAAATCCGTGTTCTTGTTCTTGGTTGATCCGCGATTCACTGCGCCTATTTGTAACAATCTTTCAATGAGAAAGGGAAAATCTTGGTAACAAAATAAGCACGCAACTTGGTATCATCAGAAAATAAACTACTCAAAGATGAAAGCTCATTCATGTCTTCCATAACACTTTTACTTTCAGTTACACAAAAAGGTTCCTTCTCAACAATAGATATGTAAGATAAATCTGGAGAGAAATCATAATCCTTGTTTCTAATGTGTATGGGAGATGTGGCAAACTTAGCATCAAGAGAAGATTTATATTTAACAACATGTCTTGTAAGAAGACTCTTAAGAGCACTTGCACCCGCAGTAGCTTGAGCTTCCTTAATAAAGTCATCATTAAGTTCAATATAGATTTCATCAATATCATCAATAGACTCAGGTGTGAATTAACAGGTGTACCAATATTTTCAAAAAAAAAATCAGCACTTTCAATTTCTTTGGATTTATCAATTGTAGCATCTAGGAAAAGACCTAGTGAAACAGTATCATCAAGCACAGTAGATGCATCATCAAAAGTATTAGAAGCATTTTCAGACTCAGTAGAAGTAACAGCGTGTGTAGCATGTGCCGGTGTAAGACTTCTTGAATGCCGATAATGAGTCGAGGGAAGTCATCTTAGCCAACTAGTTGCCTGAGCTGATGACAATGAACTTCTTTAACATCAATCCTGCAAAGGTCCATGATGAGGGTAAATGCCAACTTCAAATATGTTTGCCCTTACGCAAATATATCAGCTCACAAGGTACACTCGCTGAACTCGATTTCCATCAGTGGCTTTATCCTATGTCAACACGATATTTGGCTCACGAATGCTAGCTTGAGCCCTTAGTTTTACTCTGGAGTTCATGCATTTGTTCACCATCAACATTACTACCCTTATGTCCGCTTTCGTGGTGGAACTGACGGGTTACATATTACGCCAAGGAGTTCCTACACCTAAGAGGTGCGCCATGTGTGTGCCGGTTTGCCTTCGTCGTCCATCAAATGAAATATACATGGTGTTTAATTGTTGATTAATTAGTTATGTTCTAAATGCATGCATTTCGTGTTGTGTCATGTTACTTCCGAAAATGAGGATAACCTCCTGCCTCTGGAGCGATTGATGCACATAGCCATAATGTCACATGATTGCCCAAGGTAGAACTTGATTTTGATACAACAATGTATCAGAACAACTGAAAGTAACTAATTTTTGGCGAGTCTATACCTAAGCGTCTGAAGTGGAGGCTAAATTTTTTCATACATGAGCATCCCTTGACAGAAACGTGAGAAGTCTCTAGATGTCTAAAAAACCGCTAGAGATGTTCTCACTCCTGTGACGGTTGTTCCACGGAGACCCATCATTCTTCTCGAACCATTTAGATGAGGTGCTTCTTAAGCGGATCGTCTGCTCGCCTCAACAGTCCTACCAATGATGGGCCGGTCTATATATACCGCTGTATGGTGGATGTAGAAAATATCTACTATATAATGTGGCTTAAGGGGATGGTTCCTGATGGTACGTCGTGAAGTTTAAATATTTTAGCCGCTGGTAGATTGACAAATCAATCCGCCAAACCTCTTACCGATTCGTTTACTTTCCTTTCCCGATTGAGCGAAATATTAGGTGCCCCCATCAAGAGTTACCCCCTACTAAGGAAGCAACCCAAGGAAACTCACACTGTTGATTAAGGTGACATTCATTTTTATGGTGGAGGTAATCTATATTACTAGTCAAGTTATCATTGTTAAGTGTAAGTTGTCTGAGTACTTGTTAGCCAGCACTTTCACCAAGTCATCCATAACCGCGGTCAACACGGCTTCTCGAGAAGATTTAACCCTGCAGGGAGGCACCAATTTGGCCGTACACGTAAGAATGACCCGCCAGATGGAAATGCACTTCCACCAAGCGAGGCACTCAACACAACCCAAATCTTCTTTGCATCAAGCCCAAAGAACCACGTGCTGTGCGTGCGCGGCTAATCGAGCCCCCACGAAGAAAAGGGGAACCCTCATAGCACTGGAAGACCACGCCGCCCTAAATGCCGACTACAAAAGTTCCACCCTGGCGCCAAGGGTTCGCACCTGCATATGCATGCATCAAATAGAAAGCCCGAACTAAGTGTGGCGATTTGGACGAGATGCGAATCGAATCAGAATTGCGGGGGGCGCCCATACTCGCTTCCCACATGCGGTTAGTGCGCTCATCATGGATCGGAGGACACGACCCTTTCCCTAATTAAGTTCGACACTAGCAGGCCTCAAAACCACGCCGGGCCTCCTGCCGGTGCCTTATCATCAAATTAATATTACCCAAAACATTAACATGTTGTTGATTGAATTGAAACCCAACTATCGACTAAACAGGTGATAGGACAAAGGACAACAGGACTCGAGCGCAAACAAACCTAAGCATGCAACTACGACACGAGGGCCACTGGGGTAAACAAACAACAGGTAATAGGAAGTGGAAGGAAGGCTATATCATGGTTGCAAGATAAACATATGATAGGATCGAGACACAAGCATCGAATCATAAGGCTAGAATAAAGACAACGGGAAGAATCGGTAACAAGTGATGAATGACAGCCATAGGTAGCAAGTGAGTGTACTTGCCTGGAATCCAGCTTGGAGAGGTAGCAGAACTTGTCGTTGCTCACATCATCTCAACGTCCTATCCGCAAAGAAGCAAAGCACTAAAAGAAACAACAGATGCAACACTTACTACTACGGTAAAAGATTCAGCATGATCAAGGTATGAATGCATGACATGCGAGATGCAAAACAAGAAGCAACTTAACCAATTTAAGTGGAATCGAAATCCCAACAATTAATTAAGCGGTTCGAGTTATTTTATCTACCCATCAATATTAAATGTTGAGTTAACATAGCTAGATGTGATAAAGATGAGCTATGCAATTTTAAATGGAACTGAGCTACTATATATAGCATCCCAACAAATTCCATATTTAATTGTTAGGTGATTTCTAATTACCCACAACCCACACAATGCATTGCGACATGATGAATGATTTAATATGAACCAAATAGATGACATTTAGAAAATAGGCATATAGGTTATAGGGTTGGGGTTTAGGTTCGCATGTTGGAAAGAGGATCCGGGTTCAACGTCGATTGTCTTCGGAGGGTAGAGGAAGTAGTCGACGTAGAGGAAGTAGTTCTCGTTCCGAAGTGGAAGTAGTCGAAGCCGGGATCTTTGAACCATAGAGGAAGTAGTCGTTCACGTCCGGGGTCGATGTAGTCGTGGGCGAACCGCGGCAATATCATCTCCGGAGTCGGTGACGAACTTGGCGGTTCAGGTCATGGGGTTCACGACATCGTCTCCCGGACACGCACGAAGGCGGCCAACGCAAAACGGACACGGTGGAGATAGTGGTCGTTCACGGTTCGATGTAGCTCGATGTAGCGGTACTTGTCGGAGAAGATCTTGTCGATGAGGTACGGGTCGGGGAAGAACTCGGCGTTCCAATGTTCACAAGTCCGGAATCCTGTCGGGGACCTTGGCGATATCGTAGAGGTACGGGTCTGGTGTGGATCTTGTCAGCGTCACAGTGACGAAGAGGTGCTCACGGTTGACGTTCTCAGATGGAGGTGACACCGGCAACAGGTCCTGGAGGGGACGGGAGAGGCGCAGTGCACCCTGCAGCTAACATGGAAAACAACCGGCGGTCATCATCATGGAAAGTGGCATGCAGGTCACAGGCGTAGGTCGGAGCTCGGGCATCGAGGTCGTCCTGCACGCGTTCGGGGTCGAGGAGATGGAGGCCGACACGGCGAGCGGGTCCGGTGGCCGACCCTGGCAGACGGAGGTCGTGGAGAAAGGCAGGAGCTGCTCGGCGTCGCGGTGCAGGGGCTCGCGCAGACGAGAGGAGGCAGAGTGCGACCGCGGGTGAAGGAGGACGTCGACGACGGGCAGCGGGACTGAAGGCGTGGTGGTCTTGCCCGGGCCAAAACTGCGGCGACGAGCTTGGAGGTGAGAGGAGCTCCGGGGCGAGCTTGACGCGCCACGGACAGAGGAGGGAGCCAAAGGAGGAAGGAGGCGCACGGGGCCGATCTTCGCAGCGTCGTCATGGCGCAGGGAGGCGAGACGGGCGGGCAACCGAAGAGGGAGACGGCTTTGGCGAGCTCGAGGCAGGGGACGGTGGCCGCCGATGAATGAGGTCGAAGAGGAGGGCGCCGTCCTGGAGAGCAGCAGCCATGGCCGACTGGAGGAGGGGCGGAGGGAGCTCGGGTCGTGGCCGGAGAGGAAAGGCGTGGGGCAGGAGGTCGGAGAAGAGGCCGGAGGAGGAGAGGCAGCTAGGTGAGAGGGAGCTGGAGGCCATCGAGGCAGGAGGCGCTCATGGTGGCGGCGTTCGGTGCAGAGGAGGATAGCGAGCAGGGGATCAAGCGAAGGAGAAGGGGATTTCTCCCGTGTGGTGTGCGTGCGTGGCATGGGTGGTTTCGTTGGTGGGAGGACCCGATTGCAAGAAAAGAAGGGAGGCGGGGGTGTAGATGGAAAAGGGACAAGGGGAAGCTAGGGTTTCGGGTGGGGAGGCTGGCTGGGCCTTGCTGCGCCGTTTCGGCCCAGTTCGGCCGGCTGCTCTCTCTCACGCTCCAAAACAAACAAAAAATCTAGGTTTGTTTTATCATTTGTTAGAAATTGATTTGGCATTATTAAAAATTGATTTATGCAATCCGACACAAACTAGAAAGTTTTAGAAAACAAGATTTGATTAACTTCAATTAGTTTGCAAGTTTTAAATGCACGATGATGTATAAGGATGCCATGCGATGCAAAAACAACAATCAATTCTATATGGGAAAAAAAACCCGGGCGTTACAGACGACACCACTAACAAGGGATTGCGCCCTCGCAATCCACCCACTAACCCGGGAGGGGAAAGAAGTTCGACTATCGATTCTTCATGCTTCCAGTTGATCTCCTCGACACCACTAACAAGGGCTTCTCGACACCACTAACAAGAGATTCTTGCTCGGAGTGACGACGATGTTCTTCCATTGAGAGCCTTCCGAAGATCGAACCTATTAGGTTTAAAGGCTAAGAGAACGTCCAACCCACGTAGGATCCTAACACTTTGAAAGATAGATAAGGGAAGAGACTCCAAAACAAATAAGGTAGGAGGAGAAATAGAATAGAGGAAAGGAATAAACAAGAATCCTATCGAGAGGTTTCCAAAACAGATTTTTGCACAAATAGTTTTTGACACTCTAGAAACACGACCGTTAGCGAGGTTATCCTACAGTCTTTGCGGACCCGTTGCTTCGATAACCATTCGTATCGAAACAACATTGGGGATCGGAAACCATGCTCTGATACCATTTGTGACGCCCTGAGATCGGGCACTATGCAGATATCAGCATTTCCGCCAAAATCCACATAATAACCGATTTCAGGTTGCCACTTGTGATAACATTACAACAGTTCACGAATAATCCACAACAACAACAGAGGAGGTATATACAAGACGACTCAAACGAGTCAAGGATACAACTGATACAATACAAAGATCCAAATAACAACGGAAGAAACAACATAGCGTCCGACTACGGACAAGATACAAATTGGACTAAGAGTCCTGAAGATAACCGATGGCGTCCAATCCCTGCCCAGGCCAAGCCGGAGGGATTCCCAAGCTAACGTCGTGAGACCTCAAACCTGTTGACTGCAATGTGGAATATGCAGTCACGAAATGGATTCGTGGGTCAGTACGGTTAAGTACTGGCAAGTGGATAAACCATACTCACAAGATACCAGCGTAACCAATCATCACAAGATACAAATACTTTGGGTACAACGAAAAAGAAGGGATTATTGCAAAGAAGCGGCAGCGGGCTGCACTAACTAACTACAGAGACACGCTACAACTTCCGGCTAAAAGGAAGGGATAAGATAGCGCGACAGAACCAACTATAACTTTCACCAAACAATACCCATCCAGAGTTACCCCCTACTAAGGAAGCAACCCAAGGAAACTCACACTGTTGATTAAGGTGACATTCATTTTTATGGTGGAGGTAATCTATATTACTAGTCAAGTTATCATTGTTAAGTGTAAGTTGTCTGAGTACTTGTTAGCGAGCACTTTCACCAAGTCATCCATAACCGCGGTCAACACGGCTTCTCGAGAAGATTTAACCCTGCAGGGAGGCACCAATTTGGCCGTACACGTAAGAATGACCCGCCAGATGGAAATGCACTTCCACCAAGCGAGGCACTCAACACAACCCAACTCTTCTTCGCATCAAGCCCAAAGAACCACGTGCTGTGCGTGCGCGGCTAATCGAGCCCCCACGAAGAAAAGGGGGACCCTCATAGCACTGGAAGACCATGCCGCCCTAAATGCCGACTACAAAAGTTCCACCCTGGCGCCAAGGGTTCGCACCTGCATATGCATGCATCAAATGGAAAGCCCGAACTAAGTGTGGCGATTTGGACGAGATGCGAATCGAATCAGAATTGTGGGGGGGCGCCCATACTCGCTTCCCACATGCGGTTAGTGCGCTCATCATGGATCGGAGGACAAGACCCTTTCCCTAATTAAGTTCGACACTAGCAGACCTCAAAACCACGCCGGGCCTCCTGCCTGTGCCTTATCATCAAATTAATATTACCCAAAACATTACCATGTTGTTGATTGAATTGAAACCCAACTATCGACTAAACAGGTGATAGGACAAAGGACAACAGGACTCGAGCGCAAACAAACCTAAGCATGCAACTACGACACGAGGGCCAACGGGGTAAACAAACAACAGGTAATAGGAAGTGGAAGCAAGGCTATATCATGTTTGCAAGGTAAACATATGATAGGATCGAGACACAAGCATCAAATCATAAGGCTAGAATAAAGACAACGGGAAGAATCGGTAACAAGTGATGAATGGCAGCCATAGGTAGCAAGTGAGTATACTTGCCTGGAATCCAGCTTGGAGAGGTAGCAGAACTTGTCGTTGCTCACATCATCTCAACGTCCTATCCGCAAAGAAGCAAAGCACTAAAAGAAACAACGGATGCAACACTTACAATTACGGCAAAAGATTCAGCATGATCAAGATATGGATGCATGACATGCGAGATGCAAAACAAGAAGCAACTTAACCAATTGAAGTGGAATCGAAATCCCAACAATTAATTAAGCGGTTCGAGTTATTTTATCTACCCATCAATATTAAATGTTGAGTGTCGAGACATCGTAGTAGTTTTCATAGACTGGGGTGCCATGAGACTACGGTAGAGACGTGGGGTAACGGGATAGCGTAGTAAACACAGAACACGGGATTTACCCAGGTTCGGTACGTCGCGACAGTACGGCGTACCTACTCCTGCACTTCTCACTATGAGGGACTAAAGCCCGTATAATAAGGTTACAATGTAAGGGAATAGATCTAGCTACTCGACGAGGATGAACTTCCCGGCGAGTTGCGCAAGGCTTAAGCTAGAACCTAGAACCTTGGACTCAAAGAACTTATTGAACTTACCTCCCGTCCGGCTTTATATAATAGCCGGATTAGGGCTTACAGAACCAGAAACCTAGAAGACTACGTTTAACTTGTAACTTGGAAAGTAAGGAATCCGTCTTCTCCTCCAAGCCAGATCACGCGGGCCGTGATCCGGGTTCTTCTAGAATCCGGCTTCTACGCGTCGGACTACTGGGCCGCCCAATGGACCTAAGCCCATTACCTTGCAGGCCACCCTGGTAGTCCAGCTCTTTTGTCTACCATCTTCTATACCCCTATTCGGTATATATCCGACAGTAGCCCCCAGGAAGGATCAAAACTCTGAAACTCCGCCTTTCGTCAAATACATTTTGTCCGGGAAACTTGATTCAGCAGTCTTGATTCTTTCTTCTTTCCTTTCTAAGGAGATGGTAACATAAAACTCGGAACTATGAAAATCCGGCCTTTCTTCTCGCGATCCTTCGCGGAAAAGGAACACGTGACATCAGCGCTTTAATCATGCTGACGCAAGCGCCGCTTGGTTTCACGCGGGAAACCCTGCAACGTATCTCTGACAGATTCTCACGAGAAACGAGGAGATAGCCATCATTCCTCTGTCGTTCCGTTTCCCGGATTTTCCGGCGAGCGACACGCGTCAAACATCCAACGGTCAAAAGAGCCGTTGGCGCGTATCTAGAGGGTTTTTAGGCTATAAATAGCCGTCCTCGAGCCCATCGGCAATCTTTCCTCACTCCTTCTGCCCACGCCATTGACGCAAACGCGAGCACGAGAGCTTAGAACGAATCCTTACCCCGACGAGCCCTTCGCACGCCGGAGCGCTCCGTCACCGCCGAAAACGATGGCCTCTCCGTCGTCCTCACCGGCCCGTGCCTCCATCAACGAGCCTTTGGGCGACCTGGATCCACAGCTGGGGTCGCCCAAGCATGCCGGCGGCGGGCCGGGAAGAACCACGGCATCCGCGGCGGGCGGGGGAAACGCTTTCGCCGCCGCGGACGTAGCGGGTCCAAGCACGACAACATCCCCGCCGTTCACACGGGAAGCGGCGGAGGTCAAGACTCACTCTCGTGGCACTGAGCGCTTCTCCGCCGGATCTGACGAAGAAGCAGAATTTGTCGGAATTTGGAATCAGAGTGATACTTCACTCGTCCTCCTTCGTCGGATGTCAAGGGACGGTTTAATAGTCAAAGGCAAATGGCGGATCTCGAAGAATGAGCCAGAGCCCAAGCCAAAGGAAGGTGAACGCGTCCTCCTCACTTCTCATATCACGAGAGGTATGGGTTTCCCTCCTTCCGCCTTTTTCCTAGACGTCCTCAATTTCTATGGTGTCCAACCCCACAATATCTCTCCAAATTCCATCCTCCAATTAGCTAGTTTCCAAGCTCTTTTCGAAGGGTATCTTGGAATAACTCCCAATTTAGACTTCTGGCATTATTGTTTCGAGGTAAAACACAATATCACAAACGGTGTCTCACCCATCTGCGGTACCATATCTTTTATCCTTAGAAACTTTAGGGAAGAATGGTACCCCAGGATAAGAATGCCGAAACCTGACCAATCTTGGTTAGGTTCTTTCTTTTATCATCAAGACATTCCGTTCCCCAACAAAGAAACCGGACTTCCTCCCTTCGTTAATTCTGCTGCCATTCCTCATGAAAATTGGACACTTGAAATAACAGAGGATTTGCCTGAAAGCCTGATGAAAATAAAGCGTCGCATTGCCAAACTTTCTTCTTCTCAACCACCTTTGGTTTGGAAGGATATCGTGTTATGCTGGTTTGGGCGTCGCGTACAACCTTTATCCCTTCGTTCCCGACTTCTTTGTGAGTACACGGGACCGGAAGATAGCATGAGAGGCACTGATAGATCCTTTAGCAAGAAGGATTTTGTCGAACGCCTTCATCAGATAGTTGCCGCTAATAGCCAGGTTGAAGAGAGTCTAGCCATATATCATGCGGAAAATCTGGTTCCTAAGGTACTTCTCTTCCCTTGTTTCTGAGTTTCCTCAGATTATCTTCTCTCTTTATCTTTAACATACTGCTGATTCTTTCCTAGTTTGACGAACTTGGAGAATATGATCTTGCTTCTGATGCTGAAATCAGCCAATTATACGCCGAGTTTTACAACACCCAAAAGCGCAAGAGGCAAACTACCATCAAAGAAGAATTCCCTTCTGCAGCTGCAGGAAAAAAGGGGAAAACGAATATGCCGATGGGCGGAAATCTTCAATCACCCATCAGAAACGAATCCATTCCTACTCCAGATGATATCCGCGTGAAAGAAGAACTTTTCGACGAACTCGGATATATTCGTCCGGAAGCTAAGAAGTTTTTTGCTCCTGCGCCTCTGGTTCGCCCTTGGCCGCAAAATGGATTAGTTATCCGCAACAATATCGCCTTCTCGCCCCGGCAGGTCATACACGATGGCCTTCACCACGTAGGAATTCTTTTCATGGAATATGCCCGAGAATTCAAGGAGACCTTAACTGATTTGCGAGAAATGAGCCAGGTAATACCTCTAGCCCCCAAGCATTAAGTTGAAAATCTAAATTCATCTTAATGATTCTTTGTATGCTTGTTCAAACTTAAGCATCTGGCTTTCATTTCCATGTTTCAGCATTCCGCAGATGCCATAAACGTGGAAGTTTTGAAAAAACTTAGCCTCAAAAGCAAAGAAGTAAAAACACTTCAATCTGCTATTGAGTCAAAGAGCAACGAACTGGCGTCGACTCAAAAGCAATTATCCAAAGCCACCGGTATTTTTCTTCGTGTTTGTTGACTTTTGCTGGAAAGTTTTTTCCAAACCTTACCGTAATGTCGGATTATTTTGTCCCTGCTTTCCAGCTGCTTTAACCAAAGCCAAGAAACTTACAGCGAACGCTGCTTATTTTTCTCAACTTCGTGAAGAAAACTCCAACCTTCAAAGAGAACTTTCAAAAGTTCGAGAAGAACTGGAAGCCAGTAATCTAGCCCTTGGGATTGCGCAATCCAAGGCTTCTTTGCAGGCAGCAGAGGATAAATCCATTATCAATGATTTAGAAAGTATGCTATTTCCTCGTATGAAAGAAAGCGATGAAATTGACGCAGTTCTTGGTAAGTTATCTTCTTTTACCAATACTTTCATGTCATATTCTTATTTACCTAATCTTTGCCTTTTGTCAAAAAGCAGGAAATTTTCCAGGGATTTCTCGGACGGAAAAGATCCGGGCCTTTGGGAAGATATGGAATTCAATCAGAAATGCAGGGATGCATTTACTTAATAAATTCCTGCCTACCAGCAGTATACAATTCTCAGAAGTTTACCGACTTCCGGATGGCATTATGGAAGTAGCAAATTCGAAGGAATCTTTCCTTCGCTCTGCCGCACGGGGTGGTGCGCGAATGGCACTTGGCCTCATGCGCTTACACTACCCTGATGCAAAATCCTGGCGAGTAGCATCCGGTATTCCTCAAGAATGTTCAGAAGCACAAATGAATGCAATTTTTAAAGAAGTTGAAGGCCATGCCACACAGATTGCTTCCATGGTAAATATCTCCATTACTTATCCGGAAGAAGAGGTGCCCGCAGCCCCCGAGAATGATGGCAGTGATGAAGACTCAGAAATTTAAAAGGGGGCGCACTTTAACCTGGATGATGGATGCGTATAGTAGCTTTTTTACAATGTAACTCATATTGTAATACTTCTATGTCATTTGTCGAAACAAGAACTCCGCCTTTTGCGATTTCAAACTTGTTGCAAAGTTTTTCCGGGTTTGGCTGCTCCTTTATCTTCTAAGTAATCTGGTATACATGCTTTAACTGTTCTTAGTGTTTGAAATGACCCAAATAGCACTATGAATCGTTATGCCGAGTAACTGGGGACGAACCAAGCAGTTTTGAAACTCGAAAACATGAATCATGCTAAAGGCATTTTTACTAACTAGTTCCAGTAACCCAGCATACGCACGATCAGATAAGACTTAGAGAAAATAAGGAACTGTTCTGAAACTTGGGCACGCAGGCACAATCCGAGTTTCCTTTAACCTTTAACAGGTCGAATCATTCAGCTTTTAAACACCGAGCACGCAGGCACAATTCGGGTCAACATTGAGTATTTGTAAGATCATTGGGAAATAGAAAAAACGGAAATATTTTGTACTTATAATGAATATGAATTCCGATAACTTTATTTCATGATCTCAAAGATGTTTACATAGAAATTGAACTAAGTGTAGAAGGGACGTAATTGCTGGATACTCCAAGGCCTATTTGTCTCTCCTAGTTCAGCATCTATTTTTCTCTTTCTTTTGCGATTCGGCTTTTTGGGATCATCCTCCGTATCTCGAATATCGACAAGATAATATGATCCATTCTTCATGGCTTTACTGATGACAAATGGTCCTTCCCATACTGGGGCCAATTTGTGCTTTCTTTGCTGCACCAATCTCAGCACCAAGTCGCCTTCTTTAAAAGAGCGATGCCTGATTTTCTGACTATGATAACGTCGTAAACCTTGCTGGTAGATGGCGGATCTTTGAAGCACAAGTTCTCTTTCCTCTTCTAGGAGATCGACAGCATCCTGTCGTGCTTCTTCGGCATCTGAGTCATCAAAATTTTGCACTCTTGGACTATCATGGATCATGTCCGTTGGGAGCATGGCTTCCGCACCATAAACTAGGAAGAACGGGGTTTGCTCGGTTGATCTGTTTGGCGTCGTTCGAATACTCCATAACACGGAAGGTAGTTCTTCTACCCATGCTCCGGCTGCTCTATGAAGAGGAGTTTCGAGTCTTGGGCGTATTCCTTGCAGGATTGAGCTGTTCATTCTTTCAACCTGTCCATTAGATTGCGGGTGCGCCACAGATGCAAGATCCAAGCGAATTCCCGTTTGTTGGCAGTATTTTGCCAACTCCCCAATGGAGAAATTTGTCCCGTTATCAGTTATTATGCTGTGTGGGACGCCATACCTCATTACTAAATCAATAATGAAATTTCTGGCAGTTACGCCATCCAGCTTTTTGATGGGTTTAGCCTCCACCCATTTTGTGTACTTATCTACTGCTACAAGTAGATGTGTAAGTCCACCTCTTGCAGTTTTGAACGGTCCCATCATGTCTAGCCCCCAGACCGCGAACGGCCAAGTGATAGGGATAGTTTTTAATGCTTGGGCCGGCAAATTGGTCTGCTTAGCATAATATTGACATCCTTCGCATGTATTTACTATGCGTTCGGCGTCTGTCTTGGCTGTTAGCCAGAAAAACCCTGCACGGAATGCTTTTTTGACTATGCTTTTTGATTGAGCATGATGTCCGCAATCGCCGGCATGGATTTCTTGCAATATTTCTCTTCCTTCCTCTGGTGAAATACACCGCAGAAAAACTCCAGAAGCACTGCGTTTGTATAAGTGATCGTTGATTACTACATATCCTTTGCATCGACGTTGTATTTGCCTTTGCAGGACTTCATCTGCTCCTTCCGGGTACTTCTGATTGACTAAGAAGTTTAGGTACGGGATTGTCCAATCCGGTTTAACGAACATGACTTCAATTGTTTCAGATGCTAAAGGGTAATCGACGTCTCCACCTTTGATGGATGGTTCGTGCAAATGCTGGACGAATACCCCTGGTGGTAAAGTTGTTACTCTCTCTGATCCCATGCGGGCTAACGCATCCGCGCTCCAGTTTTCCTCCCTTTTTATGTGAAGGACTTCGAACCCGAAGAAACAGATGGCAAACTCATCCACCGTTCTCCGATATTCGGCCATTATGGGGCTTTTCGCGTCCCAGGTTTGGTTGAGCTGATGCTGTACCAAATCCGAGTCTCCGTAACACAAGATGCGCTTTACCCCTATTTCTTTTGCAATATGCAAGCCATGAAGCAAAGCTTCGTATTCTGCCACATTATTACTGGCGTTGAAGTGTATTTGCAATACGTACTCCATTGTGTCTCCCTTGGGAGATTTTAGGACTACGCCGGCTCCAGCTCCTTCTTTCATCTTAGATCCGTCAAAGTGCATGATCCAGTACTCGGACTCTGGCATCGGTGTATTTTCCATTGCTTCTGTCCAGTCGGCGACGAAATCTGCCAAAACCTGGGATTTTATTGCCGTTCTTGGCTGATACTTAATGTCGAAGGCTGCCAGCTCGATGCCCCATTTAGCTACTCGGCCGGTTGCCTCCGCATTGTTTATAATATCTCCTAGTGGTGCTTTGCATACCACTGTTATGGAATGTCCTTGGAAGTAATGGCGTAGCTTTCTGGATGCGAAAAATACGCCATATGCCAGTTTCTGATAGTGCGGGTATCTTTGTTTGGATTCAGAAAAAACTTCGCTTATGTAGTATACCGGATGTTGATCTGGTATGCTTTGCTCTTCTTTTGCCCGTTCCACAACGATTACCGCACTGATAACCCGACTAGTAGCCGTGAGGTATAACAACATGGGTTCTTCATCTTTGGGAGATGCCAAGATGGGGGCGCTCATCAAGGTTTCTTTTAACTGGGTTAACGCTGCGTCGGCCTCTTCTGTCCACTCAAACTTGTCGGATTTCTTTAACAGTTTGTATAGTGGCAAGGCTTTATCCCCCAGCCGACTAATGAATCTGCTGACGGCTGCAGCGGAACCCGTCAATCTTTGGACATCTTTTACACATGTAGGCTTTGAGATATTCAAGATTGCCTTGATCTTTTCCGGGTTCACTTCTATTCCTCTGTGAGAAACGATGAAACCTAGAAGTTTTCCTGAGGGAACCCCGAATACGCACTTAGATGGATTCAACTTCATCTTGTAAGTGCGCAAGTTTTCGAAAGTTTCTCGCAAATCCTCAAGGAGTGTATCTTTTTCCTTGGTTACGACAGCAATATCGTCCACGTAAACATGGACGTTTTTTCCAATCTGACTATGCAAACAACGTTGCATGCAACGCTGGTATGTTGCACCTGCGTTCTTCAGGCCAAAAGGCATGGTTACGTAGTAATACGTCCCGTACGGGGTTATAAAAGAAGTCTTGATTTGATCTTCCTTTTTCATGCGTATTTGGTGGTACCCGGAGTATGCATCCAAAAAGCATAAAAGCTCAGAGCCTGCAGTGGCATCTATTATTTGATCGATTCGCGGCAGCGCAAACCTATCTTTCGGACATAACTTGTTCAATCCTGTGTAATCTATACACATTCTGAGTGCAGTTGTGTCTTTCTTCGGTACTAATACCGGATTTGCGGACCAGTCAGTATGGATTACCTCCTTGATGAAATCCGCTGCTAAAAGCCGGATAATTTCCTTGCCAATAGCCTTCCGTCTTCTTCCGTCAAATCGACGGAGACCTTGTTTGACGGGTTTTGATCCGGGAATAACCTTGAGTTGGTGCTCAGCAAGTTCCCTGGGTACGCCTGGCATGTCAGCTGGACACCAAGCAAAAATGTCCCAGTTCTCACGGAGGAACTTGATGAGCTCGCCTTCCTATTTGTCGGTCATCCCAGTCCCTACAACGACGAATTTTGTCGGATCTTTGGGGTCTAGGATTACCTGTCTTGTATTCTCGGATGCCTTGAAGCTATCTGTTGGCTTCCGAGTTTCTTTTCCTGCCGGCATTTCTTTCGGCGATACCTCCTTGGCTAACTCCTTTAATTCTTCCTGAGCTATAACTCTTTGAGCGCAAAGGGCGTTTTGCTTCTCCAACTCGTTTGCCAGCTTGAAATCACCGGCAATGGTGATTACTCCTCCTTTGGGTCCTGGCATCTTCAGCTTGTTGTAGATATAGCAAGATCTTGCCATAAACTTGGCGAAAGCCGGACGTCCGAGTATTGCGTGATACACGCTCTCGAACGGCACAACTTCGAAGGATACTTTTTCCTGCCGGAAGTGATCTTTATCTCCGAAGGTGACATCTAGGGAAATTTCTCCTAGGGATCGTGCTTGCCTGCCAGGAACAATGCCATGGAAGCGTATATTGCTGTAATTGAGCTGGGACTCGGATATCTTCAAGTGCTTCAGTGTATCCAGGTACATTATATTGATGCTGGATCCTCCGTCCATCAGCACTCTTCTTAGCCTAGTGTTTTGAACAATAGGGCTTACAACAAGAGCTTGTGTGCCGGGTTCAGGGATATTTCCGGGATGATCAGACTGATCCCAGATTATCGGTGTGTTGGAATACTTCAAGAATTTTGGTGTTGCAGGAACAACCGCGTTTATTTCTCGAAGTGTCCTTTTGGCCACCTTTGCTGACGGGGTTGCTAGGAAAGTTAGCATTGCTTCTCCGTCAACTCTCGGAAATTTGGGTTCGCCTTTTCGCTGTTGTTCCTGGATTTTATCATCAGTGTCCGATTCACTGTCTTCTTTTTCAGCTTCTGGCTTTTGTTTGGTGGGTTTCCTCTTGGAACCCTTCCCTTTATTTCCGGATCCTGCATTGCCTTTCATATGCTTGTTTAGCCGGCATTGCGCGTTCGTGTGGGTTGGCTTCCCAAATTGAGAGTGGTGGACGCAGGGTTCCGACTTAATTCTCTCCCATTCTTCAGGAGTGTAATTGATGGGATCCGGACTGCGGCCTTTCCACTTGTTCCCTTTTTCTCCTCCAAAGGCTAAGTTAACCTCCTTGGGCTTTGTTGTTGACTCCGGGGTTCCTTTTTTATCAGAACGAGGTGTTTTCTTGGCCAGTATCAGTGACTCAATATTGCCTCCTCTTGCTCTGATATCGTCTTCGGCTGCAGCATGCTCATTAGCGGTTGTAAGCATAGATCCGAGATCTTTGTGCTTTTTGGAGCCAACCATGAACGGTACGAGTCCGGGTTTTAGGCCATTGACGAAAGCATGCATTGCTTGTACGTCAGTTACCCCAGAGCAACTATTCTTCATTGCAGTCCATCTGGAGATGAAATCCACGTATGGTTCGTCTTCAAATTGGGTGCAACGGTTCAGCTGGTTGATGCTATTTGGGCGTTTGTATGTTCCTCGAAAATGCTGAGTAAATACTCTCGCCATATCATCCCAACTGTCGACAGTTCTTGATGGTAAACCATTAATCCAATCTCTGGCTCCGTCTAGCAACATTAGGGGAAGAAACTTGACAGCTTCCAGGTCTGTCCCGTTGTTGATCTGGACGGCTGTGTAATAATCTGAAAGCCAGGTATCCGGGTTTGTACTGCCGGTGTATTTTTGGTAGGTTGGACCAACTTTGGCAAAGCCAGAATGCAGGGTTATCCTTCGGATCCTGTCAGTGAAACACTTAGGACCAAAGTATAGATCATCCTTTTCTGCTCTGTCAATATGCGCAGAATATCTCCCGGCTGAATGGACAGAAGGGGATCTACTCCTTTCTTTCCCATTGTTACGCGGACGCGTTTTTCCGAGGTTATCTCTATCTCTTCCGTTGTCACGCCCTCTGGGATTAGGTGGAGTCCTGCTCCTGTATCTTTCCTTATCTTTGGGCGGTGTCCGAGATCTTTCACGTCTGTGAGGTGTATCGTATCTTCCAGCTTTTTCAGCTGGGTTTCTCGGAGGTGGCATTATTTTGCCGTCATTCCGGTGTTTGTCTTCCCGATCGTGTGGTTTATATCCATCTTTCGGGAGATGAGGTCCGGTTCTAGACGCTGCGTCCCGGTTGTCGGGGTTTTTCTTGTCTTTTCTCGGATCCTCTTTTTTATCTGAATCTCCTGGTTCTTCCGGTCCAGGTGCTCCAGCAGCGCAAGTAACAGTTTTGCAGAGGGCGGAATTATCATGCAGCCTCCCAGATCGCTCTTGTCCTCGCTGTTGCTGCTGTAATGCTTTTCCTAGGAAGGCATACACCCCTTGGAGTTTTTCCCCGTTGGAGTACAGATCATTGTTCAAGATGGCAAACGCTGCTTCCGCATTTTCAGCTGCGGTTTTGTATATTGGTTCGCCCTTAGCATCTTTGCCGTTTAACTGCTTTTGCCAAGATGGGTTATAGAACCTTTCTTTCGGCGGCAGTTCTTCCGGTTTTGTAATTCCGGGTAACCTTGTAGGTTTTAAGACAGATCTGTGCTTTCTCTCGTACTCCTCAATTTCTTCCTTCATAATTTTGATGTCATTATGGGTTTGTTGGAGGTGTTGCCGAGATCTAAGCAGTTGTTGCTGTTGCCGTTGGAAAGCTTGTCTCCTGGCTTCCAGCATCTCAGGGGGTTCATTGGGTCCCACTGGAGTTTGTAATAGTTCTTGCTCTTCCAGTTCTGTCATTGGCGGAGCAGTGATTTCCTTAGATTTCTTTTCCGTAGGCTTTGTGCCACTAATATCTCCAACTTCCAGGTTTTCATCAGCGAGATCAGCTGACTTTTTCTTCCGGAGTTTGTACTGGAGTTTTTTAGAAGCACGGTGCTTTTTCTTGGAAGAGGGAGGTTTTTTGACAGGTTCATCCTCTGTCATCTCCTTGACATTAGGAAATATCGGAGAAGTTTCTCCGTCTTCCCTCTCCTCAGCTGGCGGAGGGGTTTTAGGGCTTTCCTGGCTATCGGCACCCTTTGTATCGGCTGGTTTTGCCATTAGCACTTCATGGAATCCCTCTTGAAAGGATTTAACTTTTCGTACGAAGGCATCGTCATCTTCGTCTTCGGAGAAGTTATCCGATCCGGTTTCCGATTCCAATCTCGCCTCAATGGCAGCAAGCACGGACTCTGTTTCCGAGTTCATCGTCTGGTTGACAGATGTCGGATCTTCCGTCTCTGTGACGGGTATTGGTTCTTCCGTCTCTGGGACGGGTGTATTGTTGTCTGCCTCTTGCACGGGATTTCCGTCATCCGTGTTTTCGGCGATCTCGGATTGCACCATGCCGATAAAGTGGGTATCACTGTTTTGTCGGCGATCTGAGCAAAATCCGGCATCATAGTCGTCTTCGACTGGGTATAGGGCGGGTGGGAGATAATTGCTTTCACCGCAAAACCCCATTGCTTCCGCGGTTAATCCGATAAAGATATTTGCAGATCCAATCGGTAAAACGCAGGCACTTACCAGATGGTTTTGCGCCGGGATGTAGGATCCGTTGTCGAGGAAGCGCCCGACGTCGTTGTCGAATTCCAAGCTTCCGACAGTGATCGATCTTCCGATTCCGCCTAAAATCCCAGATCGAAACTTCACGCCTGACGTCGTTTGCCCCACGGTGGGCGCCAACTGTCGAGACATCGTAGTAGTTTTCATAGACTGGGGTGCCATGAGACTACGGTAGAGACGTGGGGTAACGGGATAGCGTAGTAAACACAGAACACGGGATTTACCCAGGTTCGGTACGTCGCGACAGTACGGCGTACCTACTCCTGCACTTCTCACTATGAGGGACTAAAGCCCGTATAATAAGGTTACAATGTAAGGGAATAGATCTAGCTACTCGACGAGGATGAACTTCCCGGCGAGTTGCGCAAGGCTTAAGCTAGAACCTAGAACCTTGGACTCAAAGAACTTATTGAACTTACCTCCCGTCCGGCTTTATATAATAGCCGGATTAGGGCTTACAGAACCAGAAACCTAGAAGACTACGTTTAACTTGTAACTTGGAAAGTAAGGAATCCGTCTTCTCCTCCAAGCCAGATCACGCGGGCCGTGATCCGGGTTCTTCTAGAATCCGGCTTCTACGCGTCGGACTACTGGGCCGCCCAATGGACCTAAGCCCATTACCTTGCAGGCCACCCTGGTAGTCCAGCTCTTTTGTCTACCATCTTCTATACCCCTATTCGGTATATATCCGACATTGAGTTAACATAGCTAGATGTGATAAAGATGAGCTATGCAATTTTAAATAGAACTGAGCTACTATATATAGCATCCCAACAAATTCCATATTTAATTGTTAGGTGATTGCTAATTACCCACAACCCACACAATGTATTGCGACATGATGAATGATTTAATATGAACCAAATAGATGACATTTAGAAAATAGGCATATAGGTTATAGGGTTGGGGTTTAGGTTCGCACGTTGGAAAGAGGATCCAGGTTCAACGTCGATTGTCTTCGGAGGGTAGAGGAAGTAGTCGACGTAGAGGAAGTAGTTCTCGTTCCGAAGTGGAAGTAGTCGAAGCCGGGATCTTTGAACCATAGAGGAAGTAGTCGTTCACGTCCGGGGTCGATGTAGTGGTGGGCGAACCGCGGCAACATCATCTCCGGAGTCGGTGACGAACTTGGCGGTTCAGGTCGTGGGGTTCACGACATCGTCTCCCGGACACGCACGAAGGCGGCCAACGCAAAACGGACACGGTGGAGATAGTGGTCGTTCACGGTTCGATGTAGCTCGATGTAGCGGTACTTGTCGGAGAAGATCTTGTCGATGAGGTACGGGTCGGGGAAGAACTCGGCGTTCCAATGTTCACAAGTCCGGAATCCTGTCGGGGACCTTGGCGATATCGTAGAGGTACGGGTCTGGTGTGGATCTTGTCAGCGTCACAGTGACGAAGAGGTGCTCACGGTCGACGTTCTCAGATGGAGGTGACACCGGCAACAGGTCCTGGAGGGGACGGGAGAGGCGCAGTGCACCCTGCAGCTAACATGGAAAACAACCGGCGGTCATCAACATGGAAAGTGGCGTGCAGGTCACAGGCGTAGGTCGGAGCTCGGGCATCGAGGTCGTCCTGCACGCGTTCGGGGTCGAGGAGATGGAGGCCGACGCGGCGAGCGGGTCCGGTGCCCGACCCTGGCAGACGGAGGTCGTGGAGAAAGGCAGGAGCTGCTCGGCGTCGCGGTGCAGGGGCTCGCGCAGACGAGAGGAGGCAGAGTGCAACCGCGGGTGAAGGAGGACGTCGACGACGGGCAGCGGGACTGAAGGCGTGGTGGTCTTGCCCGGGCCAAAACTGCGGCGACGATCTTGGAGGTGACAGGAGCTCCGGGGCGAGCTTGACGCGCCACGGACAGAGGAGGGAGCCAAAGGAGGAAGGAGGCGCACGGGGCCGATCTTCACAGCGTCGTCATGGCGCAGGGAGGCGAGACGGGCGGGCAACCGGAGAGGGAGACGGCTTTGGCGAGCTCGAGGCAGGGGACGGTGGCCGCCGCTGAATGAGGTCGAAGAGGAGGGCGCCGTCCTGGAGAGCAGCAGCCATGGCCGACTGGAGGAGGGGCGGAGGGAGCTCGGGTCGTGGCCGGAGAGGAGAGGCGTGGGGCAGGAGGTCGGAGAAGAGGCCGGAGGAGGAGAGGCAGCTAGGTGAGAGGGAGCCGGAGGCCATCGAGGCAGGAGGCGTTCCTGGTGGCGGCGTTCGGTGCAGAGGAGGATAGCGAGCAGGGGATCGAGCGAAGGAGAAGGGGATTTCTCCCGTGTGGTGTGCGTGCGTGGCATGGGTGGTTTCGTTGGTGGGAGGACCCGATTGCAAGAAAAGAAGGGAGGCGGGGTGTAGATGGAAAAGGGACAAGGGGAAGCTAGGGTTTCGGGTGGGGAGGCTGGCTGGGCCTTGCTGCGCCGTTTCGGCCGAGTTCGGCCGGCTGCTCTCTCTCACGCTCCAAAACAAAAAAAAAGTTCTAGGTTTGTTTTATCATTTGTTAGAAATTGATTTGGCATTATTAAAAATTGATTTATGCAATCCGACACAAACTAGAAAGTTTTAGAAAACAAGATTTGATTAACTTCAATTAGTTTGCAAGTTTTAAATGTTCGATGATGTATGAGGATGCCATGCGATGCAAAAACAACAATCAATTCTATATGGGAAAAAAAACCCCGGACGTTACAAGGGTCTTTAGGTTGTAGTACTATGTAGCACTCCGGTTTGTATACTGTAACTAAAAAATTACATTATGGAACGGAGGTAGTAATTGCGAATGATACTGCAATTAAAATAACGTGTCATGTGTGAACTCCAGGCTCTCAGGCCAAGAGATCACTTTTTCTTCAATTGTCTATTTGCAAAGGCCTGCTGGTGCTGGTTTTGCTCTTGAATTTCCCTACATTTTGACTGCAGTATCTCTGGAGCAAGTCATTTTTATGGCTGCTTGAAGTATTTGGTTATACCAAGACGACTACATTTTTAAAGGAATCCAGCCCAGCCGGTGTTGATGCTATTTTCAAAGATGAGTACATGCATAAGATGTTTAGCAATCTGACTTACGTTTTGGGCATACCTTTCTCATATTTTACCATCTCTTCCGTAAGAGCGAAAAACACATATTCTGCTGTTACCAATTGCTACAAGTTAGAAAATGTTAAATGTTACAGTATTATCTTTTTATAAAAAAAGATTTGCACCTATATGATCAAGTTTGGTACGGTCATGGAACCCCACTATATTTTGACCATATCGTCATAATACATAAGAACTTAACAGAAAGACCAGGGAGTGTGAAGATGCCATATTCCATTGCACACTGGTGGTGGAAAAGGACCACCAGTTTGTGATAAATATATGATAAATAAATGGATTCCTGTTTATGATAAAAAAAAAATCGATTCACGAATATAACTACAAGGTTTTTTTAAAACCATATTCACTTTGGAATTCCGCAAATTCCGAGCATGCCTCTGCGTTATTGCAAAAAAAAAAAAATACCTGATCCAGTTCAACAGGATCTCGTCAACAAACTTTCACCCCGTCAATTGAAATCACTGCGTAGCAACGCACGGACAGTTTGCTAGTGTTACTTCAGTGTGTAGTTATTCATGTAGTACGTCATGCATGAATTGGAGTATATAGTTCACATGGCATGTCGTTTGCCGTTTCATTTGTTAATGGAAGATTGTGGATGCATAAGCCAAAAGAAACACGTACTATGTAGTGCTAGCTAGCCATGCACCCAAATTGAGACAAAGGGGGCTTACTCATGACGACCCGTGGTCCTGCATCCTGTGAACCGTTGAATGTGCATGCCCCTGTTTTAAACTCTTCAGCTTATTTCTCTCGCTCCTCGTCTTTTCAAAGTGAATCCATGATTACTAAGTGCTTTTCACATTGTCCCAAGGCGGATGCAAAATTGAGATCAACATCAATTGGATAAATATATAATTTATGCGCATCGATTTGGGTACCTGTTGCGCCAATCTGAATCATGCATGAGTTAACCTAGATTGAATTGTACGCTTTGTACGTGCACGCGTGCGTACTCTTTTGCGGAGCGGACAAGAATGCATTTACATGATGACATACGCGGGGCGGGGGGCTCCACCGTGTAATGTACGTGGCATCCTGTAGCTGGCAAGCAGGCGGGCCCACGTGGACAAGAGGCCACGTGTGAGGTCACAACAGGTTACGCCTGCGGGCCCACCCCATGCTGGCAGTCACGTGGGCAGCTCTCGTCTCCATCTCACCTCGCTGTCCCGGCGACGTCATGGCTCCGCAAACCGCCTCGCGCACCCGGGCATGTTACCCAGGAAAATCACCACCCGGATGCACCGCGCCCCGCTGTATATAAATACCGGCAGGCCGCCCATGGATTCCATTCCACTCCATTCCGGCGAAGGAGTTTCTTCACCACCACAGGACCTCTCAAAGTAGCCTCGCTTTTCCTTTTTATTTTCCTTTTCCTCGGAAAAGTTAGTTTTTTGTGTGCACACGGACACGGCAGCAGACATATAGTCGCAGGAAGCACCAAATGATGCTCCGTGTGTGTGAGAGCTGATTAAAAAGCTTCAATCATTCGCTTCATCTTTAGCTAACTGCTCCTCCTAGCAAAGATTCTTCTTTTCTTTTCTTTGCTTGCCATCCATCCATATATAGCTGGGGAGCTCTCTCCAGCCGATTCCAGTTTCCAAAAGCTACGGTAGCCGGCCAGTGCCCAGTCCGGTGATCGATAGATGGGAAAGCAGGGCCGCAGCTGCAGCAGGTACGGCTCAGAGCGGCTGCTGTACCCCGTCCAGGTCATCGGCGGCCAGGGCGCCGCCGATCACCTCTCCGACCTCGACGAGGAGGACGTGTGGTCGGTGCTCGCGCCGCCCGACTCCACCAACAGCAGGCAACCCGAGCAGGAGCGTCGCGGGCGGTGGACCGCGGGTGGCCTGTCGCTGGCGTTCGAGGCCACGGCGCCGGCCGCGCGCCACCACCAGCATGCCCACGTGGCCAGCTCGGCGCCCGTGAAGGTGCCCGAGTGGCCGGCGGCCAGGTTCCCGCCGGGCGGCGGCGAGCAGCAGCAGCAGCAGTACTACGGCGTGAGCTGCCGCGAGGAGGAGGGCGAGTGGGTGGCGCCGCACGAGTACCTCCAGGCACGGAGCGGCGGGCGCGGCGCGGCCGCGCCGTCGGTGTTCGAAGGCGTGGGGAGGACGCTGAAAGGGCGCGACCTCAGCCGGGTGCGCGACGCCGTGTGGAGCAGCACCGGGTTCTTCGGCTAGAGCAACGGCCGGCGCCAGAGAGATCATAGACACCATGCATCCATTCCATTCCATCCATCGTCGTCTCGTCTCGGTCAATCGCTGCTCCATTAATTAAGCTAGCTGCTCCTAGCTTATCTGGAGGGCCCTCTGCTTGGATCATTCGTTATCATGAGAGCTCAAGTTTTAATTAGGAGGTGGGAAAAAAGATGAAAAAAAAGAACTAGCGATTGATTAATTTTAAGTCTCCCGCAGTGTGGAGCACGCATGCAGGTGCTGGTAGCTGCAGGGTAGAGTTTTGTGGCATGGGAAGAAGAAGATTGATCTCCGAACTGGATTGTACTAGTATTGGGTTGTGCGCTAGCACCGGCCAGATGCCGATGTTGTCAGTTTGTCACCATGATCGATCAAATTCTCCCAAAAAAAAGATGATATTCCAATTTGATTGCTGTATTAATAGCTGAAACGTATGTAAACGGGTCGGCTTAATAAGTTTCTTTCTGTTGCTGTACTTTGTTCGTCACTCTCTTGTTTTTCTCATTTCTCACTGCATCTCCACTAGAAATAAATCGAGTAGTGGCAGTGGAGTAACTTTCGAGGACGTAGTGCTCCGTGACAAAAGAGAGAGAGAGAAGGAATTCAATCTGCATCAAGAAATTGGCTTGGTGCGCAAGGACAGGCCCAGGCTAGGTAATGTGTACGAGAGGCGATGGGTGTCCGTGAGTCGTGGAAGGACGGCTAGGTGTGTGCACGTACGCCCGCACGCTTAAGTTGGCAGACACGAGACAGGCAGGAGACCGCACTGGGTGAGCAGCAGCAGGCAAAACTGAGTGGACAAGAACAGTTACAAGGGCAGCACGCATAGTGAAGTGAGAGCATCGAGGAATCAGTCATCAGCAATGGCCGGCGCTCACGCAGTGAACATTGCTGTGGTGCGCAAGTGGGCGCTAGAATTCACTTCGCTTCCCGCAGACGTGGGCACACACCTTTTTTGGGAAAGTGACTTGCACCATTTGGCCCTGCTCGCCCACCACCACTTGAACCTGCATTTTCCGGATCACAAAACAAACTAACACGGATTTACTCATTTATTTTCGTATTTTAAGTGTTACTCCCTCCATTCCAAATATAAAATGTTTTAGATTTTTTCCACATTCACATATATACACATGTATCTAGACACATTTTAGTGTATATGTCCACTCATTTTAGTTCGAATCTAGACAATATGTGAAACACCTAAAACATCTTATATTATGAAACGAGAAGGGAGTACCTTATTATTGCTGCGCCTTGCTTACATTTTTTTTTTTGAAAAATACATGGCTGTAGCAGATCGATGCAGGCTTCATGCTAGCCGGCCCAGAACCAAATAAAGGGGGCCCAAAACGTACCACACCTTTCCGTTTGCTCAAGAATCCTACACCTATGGAACAATCAATCATGGTTCATGGACGTAGAATGCATATTGTAGAGCATCTGGCCAACGAATCAACACTACCAAATCATCAATATTTTCCAACAAAGGTTGTACTAGGCAATCAAGGGAGCAAGTTAAAAATATTTTGAATGTGCAGAATCAGACTTTGAATGAAAGGTACCTTGGGATGCCCTCCGATGTTGGTTCCTCAAGGAGAGGCACTTTCAAATATCTCAAAGATCATGTTTGGAGCCAGGTGAAAGGATGGCTTCAGAAGATCCTTTCAGCGGGTGGGAAGGAAGTACTTATCAAAGCAGAAGCACAATCTATCCCGGTGTACTCCATGGGATGTTTCCATTTACCTCACGGACTTATTGGACACATTCACTCCATGATCCAAAAGTTCCGGTGGGGAAGCAGGGAAGGAAAGAGGAAACCACACTGGGTTTCTTGGGATGTTTTGACGAGGCCCAAGTTTTTGGGTGGACTAGGGTTTCGGGATCTCAAAATTTTTAATCTTGCTCTATTAGCAAAGAAGGCATGGAGGCTACTCCATGTTCCGAATTCACTAAGTGCAAGAATCCTCACAGCTGTCTGTTTCCTGATGGTACTATCCTTGACGCTTCACTTGGAGGCCACCCATCCCAAGTGTGGCGAGCTATCAGTGACGGCTGAGATGTACTGGTTCAAGGGCTTACCCGGAGAGTTTGGGACATATCTTCTACAAAAATTTGGGACCACAACTGGCTGCCCTGTGATGCAATGTTTCGACCCATGATCTCAAAGATTACCGACCTCCCACAACTTGTTTCGGAGCTGATTGATCATTCAAACAAAATTTGGAAGGTCGAGAGGGTGAGAGAAATATTCTTACCTATGGAATGAGTCGCTTCCTGAGACCAGCTTCACGAGGATGATTGTCAACTTATGGGCTATCTGGAGGGCGAGAAGGAAAGCAATTCGCGAGGACGTATTCCAAAGCCCCTTGTCCATGCACTCCTTCATAGGGTCTTACATAGAAGAACTAAAAGCCCTAGCGCCAACTTTGAATCAACGCCGTATCCAAGCCTCGGCTCCGTCGGGAAGACTAGCCAAATGGGTGCCGCCGCCTGCAGATCTTGCCAAGATTAATGTTGATGGGGGCTTTTAGGAGAATTGGAGGGCAATCGGCTGCTTCTTCTGTTTGTAGAGATGTGGAAGGGAACTACCTAGGTGCTTCATCGTTGGTATTCTCTCACATCACGGACCCTTCAACCTTGGAGGCGCTGGCGTGCCGTGAAGCTCTCAGCCTAGCAGCAGACCTTCTCCTCCAAAGGGCGTGCATTGCTTCGGACTGTAAGATAGTTATCGATGATATTGTAGCGTCCTCACATTTAATAATACAAGAACTACTGTGTTAAGTGCTAGTCACTGGATCAATGCTAGCACCACAAAACAAAACTTAAAAGATATCATTGCATATGTATCAAATCTATTACAAAATATCGAGAATAGCCAAGTATAGGTTTATTTACAAGGTGCATAGTTTTGAAAGACTAGCAAAACTCAGAGTTCTAAACAACATAACTAAAGGTAGCAATGAGCCTCCATCTTCAACCATGCGCCACAGGCATTACATGTTGGATGTAGACTCGAGTCCAAGCACTTGATCAAATTTCATCATTAGAAATTCCTGCACGTTGGAATATACAGCCCCCGAAGGAGGTCAGTTCAAGGCTTTTCTTGGACGACACTGGTCTCTCCGTGGTCCTCCGGCGACGTGGTGGACACGGGAGGGTGCAGCTTCGCCCGGTGGTTCTCCTGCTCCTCGTGGTTTCGCGCCTCGGGCCTCAGAGCGATGACATCTTGCAATCCCGAAGCTCGGAAGCTCAATGGCGGGGGCGTTGATCGATCTCCCACGGCGGCAGTTGTCTATTAGGGTTAGGGTTCTCGGGAGAGGGAACGGACGTCGAGGGTTGCGAGTATTTATGAGGGAGGATGCGTGGAGGATGGGGCAGAGAAAGAGGCGGCGCGGGGGTGTCCAGGTCGGGCACGAACGTCGAGCATCGAAGTCACGATGACGTCAGGTGCACGTCAGGGTGGGTCCAAGCAGACAGAGAGAGAGAGAGGGGTGACGGGCTGGTGAGGGTTTCTTCCTGGGCTTGCTGGGCCGTTTGGTGCTGCGCGCGCGGTGGGTAGAGGCACAGAGATGGGGAAGTGGGCTGGGCCTCGCTGGGCTTGCGACGCCCTGCTCCTCTATTCCTTTTTTCTTTCTTTTCTGTTCCCTTAGACTTTGTGGTGTGACTAAGTTCGAATTAGACCAATCCCTAGCTTGAACCAAAAAAAACATCAAGTGTTGGAAGTTTTAATGAAGACACCACACCAAGGAGGAAGCTACAAAGAAGGCTGAAGATTTTCCAAGACCAACGATGTGAAGGCTTAGGATTTGTTTCCAAAGACTTAGAATTTGTTTTGAAGATGATTAGTGTCAAGTTTTTTTTTTCAAGACTTGGAATTTGTTTTCCAAGTGAGATGAGAGTTTTGACCAAGCCTTCAACAAGGAGTTCTTCATCAAGAAGAACAAATTTAACAAGAAGCCAACTTAAGAAGAATACTCCCCCAGAAGATGAAGAAGAAGAGAAGATTTTACAAGTCCTTTCTAAAGTAACCCTAACAATATCTAGGTGGATTTTTTTTTTCAAATTTATTGGTGCAAAATTTTGCTTCCAATACATGGTAATTTATTTCGTAGATTCTACTTAATATTTAAGAAAAATTGATTCATAATGCATGGGAATATAGATGCTTCCGAATCTTGATCCAAATGCTTCGAAATGATTGATTTAGAAATAAATGAAATTCGTTGTATTCATGATCTAAAGAAAATTATGGTCATGCATTACAAAAAGCTAGATCATACTTTCATGTAGATGCATGTATTCATTTTTTGTCCGATATTCTTGATGATGTACTTTTTTTTGTTAATACATGGTTTTAATTTTTTTGTTGATGCTTGATCCAAGTATTTCTTGTTAGTACATAATCCAAAAATTTATTGGTAGTACGACAAATTAAAAAAATCTTGATAATGCATTGTTCCAAAAAAAATCTTGTTTGTCAAGAAATAAATATCCGCTGGGGGCAACAACACACATAAGCCCAAACGCACAAGCACTGGCGGACCTATCATCCCTATTGACCGGGCAGCTGCCCGGGCTTCCGGCCAACTAGCTAGTGCAATTTTATGGTTGTTTGACAAATAATTAGCACAATAAGCCTTTAGATGAAGAGTTTGCCCGAGTTTTAATTTTTTCTTGGGTTCGCTAATACGCACAAGCCGATAGTAACCGATACAACTCCACGAGGAGTACAACTCAGTGGCGGGACGGTGGAGAAAGTCGGTGAGCCGCCCTGAGAAGGTCCTCAATCAAGCCATCCAACCGCTCCTTGTCCCTTTGTCTACAGAGAGGACGTCACTGCCGCAAGAACGCTAAGAGTTTAAACACAGAGTTAGAGACCCTTCTCAACAAGACGCGCTCGATAACCATTTTGTTACGAATAGTCCATAGGTTCCAAGTCATTGTGGAAAATGGTAACTAGAAGAGGACCTCCTCTTGCCGGTATGGTTCGCCTGCACTTCCAAGAACTCAGCAAGTTCATGGGCCTGCCACTCAGATCTGAGATCCTCAGCTATGAAGCTCCAAAGGATACGAGTTGTGGGGCAAGAGAAAGGGATGTGGGTCCCCATTTCTGGGACCGCACATAGCGGGCATGTACCTTCACCAAATCCAAATCGCTTAGCCACCTCCACACCCGATGAGAGGCGGTCCCGCAACAATTGCCAAGTGAAGATTTTAATATTTAACGATAGTGGCGCCTTCCACAAATGGGAGGACCAAGAAACTACAAGCTCTCTAAACAAGACCCGGTACGCCGAACCAACAGAAAAGCAACCCGAAGGTGACAACCCAAGCAACTGTATCCAGGGAGTCCTCTAAGGAACGTGGGAGGCCAGCTAGCAGAAGCGTCCACTTCTTGGCTTCCACTGGGCCGAACGTGGGGAGGAAGCCAATGTTCCACCCTCCCCCCATTTTGGGCCGCTCCTGCAACAAGGAGCCCCGGGTCCGAGCAGATCGCCAAAAGTTCTAGGAATTCGTGCCGCATGGGTCGCGTCCCCAACCATGGATCCAGCCAAAATAGGGTCTGTCTTCCGTCGCCTACGGAGAAGGAGAAGGACGCCCCAAACCGGATCTCGTGTTTGATGTTCTGGATAGATCTCCAAAACTGAGATCCCTCCTTACGTTCACAGACCAGGAGACGGCACCCCCTCAAGTATTTGGCCTTCACCAGTTGCAGCCAGAGTCCACCATCATCTCTTAGGATCCTCCAAATCCATTTCAGCATCAACACTCGATTCATGTGAAGAGAAGCCAAAATTCCTATGCCCCCGCTTGGGGGTGGGGGGGGGCATATATCAGCCCATTTAACCATATGATATTTTTGGTGTTTGTGGATGCCTGCCAGAAGAAGCGGGACATCTCTTTGTCAAAACTGGCATATATATGGGGAGGCTGGATAGACAAGAATCGATGAGTGTAGTCTTACTCCCTTTGAAGGTAAATCTTCCCTGCCAGGGCTCAGATTTAGTCTTGACCCCGCTCTACTAGCGGGTATAGAACCTTAATAGAATCCGCGAGTCACTGATTGGCATTTCAGATAAATAACTGGGAATATCATCAACCTACAGTTAAGGTTGTTCGCAATCCGTTGTTGATCCCCTGTGTCGTAGTTAAGGATTACAACCTCGCTCTTATCAAAATTGATCTTGAGGCCAGGCGTGGCTTCAAACTTCTCATGGTATACCTAGTGAAGAAAGTAATACCAACATTAATGAAAAATAGGCTTGCATATATGTCGGTAATAGCTTCACTGTGGGGATAGTATCTTGGTCACCACTATGCGTGACATGCATCATGCATGTTGACAGAAATGAACAGTTAGACTTGACAACCAATTAATACCGCGTCGAGCTAGCTAGGTACGTCCTTACATGAATAGTTAACCCTATGACTAGCTAAGATACTAGCTAGATATATAGATGCAGCATTTCTGCTCCCTGCTGTAGATTCTAGCTACTCAGCTTGTGGCCGTGGATCGCTGCACGCAGGAAATTAAAGACGGATGGATCGGATAAACCGTGTCCAATAAAGACACCATCGCCACGCAGTTCGAGTTTAACCAAGTCAGGAACCTCTCTATATCTATATGCACGGCCGGCAGACGTTAGGCATGGTACGTACGTTTAGTATAACCTCGTCATGAGTGTTGCTAATATGTTTGGTACATGGTTAAATGAGGTGGATAAATCGATTAAATCTAGTACACGCATTGGTGGTGTATGTGTTTTTCTTTGGACAATCTAGAATTGCAAGAATGATATTATTTTTAACAATTTGGATGCGTGTCATTTTCTGCAGGTTGTTCAACGCGCTATCTACTGGATCCACATGTGGTCTATGCTACTCCCAGTCGACCAGCGTGGACGTTTGGATGCAGGATGCTCTTGGTTGATGGCGCTCGCTCGGGCTATCTTCGGCAGGGGTGGACGGTTGCACAACAGACGGCTTCGATGAGTAGTATGTTACAGCTTGTGCAATTCTGGTGGTTGATCTGTTTAGCCACTCTTTCTGAATGCTGAGATGTATTTTTTGTTTCGAATTGCTTGAACTTGCTACATATTTCACTCTTTTAATATAAAAAGTTGTGTGAGTCTGGGTTACCCTTTTTTTTAAAAAAAGTACGTTGTGGGTACTCCAAGCCTATCAATTAGCTGCATTTTTACAATTACCGAAGAGCCATTTTTTTTCGAATGGTCAAGAGCCAATTTTCATCATGCATGGTCATGGTGTGCGTGGTAGAAGTAACAAACAGGCCGGCCGCTAGCTAGGATACGATCGGTTCGATTTGTGTTTGAATGGACAAGCTATATAGCTAGCTAGTAGAGTACCGGAAGGACAATGATAGAGATTAGTGTTGGTGAATGGACGAGAGAAAAGATGGGTGCAGAATGACCACCGGCTGGTGAGGTGACTCGGAGGGACAAACAACCAGTACGTTGTGACTTGGATCTGTACAGGAGTAACATGCAATGCTTTTTTCTTTATAACAGTAACATGCAATGACTTGGCTGAACGTATACACTGCCACTAGAAGTACGCAGTAGCAGTAATAAAAGCTAGAATGATCGAGTGTTCATATGTCCTTTCAGCGTAAGCGCCCTTCTGTTTTGTTTTTTTAAGAAACTAGTAGAGGTGCACGTGCAACGCACGTATCATATTTATGTGGGAACTGTGTTGATTTTGTCATCCTTCAAGTCTTGATTCTTATACCATCGTCAATTTAAGGGTGTGTTTGTTTGAGCTGCTGCTGTTGAGAAGCAGTTGTAGCTGTTAAACTGTTAGAAAGCAACTGTGGGAAGCAACTGTAGATTCTGAGATTAGGTGTTTGGCAGGAACTGCTGTTGATGGCAGCTACTGCTGGTTTGAAGTATGAAATGTCTCGAATTCCCTTGAATGCTGAAAAAATTATATAGGTGCTAAATCAAAACGAATAGCTAATTCTGACTTTTAAAACATATTTTCCATGCTTAATGGATGAATTATCTCAATTCGACCCTTTTTGCTAAAACTAATTTGGCTTTCGGCTTTTGGCTTATGACGATGGCGACGGGGAACACTGGCGATGGCTAAAAGGTGGTGGCGGCCGAAGCGACGGGAACGATTGCGAGGTTACGAGCTTCTGGTGGTGCGCCGAAAGATGCAACAGATAGGAAAGATAGGAACCACATGGTGGTGTGCCGCAAAAAAATAAATGCATGCTCAAAGCCTCGAACACATATTCATTCTCACATGTACCAGATGTACGATGGAGAAAGTAAAAAAGGTTCGGGTCACGGTGCAGTTTCGACGTACGTGCTTGTGCTGCTGCTGGACGCGGTATAGCTTAGACGTGCATGCGAAGAAAGTAAAAAAGGTTTGGCTCACGGTGACAGAATGCATGTAAATTTTAAGTAATAGAACAGGCAGTAAGGGATACCGATTCGAATATTATGTTAGAAGCTGCGGGAAGCAGCTCTCGTCCTGCTTCCCCGCTTGTTCGGTCGGTTAGTGCAATTCCTCAGAGCGCTTCTAGGCAGCGCTTCTCAATCTCATGTTGTTTGTTTGGGCTTCTACTTTTTGAGACTAAAAGCAGAAGCTGAAGCCCAAACAAACATATCCTAAGTCCTAGAAAAATTATTTTTCTGCTTAAACTAAATTTGTGAACCATTATGTATTTTATTTAAAAAAAACATGAATATCCATTTAATACAAACTAAAATCACAAGGTCGATATCTATGAAATACCATACTTAAATTTGGATGAAAAAATATTAGTAAATTGATCATGGAATCTTGGCTGAAAGTCATGAGTTTTGTAGCTGATCATTCTGACGCATGGTGTAGTGTGATATTCTGATTAGAAAAAAACATGTTGAACTAATGGTGTAGTCGTATCGCTACTTCACTGTTGTAAAAGTGTACATAAGAGTGTATCTAATAGCTGCCCGAGGTATGGCAGCCATTTTGCAGTTATAGGAGAGCCGTTTTGCAGTTTTATGGCAGCAAAACGACCGCCATTTTACCATCTGCCCAAGATATAACGCCTCTGTCCCCTAACGGCTGCCTTAAAATAGGGCACGACTGCCGCTTTACGTCCCTATTTTTACATTCACAATTAATGAAGCAACATAAAAATCATCTAAATACAAATTAAAACTTTAAAAGATCATGAAACAATAAATTAAAACAATAGTCATAGTTTAGCGATTAATTTCATAATTTTCATAATGAAATGATTTTTTTCTCAAATAAGCATCCACGCAAACACCTATAGGGCATCTTCTTATTTGTGAAGCTTTGACGTCTATCTGCTTTGACCTGCAACTACAGGTATGATGTTCCTTGACCTGCACTTGAAGATAAGGACCTCACGACAAGAACATAACCACATCGTCCACTTCTCTTGCTACTGCTGCTGTTGCGGACACACTACGTGCATATCTCTGTTGACATCCGTGGAGCTACACGCGAATCTGCTACTGCTGCTGCTTCGGACGCGGCGACGCGCACACGGCGTGCCCGGGACGAACGATGCCGGAGGTGCGTGATTCTTGAGACGCACTCGCTGACGGGACGAGCGCTGCTGGCCCCAATCTTCCAACACACCATGCCCTCACAGCCTAGAGCGTCAGGCCCCAACCTTCCAGGAGAGCATCTTCCCGTGCTCGCAGGCGACACAGCGCGCAGCCCGGAGCACCACCGCCGCTCGCAGCCCGGAGATCTGCCGCCACAGGAAGCAGTCCGGAGCGCCGCCGTCACTCGCAGCCCGGAGCTCCGCCGCCACGAGCAGAAGTCCGGAGGGCCGCCGCCGCTCGGTCCATCCCCACCTGGACCCCCCTCTCCCCCTCTAGCTCCCTTCCTACCTGCCCGTGCGACGCCCCCATGTGTGCCATGGCCGAAGGAGATGTGTGGGTGCGAGAGGAGCAGAGGAAGACAGATTGGCGCAGTGTTTTCTCTCTCTACATGAATAAATACGGTACTCTTTGTCTCTGGGGCTATTTAGCTGCAGACACTCGTCTCTCCGGGGCGGCCGGTGTCGATCTTGGAGGCGGGGTCGCGCTCTCGGGCGGCGGCGAGGGCGCGGCGTAGCGTCAAGCGCTCCGGGCGGCCATCAGAGTGTAGGCGTTGGATGGATCGGCAGAAGATCGAGGCGTTATTTGTCGTTAGGGTGTTTTGTCGCGGGTAGGAAACCGCTTTTTTTCCCGTTATTTCGAGTGGGTACCGCTTTGCTAACTTAAGGGTGGCAGATTCTCGTAAATTTAAGCTGTATCGAGTAGCTCAACATTGCAACGATATTGTCCGTTTGATTTAGCCTGTTTGACGGCTGAGATTTAATGTATCTACGAAGTTTGCTCTTTTATAAGTAGTTTAGATAAGCGCTCTTCTGTTGGATCTAGCAAGAATAAGTTCATAGAAATGCAGGCCTCGTCGTGGTGGCTCTAGAAACTATAGTCCAAGGCCGCCCCTCTAATGCGGCTCAACAAGTCTAAGCGAGGGGGAGTACCGACTCGCCCAGGTCGTTCCGCCACATGGGCCGGCCCATATACTCCAGATTCATTTTTCTTTTTCCTGTTACTTCCTTTTCTATTTCTGTTTTCTTTTTTTAGGTTATGTTTCTTTATGTTTTACAATTTTTTCCTATATTATGTGTTAAAATTTAAAAATTGTTTATATTTTTTCTAATTGTGCAAAATTAAAAATTGTTAATCTTTTAAAATTGTTCACATCTGGTTCAAATTTAAAAATTGTTCAGCTTGAAAAATTTTCTCCATTTTTTAAAATGGTTCACCATTTTTACAAATTGTTCATCAATATTAAAAAAAATATTTCCAAAAATTGTTCACCATTTAAAAAAACAATTTTCAAAATTGATCATCATTATGAAATTCCCCATTTTCAGAAAAAAAAACATTTTCAAAATTTGTTCACCATTTTTAAAAAATAGATAAAATATTTTAAAAAAATATAGAGGAAAAAAGGACAAGAAACATATTTAAAAAATGAAAAAAAAAACTCGTCTAGGCGTGTATTGGGTCGCAGTCACATTTGCTGGCCTGTTGGACGCGCATTAGGCCAGGCCCACATTCGGCTGAGCGAGTTGAGTCTCCTGGTTTGCTAGGAGTGATGTATAGGGAAACCCTCTCTCCCTTCTACGGAACTCCCGAGATCCTCTACAGCGAGCAACTAGGGGCCGGCTATTAGATCCTGGCGCAGGGCTCAATAGAATTAATAGGATACTCATATGAACAAGTTGCAACTTTTTTTTCCGAAAACTCATCTTGAAAGAACTCCAATGTTAAGCGTGCTTGGCCTGGAGCAATTTGAGGATGGGTGGACGGCCGAGAAGTCCTTCCCGGGTGCACATGAGTGAGGACAAAGTGTGCAGGAAAGACTAGTGTTGGTACGTGGGGCCAGTCTAGAGATCCTACTGTTGGAACGCGTAGAGATAAACAAAACTTTTTGCTACGCGGTACTTCCAAGATCTAGCCGAGGTAGAAGGCCAGGAGTATTACCACTAGACGCGCAGGTGCGGATTATCGATGCAGCGCGTCGATGCAGTGTAGTCCCACGGTCCGATCCAGCCGATCCAATCCCGCGATCGTCGAAGTGCTGAATGTACAGCACCTCTGCCGGTATCCAACGTGCGAGGAGGAGCTCCGACGGCGGACTGCTAGGTACGGTGCGACGGCTGGACTGAGTGGGGCTAGGGTTCCCAACGCATGGGAGTGGAGTAACGTGCCCACTGGGCAACCTGCGCCCCTCTTTATATAGCGAGTGGTAGTGGGCTTCACAACGCTTGTGGCCCATTCGCTCTGTGAGTCCGACTCACAAACTCAGTCCATTTCCGGTTCGGGTCCAACCCAACCAATACACTTGCTCCCGCTCTTAAGTGTGAGACCCTGCAGGCTCATGGCGACTTGAACACGATTGGAGTCCGACTCTCAATCGATCAATCTATAGCGGCTCCTAGCAGAACGTGTGTAACATCCCAAGTATGAAAATCTCCCCCTAGATGTTTGTTTCTTGTTTTGTTATTGTTTGCATCATGTCATCATAACTATTGCCTTTTGTTTGCATTTGTTTTCATTGTTTTCCAATTGTAATTTCAAACCAAAATCAAATCATTTATTGCTCATACTTGTTATGTTACATTGTGTCAAATAAAAACTACAAACAAACAAACAAATTGTTCCACTAAAACTTGGAATCAAAATATTTAAATTGGCTAAGTTTCATTTATTTATTTTGATACCACAAATGGCTCAATTCATTTAATTTTTCAACAAGCAACCTATTTAATTTTTTTTGGAAAAACCAAAGTGGGTACTTGATGCTATTACAAAACTAAATCATTAAAAATTTGCCCCAAAAATTTTTGCTAAACCCTAACACCAATGGTTTTTCTCTCTTTCCCAAATCTGCAAAAAAAATATAAAGAGGAAAAAGAATAAAGAAGGAGAGGGGGAATAAGGCCTCCAGCCCACATTGGGCCAGCCCAAGTGCTCCTGGCCTGGTACCCCTCTGTTGTCGTCTTCTACCTCATGTACGGACGCCATCTCCATCGACCACGTTTACAGTACAGAGAAGAACGGTGATCGAGCTCCCCTCCCCATCGATATAACCTGTCCCCGGGCACCTCCTCCTGCCCTAATTCCTCTCCACCCCTCCTTCTCCCTCGAGCGCCGCTCTCCTCCCTCTCTTTCTCTCACCCTGCTCTTTTTCTCTGTAACTCGAACACCTCACCGAAGCTCCACCACCGTCGCCTTCCTCCGACCATCGCCGGCGCCACGGTGCCCGCCCGGCCGAGCTTGGGACGGGAACGGAACCGGCGCGGCTCCCTCTCCCTCGCCGTGGCCTCCGTTTCCGCCGAGGCCACCGGAATCGCCGCCGCCATCCGAATGTTTCGCCGCCGGCCGCACCCTAACGACCACCACCGACGCCCCTCGCTGTGAGCCCCCTCGTCGCCTCCCTTCCCTCCTCGTTCGCCTCTCCTCTCCCTGCCCTCGTGGCCCACGCACGGCAGCACCGGCCCGCAAGCACGCGCGCCACCGCGGGCTTCCGAGCGCAGCGCTGCGAGCAGCCATGGCCGCCGGCCGCTCCATCGCCTCTGTCGAGTCACGTAACAGCAACCTGAACCTGCACGCACAAGATTCAGTTAAACCCGCGAAAGGCACCTTAACCTGTAACCTGCTCCTTACTATCACGAACCCAGCAAACCACCCCAGTGGCACAGCGCCCGTGCGCGCAAGGAGAGCTCCCAGGATCGAGTCCCGCACCCCCCACCTTTTTCTGGTTTTTCGATTTTATTCAGTTCTGAACCTTAACCACCCTCGTACCCCTTACCTGTCAAGCAAACGGAACACACCCCACTGGTAGTGCACCCTGGCGCGCAAATCCCAGGTCACGGGTTCGATCCCCCAAGGCCACACCTTTTTTTTGCTGCTTTTTCTTTTTCTGTCCAAAAATTCCAGAAACCCAAATCTGAGACATTAACTCTAAAATCAATATCAATTTGAATATTATTCCAATTTGAATGATTCAAAATCCTGTGGCTTCATAATTTTGTGCTCTTTCTATTAATGTCAAGTTTGCAATATATTTCTGTAACAATTTTTGCACTAAATAATTAATTACTGAAAATGCAATAAAAAGTGGAAAATTTGGAATTTCATAACTTTAGCTCTACTCATCCAATTTAAGAAAACTTGGGCTCTAAAAATTTGTCTTAACAAACTCTACACATTGGTATTTTATTTGGGCACAATTGAATTAATTTTGAGCATGTTTCCCTCTGTTTACTAAAATGGGCAGAATAAGAATGGTTATAAAAACTTGCTTAATAAATTCAATAATAACCCAAAAATTATGTTTAATAGTTCAAAATGTTCAGTGAAACATTTGCTACATGTTTTCAACCTTTTCAATGCAAATTGTTTATTGTTTTCCCTAATTAAAAGTGGTGCAATAATCCAATGCTTTAATTAAAACCTTTTAAATTGCAAAATTCATAACTTGGGCAATTCAAATCCAATTCCAACATGTAAAATATGTTTTCCATCCCATTTTTCATGAACTTTGCAAATATCAACTTTGTTTGCTGTTTTGAATAATTTAAATTGCTGAAAACAACTGTTTCTTATTTAATGCAATTAAAATTGCCAAATTAATAACTTGCTCAAATTAAATTATTTTTGAACATATAAAATATGTTTTCAAACCAGAAAAACCTAATATTTTCAAATATGAATTTTGTTATTTGTTTTGCACAATTTAAATTGGTGAAAACAACAACTATTTGTGTAATCCCTTTAAGGAACCAAAAATCCCCTAAATTAATAAATAAATTTCTAAATTGGTAAACCCTATTTTAAATTGGTTCTATTGTTGTTATTTTGTTGTTTTCCTCATCCATGCATCATACTAATTCACCTTCATCTGTTGATTAGTTGGAAAACAAATAATCTAACCCAAAATTCATGGGCTTTTCATATGCAACTCAAAATTGCATATGTGTCCATTTAATTTGTGTTACCATGTCAACTAGTTTATTTTTGATGCATCAATTAAATGGTCATGCATCATCCCATGATTGTGCACTATGCCATGTTATTGATTGTTTGTTCTCTGCGTTGTTTGTTTGCTTCTTCTCGAATAGACGACGACGTTGATACATACGATCTTACGACACCCCTTCTGAGGATTTAGCTCAGTACCAGGCTACTGAGTTTGCAGGCAAGTTATCACTCACATGAACCACTGTGTTCCTTCAATATTGGTTACCGATACTTTCCGTTGTCTATTTCTGCTAGCCATATGTATTTTGCTTCTGTTACGAACCTACCACATGATACCCTGAACCCTGATATTGCCTCACCATCCACACCTATAACCCCATTGATTGTTGCTCGTGTCTTACTAGCATGCTTAGGGTTGTTTCTGCTCGAGTCTGTTACCCGTTACTTTCTGTTACTATATTTCTATTATGTTCTGGGGCTCGATGTTTAAACAACAACCTGTTAATGCTTGGATAATAATAATTTGCTGTTAAGGCACCGGCAGGAGGCCCGGCGTGGTTTTGAGGCCTGCTAGTGTCGACCCTAATTAGGAAAAGGGTCTTGTCTACTGATCCATGATGAGCGTGCTCACCGCATCCGGGTGGTAGTATGGAACCCCCCTCGACTTTGACCTGATCCGCAGTTTGTCCGAAGAGCCACACTTAGTTCGGGTGTTCCATTTGCGCGTAAGCATGAATGGGTCGCTCCCATGGTTACTGTTGGTGATGATTATTATGATGATGATGCATATAGGGCGAGGCCTGTGGTGCCGGGGGGTGTGGTTTTTCACCCTTGCGCTTAGGTTAGGTCGGACTGGCCGGGACCTTATAGCTCCGTGGCTCATAGGACATGCTGTAGAGATGGTTCGAGTCGTGTTGAGTCCACCTGAGTTTTAGTTGGTGGCTCGAGTGTGTACGGGTACTGGAGCACACCCTGCAGGGATGAATCTTCTCGAGAAGCCGTGTTGTCCGCGGTTATGTGACGACTTGGTGAAAGTACTGGCTAACAAGTACTCAGACAACTTACACCTAACTATAATAACTTGACTAGTAATAGGTTTATTGACACAATAACTTGAACCATCATTAATCCAACTGTGTGAGTTATCCTTGGATTGCTTCTTTGGATAAGGGGCGAGATCCAGGATGGGTTTGTTTGGTGGTTAGTGGTAGTTGGTTACGATACGCTATCTTATCTCCTTTCTGTTAGCCGGAAGTCATAGTATGTTTCTGTAGTTGGTTAGTGCAGCCCGCTGCCGCATCTTTTATATCACCCTTCCTTCCGTTGAACCCAAAGCATCTGTGCTTGGTGTTGACGGGTTACACTTTGGTGAACTGTGAGTCTTTCTTGCCAGTACGTTTATGTACTGACCCCGTTGGGGCTGTGGTTTCCGCAGACTACGATTCCGAGGATCTCCATGGTGGCTACTACGTGGAGTACGACGACGCTGTTGACGAGTAGATAGCGGACCCGGGCAGGATCCGAGACTTCGTGGATGGGCTCCGTCTTTTCGTTTCCGGCTTCTTAAGCCTATTTGGATTTGTCTGTACTCAGACCTGTTGAATGCTTCCGCTGTGTTGTAATGATGTTATGTTGGGACATGTGTCCTCTGGATGATTGTATTTGCTATCTCTGCTCTAGTGAGAGCTATTTGCCATTTATTTCCATCTTTTGTGTCCTAGAGATATGTTGTGTTATCATTCTGTTAAACGTCGTTGACGTACCATGTGTGTATGGTATGAAGTACGTCAATGGTAGTATCCTGATTTCTATGGGATAGTTTACGTCGACGTTGAACAGATAGGGGTTGGTTGTCACACATACGTGTGTTGGCCTACTCGTAAGAGGACGCGGGTGCCGGTAAGCCCCGTAATCCAATCTACTACTGTTCAACGGAACGGCGAGTATCCTCTAGAAGTCCGGGTGCGACAAATGGTATCAGAGCCTGTCTGCCTGTAGGATCCCTTTTACTGGTCGCAGTTGAGTCTAGAAACTATTTTGTAGCTATATAGGAAAAATGAAACGTGAGAGTAGGAATTCTGCCATTTTATTTCTTTCCCCACCCACCCTCCCTTTTCTGGTAAGGAAGTGCAACGTTGTTTTCTCTTTCTCATCTAAACTTTCAAGTTAGGTTTTCACGAATCCTGGTTTCTCTGGGATGGTTATATCTACTAGACCATAGGATGGAGGTGGTTGTGACATGATTTATCATGTTGCCTACTCACGATTGAGAACGGTGGCAAATAGCAGATCCTCTATTCCTTAAGCAGTAGATATTGATCCTTTAGAAGCCCGGATGGGTTTTTCTCCGTAGTACCTCAGGTTTGTGGTCTCCTGTTTCCCAGTTGTTGCTTCGATATCGTCCTTCATAAATCTTCTCTTCCGTTGTAACAACTTATCTGTTAATCCGTTGTTAACCTCCATCCTTGTTCTATGCTGTCGACTTACCGTCTGAAGTAATCCTTTTAAGCACTTATATTGGATTTTGTTATCCGGTTAGTCTGTTAACCTTGGTATCCTCTTCAGGATGGAAAGTGGTGACGAAGAACCCACACTGCCACCTGAGATGGGGAAAGTGCTGTCTCAGATGACGCAAGTTATAAAGCAGATGCAGCAGAACCAAGACCTTGGGAGTAATGGCAACACCCGGGTGTCTATTCGGGAGTTTCTTGAGCTCAATCCGCGCACGTTTGATACCGCCTCCGAGCCATTGGATGCTGATGACTGGCTCCGTGATATGAACCGTACTCTTATGGTAGCTCATGTGGCTGACGAGGACCGTGTTCCTTACGTGACCTACCTTCTCCGTGGACAATCCATGTCTTGGTGGGAGAATTTCCAAGAAATGAGAGGTTCTAGTGTGGCAATCACGTGGGAGGATTTCAAGCAAGCCTTCGTGCGCCATCACATTCCCGATGGGCTCATGGAGAAAATGCGTGAGGAATTCTATTCTTTCACACAAGGCAATCTGGACGTTCTCGAATACCAAAGAGAGTTCAATCGTCTGGCTCGCTACGCCGGAGATGAAATCTCCACGGAAGCGAGAAAGATGGCAAAGTTCCGCAGGGGTCTCAACCCGGAACTCAAGTATGCTCTCACCAACGTCAAGGCCAAGAATTTTGAGGACCTCATCAACATTGCTCTAAATGAGGAGCATGGGCGCAAGTTGGTTGAGGAATCTCGTAAGCACTCTCGTCAACAGGCTAATCTCTCAAAAGCTATCATGCCTCCACAAAAACGAAGAGTTTGGGTTCCATATACCACTCCAACACCGCCCATCTGCTTGCCAAGCCCGGCAGGATTTCTTGCCCGCCCTCCCACCCCAGTGGTATCATCAGGAGGTGCTCCATCTCAGCCAGGTCCAACAATACCTCGTTCTGTTGTTACATGCTACAAGTGTGGACAGCCGGGCCACTATTCCGATAAGTGTCCGCAAAGGCACCTCTTTCCACCTCCACCTCGCCACAGGTCGACCCCGACAAGAATACGTGGTCCTCCGTTGGGTTGTTACAACAGCAACGACCTTGGCGTGAGAACCGTTAAGGTGAACCATGTCAAGGCCCAGGGAGCAGAAGAATCTCCGGAGGTTGTAATGGGCACACTTCTTGTGAACTCGTTTCGTGCTAAAGTCTTGTTTGATTCTGGTGCTTCACACTCTTTCATCTCTCAATGCTTTGCAAACAACAGTGGAATCAACTTCGAACAGTTGTCTATCCCTCTCCTAGTGAAATCACCGGGATCTAGCTGGCAAAGCAATAAAGTTAGCCAGAACATCAAGATCACAATTGGAAACCTTCCATTCCAGGCATCTCTGATAGTTCTCCACTCTTCAGATATTGATGTCATTCTTGGGATGGATTGGCTGGTAACCAACAAAGAAGTCATTGATTGTCCTGCCAAGTCTGTCAAAATCACACACCCTTCTGGCCAGATAGTCTACTTCCATGCTGAAAATCCAGTTGTTCAACTCTACACTCTCAATGCAAATCCTCTACCATCTATTGAAACTATTCCGGTGGTTTGTGAATTCCCTGACGTCTTTCCAGAAGAATTGCCAGGAATGCCTCCTGACAGAGCAGTTGAGTTCGTGATCGAACTTGAACCAGGTACTGCTCCAATCTCTAAGCACCCATACAAGATAGCTCCTCCTGAACTGAAGTTGTTGAAGGAGCAAATCGATATGTACATGGAAAAAGGTTACATTCAACCTAGTTCCTCGGCTTGGGGTTGCCCAACTCTGTTCGTTGCAAAGAAGGATCAAACAAAGAGACTCGTGGTTGACTATCGTCCTCTCAACGAGAAAACCATCAAAAACAAGTATCCAATTCCTCGTATCGATGATCTTTTTGATCAACTTGCTGGAGCCTCAATATTCTCCAAGTTGGACTTGAGGATGGGTTACCATCAAATAAAGATCAGAAAGGAAGATATTCCACAAACAGCCTTCACCACTCGCTACAGTCTATATGAATACACTGTCATGTCCTTTGGTCTCACCAATGCACCGGCGACCTTCTCTAGACTCATGAATTCCGTCTTCCATGAATACCTCGACAAGTTCGTTGTGGTATATCTTGATGATATTCTTGTCTACTCAAAATCCGAGGAAGAGCATGGAGAACACCTTCGTCTCACTCTCATGAAACTTCGCGAGCATCGTCTATATGCCAAGTTCTCCAAATGTGAGTTCTGGATTCCAGAAGTTGCTTACCTTGGTCATGTCATCTCTGCCAAGGGCATAGCCATTGATCCAGAAAAGGTTAAGGCAATTGTTGAGTGGAAACCTCCTAAGACGGTGAAGCAAGTCAGAAGTTTTCTTGGTTTGGCTAGCTATTGCCGTCGTTTCGTCCAAAACTTCTCCAAGATTGCCAAACCTCTCACTGATCTCACAAAGAAGGACAAGAAGTTTGTTTGGTCTCCACAATGTGATGAAAGTTTCAATCTCCTCAAGACTAAACTCACTTCTACACCAGTTCTGGTTGGCCCAGATACTACCAAACCTTTCCAGATTTTCTGTGATGCTTCTCTCCAAGGTCTAGGAGCAGTTCTTATGCAAGAACGTCAAGTTGTGGCTTATGCTTCACGTCAGTTGAACCCACATGAGCAAAACTATCCCACACATGATCTTGAACTTGCAGCAGTTGTGTTTGCCCTCAAGAAATGGAGACAATACTTGTTGGGTAACAAAACTGAAATCTTTTCTGATCATAAGAGTCTGAAATACATCTTCACTCAGCCAGATCTAAACCTTAGACAAAGGAGATGGATTGAAAAGTCAAAGACTTCGATCTTACCATTTCTTACACTCCAGGCAAGGCTAATGTTATGGCCGATGCTCTCAGTCGCAAGTCATATTGCAATAATCTCATGATCATGGAAAGCCAGCCTCCTCTTCATGAAGAATTCCAGAAGCTGAACCTTGGTCTTGTTCCTCAAGGTTATCTTGCAAACTTGACAGCCAGTCCAACTCTCGAGGACAAGATTCGTTCTGAACAACTTCGTGATGCTGAGATCAAGAAGATCGCAAATAACATCAAAGCAGGCAATGTGAAGTATCAATGCTTCTCAATTGATGACAAGGGAACCGTGTTCTTCGAAGGACGCATTGCAGTTCCTCAAATTCAAAGTCTCAAAGATGTTATTCTCAAGGAGGCTCATGCAACTCCTCTCTCCATACACCCTGGAAGTACAAAGATGTACCAGGATCTCAAAACATTGTATTGGTGGTCTGGCATGAAACGTGAAATTGCTCAATACGTTTCTGAATGCGACGTTTGTCAACGTGTTAAGGCAGTTCATCAGAAAACAGCCGGTCTTCTCCAACCGCTGAAAATCCCTGAGTGGAAGTGGGACATGATTGAAATGGACTTCGTCACTGGTTTTCCAAAGTCCAAGAAGGGCAACGATGCAATCTTCGTTGTCATTGATCGTCTCACTAAGGTAGCTCACTTCTTTGCTGTCAAAGAAACAATCTCAGCTAGCCAGTTAGCAGAGCTCTACACAACAAAGATTGTTCCTCTTCATGGTGTTCCATTGGAAATAAGCTCAGACCGTGGAAGCATATTCACTTCTCATTTCTGGAAGAGTTTTCAAGAAGCATTGGGCACCAAACTTCTGTTCAGCACAGCTTATCACCCTCAGTCTCAAGGCCAAGTCGAAAGAGTCAATCAGATTCTCGAGGATATGCTGAGAGCATGTGGTCTCTCCTTTGGCATGAAATGGGAGGAATGCCTTCCATATGCTGAATTCTCCTACAACAACAGCTTCCAGGCAAGCCTAGGCATGGCACCGTTTGAAGCAATCTATGGCCGCAGATGCAGGAGTCCAATCAATTGGTCTGGAGCTGGTGAACGTTCACTCTTAGGCCCTGACATTGTTAAGGAAGCCGAGGAGAAAGTTCGCATCATTCGTGACAATCTCAAGATTGCTCAGTCTCGTCAGAAAAGCTACTATGACAGCAAGCACAGGGATATGATCTATGCACCTGGTGACAAGGCATATCTCCGTGTAACTCCCCTCAGAGGCACTCATCGTTTTGGTGTGAAAGGAAAGCTAGCACCGAGATACATTGGTCCGTTCAACATTCTCTCAAGGCGTGCGGAAAATGCCTATCGTCTTGAACTTCCAGAAAAACTATCCAAGGTGCACGATGTGTTTCACGTGTCACAGCTCAAGAGGTGTTTCAAAGATCCAGATCGTGCAGTTGATCATGATTCCATTGAACTGCGAGAAGATCTATCTTATGAGGAGCACCCTATTCGTATTCTCGATGAGACCGAGCGTAAGACTCGCAACAAGAGCACCAAGTTCTTGAAAGTGCAGTGGTCGCATCATTCCGATAAAGAGGCAACGTGGGAGACCGAAGAGGATCTTCGCAAGAAGTATCCGGACCTTTTCACTTCTCAGTAGGAATCTCGGGGCGCGATTCCTTCAAGGGGGGGCGTTTTGTAACATCCCAAGTATGAAAATCTCCCCCTAGATGTTTGTTTCTTGTTTTGTTATTGTTTGCATCATGTCATCATAACTATTGCCTTTTGTTTGCATTTGTTTTCATTGTTTTCCAATTGTAATTTCAAACCAAATTCAAATCATTTATTGCTCATACTTGTTATGTTACATTGCGTCAAATAAAAACTACAAACAAACAAACAAATTGTTCCACTAAAACTTGGAATCAAAATATTTAAATTGGCTAAGTTTCATTTATTTATTTTGATACCACAAATGGCTCAATTCATTTAATTTTTCAACAAGCAACCTATTTAATTTTTTTTGGAAAAACCAAAGTGGGTACTTGATGCTATTACAAAACTAAATCATTAAAAATTTGCCCCAAAAATTTTTGCTAAACCCTAACACCAATGGTTTTTCTCTCTTTCCCAAATCTGCAAAAAAAATATAAAGAGGAAAAAGAATAAAGAAGGAGAGGGGGAATAAGGCCTCCAGCCCACATTGGGCCAGCCCAAGTGCTCCTGGCCTGGTACCCCTCTGTTGTCGTCTTCTACCTCACGTACGGACGCCATCTCCATCGACCACGTTTACAGTACAGAGAAGAACGGTGATCGAGCTCCCCTCCCCATCGATATAACCTGTCCCCGGGCACCTCCTCCTGCCCTAATTCCTCTCCACCCCTCCTTCTCCCTCGAGCGCCGCTCTCCTCCCTCTCTTTCTCTCACCCTGCTCTTTTTCTCTGTAACTCGAACACCTCACCGAAGCTCCACCACCGTCGCCTTCCTCCGACCATCGCCGGCGCCACGGTGCCCGCCCGGCCGAGCTTGGGCCGGGAACGGAACCGGCGCGGCTCCCTCTCCCTCGCCGTGGCCTCCATTTCCGCCGAGGCCACCGGAATCGCCGCCGCCATCCGAATGTTTCGCCGCCGGCCGCACCCTAACGACCACCACCGACGCCCCTCGCTGTGAGCCCCCTCGTCGCCTCCCTTCCCTCCTCGTTCGCCTCTCCTCTCCCTGCCCTCGTGGCCCACGCACGGCAGCACCGGCCCGCAAGCACGCGCGCCACCGCGGGCTTCCGAGCGCAGCGCTGCGAGCAGCCATGGCCGCCGGCCGCTCCATCGCCTCTGTCGAGTCACGTAACAGCAACCTGAACCTGCACGCACAAGATTCAGTTAAACCCGCGAAAGGCACCTTAACTTGTAACCTGCTCCTTACTATCACGAACCCAGCAAACCACCCCAGTGGCACAGCGCCCGTGCGCGCAAGGAGAGCTCCCAGGATCGAGTCCCGCACCCCCCACCTTTTTCTGGTTTTTCGATTTTATTCAGTTCTGAACCTTAACCACCCTCGTACCCCTTACCTGTCAAGCAAACGGAACACACCCCACTGGCAGTGCACCCTGGCGCGCAGATCCCAGGTCACGGGTTCGATCCCCCAAGGCCACACCTTTTTTTGCAGCTTTTTCTTTTTCTGTCCAAAAATTCCAGAAACCCAAATCTGAGACATTAACTCTAAAATCAATATCAATTTGAATATTATTCCAATTTGAATGATTCAAAATCCTGTGGCTTCATAATTTTGTGCTCTTTCTATTAATGTCAAGTTTGCAATATATTTCTGTAACAATTTTTGCACTAAATAATTAATTACTGAAAATGCAATAAAAAGTGGAAACTTTGGAATTTCATAACTTTAGCTCTACTCATCCAATTTAAGAAAACTTGGGCTCTAAAAATTTGTCTTAACAAACTCTACACATTGGTATTTTATTTGGGCACAATTGAATTAATTTTGAGTATGTTTCCCTCTGTTTACTAAAATGGGCAGAATAAGAATGGTTATAAAAACTTGCTTAATAAATTCAATAATAACCCAAAAATTATGTTTAATAGTTCAAAATGTTCAGTGAAACATTTGCTACATGTTTTCAACCTTTTCAATGCAAATTGTTTATTGTTTTCCCTAATTAAAAGTGGTGCAATAATCCAATGCTTTAATTAAAACCTTTTAAATTGCAAAATTCATAACTTGGGCAATTCAAATCCAATTCCAACATGTAAAATATGTTTTCCATCCCATTTTTCATGAACTTTGCAAATATCAACTTTGTTTGCTGTTTTGAATAATTTAAATTGCTGAAAACAACTGTTTCTTATTTAATGCAATTAAAATTGCCAAATTAATAACTTGCTCAAATTAAATTATTTTTGAACATATAAAATATGTTTTCAAACCAGAAAAACCTAATATTTTCAAATATGAATTTTGTTATTTGTTTTGCACAATTTAAATTGGTGAAAACAACAACTATTTGTGTAATCCCTTTAAGGAACCAAAAATCCCCTAAATTAATAAATAAATTTCTAAATTGGTAAACCCTATTTTAAATTGGTTCTATTGTTGTTATTTTGTTGTTTTCCTCATCCATGCATCATACTAATTCACCTTCATCTGTTGATTAGTTGGAAAACAAATAATCTAACCCAAAATTCATGGGCTTTTCATATGCAACTCAAAATTGCATATGTGTCCATTTAATTTGTGTTACCATGTCAACTAGTTTATTTTTGATGCATCAATTAAATGGTCATGCATCATCCCATGATTGTGCACTATGCCATGTTATTGATTGTTTGTTCTCTGCGTTGTTTGTTTGCTTCTTCTCGAATAGACGACGACGTTGATACAGACGATCTTACGACACCCCTTCTGAGGATTTAGCTCAGTACCAGGCTACTGAGTTTGCAGGCAAGTTATCACTCACATGAACCACTGTGTTCCTTCAATATTGGTTACCGATACTTTCCGTTGTCTATTTCTGCTAGCCATATGTATTGTTGCTTCTGTTACGAACCTACCACATGATACCCTGAACCCTGATATTGCCTCACCATCCACACCTATAACCCCATTGATTGTTGCCCGTGTCTTACTAGCATGCTTAGGGTTGTTTCTGCTCGAGTCTGTTACCCGTTACTTTCTGTTACTATATTTCTATTATGTTCTGGGCTCGATGTTTAAACAACAACCTGTTAATGCTTGGGTAATAATAATTTGTTGTTAAGGCACCGGCAGGAGGCCCGACGTGGTTTTGAGGCCTGCTAGTGTCGACCCTAATTAGGAAAAGGGTCTTGTCTACTGATCCATGATGAGCATGCTCACCGCATCCGGGTGGTAGTATGGAACCCCCCTCGACTTTGACCTGATCCGCAGTTTGTCCGAAGAGCCACACTTAGTTCGGGTGTTCCATTTGCGCGTAAGCATGAATGGGTCGCTCCCATGGTTACTGTTGGTGATGATTATTATGATGATGATGCATATAGGGCGAGGCCTGTGGTGCCGGGGGGTGTGGTTTTCACCCTTGCGCTTAGGTTAGGTCGGACTGGTCGGGACCTTATAGCTCCGTGGCTCCTAGGACATGCTGTAGAGATGGTTCGAGTCGTGTTGAGTCCACCTGAGTTTTAGTTGGTGGCTCGAGTGTGTACGGGTACTAGAGCACACCCTGCAGGGATGAATCTTCTCGAGAAGCCGTGTTGTCCGCGGTTATGTGACGACTTGGTGAAAGTACTGGCTAACAAGTACTCAGACAACTTACACCTAACTATAATAACTTGACTAGTAATAGGTTTATTGACACAATAACTTGAACCATCATTAATCCAACTGTGTGAGTTATCCTTGGATTGCTTCTTTGGATAAGGGGCGAGATCCAGGATGGGTTTGTTTGGTGGTTAGTGGTAGTTGGTTACGATACGCTATCTTATCTCCTTTCTGTTAGCCGGAAGTCATAGTATGTTTCTGTAGTTGGTTAGTGCAGCCCGCTGCCGCATCTTTTATATCACCCTTCCTTCCGTTGAACCCAAAGCATCTGTGCTTGGTGTTGACGGGTTACACTTTGGTGAACTGTGAGTCTTGCTTGCCAGTACGTTTCTGTACTGACCCCGTGGGGGTTGTGGTTTCCGCAGACTACGATTCCGAGGATCTCCATGGTGGCTACTACGTGGAGTACGACGACGCTGTTGACGAGTAGATATCGGACCCGGGCAGGATCCGAGACTTCGTGGATGGGCTCCGTCTTTTCGTTTCCGGCTTCTTAAGCCTATTTGGATTTGTCTGTACTCAGACCTGTTGAATGCTTCCGCTGTGTTGTAATTATGTTATGTTGGGACATGTGTCCTCTGGATGATTGTATTTGCTATCTCTGCTCTAGTGAGAGCTATTTGCCATTTATTTCCATCTTTTGTGTCCTAGAGATATGTTGCGTTATCATTCTGTTAAACGCCGTTGACGTACCATGTGTGTATGGTATGAAGTACGACAATCGTAGTATCCTGATTTCTATGGGATAGTTTACGTCGACTCTGAACAGATAGGGGTTGGTTGTCACACATACGTGTGTTGGCCTACTCGTAAGAGGACGCGGGTGCCGGTAAGCCCCGTAATCCAATCTACTACTGTTCAACGGAACGGCGAGTATCCTCTAGAAGTCCGGGTGCGACAACGTGCCGACTCCCAAGTGCCATAGAGTCATGACGACATACCTTCCAATGTGACTTTCATCTTAGTCCTTTTTGCCTCACGATATACCTTGTCGAACTATAGGCGATTTATCATCATCCCTTAATAGCTCAACTCTCTTCTCGGTCCGTGATATATGATTCATCTGAATAACTCTTAGTCAATAGACCCAGTTAACACTTAACCGAGTCGCGCATGTAAACCCGGCAATTCGACCCATGGGTACGTCCGCCCATGGGCACCCGACCTGAATAGGTAGGGTATGGATCGCCAACTTTGCCCATGGGTAAGACCAATGGGTGACCCGATTAGTCATGGGTAGGGTATGGGTACAAGGTTATACCATGGGAAACCCGATGGGTCGCCCGATTAATATTAATGATCATATAAATTTTAAATATACATTATAGTTCATACATTTTGTGTAAATACATTACAAGTAACATATCTAAACCTAGCAGTTAGCCAACTCAACTCTCGTACACCACTAGCAGCAATAACCATTTGGTTTGGCCCATTATTGTACATATAAACTAACTAGAATAATTATTTACTAACTTTATTTTATCGCATGCCATTTACGGAAAAGAAAAACTTTAACCCGATGGGTTACCCGATAGAGTCGACGACCCGACGGGCATGGGCATGTCCCAGCGCCCATGGGCAGGGTCGTGGGTAGAGATCCTTGCCCGTTTAACAAATGGGCATGGGTTTGGAAGAGGTCGACCCGACCAAACCCGACCCGATTGCCAGGCTTACGCGCATGGCCATGCTTCCGGAATCATATCACTCGAGAGGGCCCAGAGAATATCTCTCCATTCGGAGGGGCAAAATCCCATCTTGATTATCCACACCACACAACTTGTTTCTCACTCGACCCGAACTCTGCCTTTATAACTGCCTTGTCACGGAACATCGTTGTACTTCTTTTTGCAAGTAGCTGTATTTCTATGTGCAAGTAGCTGTATTTCTGAATTTCAACTATTCTTTCTGCAGGCATTTGGTGTACTTACTGGGCCTCCTAGTATATCTGCTAGCAATCTATAATCAGCAGCGCAATGGAGGTTTGTTCTATTACTGCATTGTTTTTGCTTCTGTTGTACATTTTGTGTGCTTCTTTTGTTTCCCTTTTTTGTTCATAGTGTTCTGCTTTTTGCTGAGCAGGGGCAGTATTGGTACAGCAAGGACCGATTCGCTGCGAAGCGTTTGTTCAAGTGCGCAAATGATCTATCACCACGGAAGCGAGAAATTATCGAGCAACACAGCGCTTTTTCCTCACTTCTCAACATTTCTCCTTTCAATGTCCCTAACGAGCTCATTGATTTTGTCGCCGTCAACACTGTGGTTGAGCTTCGTGAGTTTCACTGTGGATCTAAACGGATAGTTTTCACAAGAGAAATTATCAACAAGGTGTTTGGTCTACGCTCAGGATCGAAGCCAGTCGAGTTGCTGACCAAGAGTGTACATTCAGAAATAAGAGAGGCATACAAAGGCACGTTGTCGAGGCTTCCCATAGAGAATGCAGCAAAGATGTTGAAGGAGCTTGATGACGGTGAAGAGGATACCATTATCAGGACATGGGACCTCTTGTGCTTTGCGACTGTTCTGAATCCTTCCACCAACAACATGATGTGCTTAGAGTACATAGGGTCCATGAGTGACCCAAAGAGGACCCATGAGTATGATTGGGAGGAGCACATCTTGGAGTTGCTGATGCATTATGTCGCACCCGGACTTCTAAAGGATACTCGCCGTTCCGTTGAACAGTAGTAGATTGGATTACGGGGCTTACCGGCACCCGCGTCCTCTTACGAGTAGGCCAACACACGTATGTGTGACAACCAACCCCTATCTGTTCAGCGTCGACATAAACTATCCCATAGAAATCAGGATACTTCCATTGACGTACTTCAAACCATACACACATGGTACGTCAACGGCGTTGAACAAGTGATATCACAACAGATCTCTACGACACAAAAGATTGAAATAAGTTGCAAATAGCTCTCATTAGAGCAGAGATAGCAATTACAATCATCCAGAGGACACATGTCCCAACATAACATCATTACATCACAGCGGAAGCATTCAACATGTCTGAGTACAGACAAGATCCAAATAGGCCTAAGAGGCCGGAAACGAAAAGACGGAGGCCATCCACGAAGTCTCGGATCCTGCCCGGGTCCGCTATCTACTCGTCAGCAGTCTCGTCATACTCCACGTAGTAGCCACCATGTAGATCCTCGAAACGTCGTCTGCGGAAACCACAGCCCCAAAGGGGTCAGTACATAAACGTACTGGCAAGCAAGACTCACAGTTCACCAAAGTGTAGCCCGTCAACACCAAGCACAGATGCTTTGGGTTCAACGGAAGGAAGGGGATATGAAAGATGCTGCAACTGGCTGCTCTAACCAACTACAGAACATACTACCACTTCCGACTAACAGAAAGGAGATAAGATCGCGTATCGTAACCAAACTATCAACTAACTCCAAACAAACCCATCCTGGATCTCGCCCCTTATCCAAAGAAGCAATCCGAGGATAACTCACACAGTTGGATTAATGATGGTTCAGATTATTGTCTCAATAAGCCTATTACTAGTCAAGTTGTTAATCATTGGGTGTAAGGTTGTTAATCATTAGGTTTAAGTTGTCCTGAGTACTTGTTAGCCAGTACTTTCACCAAGTAGTCCATAACCGCGGAAAACACGGCTTCTCGAGAAGATTTATCCCTGCAGGGTTGCACCAATTTGGCCGTACACGTATGAATAACCCGCCAGATGGAATGCCTCCCACCAAGCGGGGCACTCAACACAACTCAACTCTTCTTCGCATCAAGCCCAAAGCACCTTGGGCGCACGGCTAATCGAGCCCCGAAGAAAGGGGACCCTCATAGCACTCTAAGAACGTGTCCCCCTATATGCCGACTACAAAAGTTCCACCCTGGCCTGTGCTCGCAAAAACATGCATGCGGCAAATGGAAAACACGAACTAAATGAGGCGATTTGGACGAGATGCGAATCGAATCAAATTGAGGGGGGCGCCCATACTCGCTTCCCACATGCGGTTAGTGCGCTCATCATGGATCAGTAGACAAGACCCTTTTCCTAATTAGGGTCGACACTAGCAGGCCTCAAAACCACGCAGGGCCTCCTGCCGGTGCCTTATCATCAAACCAAGACATAATGAAATAGTAACAGAAAGTAATGGGTAACAGACTCGAGCAAAACAACCCTAAGCATGCTAGTAAGACACGGGCAACAAGCAATGGTTATAGGTATGGAGGTGAGGCAATATCAGGGTTAAAGGATACATGTGATAGGTTCGTAACAGAAGCAACTATTCATAGGGCTAGCAGAATAGACAACGGAAAAGTATCGGTATCCAATGTTGAAAGGAACACGATGGTTCATGTGAGTGAATACTTGCCTGCAAACCCAGTAGCCTGGTACTGAGCTAACTCCTTAAAAGGGGTGTCGTAAGTATCGTCGGTCTCAACGTCGTCGTTTATCCGAGAAGAAGCAAACAAACAACACAGAGAACAAACAATCAATAACATGGCATAGTGCACAAACATGGGATGATGCATGACCATTTAATTGATGCATCAAAATAAACTAGTTGACAAGATAACATAACATGGTTAAATGGACCCACATGCAATTTTGGATTGCATATGGAAAACCCATGTATTATGGTTGAATTAATTGTTTTACAACTAATCAAATTGTGTAAGTGAATTAGCATGATGCATGGATGAGGAAAACAGCAAAATAACAACAATAGAAGCAATTGGAAATAAGGTTTACCAAGTTTGGAAATTCATTTATTAAGTGTTGGAATTTTGGTTACTTAAAGGTGTTACACAAGCATTTGTTATTTTCACCAAGTTAAATTGTTCAAAACAGATGACAAGTTCATATTTGAAAAGAACACCAAATTTTAGGTGGAGTACATGTTTCAATTGTTGAAAAAGGATTTCAAATAATTATTTATGAATTTAACAATTTTAAATGATTTAAACAAGTTTTAAATTATTTAACCAATTTTAATTATTCAAAACATGAAACAAATTTTATATTTGAAAAGGTGGTTTAATTTTGCATGGAAAACATATTTCATTTGTTGAAATTGGATTTAAAATGAGCAAGTTATTATTTTGGCAATTTTAAATGCAATAATTAAGAAACAATTGTTTTCAGCAATTTAAATTATTCAAAACAGCAAACAAAATTTATATTTGGAAAGTACATGAAAAGTTGATTGGAAAACATATTTGTTTTGTTGAATTTGGAATTTTTATGCCCAAGTTATGATTTTTGCAAAATTAGGTGAATTAGACAAGAATTCAAATATTGCACCAATTTAAAATATTCAAAACAGTAAACAAATTTTATATTTGGATAGAACATTTAATTTGGGACAGAAAACATATTTAAAAAGTTAAAATTGGAGTTGGGATGAATTACTTATGCATTTTACAAGTTAAGGTGCAAATCTGCCATTTTTAATTCATTAGGGACTTAGAAAAAAAGATAACAGGGACTTGGAAAAAATAATTACAGGGGTCTAGAAAAGATTACAAGGAACTATGTGTGATTCTGAGATGTTGCTGTGACAAAAAAAACAAAATAAAAAAGGTTGGTTTTTATTTGGGAGAGGGGGGACTCGAACCCCCCACCTCCTGATGTGACCAAGGCGTGCTAACCAGTGGGATGGGTGCGGCTGTGTTGATAGAAGGGAAGGCTCGGGGGGTTAAGCTGTGGTGCGTGCTGTTTCTGAATTTTTTCACGTAACTGAACCTTGCACGATCTGTACCAGGATCGGAGGAGGCTGCCGGCGGGCTGATGGCCGCTGGGCGGCGCTCGCGTGGGGTGGCCGTGGGGGCATGTGCGGGTGGTGCTCGGAGGAGGAGGAGAGCGAGAGGGAAGGAGGGGAAGGGCGGAGCTCACCGTGGTGAGTCGGAGGCGAGGAGGAGGTCGGGGCGGACAGGCTCTGTCGGCGGACAGAACAGAGGCGACGGTGGTGAGAAGAAGTGGACGGCGGCGGAGCAGCGGTGCCTCCCGGCCCGGGCCGAGGGGGTGGAGAGGGAGCCCGCGGCGGGGGCTTTCCATTCCCGCCCTCGCCGCGGCCGGAGGGGAACCCAACGGCGGTGATCACCGGCGGCACGAGGGAGCTCGGTTGTGGTTCAGTACAGAGGGACAAATACAGAGATTAGGGAGATGGAGGGGAGGAAGAGGATGGCGGCTATGGAGGATGAAGAGGGGACTAGGGTTAGGCTAGGCAGAGGGGAGGAGGCCAGTTTTATGGTGGGGAGGAGCTTGGTACGGCAAGCATCAGAGGAGGGGGGAGGTGATCGTGTGGTGTTGGAGGTGATCGTACAGAGGGGAAGAAGACGACAAGGGGGAAGGGGGTATGGGCCAGGGAAAGGTGGGCTGTGGGCTGGTTGTCTGCCCCTCTCTCCCCTGCTCTTTCTTTTTATTAATTGATTTCGTTTTTTTTTGCTGAAATAGGAATAGGAAGAGAATGAAAGGTTTTTGAGTTAAGAAAGATTTGGAAAATTTTGGTTAGGTTAGTTAGGTCAACAACATCCACTTGTTAACTTGTTTTCTCAAAATTTCAAATTCAAAATTGTTGTTTGTAATTGATTGCATTTGGATGAATTTTTGTTATTAAATGGTTATTAAAACAAGACTTTAACATAGGGTTATCATATCATTTTATTTGTAAACAAAAGGGTATATTTGTTTTGGTATTTTTCATAATTTAAAATTGGGTGCTGTTTGATGTTTTTGATTTGACTTAGAATGCAATTTGGAATCAATGAATTGATTTAAGCCACTATTTTAGAAGTTGATCATTATGGAATAATTGGAAACAATTGATGGTTTTGATTTGAAATATTCATTTGGAAATTGTAACATCACAAGGATGAAACAAAAGGTTTGAAATTTGGTTTGAAATTCAAATAGAAAACAAAGGAAAACAAAGGAAAACGGTTGGAAAACAAAAGGAAAACAAGCAAAACAATTGCAATCAACATGATGTCATGATGCAAAACATAAAATAACAGAGAGCAAACATTCTAATGGCTATTTTTCATACTTGGGATGTTACACATTACATTGAAAAAATTCAAAAGAAGAAGGAGCAACCGGTCGTGCTTGATGGCGTTAATATTGGGAAGGGCAAGCAGCAGGTTGAGTCCGAGGAAGCACCCGGTCCATCGAAGAAGAAGAAGGTCAAGAACATGTTCGAATTCTGGATGTCCAGCCCACTGCCTGTTCTTGCTGTAAGTTTTTACCTTTTTTTCACAGATTGCTACCTTACCTAGTTTTGTTTGCTCCATTAGATTTAATTTATTGTTGCCTTAGTTAGTTTCTGTTGCTACATTATTTTATTTCGGTGTTTTGTTTCTGTTTTTATGTTATAGCTTTAAGGTTTTACCTTTTTTGCATAGCTTGCTACTTTTCATAGTTTTGTTTGCTCCATTAGATTTAATTTTTTGTTGCTTTAGTTGTTTTCTGTTGCTCCATAGTTATGTTTTTGTGTGTACTTGTGTCTGCATTTTATGTTCTAGCTGTAAGTTCTTTCCCCTTTTCCAGACCTTTTGCTACTTTACATAGTTTTTGTTGCTCTCTTAGTTTTATATTATTGTTGCTTTAGTTATGTTCTGTTGCTCCAATTTTTTATTTTTTGCGTGAATTTTGTTTCTGTTTAGTTGCATTTTTTACAGCTGCAGGTTGATTTTGTGTTTTTTTTTCATATATAGCTGGTGTACATGGACCACTTGGTATTCCCAAAGAATGAGCACATTATAAACAATGGGATTCCTAGAGTTTGCTTTGTGACGAGTGAAGATTTCAGTTTCATTGTCAAGATCGACCGCGACAGTAAAATCTTGCGAAACAAGACTGTCTTTGGGAGGCGTCCTGTAAGTAGACTCTCTTGTTGTTTTGTTTTGCTTTTTCGTTGTTTGCGTTCCCCTGCGACGTTTCAATTTTGTTGTTGATCTCAACCTTGATTGGTTTTTTGGTTGTGCAGTTCCTCCCGTTATCCAGAACAGTGTATGCGCCTTGTCACGTGGACAGTTCAATGCCCGAAGATATTGATGTAAATCCGTCTGCATCGCTTAATGAATGGCTTGTTTTCCCCACCATCGAGCAAATGGAGGTTTGTATAGTTTTCTAATGTGATGTTTTTGTAGGTCATTTTGTTTGTTCATATAGCATTTTTTTCTGCTTGTGTAGCAAGGTGATTTTTTTCAACAATATGCTACTTTACTTATTTCATTTTGCTCCAGTAGTGTTTAAGCAATGTTGTTTTAGTTATATTATTTTGCTCCATTGTTTTATATCGTGCGTACTTTTTTCTGTTTTTAGTTGTTTTTACATGTCTGCTACTATAATAAATTTATTTTGCACCATCAGTTATTTTGTTTTGTTCTGTCAATGTAGTTGCCTCAGTTTTGCTGTTTTTTTTGCTTCTTTTGTTGAATGTAATCCATGTTTCTTTTTCACCACAGGTACCATCTCGTTTCAAGAACATATACGACAAGCACAGGGTTAGTTTCGCTTCAAACGTTGATGCTACTCTCAAGAGTCTCGCTGTAGGCTTAAAATCAATGCAGTCCAAGCAAATGGCCTTGCTGTTGAACAATGTTGAAGCTGCCCTGAAGGAAGACGATGGCCCGAGTGTTGTGTTTCCAGCTTCTGGGGTAGGACTGGACGGGCAGGGCAAAATGGATGGTGTCAAGTCTGATTCTGAGGCCGATGATCTTGATATTGATGAGGATATGGTTGTTGTGGATCCTATGGACTGTGATTCTCATGTTTGCAAAGAAGGCAATGCTGGTGCAGCAGAGAATGAACAAACCAATGCTACGGAGCTCAATGATGTCCCGCAACGAGTAGTTGTTGTAGGGTCCTCTCAGACGAACGCTGATGGTGAGGAACATGGTGCTGTTAGTAGTCTGATTAGAGGTGCTGTTGGTAGCCCAGAAAAAGTTGCTGATGGTAGTCCGGTTAGAGGTGATGTTGGTAGTCCAGATGAAGTTGCTGCTGTTGGTAGTCCAGACAAAGTTGCTGCTGTTGGTAGTCCAGCCAGTCCTGCTGCGGTGATTCCACCCATGCCCACTGCCCTTAGCCCACCTAGAGCGGTTGCGGATAGTACTTTCATTCCTAGGTCGGCTTCTCCCTCACCTCGGCGCAACATACCAACGGGTTACTGGGATGACTGTCCGAAATTTAATGTGTGGAGCCAAGACAATGAATCTTACCAAGCCCCTGACCAGAACGGCGTTGTGTGTGCGGAAAAGGTGGATGATGTTGCTGCTCCGATAGTTGGGGACAAGGTTGCTCCCACGGGTATGTTCTCCTTCCCCCTTTTCTCTATTTTGTTACATTTTGCATTTTTCATCTTGGTTTTGTGTGCACTGCCCGCCAAAACAAGATTTTTCAAAGTATTCTTTTCTGATTGACCTTTTGTTGTGTAGCTCCCAAAACTTGCCTTGACACCCCCGTACCGGAAAATTTGGAGGAGATTCCGGAAGCTGCAACACCGGATCATGGTGACAATACAGGTTTGCTTTTTTTCTCCCATGTGCGCCTCGCTGTTCTTTCTGCTGGCTTTTAAAAAAATGCTATCTTAGTGTTATGGTTTTGCTTCTTTAGATAATTCTGTTTGCTACTTTACATATTTCTGGTTGCTACTTTACTTAATTCTTCTTGCTACTTTATCTCATTCTGCTTGCTACTTTAGATACTTATGGTTGCTACCTTTTACACATTTTTTCTTGTTGCTTCTTTTTACATAATTCTGTTTGCTTTCGTTAGATATTTTTGGTTTGCTAATTTTACATAATTCTGGTTGCTTCGTTATCACATTTTTCTTTGTTGCTACAGAGCTCTTTTTCCTTTTGGGAACCTTAACCACTTGCTTATTTTTTGTTGGTTTTCCTAGACATTGGGGGCAGCTCAGGTGCTGAAGAGAAGAAGGATCCCAGCACTGGTGTGGTAACTTTTCAAAGGAGGACTAGGCACAAAAGGGCTATGAAAGATGATGCTAAGGCTCCGGTGGCAAAAAAGTTGAAGAAGCCCTCTGCAGATATGGTTGCATTGTACGACAAGTTTGTGCGCCATCCGCGCTATCTCAAGACTCAAAAGAAGGGGAAAGATGACCCGTGAGTCTTTTTTTTCTAGCCTTTTTTACCACAGTTCTGTAATTACGTGACATTCTTTGTTTTGCTACTAGCTACTCCTTTTTTGCTTTTTTACTTTTGGTCATTGTAGCAACCGGGACACCTCTGATTATGTTTTATTGTGTTTCTTTTTCAGGCCTCCTTTCATTATGATTGGGGTGTCTCACTGTGACTACACGAGTTTCCACAATTCCCTAGGCCCGAGGAAGTGTCTTGACACTCAGGTCATGTGCGTTTGGTCTGAGAGCTTCAATAAGGATGCTAAAAGAGAAGAGGAAAACAACACAACCGCTTTGAAAAGATATGTTTTCAATTGCTACTCAACGGTTAGTTTTGTCCTAAGACTTTTTAGCTGCATGCCTCAGTTTTGTCCTACGATCTAATACAACTTTTGCTCTTTTTCTGTTTCGTCATGAGTAGCAAAAGCTCATAGTCGACCAAGCGAAGTTCAACCCAGCTGCACTTGCGAGAGAGTTCAAAATGCAAAATGTGAAGTTCAAGATCATGAAGAAAGACCTTGTGAGCTATGCTTTCCCTCTTACTACATTGTTTTCGCTACGTTGTAATTACATTGGTATTTCTTTTACGAATCAGGTTTTGTGGACAATTGTATAACTTTCTGTTTTTTTTTTGACAGAATTGCTCCCATACTTAGATTTATATGCTCTTTTAGAAGTTTTTGCTTGCTACATTAGTTTCAAATAATTGCTACATTCATATATCCAGTGATTATACATTTTCTAATTTGGCTTTCATTTTGTTCCGCTTCATTTCTAGCTATACTTCCATGTAATCAAGGACAACCACTGGATGGTATGCACTGTCAACTTGATACATGACCACTTCCACGTGTTTGACTCAATGAACCACAAGGACAATAGCTTTCTCGAGGAAGCAGCAAAGAACCTGGTTTGTTGTTAGAACTGTCTACAAGGATTACATTTTGTTGTCTTGTGTATCACACTAATTTCTAATTTTTTGCTTTTTCCAGTTTATTAACTCTGCAACACTTTGCAAAGCTTCTGGAGTGTCAAACCACATAGACATCGACCGCTACATATCCACACCCGCACACCCACAGTAGAAGACTCTGTAAGATTTTTTTCTTCTTTTTGATGCAATTGTACAAGTTTCTGTTTTTGGGACAGGATTGCTCCCATACTTAGGTTTATATGCTCTTTTAGAAGTTTATGGTTGCTATAATAGCTTCAACTAATTGCTACCTTCATGTAACCATTCATTATACATTGCTTTCGAGTTTGTTGCTAACTATGTTCATTTGTTTTCTTTTCTCCTTTTTACAGCTATGACTGTGGCTTCTTCACAATGCTCTTCATTAAGCACTTCGATGCTAAAACCATGTTGCCTTTCTCCAAGGATGACATTCTGTTATATCGCATGGCTGTCGCAGCGAAGCTCATCGAGGAAAGAGAGAACAAAGGCAACATTGTCGACATCATGGAGGCTGCCTTGGAGCCTCGGCCGGGGGTGTAGACATTAGTAGTTTCATGTAGTCTGGAGTGACAATCACCACATGTACATTCGCTTTAGCCTCATCTAGTTTCGTGTAGCCTGGATGGATGAAACAGCCTTTCTATATGTTTTTTCATATTGTTATCCCCGCTGGTATCTACTGATCCACGGATTGTGTCAGTTTGTCGAACAAATTACTATGGCTATCAATGACAGAGAGTTGACGGTGTATTTTAACCATGGGAATGAATGTAGTTTTTCACCTGCTTGGTTTTTTGCTACTAGTTCACATCAAATGAATTCTGTGTATTTTCCTGGCACCTTTTTTTGTGGGTTTGTGTTTTTCCTGGAGGTGACCATGTTTTTGTTTCATTAGGTGTATAGTTTTGCTTCAATAGGTATTTTCCAATGCTACAACAGGGAAATCTGGTTGCTACAGAACACCTTTTTATTTTGTATCATACAGAAAGATTTTTTGAAACCCCTGGACAAGAACATTTTTTTGCTCTCGTAGAGTAAATCATTTGCTTCAATAACAGATTTACAATGCTTCAAATAAAATAAAATGTTGCTACCAACATTTTTCCACAAACAAAAGTAGATAATTTTATGTTTCACATAGCTAACCACATTTTTACATTTGCTCAAACGCAAGAATACAAGTTATCCACAGAATAATTTTTTGCTCCAATGCAAGGTAACTATGTTTTAAATCATTCTATACCAATAGTACCAACGCCATGTACAATTAAAACTTCCACCCTAACAACTTATTCGTAGCAATTGTTTTCAAAAACATCATCACAAAACAGCTATAGCCTTAGCTCAGCCCCAGCAGCTATTCTTTCATCGTCCACCTGTTTAGCAACACAATCTTTCACCGCATGTCCCTCCTCATGACACCATGGACACTTCATTACTCTCTTCTTTCTAGGTTGCTTGGGCTGCTTCACCGGTGTCTTGTTTGTTTCTTTGGCATCGTTAGCTTGCTTGCGCCTCTTCAAAGTTTCTTCATCGCGTAGCTCAACCAAAGTCTTCCGCCTCTGTTCTTTCATCGTGGGACGTCCTTTAGGTTTTACCCGTTTAGGATTTTTCAGTGTTTGCCCGCCGGTAGCAAATTTCCCGCTGTCACCAACCATTGTTGTTGGTTCATTTTGCTGTGGTCCATTTTGTTGCTCTTCATCCAATCCTGCATCCTCTTCTTCACCTCCTTCAACAACATTTCTTTTTGCTCTCAAGATTGCAGCAACCTTTTTGCTAGCCTCACCCACCATTCCTGAAACAACCTCATAAGCTTCATCCACAAAAAAAGCATCAGAGGCAAGCTGATTCATTTTTCTGCATAGTGAGTTGTATTTCAGTGTCTTGTTTGGTGGGACACCAAATCTGAGCCCGTTGTCCCTAGGATCAGGTGCTGGTGTTGTTTCTACCAAGGACCATCTGTAGAGCAAGTACCTTTCTGGAATTTTCTAGACATTTAGGTGGACCATGACCCTGATGATGTGTGGACATATCAGTCCACACATTTCAAACATGTTGCAGCCGCATGAGTACAGCCCCTCCTCAAACTCAACTTGAACCCGGTATGTTCTCACATCTAGGCCAGTGTTTGGAACTAGATCAAAACAAATGCCCTCTACATCTGCCCGTACTGGATAGAACTTTGTTGATGCAGCAACATGCTTCTGGTACCTTTCAAAGATTTCTGCTGTGTAGAATTCTTGTCCTTACTTCTCAATTGCATAACTGCAAAACAAGTTTTTGCACCATTAGATGAAAATAAATGCTACAATAGTATGTTTTGGTTGCTACTTTAACTGATATGGAATGCTACACATACACAGCAGGCAGAGATTTTTTTGCACTAGTTGCTACCCACTACATTATGTTTTGGTGTGCTAAAATGGGTGCTATATTTCAGAAATGCTGCTTTTTTTGCTTACCTTCCCCAAAGAGATCTTCTTGTTGTCTCCATTGCAAAACCTGCGTTATCCTCCCGGTCAAGCATCAATGTCTGGCAAAGCTCATACTGTTGGACAAAATTGTACACCGAGTCCCCTGGCCGTATCAGTGTTTTGAAGTACGAATTCAGCCCTTCAGATCTTCCAGTAGTGCTCGTGAAAGGGAAGAACCTTTTTCTGAAATAAAAAGGGGCCCATGTTGTTCTAGACTTCCACATGTTTTGCAGATGAGTGTTTTCAGACATGCCAAACTCGGTGAGCATATGCTCCCAGCAATCCTCAAATTGCTTCACCGTGTCGGTTCCATAGATGCACCCATAGAAAGCATCACTAAAAGGATTATCTTCCGCCAAGTTTGGTCCCAACTTCTTCCTCGCAAGATGCAGGACATGGTAGAGACAGCACCTGTGTACCGAGTTTGGGAAAACCTGACGTATTGCTTCTGCCATTGCTTGATCTTGGTCTGTCATTATGTTATCCGGGTGGACACCATCCATTGCAAGCATCCACTGTTCGAACACCCACTTGAATGTTTCTATCTTCTCATCTGCTAACAGAGCACAGCCTAGCACAATCGTGTGTGAATGGTTATTTATTCCGACTATGGGAGCAAAAGGCATGTTGTATCTATTTGTACAGAAAGTTGTGTCAAAAAACACACAATCCTTGTACTTATGATACAATGACCTTGTTAGACCATCCACCCAGAATAAGGCCCTCACAGCACCATCTTTATCAACCTGCGTAGCAAGCAGAATTAAGTAAAGTAGCAAGCAGAATTGACTAAAGTAGCAACCATAACTAAGTAAAGTAGCAAACAGAAATAAGTAAAGAAGCAAAACCTGCGTAGCATAAAAGAAGTTGCTGTTCTCAGCTTGCCGTTGCTTGAAATACTCCAGTGTCATTTCCATGTCTCGTAATGTAACCTCATTGCGTAGCATTTCTCAGATGTTTGAAACATCCCTTTTAACATACCCCAAGCATCTCGGGTCACCACCGTGCACACTGCCAAGAGCTCCCATAAGTTGTGCTGTGGTTATGTTCTGGTTATGCAAGGTTTGTATGAACTGATAGTCCTTTTCCGGCACCTTCCTGTGTGAACGGTAGAACCTGTGCCGCCCCACTTGCTTCACCATGGTGTGTGTGATCTGCTCGGAAAACCGTCACAGTCCAAGCTCCATTGCGCACGCCAACGACCATGTGGGCTTTACAATCATGGTGAATGACCTTCATTCGTTGCCTTGTGTCCGACATTTCAACCTGCTCAGATGCCTGTTTTCTACGGGACTTTTGCGCGCTATGAATGCTCACGTCATTATCTTCTTCAACTGGCAATTTTCTACCACCATTGCTACCAGGATTCTTCTTCTCAGATGGAGGTCTACCTGTGTGCACGCACTCAAACACCCTGCTCAGTATAGTATCCGGAGGAGCATTTCTCGCCTGGTTGTACTTCGTGTTTCCAATGCGTGTGCCGAAGCCCATTTTCATCGCGTAGTCATTGTAAACTTTTTGTGCTTCCTCAATATCATCGAAAATCATCCCAACAAACGGATCCACCGGCTGTGATGCTATTTCTTCGCCAGCTTCCTCAACAGCATTTGAAACAGAACCAGTATTCGCGCTATGAGGTCCATCAACGAAATCATTCGGAGTAGTGTCCCGACAATCGAAGTGGTTATGATCCTCTCCTTCAGGCGCGGTGTTAAGGTCAAATCCTTCCAAAATGTTGTCACCAACAAATCCCTGAAACAAAAAATAGCAAAATCTGATCAATCTACTTTGCTCACAAACTACAAAAAGAGAATTTCACTTGCAATGAACATAACATGTTTCTTTGAGATATGGTAGCAATTTTTCTTTGAGTTTTTGGGAGCAAACACCATGTCAATAAGTAGCAAGTTCAGCAAAATATGATTGCATCAATCCAAGCTTGCTAATTTGCTACAAAAATGCTACCAGGAACCAACACACCCATTGGACACACATACCATCTAGTGGACACAGACAATGGGAGCAAACTTTTTGAACAAACATAAAAAACATGGCTTATTTACCAATCTTCTTCTACAAGGAAACCAACACAAAAACCTCATCAAGTTGAGCAAAAATCACAGAATTTTTGTGCAGACTGATACTCATAACAACTTCAGCAGAAATACTCATAACAAGTTGGAGTAGCAATTTTTTGCAGGAGCAAAGCAAGACTTAATTTGAGCAATTATCACAGAATTTGGGAGCAATTCATAGCAACATCACCAAACACACCTGATTGGGCTCAATTTACAACAACAAACCACAGAATTTTTTTGCTCCCAAATGATCAACCAAGTTGCAGTAGCAAAACCAAGACACAATTTGAGCAACTATCACAGATTTGGGGAGCAATTTATGGAGGAACAACTAGTTGAGCAAAATTTCTCACAGAACGGGCTGGTACATCAAGCTCTGGATCTTCATCGAAGAAGGAAGGAGGATTCCTGACGCCCTCACTCGGTCGCGGAGCAAACCATGCTCCCAGGCCGCCGTCGTACAAGTCGGTACTTCGTCTCCGCCGCCGGCTCGCCGGATTTGCTCCCGAGCTCGAAGCTACTATGGAGGGTGGGGGCACGTGATGAGGATTGCCAGGAGGAGGGTACAGGATTCGGTTGCGGATGTGGTTAGCCATGGTTTCCGATTCGAGGCGCGCCACCGAGTCGTTCGCAGCCCGCGCGCCCGCGGCGATCGCCACCCGCGCCGCCCCCGGAGACCATGGGGAATTGCCCGATCCGCGTCGCTGTCTGTTTTTGCTCTTTTCGTTGCGCCTTTTTGCTCCCCGTAGCAAAAGCGGGAAGGGGTACGCGGGGAGTAGATCAGACGGCCCTTGTTCGCCCGATCGGACGGCTGGCGACCCGGGGGATCGAGTTGTTTTATCCCGGGGGACGCTCAGCGCGCTCCTTTTTTTTTGAGTCTAAAGAAAGGCTTTATTGGTTAGCTAATAGAGTGTTTACAGGGATATTCACACCCGAAGGTGGATGCACAAACCACACATGCCTGCCTATATCTAGTGTTGTTGCAAGTCTAGCAAGCCGATACGCTTCTCCATTAGCTTCCCTCCTTTCGTGTCCCAGCACCACCCCTTGGAACTCGGCCTTCATGTGAAGAAATTCCTTCAGTATCATATAGTTTGGGCCCCTCCCCAAAACTCCATTAATTTCGTTGACCACAGACACACAATCAGAGCTGATTACTACTCGTGATGCATTAAGATCCTTAGCCAAGCATAAACCCTCCACACATGCCATTGCTTCCAGTATAGCAGGGTCAGTAATGCCATTCCTCGCAACGGCGGAAGCTCCTCGAAAGCGCCCTTGATCATCTCTGCAAACAGCACTAAAAGAACATCTATTGTCAGACTTAGCCACAACCCCATCGACATGAACTTTTAGCATTCCAACCGGTGGAGGAATCCATTGGCAATTCCTGTTAGCAACTCTTTGTGGAACGGAGCTACTCGATTCACGGATAGCTCCAAGATCATCCAGATATCTGCAGATAAACAGGTGTGTTGAGAGCGGTGCCTGGAACTCTCCCTCATGAATAAATCGCCTCCTTGCCCACCAGATTGCCCACAGAGTTGTAATCACCTCAATAAACTGCTGGGGGTTTAACGCTCTGCTCAGATTGAACAGCCAAAGCTTCGGGTCACCAGTTTCATCACCAAAGACCGGGTTTTCTAGATCATCCTGCCGTAGTGCCCATACAGCCCTTGCCATGTTACAGTCAAGCAAGGAATGGCGCCAAGTGTCATTGTGAGCATTGCAGATTGGGCATGCCGGTGAGCTGGCCATATTACGATGGGCTCGGACCTCACCTGTGGGTAGTGACGCCCTCTCCATTCTCCATGCAAGTATACGTAGTTTCGACGGGATTTTAACCTTCCAGAGCATCTGCCATTCCTTCTGCTCGAGCCCCATGTTGGACGATTCTGCATCTCCATTCCAGAATGCTTCCCTCCTATATTTTGTATCAATAATCATTTTGTACGCCGATCTGACCGAGAAATTACCGCTCTTCTCATAGTGCCAAGCCCAAAAATCCTCTTGGCTCCTATTGCTTATCGGAATTTTTAGTACCTCTTCAACATCCATCGGTAGCAGGTGAAGTTCCAGCTTCGCCACATTCCAAGTTATAGTTGTCTCGCACATAAAATCAGCAACCCACCTCGGAGGATTGTTTGTGTTGCAGCCAAAAGGCCTGAGCCCTCTATCACGGGGGATCCAATTCATATTCCATGCCTCAGTAGATTTCCCATCACCAATTCTTCTGATTAAGCCCTGCTGCATAACATCCCTTCCCTCGCACAGAGATCGCCATATGTGCGATGGCCGTGAGCCTAGGGATGCTGACAAGATCCCTGTTTGCGGGTAGTACACCGATTTCAGAATCCTTGCACTTAACGAATCTGGCTCAGTGAGTAGTCTCCACACTTGTCTTGACAACAGAGCCAAATTAAAAATCTCGATGTCTCTGAACCCCATACCCCCTCTGTACTTTGGCATTGTTAATGTATCCCATGATATCCATGCCATGTTTCTTTCTCCCTTCTTACTCCCCCACCAAAATTTCCGAATCATAGACGTGATGTGCTCACACAATCCACGTGGTAATTTGAACAATGCCATAGAATACGCCGGTAGAGCCTGCACTACAGACTTGATTAATATCTCCTTCCCACCCACTGATAAGGACTTCTCCATCCAGCCTTGGAGACGTTTCCACACCCTATCCTTCAGATAATAGAAAGCGCCATTTTTCGATCTTCCTACATCTGATGGTAACCCAAGGTATTTTTCATTGAGAGATTCATTTTCCACACCAATGACATGTTTAATTCTAGCTCGATTGCCTTCAGTGCACCCCTTGCCGAAATAAACAGCTGACTTGTCATTATTGATTCTCTGGCCCGATGCCCCACAGTATGGCTCCAGTATCCCTTTTAACTTGATTGCTTCTTCCTCTGTAGCCTTCCCGAATAAAATGCAGTCATCTGCAAAAAGAAGATGGCTAATTACAGGTGCCGAAGGAGCCACCTTAATTCCATTGATCTCACCCGAGCCCAGTGCATCCTTGAGTAAGCATGTAAGTCCTTCTGCTGCCAAGATAAACAGATACGGTGATATGGGATCACCCTGCCGGATACCCCTCGACGGTTTAAACTCCTCAGTAGCAGCTCCATTAAATAATACCGAGAAGGAAACAGAACGAACCCCTCTCATCACCGCCTCCACAAACCTTCCAGAGAGACCAATTTTCCTCAACACTGCCTCCAGATAGTTCCACTCGAGCCTATCATATGCCTTTCGCATATCTAACTTGAGAGCACAATGAGAATTCCTCTTACTCTTGCTCCCCTTCATAAAATGTAGACACTCGTACGCCGTAATGACATTATCCGTGATTAGACGTCCAGGGACAAACGCCGATTGCTCCTCGGATACTATATCAGGGAGGATTTTCTTCAGACGGTTGGCTAGTACTTTTGATGCAATTTTAAAAATCACATTGCACAAGTAATAGGTCTGAATTGTGAAAGAGATGTGGGGTTTTGAATCTTGGGAATGATTACTATGAACGTCCTGTTTATCTCCTCCATCGGGTCCTCTCCGTTTAAGAGCCGAATAACAACCTTTGTGATCTCATCACCACACATATTCCAATGCTTTTGGAAAAAGTGGGCTGGATATCCATCAGGCCCCGGTGCCTTGGTTGGAAACATCTGAAAGAGAGCGATCTTCACTTCCTCCGCTGTGTAATCTGCTTCGAGCCCCGAGTTCATCTCCCTGGTAACTTTACAAGGTACATGTGATAATACTTCCTCTATGCCCGCTGTGTTTTCTGCCCGATATAACTCCTCGTAGAAATCGTGAGCTAATGCCTCGAGCTCGTGCTGGCTCGTGCACACGGTTCCATCCTCCAGAATTAGCCTCTGAATTTTGTTCTTCTTTTTTCTGTTACTCGCTTTCTGATGAAAAAACCTTGTATTCTTATCCCCTTCTGCTAACCACTGGATTCTTGCTCGCTGTTTCCACATGACCTCTTCTCTATAACATAATTTAGCGATTCTTCCTTCAACTTTCTTCTCCTCATAACTCGGTCCAACTCGCAGCGGATCCGATCTCAGTACCTTCAACTTCCTCCGCAGCTCTCTCTGTTCTTTTCTAACCGCACCAAATGTTGTACTGCCCCATCCTGCCAACGCCACTGATGTGTTTGTTAGCTTGAGCCGTAATTGGTCCACAGTACCTGCTGGTTCTGTACTCCACGCCCCTTCTAGCGTCTGCTTAAAATCCTCATGTCGTTCCCACATTAATTCATAACGGAAGGGTTTTGCCACCGCTATCCTCTGATTGTGAGACTCCATCTCATTAAGAAGTAGAATTGGCGAGTGATCCGACTTGACCGCGAACAAATGATAAACAGTGGCCATAGGGAACATGTTGCACCATTCACTTGATGCCAAAACTCTGTCCAGCCGCACCCTACAATATTCATTTCCCTGTAGTTTCCTCTCGAAAGTCCAGTCTAACCCAATATATCCTATATCACTCAACTGGCATATATCCACTGCTTCACGAAATTGATTAATCTGCCACATGTCTCTGTCATTTGGTCCCATTTGTTCCTCTCTCCGTAAAACCTCGTTAAAATCCCCAATGCACATCCATGGTAGATCACTGTCCGCCTTCAAAAATTTCATCATGTCCCAAGTCTTGTACCTGAAATTTCTGTTTGCTTCTCCGTACCAAGCCGTAATTCGCCACGGTTCCTTCCCATTCTCATTTACTACCATATCGATATGATATTTTGAAAAATTCCGCAGGTTGAGCTGCAAGGGATCTCTCCAGAAGATGCACAGCCCCCCGCTTCTACCTGAACTTCCCACTCCAAAAGCTCCATCAAAACCCAGAGTTCTAGCCAAACCTTCCACTCGGTTCTTCGCAATTTGCGTTTCCACCACACACAAAATTGCAAGCGAATTGACGCGCGCAAGCTCGCGTAATTCGTTAACTGTCGCGGGATCGCCCAAACCTCGACAGTTAAAACCCATGGTACTCATTGCCTCATTGGGTTCGGCGACCCTCCATATCGGAGGTCGCCGTGGCACCCACTACCTTGGTTGTTTCTCCTAGCTTTCTCTGCTTGCTGCGCTCCCGTGGTGAAATATATTGGGGCGGCACCGGTGGCGCCGTGCTTTCTTTCTCCAACGCATCCTCCTTTTGTTCAGCATGCACAGAATTGCCCACATCACTCGATTCCAGAGGTACTTCATCCATGTTAAGCTTCTTCTTTGCAAGACTGCTATCGTTTATAGTATATTCATCTACCTTTTTAAGGGGGCTCTGTGCTGTGTCCTCCTCGTCTCCATCTAGCTCAGCCTCCTCTGATGAACGCTTTCGTGAAGCAAAGGATCTCGCTCCCCCTTCCCATTCTTCCTCCTCTGCCAGCCGGGATAAATCTTCTGGGTTCTACAATTTGTTGCACTGCCCTTCTTTTTGCGAGCATCCAGACTCCATATTGTAGCTTGTCCTCTTCCCAAGCACCATCTCCACACTCCTCATGATCGTGTCCCATTAAACCGCATCTCCTACAGAAAAACGGAATTTTTTCATATTTAACTTGCATCATCTTCCTTCCCTCAGGCAGAGACAACGAAACTACTCTCACAAGAGGTTTCTTCACATCTATCCGCACTCGCAGGCGAACATAATTCCCTTCAAAAAAAGGTTTTGGGTTCATCTGAATCTCCTTGGCCCTGCCCACTCTCCTTGCTAGATTGTCTACTACCTCATTTTTGCGGAAGATCTCTGGTATTCCATGTATCTGTGCCCACACCGTTAATCCCCCAAATTCAACCCTCTCTGGATCTATCAGACCATCATAATCCTCTAGCATCACACCCCAACCTCGGAACGTCCAGGGACCTTGGTGCACTACCTTCTTCCAGTCCCCCAAACAGTACATCTCGAAGATAAATAAGTTTTTCCCCGCTTCCCTAAAACCCGGTTCCCTTGACAGGTTCCAGACTGATTTCATCTTCTCAAAAAGCGCAATACCGCTGAACGATCGATCCGTTAATACCTTCCCAATCGCTAGCCAGCGAGCATCCTTCTTGTATTCGTTGATCACCTCCTCCCCGATGCAGACATCATCTAGTTCATCATCATTAAGTTGCAGGTGCTCGAATATGTTCTCAATCCCCTCGTTCGTTGCCTGCGAGGGCCCCGATCCGAGCTCACTAGCCCCATCATGATCCGCCATCCGTCTTCCTCGCCGAAAACTGCCTTTAGGGTTTCGGTTCCAAAAGAGTTTTCGGCACAGAACAAGGCCAAGGCTGGGTAGATAGACTAGCTATCCCCTTGATCAGCCCGAAACTTGTTGCTGGACGAATTCTCCCCGGTTCCGCCGATAAATCTCACGGCAGCGTAGATCGCCGCCGGAGCAAAAAAACCCTAAAGGAGAGGGTATGACGCTCAGCGCGCTCCTAGTTAGATACGGTAAGGATGACGCACCCGCCCGTCGAACTCGCTGAGCCGAATATAGAGCTGGCAGGCGGCTACCGGATCTAGACCCGAATGGCCCAGACGCAGCGCCTCAGCCACCCATGATCAGTTGTGGGCTTCTAGGTTAAAAGCCCGTGAAACCAGACGAGCCGCAGCCCGCAGGGGCCAGCCAACCCGATCCAGGCCCGGGCGCGCCGCCATCGCTGGCCAGTGTCCAGTTGCACCGGCAGCCGTCCAAGTGCTGTGCCGTCCCTGTACTCTTCCGTCACTCTTGCTCTCCCAAAGTCCCAAATCCCAATCCCAATCCCCCACCAAAACCCAAGCCCACCCCACCATGGCTCCGCCTCCGCCTCCGCAGCCCGGGCTCGACTCGCTGCCGTCTCTGGTCGACGACCTGATCGCTGAGATCTTCCTCCGTCTCCCGCCGGACGAGCCTGAGTGCCTCTTCCGCGCGTCCCTCGTATGCAAGCCCTGGTGCCGCCTCCTCTCCGACCGCGCCTTCCTCCGCCGCTACCGCGAATTTCATCGAGCACCTCCCGTGCTTGGATTCCTCCATAACCTGTCCGGCCTCGCCCGCTTCGTCCCCACCACGGCGTTCCGGCCTCCCGACTTCAATCACTGCATCGTCATCGGCTGCCACCATGGCCGCGCCCTCCTGCGCGACCGTAGATCCCTAGATTTCCTCCTCATCTGGGATCCCATGACCAACGAGAAGCAGTACGTGCGCATGCCTGACATCCTGATGACTTGCTCCAACGCGTTGGTGTTCTGCGCCACACCCGGGTGCGACCACCTTGACTGCCATGGGGGTCCCTTCATGGTGGCCTTCGTCGGCACTGATGCCGGCAACGGGGGCGCGAGGGCCTGCCTCTACTCTTCGGAGACCGGTGCGTGGAGCACGCCGTCATATCTGCAGCTCGATTCCTATCTCGACTCGTTGTCCCCCGTCCTCGTGGGAGACGCGCTCTACTTGGCATGTGAGTCTGGCGAAATGATCCTGCGCTACGTCTTGGCTGGCAATCGGAGCTTATCGGTGATAGAGCCGCCGGAATTTTACGAGGATGGCATTATCCTCATGCCGGTGGAGGATGGTGGACTTGGGTTCGCTGGCCTTGACGGGTCCACCCTCTACCTGTGGTCGCTCAAGACGGGTCCTGGCGGAGTTGCAGGGTGGAAAACACGCGGGGTCATCAAGCTCGAGATGCTCCCCATCGGCGACCCGAGATCATTTTGTCACTTGGTCGGCTTTGCCAAGGGCTGCACTTCCGATGTCGTTTTCGTGGCCACAGATGCTGGCCTCTTCAAGATCGAGCTCAAATCAGAGCGAGCGACAAAGGTGTGCGAGAATGGCAGGTTCAACGCCTTCCCTTACACGAGCTTCTGCACTCCAGGTACTATCCTCAAGCCCATCAAGTTTTATATGTTTGTCCTTTGTGAATATTCAGTGCGTTCTGATTTCTGAATTCTGAAATGATATAGAATCAAAAGTTTGCAATTGGCAAGATGTACCCATGTAGCAGTTGGCATATATATTATGCTTTATTATTCTCTCTGTCGTTTCCAATGAGCTGTCATCCCTGACCAAATTTTGTACTAAACCTTCTGTAAGTGGTAGTATGCTTCAACCATGCTATATTTTGTTTGAATGCTTTGAGGATAATAGATTAATTTGGAGTTGAGAGTAAAAAAAAAAAACTTGCAGCTTGCAAAAAGGAAATGTAGAGCACATTGGTTTTTGTATGGACGATAGCTAGACAGCGGACCTCTTCCCTTGAAATTCCCTATGATTTCAAGCGCACTGGATCTATTGTGGATGTTCCTGCGTTCCCAATCAGTGAGAAATAGATGGTCGGATGAGATCTCGAACTTTGTCCCTACCTACTGAGGAATCAAACAATCGCTAAAGCTTTTTCCTTAACTATGCTTTATCATAGGCCTTGCTTGTCATGAATCACCGCTCCGTCTCGAACCACTTGCGTCGCCTATTAGTAGATTGTGATCTGTCGTCCTCCTCGTCAAAAGAAGAGGGATAAAGATCTTATTTCTCGTCTAAGTAAGGACTGAACAAATAATAGTTTTTTTTTTCATAAGTGGATAAAAGTACTCCTTCCGATCCTAAAAAAGTCGGAGGAAAACAACTAAGATAGGTATAGCTCATAGTGTAACTTGCGGTACCTTTTAGGATCGGAGGGAGTATGGTATGTAGGTTGAAGCTATAGAAACAAAAGGCTACTTGCTAGCTTTGCGGTGGGACGCGTGGGCCAGCTAAGTTGGTATGGAAGAACTGCTGCGCCGCGGGAAATCCTTGTCTATACAAGTTCTCGTACGAGGTTTTTGAACAGAACTTCGATAGGCGAGAGGTGTAAGCACCGCGAGATGTGAGCTTCAATAGCTTTGGCTGTGAAAACTCTTATGCTATGTTTGGATGCACAGAATTGAGCTCTGAATTGAATTGGCAATGGAAAACCAAATCAACCAATTCAATGGAATACCACAAAGAGTGTTTGGATGCGTGTGGTATTGAGCTGTAGAATTTAGGTTTCAATGGAATACCAAATCCTGTTTGGATGTCACATGTGTGGAAATGAGAATATTTTTGACTTTGAACAATATAACCTCTATAATATGAATAAAAATATACCAGTATATTTCAGATGTTTCTCAATATCATTTTTCACACAATAATATGTTAATAATCCAGAAAATAAAAGACACATGACAAAAATATCACAAAATAGATATGGAATGTCTCACAAATAGCACAAAGTGGATAATTATGTCACATAGTAGAAAGTGCATACATTATGTCTCACAAATAGCACAAAGTCGATACATTAGAATGTCTCAGAAATAGCACAAAGTGGATATAGAAGTCGATAATATGGTAGCAATCATCAAGGCAAGGTCATGAGCCATGCCCTCCTCATATCCATGGGTAGTGCCATGAGTGATTCGAAGGTGCGCTCGCTGGCGGTGACCTTCCCATAAGCTATCAACACATCATTACCCACCAAATCTGGTATTTTCTTCAGTTCAACCAGGATTTCAGATGAAGGAGTAACCTTTGGGGCTGGTGGTGGCGGCGGTGGTGGTGGTGGTGGTGGTAGTGGGGTGGTTGAGGACAAAGCCTCCTCAAACGTCATTCGTAGCTCCCCCACCATGCTCATGATAGCATCAGTGCGTTGCTTCTTCTTCTTAGGCAGCTCAGGTGTTTCTTCATCATCCTCCCCAACCTCCTGAGGAACGGATGAGGATCCAACTTGAGCAGCCTCAACTCCTGTCCTTGCACCTGCACCTGTGGCATGATCTTTTGAATATATAGTAGAGATAGCTTGCCATAGTAGAGATAGCTTGCCAATTCTTCACTTCCTTGTACCTATATGGAGCTGCATCCTTGTTTGCCTACATAATATGCACATATATTAGAGATGATGTTCAAGTTGCAAAAGAATGCATAGTCAAGTTGATGCAAAAGAATGCATATGTTACATACCTCCACATATCTAGCCCACACTTCATCACTGTCAACACTCACCATGTTATTATCCCAATCCCAACCGAAGCCACTTTGGGAAAGCATCTTGTTGATGACTTCATAGTGCTTGTCAAATGTCTTAATCCTTGCTACTATCTTGTCCTTGTTAATGACAACGTTACATGTCTCCTTCACATGCTTTATGCAAGCATTGTACACATGTGGCTTCCAACCGTTTTGTGCATGGTCACCTCTGTTGTGGTGATCAACAAGAACAGACAATAATGCGGTGTCCATCTCATTAGTCCACGCAAGGTAAGTCCTAGTGTCCTTCTTATTTTTTTTTTTCAGCCATGCTTCTACAAGTGACATATGTAATACAAGTAAGGAGAAAGAGCAATATGTACATAGGTAAAACATATTTATATTTAGGCAACGGTTCCATGATAGAAATATCACACAAATGGCAAAAGCATCATCTTCTAGCTACCACAAAATGGGGATGATCAACTAGATTAATACTAGAACACTACTCCATTGCTAGTTCGTCATGTGCCACAAGGTAGTCAGCAAACATCTCATCAGCTAAGTCCTGCCTAAAATTATTCCATGAGTCGCTAGGTTGAACACTTGTAATTAGTGGGACATCTGCAGGTGCAGGGGTCATAGCTGCTAGTTCAGCGTCGATCTCCTGCGTCAAAAGATCATCCCTCACATGTTGTCTATCCCTTGCATAGTTGTGTAGCACACAACAAGCATTAATAATTCAAATCTGCAAATATTTATGTCATAGTTAGCATTTGTTACCCAACAGCCCAAAACAATCTACAACCCATATCACATTTATTACCTGGTCTTCTATGTAAAAGAAAGAACAAGACCGCAGGATGGCCCATTTTTTCTTCAACGGTCCAAAACATCTCTCCACAACATTTCTAGCACGAGCATGCCTCAAGTTATACAACTCCTTTTCAGTTTGGGGCCCTAGTAAACTAGCAGCCCACTCCTTCAAGTGGTACCTAGTGGACCGAAATGGAGATAGAAATCCAGCTCCATTTGTATAGCCCGCATCAACTAGGTAGTACTTTCCTATATGGCAAATGTATAATAAGTTATTTTCGAATTAAACATGACAAAAAGAAAGCCAAGAGCATAGAGAGGTACCCTGTGGTACAACAAATGCATCTTGACGGTCAATTCTCATGGCATCTTTCAACACTTTTGAGTCCGATGCCGAGCCCTCCCAACCAGGTAGAACATAGAGGAACTTCATGTTCCAATCAACCACACCCAACATGTTAGTGGTGATGTCTTGTTTTCTATTCCTGTACCTCCCTTTGTCAGCCACCTTAACAAACACATCAATATGACACCCGTCTAGAGCTCCAAGTGCATTGGGAAACCACTTCCATTTGTAATCATCGGGAGGGGTGGCACTAGGCTCAGGAAGCTTGATGAACTCCCCAGTTAGAGATAAGATGTCGGTTAACACATTACCGAAGTGCCTACTGGTTGTCTCTAAAGACCGCTCATAGCCAATCATCCTCATTTTATTTCCATGCCCAACTACTTGTAAGAACATAGCAACATTTTCTTCTACCGTGACATCGGTTGTATCTTTGAGTCCACACTTCTCACGCAGCATAGCACAAAGATTATGAAAATTTCTTTTTGTTAAACGCAACTCATCATAGCACCGTGTCTCCGTCCCATTGTATGTTCTTCCCAACACATACTTTCTATAGGCAACCCTCTTTTCAAAGTCATCGAAGGCACCTAGGTCCCTCGGTGACCTCTGAGTACTAGCATATGCTAATGCAACCATAGACACCTCAAAATACAACTTTGTGAGCATTATTCTTTTTCTTTTTCTTCTTTTGTTCTCTTCACAAATGTAATGAACCAATTCTTGGTGAGACATGATGATTCTACAATGCACAAACAAAATTTACAATGGTTAGAAGAAGATATACGTATGCAAGCAAGCAATGGTTAGTCTCTGTTCACGGTTATGCAAGCAAGCAAAATTTTCGGTTAGTCTCTGTACACGTTAGGTATGCAAGCAAGCAATGGTTAGAAGCAGATATAGGTATGCAAGCAAGCAGTGGTTAGTCTTTGTGGTTAAGGAAGCAAGCAAAATTTCCGGTTTAGTCTCTGTACACCTCAGGTATGCAAGCAAGCAAAATTAACAATGCTTGGTCTCTGTACACGTTCCAGGGACGGGGGGGTGAGCAGCGGCTCCCCGGCGTCTCTGTACACGTTCCAGGGAGGGGACGCGGGAGGGCCGACGGAGGGGATGCGGGAGCAGCTCGCCGGCGTCTGCGTGACGGGGGGCGCGCAGCGGCTGACCGCCGTCTGCGGGAGGGGCGAGGGAGGGATGGAGGCGCCCGGCCGGACGGCATCCCGCCGCCGCCTAGGGTTAGGAGAGGGCCGGGCGAGATGGGGAGAAACGGAGGAGGAGCGAAGGACCGGGATGCGCCACGTACCTGGCTCGAACGGCGGCGGGGCGGGGGTGCCGGAGGAAGAGACGCGCGGCGGCGGGTCGAAGGTCGAAGGAGGGCGGCGCAGGAGACGGTCGCGGGAGCGATCCTCTCGAGCGGGTTCTTTCCGAGCCGTTTCCGAGGTCGGGAGCTCGGAATCGAGTCGAGGCTTATTTCCTGGACGCGTACCCCCCTCGTGGAATTGGTGGGCTAATTCCAGGTCCAATTCATAGTACATCCAAACAAGGGAATTAGGGCCTCAATTCTAGATTGTCTAATTCCAATACCAATTCTGTGCATCCAAACATAGCATTAGTCTTGGAGCATCAGTTCAACCAAGATCAGCAGGACAAATAACTACTAGGTTTGTGCCAGAAAAGCGTAAAATTAGCTTTCAGCTTGTTTCAATAAACTTAAGTTTCATAACCTGTGATGGTGAACAAGTTTTCTTTTTCAGAGAGCATCGAACATAATAGGTTCATAATATTATTAGGAGAGAACTACCTAGTTACTACGTATTTGTTTTTTTAAGCATTAGCATATAGTTAGTTCATGGTGTCTGCTAGTACTATATACTCACCTGATGGATCATTAATTAATCTACCTTCCCATTATGTTTCCCATGTTCAAATAAGAAGTTAAAACAAAAATATGGTTTGCTCTTTGTTGTCATGCTATATGAGTCATATCTGATTTAGCTTGCTGTGACTTTGGAGCTTGTTGGAAATCATTTTGCAGGTCCTTATGAATGTATAAACCACTTGTTCAAATAAAAATGTATAAACTACTGTTTTGTAAGCAAAACTTATCTGAATTTGCCATTCAACTCGTTCTTCGAGAATTGGGTGCTGGACCATTAATGATGGCCTGGGTATAATCGTGTAATCAAAATTAATCTCACTGGTCATTTCGTGTAGAATAATCAGCATCTCATGTAATGAGTTCTTTTTAGCATCCACCGCTTGTTAGGTCCTCGACCTATTGCTACGTGCCGATAGCGCTAAGCTGAATGACAGACCACATGTTCTGTCATTCATGAGTGCGTCCAGTCAGGTCTTCTATTCTGTGAAAACTAGCGGGGTGACGCGCGTCTAGACTCCTTGTGTAATGTTTGAGACCCTACATGGTTACTGTACTCGTGACACATTTAATTTATTTTCCAAGTTTCATTGCTTTGGATAAAATTTTGAATTTGAAAGAACATGCACTCACAAATTTAGTGTAATGAAATCGATTGCCAATTTGCTAGGAGTCCTTGATGAAGCAGGAAGGAGGCTTGTTGTTGGCCTGATCCTCAGTTCTGTTTCCATATTGAAAATGCATTGTTTTAAATACTTTGTGAGAACTTGTGAGGTTCAGTATATGAATGGGGAGCAGTTTTGCTTTCCGTGATATGATAAATCTTACTGAGTTCAGAAGTAACATATCTTGTGTTACTGAGATATAGCATGTTTGAGTTACTCTGTGTACATTTTCAGGTCGTGCTAGCGGCAGATTACCATCTCCAGCGGCAACCTAGTGATCTACTACCGACGCTCTCAGTGACAGTTGGTACCAAGTGGGGAAATTTATGTCTTGGTTCTGCTGTTGCTGCCATCCTGCAGCAGAACTAGTACTTTCAATTGGAAGGTTTAAGTAAGAAGTAAGAACATTGTTAATCACGGTAGGCAGTTATGTTTGTCGAATTCTCCATGACCATGAGTCCAAGACTACACTATAATATTTTGGCTAATTGTTCCTTCTCTGTGTGCCTATCTTTCCTCAGAAATTATCCTGTGTGGTCATCATGTCGTGTTCGTGACTTGAACTGGGTTTGCACAACTTGTAGTTGAACTTGAACACACCCCTAGAACTGAAAAATGTTGGAAGTTATCTAGTCCCTCCTTCTGATATTAACTGCCGAAAAAACAAATATATCTAGCTGAATTTAAGTGGTAGATATATCCAAAAATTGCGACAGTTAATATGAGACGGAGGGAGTATCAGATACTGAAGAATACCTTGAACACACTGCAGTGCCTCTGGCATGCAAATGTCACAACCAAATGTAACAATGCATCTTCCTAGTGGTTCCACCAGACTAGAAGCAACAATGCTGCATACCACGGCCGAACTAACAATACTTGCACCCTAGTGGTTCTACGGTTCCATCTGTGGCTGCGCTGCCTCCTCCTCCGGCCATTCCGGCTCACTCTACTCGCCTTCCTTATTGTGCTCGTCGTCAGACAACGGAGGAGTTCGGTCCTCCATCGGGAAAAGACGGCATAGCCGCCTGGGTGGTGGGACGGTGTGACATGTTGTCGACGGCGCGACATGTGTGGTGTTGTCTACGGTGAGATGGGAGAGCACGGCTTAAAGCGGCGGCACGACGAACCTTCTTATAGCAGGCGAACAGTGCGGGAAATGGCGGCGTGCGGGAACCGACGAGTGGGTGGTGAGGTGACTGGACTGTTTAATGTCGACGACACGTCTCTGTACCGGTGGTCCCGACAACGCCGTTTGGAAAGCCGGCTGATCCGCCATTATAGTCGAGATGACTTGTGTGCGGGTGGATTAGCGCTGCGCTGGCACCGCCATTAACGCAACGCCTGCGGCATGCACACCATTTTCCCACGCGTCGCCTGGGGAAACGACAAGTGCGCGCCAGTACGCGCGCGAAACGAGCTCTTGCACGGCCACCATTAATCGAGTTGGCCGAGTGCGTATCTATGGCGAGGGGGTTCGTATGTCGGAGGGTTTGTAGGTGACAGGGGTTGTCAGGCACCCCTGAGCAGGCTCCAAGTTTGGAGGGTGTCTCCGAAGGTGTTGGACAAAAATGGTTTGGACTGTTACACAACCTCTGCCGGCTGGCCGGTCCCGAGGGTGTGCGGCGGTGGCAAAGTAGACGAAGTCACAGATCAACACACGTACGGAAAAGTAAATGACACAGGGGAATAGGCAAGATCTCTTTATTGATGTGTTTCTTGTTACGGAACCGGTCTAGCGTGGCAGGGTAGCCCACACGGTGGGTTTACCCAGCCCACGTTTTACCTGATCCCTCTCCACGATAAGTGGGTACTTATCCATCTAGCCCATCCCATCTATATAACGAGGCAAAGATTGTACGTAGCTAGTTGACAGAAACACATCAATAAATAGATCTTGCCTATTCCCCTGTGTCATTTACTTTCCCGTACGTGTGTTGATCTGTGCCTTCGTCTACTTCGCCACCGCCGCACACCCTCGGGACCGGCCAGCCAGCAGAGGTTGTGTAACATTTCTGTCAACTAGCTACGTACAATCTTTGCCTCGTAATATAGATGGGATGGGCTAGATGGATAAGTACCCACTTATCGTGGAGAGGGACCAGGTAAAACGTGGGCTGGGTAAACCCACCGTGTGGGCTACCCTGCCACGCGAGACCGGTTCCGTAACACTCCCCCTTGGGTTTTATCCATATAGCCATGCCTCAAAACTCCGAAAAACCCAATGGAAAAAATATGGAGAAAAAGCACATGGTATACTTTTGCTATGTTGCACGAATTGCCTCATTAAAAACCTCGTGTGAGAAACTTCATAAAAACTCACTTAAGGGAAAAAGAGTACAACTCACTTAACCATTAAGTTAAGTACTCAATCATCGGGATTGAGATTTTAGCGATGAGTTTGTGAAGATTCTCCCCCTGAACCTTACATCTCTCTAAGTCTCATCATACCGATTCCACAAACACATCTCTCGAAAGAAGATGCCGGTAATGATAGTGAACAAATCAGCAAGATTTTCACACGACTTAGTATGTAAGATCTTTACTTCATTCAACTTCTGCAACTCATGTGCGTAGAAGAACTTGGGGTTGACATGCTTCGTGAGATTGCTCTTCACATAACCCGTCTGAACTTGTGCAACACAAGCGGCATTATCTTCATAGATAATGGTGGGGGTTTGGACGGTGTTCAGCCCACATGACAGCTGGATGTGGCCGATCACCCGTCGAAGCCATACACACTCACGTGATGCTTCATATAGTGCTATGATTTCCGAGTGGTTCGTCGAAGTTGACACTAGGCTTTGCTTAGACGATTTTCAGGAAATAGCGGTTCCACCACAAAGGAAAACATATCCAGTCTGAGACTTGGATGTGTGCGGGTCCGATAGGTACCCAGCATCAGCATAGCCTACGACCGTGAGGTCTTGATTCCTCCGGTAAAACAAGGCAAGATCTTTGGTCCCTTGCAGGTATCGGAAGATGTCCTTAACGCCTTTCCAATGTCTCTTGGTAGGCTCAGAACTATACCTAGCAAGCAAATTGACAGCGAACGCAATGTCCGGCCGTGTGCAATTCGCGAGGTACATGAGTGCGCCAACTGCACTCAAGTACATGAATTCTAGTCCCAGAATTTCCTCCCCCTCTTCCTTAGGCCTGAACGGGTCCTTATCCTGCTGTAATCTCCCAATCATCGGGGTCTTAGAAGGATATTGTCGGATATATACTGAATAGGGGTATAGAAGATGGTAGACAAAAGAGCCGGACTACCAGGGTGGCCTACATGGTAGTGGGCTTAGGTCCATTGGGCGGCCCAGTAGTCCGACGCGTAGAAGCCGGATTCTAGAAGAACCCGGATCACGGCCCGCGTGATCTGGCTTGGAGGAGAAGACGGATTCCTTACTTTCCAAGTTACAGGTTAAACGTAGTCTTCTAGGTTTCTGTTTCTGTAAGCCCTAATCCGGCTATTATATAAAGCCGGACGGGAGATAGATTTCATAGGTTCCTTTAGTTCCAAGGTTCTAGGTTCAAGCTTAAGCCTTGCGCAACTCGCCGGGAAGTTCATCCTCGACGAGTAGCTGGATCTATTCCTTTACATTGTAACCTTATTATACGGGCTTTAGTCCCACATAGTGAGAAGTGCAGGAGTAGGTACGCCGTACTGTCGCGACGTACCGAACCTGGGTAAAATCCCGTGTTCTGTGTTACTACGCTATCCCGTTACCCCACGTCTCTACCGTAGTCTCATGGCACCCCAGTCTATGAAAACTACTACGATGTCTCGACAGTTGGCGCCCACCGTGGGGCAAACGACGTCAGGCGTGAAGTTCCGATCTGGGATATTAGGCGGAATCGGAAGATCGATCACTGTCGGAAGCTTGGAATTCGACAACGACGTCGGGCGCTTCCTCGACAACGGATCCTACATACCGGCGCAAAACCATCTGGTAAGTGCCTGCGTTTTACCGATTGGATCTGCTAATATCTTTATCGGATTAACCGCGGAAGCAATGGGGTTTTGCGGTGAAAGCAATTATCTCCCACCCGCCCTATACCCAGTCGAAGACGACTATGATGCCGGATTTTGCTCAGATCGCCGACAAAACAGTGATACGCACTTTATCGGCATGGTGCAATCCGAGATCGCCGAAAACACGGATGACGGAAATCCCGTGCAAGAGGCAGACAACAATACACCCGTCACAGAGACGGAAGAACCAATACCCGTCACAGAGACGGAAGATCCGACATCCGTCAACCAGACGATGAACTCGGAAACAGAGTCCGTGCTTGCCGCCATTGAGGCGAGATTGGAGTCGGAAACCGGATCGGATAACTTCGAATCCGAAGACGAAGACGATGATGCCTTCGTAAGAAAAGTTAAGTCCTTTCAAGAGGGATTCCATGAAGTGCTAATGGCAAAACCAGCTGATACAACGGGTGCCGATAGCCAGGAAAGCCCTAAAACCCCTCCGCCAGCAGAGGAGAGGGAAGACGGAGAAACTTCTCCGATATTTCCTAATGTCAAGGAGATGACAGAGGACGAACCTGTCAAAAAACCTCCGTCTTCCAAGAAAAAGCACCGTGCTTCTAAAAAACTCCAGTACAAACTCCGGAAGAAAAAGTCAGCTGATCTCGCTGATGAAAACCTGGAAGTTGGAGATATTAGTGGCACAAAGCCTACGGAAAAGAAATCTAAGGAAATCACTGCTCCGCCAATGACAGAACTGGAAGAGCAAGAACTATTACAAACTCCAGTGGGACCCAATGAACCCCCTGAGATGCTGGAAGCCAGGAGACAAGCTTTCCAACGGCAACAGCAACAACTGCTTAGATCTCGGCAACATCTCCAACAAACCCATAATGACATCAAAATTATGAAGGAAGAAATTGAGGAGTACGAGAGAAAGCATAGATCTGCCTTAAAACCTACGAGGTTACCCGGAATTGCAAAACCGGAAGAACTGCCGCCGAAAGAAAGGTTCTATAACCCATCTTGGCAAAAGCAGTTAAACGGCAAAGATGCCAAGGGCGAACCAATATACAAAACCGCAGCTGAAAACGCGGAAGCAGCGTTCGCCATCTTGAACAATGATCTGTACTCCAACGGGGAAAAACTCCAAGGGGTGTATGCTTTCCTAGGAAAAGCATTACAGCAGCAACAGCGAGGACAAGAGCGATCAGGGAGGCTGCATGATAATTCCGCCCTCTGCAAAACTGTCACTTGCGCTGCTGGAGCACCTGGACCGGAAGAACCCGGAGATTCGGATAAAAAAGAGGATCCGAGAAAAGACAAGAAAAACCCCGACAACCGGGACGCAGCGTCTAGAACCGGACCTCATCTCCCGAAAGATGGATATAAACCACACGATCGGGAAGACAAACACCGGAATGACGGCAAAATAATGCCACCTCCGAGAAACCCAGCTGAAAAAGCTGGAAGATACGATACACCTCACAGACGTGAAAGATCTCGGACACCGCCCAAAGATAAGGAAAGGTATAGGAGCAGGACTCCACCTAATCCCAGAGGGCGTGACAACGGAAGAGATAGAGATAACCTCGGAAAAACGCGTCCGCGCAACAATGGAAAAGAAAGGAGCAGATCCCCTTCTGTCCATTCAGCCGGGAGATATTCTGCACATATTGACAGAGCAGAAAAGGATGATCTATACTTTGGTCCTAAGTGTTTTACTGACAGGATCCGAAGGATAACCCTGCATTCTGGCTTCGCCAAAGTTGGTCCAACCTACCAAAAATACACCGGCAGTACAAACCCGGATACCCGGCTTTCAGATTATTACACAGCCGTCCAGATCAACAACGGGACAGACCTGGAAGCTGTCAAGTTTCTTCCCCTAATGTTGCTAGACGGAGCCAGAGATTGGATTAATGGTTTACCATCAAGAACTGTCGACAGTTGGGATGATATGGCGAGAGTATTCACCCAGCATTTTAGGGGAACATACAAACGCCCAAATAGCATCAACCAGCTGAACCGTTGCACCCAATTTGAAGACGAACCATACGTGGATTTCATCTCCAGATGGACTGCAATGAAGAATAGTTGCTCTGGAGTAACTGACGTACAAGCAATGCATGCTTTCGTCAATGGCCTAAAACCCGGACTCGTACCGTTCATGGTTGGTTCTAAAAAGCACAAAGATCTCGGATCTATGCTTACAACCGCTAATGAGCACGCTGCAGCCGAAGATGATATTAGAGCAAGAGGAGGCAATATTGAGTCACTAATACTGGCCAAGAAAACACCTCGTTCTGATAAAAAAGGAACTCCGGAGTCAACAACAAAGCCCAAGGAGGTTAACTTAGCCTTTGGAGGAGAAAAAGGGAACAAGTGGAAAGGCCGCAGTCTGGATCCCATCAATTACACTCCTGAAGAATGGGAGAGAATTAAGTCGGAACCCTGCGTCCACCACTCTCAGTTTGGGAAACCAACCCACACGAACGCGCAATGCCGGCTAAACAAGCATATGAAAGGCAATGCAGGATCCGGAAATAAAGGGAAGGGTTCCAAGAGGAAACCTGCCAAACAAAAGCCAGAAGCTGAAAAAGAAGACAGTGAATCGGACACTGATGACAAAATCCAGGAACAACAGCGAAAAGGCGAACCTAAATTTCCGAGAGTTGACGGAGAAGCAATGCTAACTTTCCTAGCAACCCCGTCAGCAAAGGTGGCCAAAAGGACACTTCGAGAAATAAACGCGGTTGTTCCTGCAACCCCAAAATTCTTGAAGTACTCCAACACACCGATAATCTGGGATCAGTCTGATCATCCCGGAAATATCTCTGAACCCGGCACACAAGCTCTTGTTGTAAGCCCTATTGTTCAAAACACTAGGCTAAGAAGAGTGCTGATGGACGGAGGATCCAGCATCAATATAATGTACCTGGATACACTGAAGCACTTGAAGATATCCGAGTCCCAGCTCAATTACAGCAATATACGCTTCCATGGCATCGTTCCTGGCAGGCAAGCACGATCCCTAGGAGAAATTTCCCTAGATGTCACCTTCGGAGATAAAGATCACTTCCGGCAGGAAAAAGTATCCTTCGAAGTTGTGCCGTTCGAGAGCGTGTATCACGCAATACTCGGACGTCCGGCTTTCGCCAAGTTTATGGCAAGATCTTGCTACATCTACAACAAGCTGAAGATGCCAGGACCCAAAGGAGGAGTAATCACCATTGCCGGTGATTTCAAGCTGGCAAATGAGTTGGAGAAGCAAAACGCCCTTTGCGCTCAAAGAGTTATAGCTCAGGAAGAACTGAAGGAGTTAGCCAAGGAGGTATCGCCGAAAGAAATGCCGGCAGGAAAAGAAGCTCGGAAGCCAACAGATAGCTTCAAGGCATCCGAGAATACAAGACAGGTAATCCTAGATCCCAAAGATCCGACAAAATTCGTCGTTGTAGGGACTGGGATGACCGACAAATAGGAAGGCGAGCTCATCAAGTTCCTCCGTGAGAACTGGGACATTTTTGCCTGGTGTCCAGCTGACATGCCAGGCGTACCCAGGGAACTTGCTGAGCACCAACTCAAGGTTATTCCCGGATCAAAACCCGTCAAACAAGGTCTCCGTCGATTTGACGGAAGAAGACGGAAGGCTATTGGCAAGGAAATTATCCGGCTTTTAGCAGCGGATTTCATCAAGGAGGTAATCCATACTGACTGGTCCGCAAATCCGGTACTAGTACCGAAGAAAGACACAACTGCCCTCAGAATGTGTATAGATTACACAGGATTGAACAAGTTATGTCCGAAAGATAGGTTTGCGCTGCCGCGAATCGATCAAATAATAGACGCCACTGCAGGCTCTGAGCTTTTATGCTTTTTGGATGCATACTCCGGGTACCACCAAATACGCATGAAAAAGGAAGATCAAATCAAGACTTCTTTTATAACCCCGTACGGGACGTATTACTACGTAACCATGCCTTTTGGCCTGAAGAACGCAGGTGCAACCTACCAGCGTTGCATGCAACGTTGTTTGCATAGACAGATTGGAAAAAACGTCCATGTTTACGTGGACGATATTGCTGTCGTAACCAAGGAAAAAGATACACTCCTTGAGGATTTGCGAGAAACTTTCGAAAACTTGCGCACTTACAAGATGAAGTTGAATCCATCTAAGTGCGTATTCGGGGTTCCCTCAGGAAAACTTCTGGGTTTCATCGTTTCTCGCAGAGGAATAGAAGTTAACCCGGAAAAGATCAAGGCAGTCTCGAACATCTCAGAACTTACGTGTGAAAAAGATGTCCCAGAATTGCCGGGTTCTGCCACAGCCATAAAAAGATTTCTTAGTTAGCTGGGGGCTAAAACCTTACCATTTAGCAAAATGCTGGAGAAGTTTGACAAGGTCAAGTGGATTGCGGAAGCCTGGGAACACCTAGCAAGTTATGTCCCCTTCTGTACTTAGTTCAAATCTATGTAAACATCTTTTGAGATCATGAAATAAAGTTGTCGGAATACTGTCATCCATATTTCTTATAAGTGCAAAGTGTTTCCGTCCCATCTATTTCCCAATGATCTTACAAATTTCTCAATGTTAACCCGAATTGTGCTTGCGTACTCGGCGTTACATAACTGAATGATTTTTCAGCCTTTTAATGGCTAAAGGAAACTTGAATTGCCTGCGTGCCCAAGTTTCACTTAAAACTTTCCTTGTTTCTCTAAGTCTTATCTGATCGTGCGTATGCTGGGTTACTGGAACTAGTTAGTAAAAATGCCTTTAGCATGATTCATGTTTTCGAGTTTCAAAACTGCTTGGTTCGTCCCCAGTTACTCGGCATAACGATTCATAATGCTATTTGAGCCATTTCAAACACTAAGGACAGTTAAAGCATATACACCAGAGAACTTAGAAGATAAAGGAATGGTAAAATACAAACAACTTGCAAAGTAATTTCATAGTTTAAACTGCAAAAGGCGGAATTTTCATTAATACATATGAAGCATTACATTTCGGATTACAAATGAAAGAACAGTAATGCTCCTATTGTCTAATTTTTCTATCCAGGTTCCAGGTAACCCTTCAAGAATCCGACTCCTCCTCGCTGCTTTCTTCATCGGGGATTGGAGGAGCTTCTTCTTCTGGATAGTTGACGGCGACATTTACCATGGCGGCAATCTGGGTGGCGTGGCCCTTAACTTCACCAAAGATGGTGGATCGTTGCGCATCCGTGTATCCCTGAGGGACACCGGTGGCCACACGCCAGGATTTGGCACTAGGGTAGTGCATGCGCATAAGGCCTAAGGCCATGCGCGCACCACCCCGTGCAGCGGAGCGGAGAATAGACTCCTTGGACTCCGCCACCTCCATGATGATACCCGGAAGTTTTTCAACATCCGAGCATTCCCAGATTTTTCGGGAAGAAATTTGCCTACTAGTTGCGTTGCAGCAGCCTTCACCAAATTCCATGTCTCCCCGAAAGCTCGGATGCCTGCAGCCCGAGTGCCATCTGGGGTGTCTCCTGGTTGATCCAATAAAACATACAAAAGGGTTAAGGAGACAAACAGAGAAAACAAAACATGGAAAGATGAGGACAAGGGTAAGAAATTTACCGATGAGTTTATCGATCTCGGAAACTTCCTCCAGGCGAAGGTTCAGAGCTTCAGTCAAATCCTGAATGGTGGATTTGTCTTTCTCCGCCTGTTCGGAAGCCTTGGAGTTAGCCACTCCAAGGGCCAGGTTGCTGGCTTCCAGGTCTTGCTGAGCCTTCACAAGATTCTTGTGAAGCTCAATGTTCTCATTGCGGAGAATCTCGGCGTTGCCGGAATCTTCCGCTGCTTGTTTAGCTTCAGCTAAAGCAGCTGAAAAGCAAGGGAAAATCCGAGTTGATCAATTTCCTCGGGAAAAAACTTAGACAAAGTCTTAAATCGGAAATTTCAAAACGAAAAAGCTTACCTTTCGTTTCCGTCAAAGCGAGCTGAGATGATTCCAGCTCCGCCTCTCTCTCCTCAAGAATAGAAAGAAGACTTCGAACTTCTTTATTCTTGATAGTGAGCTTCCTGAAAACTTCAAGGTTTATGGCCTCAGAGGTTTGCTGAAACACAGCAAGGAAAAGTATGGTTAATAAAAAACATCAAAGCAAAAAAGCATGCATTTTGTTTAATGCTTGGGGGCTAGAGTTACATACCTGGCTCATGCGTTGCAAACCTGCTAAGTTTTCTCGGAATTCTTTCGCGTATTCCGCGAAGTGATTTTCGGCCGCGTCCAAGCCATCATTTATAGCCTTAAAATCCTTGTCAAAGGTGGGGATTTCCTCGTCGAAAGTCCGAGAAGATTTCCCCACCTCTGGAGCCGCCCTTTCCCTCGTGTCCGACTCGGACACAACGGGCTGGCTGGGCTCTGGGGGCTTGGTGGTAGTGGCCGCAGTAGGCTCTTCCGCCATTGTCTGCGGCGTGTCCGGGGCGACGGCGGGAGATGGTTGGCTGCCTCGGTTGGAAGAAGCTCTGAGTTTCTTCAACTTTCTCGGCTTCAGGTTGGAGGGGGGTAAGCTAAAAACCAAAAACCCGGAAAAGGTTAAAACACCGAAGATGGACGAAAAAAGATCCCATAAAAGAAAAAACCCAGAAGAAAATAACCTGGAAGTGGCGACGGGGATTCCGTCAAGGTCGATAATTTCATCCGAAGAAATTATCTTCTTGCGTTTGCGCCCACCCGCGGCGGCGGTGCGCAGCGCATCCAGCTCGGCCTCGGAAGCTAACTCCAAGTCTGGAAGATCCACAAGCTGTTGGAAAAACCAATCAGATTCAAAAGGTAGATTATCCAAGATGTGAGATTATACCCAGATAACGGAAAAATTACCTTAGGAGCTGGGTTGTCGGCCGTGTACATTGGCCGACTCTCCGTGTATTGATCGCGCGAAGCGACCAACTGATTGATGCGCCGCCTAAGCTCCTTTGCGGGCCAATCCTTTTCGGTTGTCCGCATTGGATCCTTGGCTCCTGTGTATTCACACAGGAGACGGCCTCCGTGGTTTGCTAACGGCTGAATCCGCCTATCCAGCCAGCAAAAGACCGTGTCCATACCGGTCAAAGGAGGTTTGGAGGAAGTGAGCTTGGCGATGCGCCTCTTGATCCTTAGTAGATCTGGAGGCAGAACCTGGACGACCTCTGTCACCCAGTTATCCTGGGGAACAGCGGCGGAGTTCACAAAAGGTGGAACCCCGACGGCCTTTTTAGGAAAAGGCACGTCGGGGTGATAGAAAAAAGAACCCGTCCAAAATTTGACGGATTCTGAGGTTTTGATTTTGGGGAACCAATCCTCTCGGAATCTCCGAAGAGTAAAGGAAATGGTCCCGCAATTTGGGAGCGCGCCCTCCGAAGAGTTACGCTTCACCCCAAAGCAATACAACCAAAAATCTAACCTAGGCTCTATTCCTAGGTAACCTTCGAACAAGGCCTGGAAGCCGGCCATGTACAGAATAGAGTTGGGAGGAAGGTTATGTGGTTGGATGTTGTAGTGTGACAGGACCTGGAGGAAGAAAGAGGAAGGTGGCAGTCCCATACCTCGTAGAAGGTGGGAGGCAAGGAGCACCCTTTCGCCCTCTTGTGGCATGGGTTCAGTCTCCTCCTCCGGGAGCCGCCATTTCTTTTTCAGCACCAAACCCTCCTTCTCCAGGTTGGGAAGGAGAGCCGGGGGAATACTGCAGGCACTCCAGTTGCCTGCAGTTTCCTCTTCCTCTTCTGCTCCGGCGGCGGCGGCGGCGGTGGCGGCCTTCGCGGCGGCAAGCTTTTCGCCAAGGAGCTCGATTTTCTCCTCCGCCGTCTCCGGTGCAAACGGCGGGGATGTTGTGGTGCTTGAGCCCGCTATGTCCGCGGCGGCGGAAGCATTTCCTCCGCCCGCCGCGGATGCCGTGGCTTTTTACGGCCCGCCTCCGGCATGCTTGGGCGACCCCAGCTGTGGATCTAGGTCGCCCAAAAGCTCGTCGATGGAGGCGCGAGCCGGTGAGGACGACGGAGAGGCCATCGTTTTCGGTGGTGAGGGAGCGCTCCGGCGTGCAAAGGGCTCGTCGGGGCAAGGTTTCGTTCTAGCTCTCGTGCTCGCGTTTGCGTCAATGGCGTGGGCAGTGAGGGAGTGAGGAAAGATTTCCGGTGACGACGAGGACGGCTATTTATAGCCTGAAAACCTCTAGATACGCGCCAACGGCTCTTTTGACCGTTGGATGTTCGACGCGTGTCGCTCGCCGGAAAATCCGGGAAACGGAACGACAGAGGAATGATGGCTATCTCCTCGTTTCTCGTGAGAATCTGTCAGAGATACGTTGCAGGGTTTCCCGCGTGAAACCAAGCGGCGCTTGCGTCAGCATGATTAAAGCGCTGATGTCACGTGTTCCTTTTCCGCGAAGGATCGCGAGAAGAAAAGCCGGATTTTCATAGTTCCGAGTTTTATGTTACCATCTCCTTCAAAAGGAAAGAAGAAAGAATCAAGACTGCTGAATCAAGTTTCCCGGACAAAATGTATTTGACGAAAGGTGGAGTTTCAGAGTTTTGATCCTTCCTGGGGGCTACTGTCGGATATATACTGAATAGGGGTATAGAAGATGGTAGACAAAAGAGTCGGACTACCAGGGTGGCCTACATGGTAGTGGGCTTAGGTCCATTGGGCGGCCCAGTAGTCCGACGCGTAGAAGCCGGATTCTAGAAGAACCCGGATCACGGCCCGCGTGATCTGGCTTGGAGGAGAAGACGGATTCCTTACTTTCCAAGTTACAGGTTAAACGTAGTCTTCTAGGTTTCTGGTTCTGTAAGCCCTAATCCGGCTATTATATAAAGCCGGACGGGAGATAGATTTCATAGGTTCCTTTAGTTCCAAGGTTCTAGGTTCAAGCTTAAGCCTTGCGCAACTCGCCGGGAAGTTCATCCTCGACGAGTAGCTGGATCTATTCCTTTACATTGTAACCTTATTATACGGGCTTTAGTCCCACATAGTGAGAAGTGCAGGAGTAGGTACGCCGTACTGTCGCGACGTACCGAACCTGGGTAAAATCCCGTGTTCTGTGTTACTACGCTATCCCGTTACCCCACGTCTCTACCGTAGTCTCATGGCACCCCAGTCTATGAAAACTACTACGATGTCTCGACAGATATGCCTTATCAAATCCAAATCTTTCCAACACCTTCTGGGTGTAGGCAGACTGGTGCACTAAGATCCCAGCAGGGGAATGTTCAAGTTGTAAACCTAGGCAGAACTTAGTTTTGCCTAAGTCTTTCATTTCGAATTCCGACATCAGGTAGGAACTCACTTCCTCAATATCCTCAGGTGTACCGATTATATTCAAATCGTCCACGTACACCGAGATAATACAGAAACCATCTTGTGATCTCCGTATAAAAACACATGGGCAATCTTCATTGCTCGTGTAGCCCTTCTGATGAAGGAAATCTCTTAAACGATTATACCACATCCTACCTGACTGTTTAAGTCCATACAGTGACTTCTTAAGCTGAACACTGTATAAACCTCTGTTAGCTCTATCTTGGTTCGGAACATGGATACCTTCGGGTACCTTCATGTATATGTCCGAATCCAAATTACCATAAAGGTAAGCGGTAACAACATCCATAAGTTTCATTGTCAAGTCCAAGTTTACTGCCATTGAGATCAAGTATCTAAAGGTAATTCCATCCATGACTGGGGAGTAAGTTTCCTCGAAGTCGACACCTAGTCGCTGGGAGAAACCTTGAGCAACGAGCCTTGCTTTGTACCTTACTACCTCGTTATTTTCGTTCCTCTTTCGAACAAAGACCCATTTGTGGCCAACGGGGCGCACATGGGGAGGAGTTAGACAAATAGGTCCAAACACCTCTCTTTTGTTGAGAGAAAATAACTCAGCAGTTATTGCCTTCTTCCAATCTTTCCAATCCGACCTTTGCTTACAATCAGCGAGAGTGTTAGACTCTGGGTCAAGATCTATGATTGAGGCAATTTTCTTGGCAAAATAAATGTCGACATTTGCCATAGCTCGATTAATTGACTTGCCCGAATTAATATAATTAATGGTCATTTCGTCATGGAGTGCATCAGGCACATTCCCTTCCTCCACCGGATTTCCCATTCCGGGAGCAAGGTCCTTTAGGTTTCCCGCTCCGATGTGTGCGCATACATCTTCGCTGGGTATTTCCGAGGTAGGAAAATTCAAGTCCGTAATTTCGTGAACAGAAACGTCCGTACTTGTGCCAGGTCTCAACTGGCTCCCCTTTGCAGGGGTAGGCTGCGATAAATCTCTCTTATCCTTTTTCTTCGGGCGTCCCCGGGTACTTGGGATTTGAGAATCCGGATTCCTCATCCTCTTAGGCCTAAGAACGGGAGCGGGTGTACCATGATTTCTCTTTGGTATTTCAACCCTTTCCGGTGCATTGCGCGCAGGCACATGCGACTTTGTCACAATCTTTAAGTCACTAAAGTGATCAGGCAGTTGATTCGCCAACGAGTGCAAATCTATTATCTTTTGAACTTCTCTATTAGACTCAACAGTGCGCGGGTCATGAGCGTGGATCCTCGTGGCTTGCCACGTAAGTTCTCGACTTTTATCATCAAGGGTTTGATTATCTCCCCCTAAAGTCGGGAAAAGATCCTCGTAAAAAATGCAATCAACGAAACGGGCCGTATGACAGTCACCTGTCGTGGGGTCCAGAAACCTGATTATGGACACAGTCTCATAACCAACGTATATCCCCGACTTACGGAGCGGTCCCATTGCTGATCGCTGAGGGGGTGGTATTGGTACATATACCTGGCAACCGAACCAACGAAGGTGGGAAATTTTCGGTGCCGACCCTTGCGCAAGCTGCATAGGAGAATGGATGTTGTAGGCCGATGGTCGAAAGTTGATGAGATTGGCAGCGTGTAACACCGTGTGACCCCAACATGTAGTTGGTAAATTACAACCCTGAAGGAGCGGTCTGGCAATGAATTTAATTCTTTTAATCAATGCCTCCGCAAGTCTATTTTGCGTGTGGACGTGCGGTACAGAGTGCTCAAGTTTGATTCCTGTTGGCATGCAATAATCATCGAACGCCTTTGAAGTAAATTCACCGGCGTTGTCCATTCGAATAGACTTAATACGATGATCAGGGAATTTATTCCTCATTTGTATGATCTGTGAGATCAACTTTGCAAAAGCATGGTTCCTTGTTGACAGCAGGCTAACATTGGACAATTTAGAGGAAGCATCAATGAGCACCATGAAGTACCTAAACGGACCCGAAAGGGGCTGAATAGGACCGCATATGTCCCCTTGGATACGTTCCAAGAACGCGGGGATTTCATCCTTCACCTTTAGGGGTGATGGTCTAATGATTAATTTCCCCTTAGCGCATGCGGAGCACACGAAATCATCAGGATTCGGGAAATTTTTCACATTAACATTATGACCATTAGAGTTGTTAATTATGTTTCTCATCATCGTAAGACCGGGATGGCCTAAACTATCGTGCCAAAGGCAGAATAGTTCAGAGCTTCTAAAAACAGTTTTAAGGGTAGTGTACATGGGTAGTGCTACTATCTTAGTGTAGTACAACCCTGTAGCGAATGAAGGAAGCCTTTCGACAACATGTTTACCATTTTCATCGCGTTCCATGATGAGTAGGTACTCCTTACCGGTGTCATCATCATGGGTCTCAATGTGGAACCCATTAACACGAATGTCTTTAAAACTCAAGAGAGCACGAGTCGCTTTCGGGTACAACAATGCATCATTAATGATCAAAGTTGTTCCCATGGGGAGTGTTATAGTGGCTCGTCCGGAGCCAAATATATGAGGACCGCAGCCGGCGATTGATGACTCCCAAGTGCAGGAGATCAATTGTAGTACCTTTCGATAAGTATTTGAGTGTCGAACCCACGAGGAGCTGAAGATAAAATATCTATTCTCTAAAGCCCTATAACCCTCTTATATGGCTGTTTATGCAAAGCAATAAGTTTGACTAAAAGGAACTAACTAATTAAAAGCAAGTGACGTGGAGTGTGGTTTGTCTAGTAACTAGTGAAGCAAGTTTAAAATGCAAGTAATCCTAAAGCAAGTTTCTAAAGAAAGTTTCTAAGCAAGCTTCACAAGTAGCAAGCAGCAAATATCTCAAGTATCTCAAGGGAGCAAGTGTTCTAGCAATAGGTGTTTCGTTCGTGAGGTTGTCACAATTAGTGAAGCACATGTTTTAGTCTTAGTTGTTTCTTCTAGGAAGGAACCATGAATAGGTATAGTCAAGTAAATGATCTACAACCCCTTATGATGGATCATGTGGCCAAGTAAATGACTGCACAAGATTGATTAAGACATAAAGTCCCACCATAGCCTTACATTCTAAGGTCCCCTATATATATCCCCCAATAACTTAACTTTGTGGCTCGGTCTCAGGTTACTGTCACTCCCAAGTCACCACCACTCCATTATGCTACCGGTGATCACCTTACATGCATTTCCCAACATATGCGTGCACTCATATATTGTACATAAAGACAATCATAGAAGATAACAAACTTGTATGCAACCAATCAACGAACTATTTCACCATTGCCAAGAACAATTCACTACTCAAACATAGACGGGGAGACACAATACATCAAGGGAATATAGTATTGCACCATACATCGTGTTTGCCAAGAGATTACAGTGGAGAGATGGAGCTGATCTTGCTGTAGATGTTGATGATGAACATGCCGGAGGGGGGTGGAGCCCTCCGGGGGTGATCCCGGCGGCGTTTCCCCCCTCCGATCTTCTCCGGCGGCAGCCTTCTGTCTCTCTGTTTCGTGGTTTCGTCTCTCGGCGCCGCCCCCTTCTCGAAAAGGCCAGGGGACCCTTTATATAGTCGTTTTTAGGTCACAAGACACTCGGGAAAACAAAGATCGACAGCATCGGCGCCACGGGGGCAAAAAGGGGCCCCACACGCGGCCAAGGAATCTGGCCGCGTGGAGGGTCCTCTTTTCCACCTGGTTGACCTTTTGGCCCTCTACTTTGGCCCATGGTCTTCGTCTCGAAAATTCTGAACCGTGCTCTTTGGCCTTGCCCTTTTTGGAGTCCCGAAGATCCCGGAAAGTCTGAAACACTAAAAAGTACGTTTTCTGGAAAAACAGGGTTAGAACCAAAAGAAGGGGGATTGTTCAGAAAATCCCCCAAATCATTATAAAACATGAATATAAGTTGCTAACATGTAGGAAAAACAAGTAATAACATGCAAAGTTCATGTATGCATTTTACATGCATCAGCGATCATCGTAATACTCCCTGAAATTTTCTTGATGGACTCAAAGTACTTTGTATCTCTCAAGATGGTATTGGTGGTACCGCTATCGGCAAGGCACGTTTCCTCCATTCGGGCGCCACACGTGTTCTAAAATATAGTGTCTAATTATTAAACGAGAGCAAGGAAGATGCTACAGTAATAATAATTAAACATGCAAATATTTCAGAACATAACATAAGTATCTCTATTTAAAATAATGCAATAAATGAATGATGACGAAGTCATCCAAGCGCCGATAAATGTTTTAGGAAACAAATAATGTTGCTCTTATAGAGCTTACAACCAAATCGAATGAATTGTATCAAATTATTGCCATAAGAATCATGAATAAATGAGCGGAGTTCAGATGGAGTCCACAAGGTAACCATCCAGCTCAGCCGAGATCTCCATCTCGCTAAGCTTCTCCTCTGTGGCTATCATGGTGGCGGCAGCGGCGATGTCCAGCTGTGGCGTTGGAGGGGACACGGTGTGCTCAACCTCCATGGACACGGTGGCGTTCGTGGGAACCGCCACGTGTGCCTCCACAGGTGCCTCAGTGTGTGCCACGACGGGCGCGGCGGGGGGCGTGGGGATCATCACGGGCGCCGCAGCGGGCGCCGGTGGTGCCTCCATCTGGACAAGGTGCGACTCATGCGCTCTCTTGGCCTTGAAGGCGTCCACGACGTGCTTGGGAGCACGACACTGCCTGGAGAAGTGAAGCTTCGATCCACAGCGAAAGCAGTCTTGGGGCCTCACCTCCCCCTTACCCGCCTTGGCCGGGTGGGGGTGGTTAGGTCCCTTCTTGCCTTTGCCTTTTCTGCCGCGCTGCTTGAACTTTGGCTGGCGCACTTTGTAGGCGTCGGCATAAGCTTCCTGGCTTGGCCCCCTCCGAAAGGCTGCGAGTTGAAGTTCTTTTTCAGAACCTCATCCTGCGCCTCAGCCACCTGGAGGGCGTCAATGAGCGCCGAGTACTGCGTGAAGTTCTCCTGGCGGTAGTTCCGCGCATTCTGGAGGTTACTTGGATGGAAGGTGGAGAGGGTTTTCTCTATCTTCTCCTCGTCTGTGATTTTCGTACCATACATTTCGAGATTCGCACAAATCACATGTAACACGGAATTGAACGACGTCACCGACTTGTGGTTCGCAAACCTCAGACGCAACCAATCCCCCTCCGCCTTTGGCTTGACGTGGTACTTCAACCTAGAGAACCTCTCTTTAAGAGCGGCCCACAGGGTTGAAGCACTCCGTTCAGCCATGTACTCGTTTTTCAACGTCGCACTAATGTGGTGGCGGAGGAAATGCAGTGCCTGCGCATTCTCTGCAGCAGTGGTGGTGCTGGGGGCCGTCGGGGTCCCCGCGTCCAGCGCTCCCTTGATCTTTCGGCCCTCGAGGACGATCTCCACGTCCGAGGCCCAAGCAAGGTAGTTCAGCCCAGTCTGAGCCAACTCCTCGAATTCGCGGTTCATGATTCCGGCCATCTGCGATTTATGCAAACATGTATCCGATTACAGCAGGTAATCGATTGCATAAAACGATATTGATACAAAAATTCAATATGACGACGTTCCAAAATTTGAATAACATGCTAACAGTGCTCTACTATGAATTAAACAATTAATTACTGTAGTAAAACATGATATGTAAGCATGTATGAAGAGATATTATGGTAAGCGTGTTCGAAACGTGAAATTTAGCTCTAAAAATGACTTTCTGAATTTATTTAGTGCCTAAATTTACAATTTCAGCAAAAACAGAGAGTTCCAGGGGCTTACAGGTAAAGTTTATTCAGCAGGAATAAAATATATGTAATTCTGAAAAAGTCCAAGTGCTAAAATATAAAAATCCGCCCGTACATGCTTTCGGTCCGGCCGTATTGGCAGCAGGCCAAAAATGGGCCAAAATCTGGCCTAAGCCCACCCTAACCCGCACTGTGCTGTCCGCCTTTTTTTTTCATTCGCGCGCGCTGGTCAGGTTTGGGCCGTGTGCGGCCCGTCCGCCGCGACCTGGGCCGGCCCACCCGTCGCTGCCCAGCGGTTCGTCACGACCGCGTAGGTTTCCGCAGCGAGCAGGCGCGGTGGCGGCGCCGCCGCCGGTCATCGGGGCCAGGAGCGAGGCGGCGAGCGTCGGGGGGGGGGGGGGGGGGGGGGGGGGGGCGTGGCTGCGTACGGGCGAGGCGGCGGCGGCCATCGGCCAGCGGGGCGGCGCGCGCGCGGGCGCATGTCGGCACCTCCGCCGTGTTTCTGGCGATCGTCGGGCGGCGGCTCGGGCGCACGGGGCGGCAAAGCCATGGGGCGGTTCGGCGGTCGGGCGCACAGGGCGACAAGGCCAGGGGCCAGCGGGGCCGACGCGACCAAGGCAGTGGCGCAGCCGTGCCGGCGCGGTGCGGCACATATGGCCGGGGCGGCTCGGATGGCCGCCGGCGGTACGCCCGCCGGCCAGCAGGGCCACGGGGGAGGTGCGGCGTACGGCCAGCAGGGCCGAGGCGGCGGACCAACGAGGTGGCGCGGCCGTGCCGGCGGTCGACGTGGTGCTCGTGGCATGGCTACGCGTGCAGTTCGCAGTTCATCCGAAAGTCATTTTTTTTTCTCGTTTCATCTGGAAATTCGACAACGCGTTTGTACAGCGGGTACTCCGCAGCGGTACTGCAATCATCTGGTTCGCAATTGTACCGGCTCTCTATAGTACAGTCAACAAACCCCCCTTGGATCCGAGAGAATCGACATTGGTCTGCGACGTGTTCGTCAGCTTGTCTCTCGGGAGGGAAATCCGTACTACAGATCTGATCTAAAAATTACGCAAAACGGAAAAACGGAAAGAAAAATTCGTTACTGTTCCATTTTTGCGATCAGATCTGAATTATACCTTCGTGAGTTTTTGCAGAAAGCCTGCTCGGTGCAGCCTCGACGGAGAGACTCGTGCTGATAACGTGTTACACAACCTCTGCCGGCTGGCCGGTCCCGAGGGTGTGCGGCGGTGACGAAGTAGGCGAAGGCACAGATCAACATACGTACGGGAAAGTAAATCACACATGGGAATAGGCAAGATCTCTTTATTGATGTGTTTCTGTCAACTAGCTACGTACAGTCTTTGCCTCGTTATATAGATGGGATGGGCTAGATGGATAAGTACCCACTTATCGTAGGGAGGGACCAGGTAAAACGTGGGCTGGGTAAACCCACCGTGTGGGCTACCCTGCCACGCTAGACCTGTTGCCGTTGGGGGGGGGTGGGGATGGGGGGTTGCCGTTGGGGGCGATTATTATGTCTGGACCTCATTATGCAATCGTGGGGGGCAGTGGAGATGCGGTTAGGTCAATTGATCCTGACCCCGGATGAATGCAAAGTTTAGAGTATCTCTATCATACCTGTTAAATATGCAAAATTTGTAAAATTTCGGCAACTTTACGGGTTAGGGCCTTTTTCGGCCCGACCACAAACCACGGCCCGGCTTAGGTGACCTGTAAAAGGACGAATCTGACCTACATATGTTGGGGCTGGAAGGATATTTGAGGGCCCAGAACTTCGTTCCGCCGCTGTTGACCCCGGATTTCTCGCCGGCGCTGTACGCGGTCACTACGCCAACGAGAAACCGACGCAGATCCACCTTGCCTCCTGACCCTCGAGCCTCTCATCGTCACCATGTGCCCCCCTCAACAACCACCACGAGGCAGCTTGGGCCCGCGTTAACGCGTCGCGTGGCTGCCGCCGACTACTGTTGAGGTGTAGCGCCTGGGCGCGATACGCTTTGAGCATACCTACAACTGCGGCTACTTTTCTCATGGCCACCCGTGGGGGTGGCGGGGGCTCGGCCACGGCACCCACGACCATGAGGTCAGGGTCTCGTGCAATTTCGTGCTGGCTCGTTCGCCGAGTTTGGTTTTGTAGGCCACCGAGTCGGAGGAGAGCGAGGATGAGGAGACCACAGACTATGATGACTTATTGTACCTGGACAACGACAAGGACATCCTTAATATTGTTGAGGCCAATTCGGCGATCGACGAGCGAAGCCTAGGAATGCGTCGTCGTCTCCACGAAGCCGTGCTCGAGGCATTAAATTATGACACGCTCGAATGTGGACTCTGTGTGAACGCGGAGCACTAGGCTAAGCGCAAGGAGCATGACCTTGTTTCCGCTCGCCAGCTCGACTATATCGTCATCTCCTCCAACTCCGACGAGTGAGAACGACACAACGACTTCGAGGATGCAGGCCCAGTGAAGTATTCACGACGCCCCTTTTGGACGATCTAGGGTTAGGGTCCATAGAACTAGGGTTTCCACGAGGTGTTCAGCCGCTTGCCGAAGGTACGATTTCATCACCTCCCATGGACGATAACTCGGATGTGTTGGAAATATTCCTAGAGGCAATAATAAAGGAGATTTCTACTTCTATGCCCCCACTTCGCTTAGTTATCCTCGTTTGTGCCCCACCGGTTTAGTTTTCTTCACTTTTGCCCCACTTCGCTCCACTTGAGCCTCTCAATGACCAAATATGGCTGGAATATCTGGTTGACTGTTTACTTTGCTGACTTCTGACGAGTGGGACCTGATGGTGTTGAGCCGGACAGGGTGGGTGGGATGATACTTCTGACGAGTGGGACGTGACGCTATTGATTCACACGGGGTGGGTGGGATGGGACTTCTAACGAGTGGGACCTGACGGTGCCGAGTCACATGGGGTGGGATGGGATGTTTAGTCCCACCTCTCTAGTTGACAAAAATTACCAATTTAGTTGTGCTAAATTTATCAGGCCCCAAAATCAGTAGACTTATTCACCTATTTTGTCATATATAAAAGGGACACACGTAACGAAAAATGTTATCATGTATTTTGAAAATTTATAATTCCAAAGAAAAAACACAAACAAATGACTACCTTCTTTGAACTATAAATAACTACACCTAGCATTGGTGGAGTTACCATCCATATTAAACTAAAGTCATCATACAGATTAACTAGAGTAACCATCCAGTTTGCACTAAAGTTACCACTCTGAAAAATTGAAGAGAAATGCATATTAAAAAAATAACTATACTCAGAATTGGTAGAGTTACCATTCTTATTAAACTAAAGTCATCATACAGATTAACTAGAGTTACCATGCAAGAATTAACTGAACAACACTAGGTGGTTATACATTTTCATGATTCTACATAAAATTTGTGACCAGAGTAACTTATCTAACCTTAAAGGCAACTTCTTCTTTGCAGAGCACCCATCTTTGCTATTGGGAGGCAATGCACAACACATTGTAGCTGCATATAAATCAAGTTCAGACAAAACAATGACAGTGATAATATTATGAGTGTCACTAAGAGTTCGCATCCTTCTCCTCCCCCCTCCTCCTCCTCACATACACACCTTGTTTCTTGAAATGAGGAGTCGGGCTTTGTACAGTAGCAAACACAACAGTCGGATCACCACCAGTGACCGCTAGATAAATCAATTCCTTGAGCCTACCTGATGATATACCCTCAAGGCGTGCTAGCTTCCGGCACCACATATTCCTCCCAAACAAAGTTAGCAGAATCAGCCACATGGATGTCGCTCGAAAATCCAGTATCTTGGGAAGTTACATTATCATCATAATCAACATCAGCATCAGCAGAGGTAGCAGTCTCTGGATGCACACCTTTGAATGACGCCGGAGCAGAAGAATCAACAACTGGCTCTTCCGCCCGAACAGATTGCTCTGACTGTTGTTCTTGAGAAAGACTAGCATTTCTCCTAGATTTCAATACAAAAACCTGCAGGTATTCATCGTCGCTTGTATCACCATCAGAATTGCCAACATCCCCGCCAGAGCTAGAGCCACCGACATCAGACATATAACTTTCATGTAAACCTTCTACCACAACATTTTTTATTGCAGCAGCAGCTGACTGTGTAACCCTACCAACTGATCGAGTTGTGGTAAGTTTATCACCCACAACTCTCTTAGCAAATTGTTCACCTTTTTCAATTCCAGTCTCTGGTCAGCTTGAGGTAGCTTCAACACTAACAACACCCTTGACAAATTTGCTAAAGTGTTGCGCCATTTTATGTCCAGCATTTGATTCTAAAATTGTCCACTCTCCAATAAGCGATCCCAAATTAAGCCCACCACCCTGGACGCAAAAGTGCCCATCAGATTAGCTACTTCACCTTTTTGCTGAAAATAAAAAAATGGAAACTAAGGATAAGCAAAGCAGAACAAACAATAACTACATAAATAACTGTATGAAAAAAATACCTTTGCCGAGTCAACATATAAAGCACACATAAAAAAATTTAGACCATGGAAAACAGAACACACATATCCAAAGTGCTAGCATAAAAAAATAGAATAAATATCTCAAGGAGAAATAAGAAATTCTTATTGTATTGACAGTTGGAGAGGCCTTTATTTAGTTGACCAGCAATAAAATTACTCCAATTCAAATTCATGACATTTCCAATGTTGCCCTGAGAAAACGAAAACCATAAAATAGAAAAGTTACCACCAGGAATCAGATAGAGTTGCCATGATAGTAGATATGTAAAAGTTAGCAGGGAAAACAACTAAGAGTTACCATAAGAAAAAAAATCATTATATAAAAACATAAGTTACCAGACTAAATATACTATAGTTACCAAAAGACTTAGAGTTATCACCCAGGAATAACAAGAGTTACAATCACTCATACTTGTATACAAAAAAATAGAGAACTCACCAAAACAGGGTAAGATCTATTACCGACTCTGTTTCTGGTAGTAGGACATATGAATGTACACAGAATGCACAACACAAAAGTTTGCTTGAACTTCTCATCAGACTGATCCATAGCCTTCAGAATTTCAAAAACTCGAACTGTGGTCGGAGTACTAGATTCTCCATGGAAGAGATGAGGACCGAGCTCAGCCTGAATATCAGCGTGCATGCAATAAACAACAGACTCATCACACATTGGAAGACCAAGGGAACAAACAACAGTCTGCTCATTCAGAGAGATCCTTCCTTAGCCAGGTATGACAAATTCATGGTTGTGCTTGTCATAAGTAATAACAAACCAACTGATAATACAGTTGTGAATCACATTACACTTTATCCCAAGTAAACAATCAAAATCCATATTAACAATTTCACCTCTCTGATCACCATTCATCCAATCATACAGCTTCACAACTTGACATGGAGATGCCCTATTCCGCTGCAGTTTTGAATCATAATTTCCACCATGTTCAGCAGTATCCTCAACAGAACCAAAAATGGCCTTCTCTTTGTTCCTACAAGTTCGCTTAACAACACAATCATCTGAGCCATCCTTTTCCTCCCAATGGAAACGTCTCAAACAAAAGGGAAAGGTAACATACATGTACAAGGGAATATCTTATTTGATAGACCCTTTTGAACTAGAATACCAAAAAAATTCTCTCAAGAGATCAGAAAATGCATGTAACAAACAATGATTTAGCACACTGATTGGTATTGGTACAAAAATATTGTTGACCAGTGAGAACAATGGGCAATTAAACTGCATAAAAATGTTAGTACTCCATCACCACTAGACAATAAATACACTTAAAAAAACACATCTAAAAACTGAAAAAATGCATGAATCAATGTAAATAGAAAACACTATTGACCAAGATGAGCTAGTAATAAGTAATATTGGGGCTATATGGGAAAATGGCCAAGATTTAAAAAAAATCTAGAATTGAAGTTCACAAACTATAGGGAAAAATACAAAAAATGGAAAATGCAAAATTGGGCAAAAACACAAATGAAACCAGCCCCTGTGAGTAGCATGACACAAAATATGAACTAGATGACCCTTGTGGTCGGTTAATCCTAGAAAAATCTTGCACGACAGTCAAGAGATGAGAAAATGCATGTAACACAACATGTTTTAGTACATTGATTACTAGTGAGATAAATGGGCAATTGAACTACAGAAAGATGTTAGTGCTACATCATCACTATAACATGAAATCCACTTGTAAAAACACATCTAAAAATGAAAAAAAAAAACATGAATCAATGATATAGAAAACACTATTGACCAAGATGAGCTAGTGGCAAATAATATTGGTGCTATATGGGAAAATGGCCAAGAGTAAAACATCTAGAACCAAAGTTCAAATACTATCGGGACAATACACATTAAGGTGGAAAATGCATAATTGGTCATCCCTGTGAGTAGCATGACACAACAAGTGAACTAGATGATGTTGGTGGGCAGTTAAAACCTACCAATCTAGCATCACAATCATACCCTCTATAGATAAAACTACATGAACAACTACATGCTCCTAACTAACGGTAAAACAAAAGACATGGGGCGCGTGCGCATAACCGCCAAATTGACTCCGCGGGCAAACAAATCATATGTGAGAACAGAAACGAGCGCGTGCGCACCTCCGCTGGGAGAGGTCGTCTGCGGGATTCAAAATGACTCCGCGAGATTGATACAACAGAATCGCCACGGTGTTCTCTCAAACAAAGTCGAGGGAAAATCTAAAAATGTGCGCATCTAAAGGGATATGAGGGGGAAAATCAGGCGCATACGCTTCCTCACCTCGGCGCGTGCGAACTCGCTCAGCCGATTTGTGGAATACGCACCGGCAGCGAAAAAACTGCCGGAATCCCCTCCCCCGACCACCGCGGCGACGAGCAGAACAAAAGGGCCGAGAAAAGGAAAAATCATGCGCGATTTATCGAAGAGGCCCGGATGAGGAAGCAACAGCCAGAATTGCCTCCCTCGACCACCGCGGCGACGAGCAGAATAGAGAAGGCGAGGAAGGAAACCGACACCGCGGCTCATGGGCGCGTTTCCCGAAATCTCAGTATGCTCTGTTCTGTGCGGGGTGGGCGGCGGACTGACTGACCGCTGGGCCTAACGAGCGCGGGCCTACTTGTCATTGGCTGGTTGCGACGTGTAAATCATGCGAAAGGGGTTGAGAAGTGGGTGAGATGGCCGTTTTTCCTGGATGAACCGTTCACACGAATCTAGAACGTTGATTGATAAACGAATGGCTTCGATTGCGTTTGTGGATAAGCAATTTTTAGGATGCCCTGAGAACGGAAAAAAAGGCTTATATTAAGGGTCCAAGTTTTGAGTTTCGTCGCGGGCCCAGAAAATTTCAGGATCGGGCTTGAACACGTTGCAAATTAAGTTCAACACAGCACGTTTTTTTTTAGGGGAACACAGCACGATTGAGCAACCGCAAAGACAGAAAATAGCACTCACATATACACAATGTGAACCATAACCAAGAAATGGATTAATGAATAAAAAGAACTACGAGGACGATCGATGTTGTACAATATAGGAATGCTATGTACGAGTAGGACCTAGTAGTAGTATACAATACTACTTGCATCGACCAATCGATCATCAATTCGATCTTCCACATATGCAAGCGGCGCCATTAAAGAAGCATCGGCCGATCATGCTAATTTACACCCTGGAGATGCGTGAGTCAGAGATTGTACGTAGGCCGCTAGATCTCGTAGGACATCCCGACCTTGAGCAGATGGCTCCTCGGGATGGAGAGCACCTTATGCCCCTGCCTGCAGTTCTTCCTGAGGAATGCGTAGACGTAGTTGACGACCACCTTCTTGAGCAGCGAGGAGTGCGGCCGCGCCACCACCTCGTTCTCCCCCATGATGTACACCACCCCCTTCTCCATCTCCCTCTCGATGTACCTCTGCTCCTCCTCGATCTTGGCCATCTCCTCCAGGCTCATCTTGGCCGCCTGGAACAGCTGCTGGCTGCTCGCCGTGTACCGCCCCGATGGATTGTAGGCCAGCTCCGAGAATGACTCCGCCGGCGTCATCATCTCCTCCGCGTAGATGGACCGACCCCGGCCGTCCTGCCTCTCCGTGTAGGACGCCGACGGGTTGATGCCCAACTGCATCATGCGCCCGGTAGCCGACGACGACCTTGCCCTTCCCAGCGCCAGGCTCTCCTTGTAGGACGCCGAGTACATGTGCATCATGTTACTGGTGGCGCGGGTGGACGACCTGGCCATGCTGTCGCAGCGCGAGCTCGGGTAGCTCACCCTGCCGGCCTTGGCGTCCACGTCCACGCCGTACAGGTTCACGTCGCGGATGTAGTACTGGAGCCGCTCCACCAGGTTGGCCACGAAGTCCTTCGCCTCCTCCAGCGGGTCACGGTACCCGTACCTCGCCACGCAGCGGTACAGCTTGTGCTCTTTGGGCTCCACCTGCCGGAACAGGAACCGCTCCGACATGTCGACGTGCGGGACGGGGAGGTGCTTGACGGAGACGAAGAGCAGCACGGCGTGGATGGACGGGATCTTCTCGATCAGGTGCGGGAACACGGGCGGGATCCCCTGCACCAGGTCCGTGTAGAAGAGCCCCACGCCGGGCACCTTGCGCAGCTCGCGGCCGTCCAGCAGCTCCCGCACCTTGTCGGTCGACACCGTGCGCTCCAGCTCGTACTGGTACCGCTTCACGTGCACGTAGTGCCACACCACCATGATCGCCATGAGCAGCGCCGACACGGCCACGGGGATGTAGCCTCCGTGAAGGAACTTGTAGAGCACCGAGGAGAGGTAGACGGACTCGGATGCCATGAACACCGAGAAGAAGAGCGCCACCAGCCAGGCGTTCACCTTCCACACCAGGAGCATCACCACGGTGAGGAGCAGCGTGGTGATGAGCATGACGAGGACGACGCAGATGCCGTGCGCCTCGCCGATCACCACGGTGGTCTTGAACGTCACGGTGACGACGCACGCGACGAAGCCCAGCAGGAAGTTGATCTCCGGGATGTAGAGCTGGCCCTGGTACTGCTTGGAGGTGTGCAGGATCTTGACGCGCGGGAAGCAGCCCAGCGCCTGGGAGTGCGAGATGGTGGCGAAGGCGCAGGAGATCATGGCCTGGCTGCCGATGACGGAGGCCGCGAGGGCGAGCACGAAGGTGGGCCAGAAGAGGGCCGTGGGGGTGGACCTGTAGAAGGTGTTGGCCACCTCCTCCGGGTACTTGCGGAGGAACGCGGCCTGGCCGGCGTAGGCGAGGAGCACGGAGGGGACGAGGCCGAAGCCGAAGCTGAGCTGGATGGAGCGGACGCTGAAGTAGCCGAGGTCCGCGAAGAGGGCCTCCGTGCCGGTGAAGCAGAGGAGGATGCCGCCCAGGGATACCCACGCGTCCTTCTTGTTGCGCCGGAAGTAGTCGGCGATGTACTTTGGGTTGAACGCCCTCAGGACGCCGATGTCGTGCTTCACCAGGTTGTACACGCCCACGCCGCCGATGAGGAGCAGCCAGAGGATGACCACCGGCGCGAAGAAGTAGCCTACCTTGTCCGTGCCGAAGCGTTGCACCGCGAACAGCGCCACCAGGATGGCCACCGTAATCCACACGATTTGGTCTGCATGCAACATTTATCGATCAGTTTCACTGCAGTGTTTCTTGTTAATTGAACGGTACCCTATCTGGTGGATTGATTGTCGAAAACAGAAGAAAAAAATAATAATACTTCTACATATATCTGCATGTGCAATGGGAATCCTTTGCATCATGCATGAGAGAAATGACTCTCCAACATGCATGCACGGGAGAAACACTCCTTGCGTTATTTGTTACTTGTAGAAATCTGGAAAAACATCCAACATGTTGTGATAGTTTGTTCATCTATTACAATTTTCTTAGGTATCTGTCTCAGAGTTTATAGAGTTATCGAACTCTTGCAAAAACCTCTGGCAAAAACGTTAAACCAATAAAAATATCTATCCGCATGTCCATGTGCACGAGGCCTATTGCATAGGTACTCTGTGGAGGCTGCTATAAATAAAGTTTTGTTCACTAAAGATAATCTTATTAAACTGAAATGGCGAGATGTTCTTTTTGTGACTCAAGGAGACTATGCAATATTTGTTTATTTCTTATCCTTTTAGTAAACTCATGTGAAGAGTTGTTTTTACTACTTATAATATCACAACACCTACTAATATAATGAATGTGTTCGGTAATTGGTTGAATCATGTTGATGAAAAGACAAAAATTAGAATTCGAATTGGTGTTTCAGCGTTGTGCTGGTCAATCTAGAACTGTCGGAATAATAATCGTTCCACGAATGTTAATGTTTTGCAGGTTATCTCTACGATGGTCCACTGGATACAGTAGTGGGTGTTGCTTCTCCCCGTGGACCAGCGAGGAATTATGGTTACTAGATGTTCACGGCTCCTGATGGTCGCTCAGTATATTTTCACTCGGGGTTCGTGGCAGCATACTAGTCGATTACGCGATGCGTAATTCGAGTTTTTTGCCAGTATTTTGATGGTTGATTCATGTCTCAACCTTGCTTGATCGTTGATTGTAATGAATTGATACTCTCATTGCAATAAAAAGCCGTGTGCGTCAATTGATGCAGAAGTTGGGGTTTTCAACCCCCATTTTGAAAAGTGTACGCTGCCATATGTATGCATGCACGAGGCTAGAATACATGTCTTTCTACCACTATGTCTATGCCGATAGATTCAAGTTGTTGAAACATTTTATACTAGTATGATTGCGAATTTATTTACCCTGGAAAAAAATATGGATTGGGCGTGTGTAAATGGGTTTATTTAGTTATCTTGCAAAAATCTTGTATTTAATATTTATACTCCCTCCGATCCATATTAATAGGTGCCGAAGTGGATGTATCTAGCAATAAAACATGTCTAAATACATCCACTTTAGCACCTATTAATATGGATCGGAGGGAGTACTAATTTTGTACTGGTACTATATTATATATACTCCCTCTAATCCCAATTGAGTGACGTGAGTTCTAAATTTAGAGGGATCCCTTTAAAAGGATTTGTGCATGTGTAGTTCATTTCCCACGTCCCTTAAACCAGATGGGAGGGAGTACAATTCATAGTCAAAGTTGTGTGTTTTTGAAGATAAAAGATCGTCAACTCTATCTGGCAGTTTGCGAGGGATTGAATTACAAGCTACTACTAGTAGTACTACGAGCAATGTGACATGTCTTAAGAGCGCGCGAGTACTAATTGAGGTAGCAATAATTGAGAGTGCGTGTCTTAGAGGTTTTCTATTGCTGACGCTGTTAATCGTTAAGAAGTGATAGAGAGACGGTTCACTTGACTGTTGCTCTTGATTTTGTGGAGAGTGACAGCCTATCTATCGTGAAAACAACGGAGGGTCGGCGAGATAGTCAGACATACCGATTTCGGCTACCGATTGGTAAAAAGGCTTACATTTCGGAACGAAAGGAGTACATATCTCTGGACGAAGCACGCACGATTAAAATGTTTGTGACAAGGGTAACATGCATGATGGATGATTGCCCGGAGAAGACGATGGATGTGGACGCCTAACGATCTAGTTGCAGAACGTACTTTACATCAAGTGTGGTAGCATAGCACTTGATGAACAATATGTTCGATCAGGTCGGTATACCGGCCCATCTCGATCGATCGAGTGTGAACACAAGAGATGGAGGAGCAGGAACACAGTAGATGTTCGCTATCCATCCTGCAGCTTATTGTGCACCGTACGTGTTACGCATTGGAGTTAAGAGGTTCAGACGCAAACAGAGATGTGTGTGGATACCGTAAGCTAGCAGTCACCACCACGACACCACGCACACCGACCGATAACTGCTGGATGGCGATGGCGCCCTTCGCAAAGTCCTCCCTTCACTTAATTATACCTGGACTACAAGAGACCTACCACCTTAGCTACATACTGACCGATCCATGGGAAAAAAGAAAACATGGAGCGAGCGATCGACGTCGACCTTGTTTTCCCGCCTCAATTAATCTGCCTTCACTATCGTGCTTTTGCTTGCCGCTGCGTTGCATCCAAATCACGCCACGCTACACTAATCTACCTAAGCTAGCGAGCTCTCATGGGTTACTTGTCATGTGTTCACACATGCTGCACAGTACCAAGCTAACATAGTACGTATACGTACGGTCTTCATCGGAAAAGGAGTACGTACGATTGTACGCAACGTACCTGTGGTGAGGTGTGGCGCCTTCTCCTTGAGCCCTCCCACGGCGGACAGCACGGAGATGGCCGGGGTGAGGCAGGCGTCGCTGATCACCATCGCCGTCGCCAGGATGGTGAGCAGGAACAGAGAGATCCGCACCGGCTTGCTCGTCTCCAGGAGCTCCTTCACCCGCTGCGCGCGCTGCACCGCCGGCGACGCCAGGTGCAGCGTCGCCAGGCCGCGACGCCGGCTGAACGACTTGGGGTCGTCCTGCTCCATCTGCTCCAGGATGCGCAGCTCGTCCTCCGCCTGCTGGTTCGGCACCAGGCTGACCTTGGCGTGCCGCGAGATGAGCGAGTAGAGCGCGAACGTGCCGCCTGCGCATCATATATTCCATCAGCTAAGCTTAACACACTAGTAGTACCTAGCTACTGGCTCAATCCAGTGAAATTAATTAATAATAAGTCCAACCACGCGCTCGCTAATTCTAGCTTGCTGAAAAGTAGTATTTCTACTTCCCGCCTTGTCTAGTGATCACTGCCCAAATTGAGCATTGGTTGGCTAGTACCTACTTACAGCGTGTGATCGATCTCTGATATATTATTCTCAAGAGGATCGATCGGGAGCTAGCAAGATGGATATTGCACAGGGGCACGGTCACTCCCTTTTTGGTAACTTTCGTCCATTACCTATGACCTTAATAGCATCTACCATGACTGTTGTTGGTTGGGTACATGCATGCATGCAGGCGATGTGCAAAATATTTTTATAATCAGTGTTGCATGCACGCGTGGGACGTCTAGCTAGGTAGCACGTCGGGCGATCGATCTAATTAATCAACTTCCTGCTGCTGGTCCATAAATTAATTAAGATGGTCGATCGATCGATCAACCGCAGAGATGATGATGTGCATGCACGCGATCGAACAAGAAGCAGAAACGATTGAATTACCGTCTCCGTCGTCGTTGGCGCGGAGCGCGATGTAGACGTACTTGACCATGGTGAAGAGGACGAAGCTGTAGATGATGAGGGACAGCACGCCAAGGAGGTCGTCGGTGTGCCGGACGCCGGTGGTGAAGGTGCTGGAGTAGACGTACAGCGGCGAGGTGCCGATGTCGCCGTACAGCACGCCCACGCACTGGAACGCCAGCCGCAGCGTCTTGCCCCACCGCTCGTGCCCGTGATGGCTCGTGCCGCCGGCTCTGGAGGCGTCCCGGTAGAGCGAGTCTTGCCGCTGTACCACCGCCGGCATGTCCAGCGCGCACTCCACCTCCAACACCTCATCGCCACCACGCTGCTCTGGCTGCTCAGCCATGGATCCTCAAACAATTAGTCTAGATAACCAAGCTTAAAAAATTGCTGAGATGGATCCAAGGGGCAAATAAGAGGTGGATGGCTTGTGGAATGGCATGCCAATATGAATTTGGCCGCTCAAACAATCAGATAGCTAGCTAGGTGCTTCTCCAGTCTCTCCGCTCGGCATGCAGCCCTCTAAGCTCCCTTTTATAATCAGCTAACAATCTTGCAGCAGCAGCACTAACTGTTGATGGAGTATGTGAACGGCCGGCAGGGTAGCAATTAAACTGTGTTGGTACGTACATACGTGGTGCTCAGATTTGTTTTCAGATGGATGTCGATAGATGAGCAGATTCCGTCCTCGCAATGCCTGCGGTTTACTTTTCCACCCTCACACTTCGCGACTCATTGCGTCAGCATCGTCCGTCCGAAACCGTGTAATTCCAAGCCAGAGAAATCAAGTCTGATATCTTCCGTCACTCTGCGGTCCGTTTCAGCATGGATCTCCATTAATTCAACCCCGCGTAGACCTTGAATTTGGATGCACAAGCTCACGTCCATCATACGTACGTATCCCCACCTAGAACCAAGTCGATCAATCGAGTGAGAAAAAGGCTATACCTGCCTGTGTTGGATCCAGTGATTGACCTCAACACAGGAGCGTCAATCACTTCTTCATCTACATATCGATTTGTTTCTCTTCTTATGTAACATGTCTTTCCTATCCTGATTCCTGAATTAAGCCAGCAAACTCTTGATCACACGAAGCACCATGCATGCGTAGTTTGTCTACCACAAAAATGGTCTCTGCCACTAAATTCACTGAAACAAAAATACTACTCCTAGCTTGCATAATATGTACTGCACATCCTAGCTTGCCTTCTGACAGAGACATATGGCAACCTGGCTTTATTAATTTCTCGGTGTACGGTATGATTATTTGTTCCATCACCATGAAGTATTTATGGTTCCAGGTAGTATATTGTAGGTTCTTTCATCAATACTCCAAGTGCAACTCAAGACTTGGGTATGGGTTCTAATTCAGCTGAATATGGATAACTAGTTAGCTAATGTTGTTAAGGACAGGCTACCAAGTTAGTTAAGAGTGGAAACCCTGGACAATGGTCCACTAGAGGCACCTAACGAATTAAGCAACCAAAGCGATGCTCCACGGCGCCAAATTTTGACCCATGTCGGCCTTTGTGGTTTCTATTTGACCCCGTGGTCACTCTCTGGGGCGACACGGATGGCCAAAAAACCCTAGTCTTCATAGATGTTTCCTCATCTCCTCCGACCCTTCTCGTCGTCTACTTCAACCCATCGCAACAGGTTCAGTGGCAGAGGCGCCAACTATGGCAGCGGCAGCGAAGCTTGGCTAGGCAGGTGAAGCCGGCAGTGCAATTGATCCCTACGGTCTCTGGTCTAGGAAGGTTTTCTTCCTCCCAATATGAATTGAATTCGGCTCCTCATGGAAGAATAAAGGCCACACGGGGACTGCAACTAGGATGTCCCAACATTTAAACAAAATTCGCCCCAAATCGCTCAGTTAGCAATTTTATGATGTCCTGGAGTCGACGCAGCGCCACTGGGTGAGAAAAAAAACTCGGTATCAAGGCCAATGATCCGATTAATGTGGAGCAATGTATTTGGGTGTTTGTAGCGATCAATGACTAACTACGGTGTTAACATGATCATTAGTAGTGACGATGAGCACGCTGTTGTTGGACGCATTGACAGGAAATCCAATTCAACAAAAAATTATCTTCGAAGTTTATTTGCTTGATCCTTGTTTTCATATTATTTTGTTATAAAAATATGACAAATTTTTGTATTAATTACTTCATGTATATAGGTCAATGTATCCCTATTATGTATCGGGCAACGACATAGAGCTGACAAAGGCACAAGTCAAGCAGCTGAGGAAGGGTGTGCATAAATAATTCCCAACTATTGGTTTGCCATTTGCAAGATGATCAAGTCAAATGTCACTGTCAGCCAGAGTAAGATGGGAAAAAGTTGGTACTTGTATTTTCCCATTCACAATGCAGATTCGAACCAGTATTTCAATAGCTTTCCTCTTTTTCAGTACTTTCCTGCCAAGTTTACAAAGGATTACCTCCTATATTTCTGTATCGCACAAGAATTGTTGATATACGTCTTATCCAAGTACTTTCACGGCGAGCAAGAAGTTTAGCTCAAGAAGGGAAATATTTGTTGAATATATTAGCAATCTAGGCGAAATAGCAGCAGATGAATTGCGACAGTAGCAAATACAGTAATCATGCAAATATCTAGATCTAGTACAGTAGACAAACTGATCCAATATATAGCTAGAACTAGACATAAGAATTTCAGGAGTATCTCATACAGATGGAATAGAATTACGTACGATGGAGCGGTTGCGACACCGCCGTTGTTGTTGTCCACGTCGGCCATGTCGTCGATGAAGAGGTTGCCGATGTCGGGGAAGAAATCGTCGTTGGGGAAGTGGTCGCCGTCAGCAGTCGCGCTCATGCGCTCCCCAAAAACCTGATCGACCCTCTCCCGTACAGGATCACAAGAGGCGGGGTTCCGGAGGCCTGCTGTCCCTTCTCGCGGTGCACGCCGGAAGGAGGGATGGAGAAGACTTGAATTGGCGGCGCAGTGTTTTGGAACGGTATGACGAAGTGGCGGCTAGGGTTTACCGTATGCGCGTAGTCGGTTCGGATCCACGATCCAGAAAGGAAACGGAAACGGTTTTGGAATTAACGCGTCCGTCAATTACCAAATTAAATGACTCATTAAATTTTCCCAATCGACAAAATAAACGCTCTCGGCTCATTCCCGCAACCCGCGGCGTGTCGTGTCGTGACGTGACGTGACGTGTCGTGACGAGGCGAGGCGTGGCGAGGCGGGCGGCGGAGGAGGAGGAGCGCGCGTGTGGCACACCTCTCCTCTTGCCTTGCCTACTCATACATGAGCTAGAATGGCTCACCTTATAAGGTGCTTCCACTCTCTTCAAACTAGCAATGTGGGACTAAACTTTAGTCCCACTCACTCCACTTATTATTCATGAATGGGCCATGACAATTTCAGGATTTTTAGTGGGCTTAATGGGCTAACCAAGTGAGCCCATATGATGGAGCCCATGTAAAATTCCAACAATCCCCCACAAAGTGTCATTAGCACATTTCATAAACTCTGTTCCAAAACATTGTTTATATACCGGTGTTAGTGGAGACTGTTAAGTTGAACTTCCACTTAGAACATCATGCTACACTAGTTCACAACTTGAATAGTGGACTACGCCTTGAACTACAAGTTTGCTGTGATACCCGTTTCACACAACGTCTGAACCGATACTAGGCTGCCGTAAGGCTTCCCCGCGGTTTGGAGCGTATGCGTCATACTCCGAAGGCCTTTCATGAGTTTATTAGAGAGCACCCGATTCTCATAGACTGCGACGTTTAACAGTCAGACTCATATAGGTGAGTTCCTCAGGAGATGTTCTGTAGGACACATCTCTGCTTATATAAATAAGCCACTTGGAACACATTAAGACAAATGTCAACCTACCGTACAGATCAGGAGAGTATTGCATCTTTTATGGAGTGGAATAAAATATAAGGATACTCTCCTCTCAGCCGACCAACAGCTTGTCTCCCACTTCTAATTCACGGGATCTCCGATCACATAGAGTGGGTTACCACTGTGGGCAACTCATAACGTGGGTCTCAAACCCATCTCCCTTGATGCATTATCTATCACATTCCGTGATAAACCCTTTGTGAAGGGATCTGCCAAGTTCATGGACGTTTGGATATAATCCAACGCAATAACTCCGGAGTTCTTCAATTTCCTGACAGATTTTAATCTCCTCTTCACATGTCTTGATGACTTTGCATTATCCTTAGAACTGTTCACTTTGACGATCACAGTTTGATTATCACAGTTCATTAGGATTGCGGGTATTTGTTTTTCAACCATAGGCAAGTCCATCAAGAGCTCACGAAGCCACTCTGCCTCAACAGTGGCTGTGTCTAATGCTGCGAGTTCTGCTTCCATAGTTGACCTCGTTAAGATGGTCTGCTTGCAAGACTTCCAGGAAACAGCGCCACCACCAAGTGTAAAAACATAACCACTAGTGGCCTTAAGCTCATCAGCATCAGATATCCAATTAGAATCACTATATCCTTCCAGAACCCTCGGGTTTCCGGTATAGTGAATTCCATAGCTCGCAGTGCCTTTTAAATAGCGCATAACTCTCTCAAGCGCACGCCAATGATCATCTCCCGGATTGGAAACAAACCGGCTCAATTTGCTCACAGCAAAAGAGATGTCGGGCCTCGTGGCACTCGCCAAATACATAAGCGAGCCTATAATCTGAGAATATCTCAGTTGATCTCTAGTAATCCGTTGATTCTTTCGAAGCAACAAACTAGCATCATATAGAGTTGAAGAAGGCTTGCAGTCACTATACCCAAAGCGACTCAAGACCTTTTCCACATAGTGAGATTGAAGCAGTGTGATCCCACCATTATCATCTCTCAACAGCTTGATGTTCAAGATAACATCAGCTACTCCTAGATCCTTCATCTCAAAGCAGCGAGATAAGAAATCCTTAACTTCCTTGATTAAATCAAGATTGGTCCCAAAGATCAATATGTCATCAACGTATAGACATAGAATAACTCCCTCGCCCCCACCATGGCGATAGTACACACACTTGTCAGCTTCGTTTACAACAAAGCCTTCAGCAGTCAAAGTCCTTTCGAACTTTTCATGCCATTGCTTAGGTGCTTGCTTGAGGCCGTATAATGACTTCAATAACTTGCACACCTTGCCTTCCTGACCGGGTACTACGAAACCATCTGGCTGATCCATGTAAATTTCCTCGTCCAACTCTCCATTAAGGAAAGCCGTCTTAACGTCCATTTGATGAACGAGAAGACCGTGTGAGGCAGCCAGTGATAGTAGCACACGAATAGTGGTCAGTCTAGCAACAGGTGAGTAAGTATCAAAGAAGTCTTCACCTTCTTTCTGGGTATAACCCTTGGCCACAAGCCTTGCCTTGTACTTTTCAATTGTACCATCAGGCCTAAGCTTTTTCTTGAACACCCACTTACATCCTACAGGTTTACACCCATAAGGACGATCAGTGATTTCCCAGGTTCCGTTAGCCAAGATGGAATCCATCTCGCAACGGACAGCCTTCTTCCAGTAGTCAGCATCAAGAGACGCATAGGCTTCTGAAATAGTCTTGGGTGTGTCATCCACGAGGTACACAATGAAATCATTACCAAAGGACTTTGCAGTCCTCTGTCTCTTGCTCCTTAAAGGAACTTCATTGTCATCCTCCTCGGGATTCTCAACGTGTTCTATCGGAATGGTGGATTCAGGAATCTCAGATAATTCCTGACTAGATGAAACAGGTTTCTTCTGATTTGATGAGCTAGACATATCCTTCATAGGAAATATGTTCTCAAAGAAAGTCGCATCATTCGACTCCATAATCGTACCAACATGCATGTCGGATACCTCAGATTTTACTACCAAGAATCTATAACCAATGCTATTAAAAGCATAGCCCAGAAGAACACAATCTACGGTTTTAGGTCCAAGCTTGCGCTTCTTGGGAATTGGTATATTGACTTTCGCCAAACAACCCCAAGTACGTAGGTAGGAGAGTTTCAATCTTTTCCTTTCCCATTCCTCAAACGGAGTAATGGTTTTATTCTTTGTGGGAACTCGGTTTAGGACATGACATGCAGTCATTAGTGCCTCCCCCCACCATGCCTTGGAGAGACCCGAAGTGTCTAACATGGCGTTAACCAAATCAGACAACGTTCGGTTCTTTCTTTCAGCCACCCCATTTGACTGGGGTGAGTTGGGAGGCGTCCTCTCATGAATAATACCGTGTTCAGCACAAAAAGAATTAAACTCGTTGGAAAAATACTCTCCACCACGATCAGACCTAAGCCGTTTAATTTTACGATCAAGTTGGTTCTCAGCTTCGGCCTTATAGTTCTTGAAATAAGTTAAAGCTTCATCTTTAGATTTCAGAAGATACACATAACAATATCTAGTGGAGTCATCAATAAGTGTCATAAAATATTTCTTTCCACCTTTTGTCAATACGCCATTCATCTCACAAAGATCAGAATGTATAAGTTCTAGTGGTGCCAAGTCTCTCGCCTCCGCAGTCTTATGAGATTTGCGAGGTTGCTTAGCTTGAACACACACTTGACATTTGGAACCTTTAACAGTACTGAATTTCGGAATTAAACTCATATTTGCTAACCGCGTCATGCAACCAAAATTAATATGACATAGTCGTGAATGCCAAACATCACAATCATTATCGTGGCAAACATTATTAATAACTTTGGTGCAAATATCTGACAAGGATAAGCGGAACAAGCCTCCGCACTCATAGCCTTTACCAATAAATTGTCCATACTTGGAAATTACAACTTTATTAGACTCGAAAACCAACTTAAAACCATCTCGACATAAACGTGAGCCGCTGACGAGATTTTTATTGATGGAGGGCACATGATGAACGTTCTTCAGCCGCACGATCTTCCCCGAAGTAAACTTCAGATCGACCGTACCAACACCACGAACAGTAGCATGTGACCCGTTCCCCATCAGCACGGGGGAAGTCCCTGTGACCTGATAAGAAGAGAACATGGAAGCATCAGCACAAACATGTACATTGGCACCTGTGTCAACTAACCATTCAGGTGAATGACAAACTGAAAGAATAGTGGGAACTATACCGTACCCAGAATCCTTCATCTCAGTGTCAGCCATGACAACATTAGCGGTCTTGCCGCTGTTCTCCTGCTGCTGCAGCTCATAACGCTTAGGGCACTTTGGAGCCCAATGGGTCAGTTCACCGCAAACGTGACATGACCCCTTTCTCTTCTTGAAGTTGGTAGAGTGCGACGGCTTAAACTTGCCATCGGGCTTGCCTTTACCCTCGGATTTCTTCTTGTTATATTTAGGCTTGTTGGGCGGGTAATGTTTCTTCTGTACCACATGAGCAGAAGAACCTACCTCAGCAACCCGAGCACGTGTATCCTTTGCTCTCGCCTTCTCTTCCACATCAAGAGATCCGATGAGGTCCATTACGGAAAACTCCTGTCTCTTGTGTTTTAGAGAAGTAGCAAAGGTGCTCCATGAAGATGGAAGCTTGGAAATAATTCCTCCGGCCACAAACTTGTCCGGTAACATACACTTGAAGTGCTCAAGTTCTTTAGCGAGTGACTGTATCTCATGAGCCTGTTGAACAACAGAGCGCTCATCAGTCATCCTGTAGTCATATAATTGCTCCATGACATACAGCTCGCTGCCAGCATCCGAGGCCCCAAATTTGGCCTCGAGTGCAGCCCACATATCCTTGCCGTTATCAAACGACATATACGGATCGACGATGGAATCATCGATAATACCGAGGAGGGCACTTTTAAACATAGTGTCCATATTCTCAAAGGCCTCCAGCTGTGCTGGATTGAGATCGCCCTCAGGCTTGCCCTTGGTGGCCGCATAGCAGCGCAAGGTTTGAAACCATAGCACTGCTCTCGTGCGCCACCTCTTATAGTCCACACCCTTGAAAGGGATTGGCCTTGTCGCCGCAATGACAGACGGCGCAGGTGCAAGAAATTGCCTATACTCAGGTTTTTGGATTGTTGAATATATTAGCAATCTAGCACATGATTTAATGCGAAATAGCAGCAGATGAATTGCGACAGTAGCAAATACAGTAATCATGCAAATATCTAGATCTAGTACAGTAGACAAACTGATCCAATCTATAGCTAGAACTAGACATAAGAATTCCAGGAGTATCTCATACAGATGGAATAGAATTACGTACGATGGAGCGGTTGCGACACCGCCGTTGTTGTTGTCCACGTCGGCCATGTCGTCGATGAAGAGGTTGCCGATGTCGGGGAAGAAATCATCGTTGGGGAAGTGGTCGCCGTCAGCAGTCGCGCTCATGCGCTCCCCAAAAACCTGATCGCCACTCTCCCGTACAGGATCACAAGAGGCGGGGTTCCGGAGGCCTGCTGTCCCTTCTCGCGGTGCACGCCGGAAGGAGGGATGGAGAAGACTTGAATTGGCGGCGCAGTGTTTTGGAACGGTATGACAAAGTGGCGGCTAGGGTTTACCGTATGCGCGTATTTACATGCGGGCTGGGAGTAACTCCATGTCTGAGTCGGTTCGGATCCACGATCCAGAAAGGAAACGGAAACGGTTTTGGAATTAACGCGTCCGTCAATTACCAAATTAAATGACTCATTAAATTTTCCCAATCGACAAAATAAACGCTCTCGGCTCGGCTCATTCCCGCAACCCGCGGCGCGGCGCGGCGCGGCGCGTCGTGACGTGTCGTGACGAGGCGGGCGGCGGAGGAGGAGGAGCGCGCGTGTGGCACACCTCTCCTCTTGCCTTGCCTACTCATACATGAGCTAGAATGGCTCACCTTATAAGGTGCTTCCACTCTCTTCAAACTAGCAATGTGGGACTAAACTTTAGTCCCACTCACTCCCCTTATTATTCATGAATGGGCCATGACAATTTCAGGATTTTTAGTGGGCTTAATGGGCTAACCAAGTGAGCCCATATGATGGAGCCCATGTAAAATTCCAACAATATTCACAAGCATACACTGCCGGTCCTGATGTTGTGGAGACCTATTTTTTCTCGAAATGGAGGTTAAACCCCCAAACCCTGCATCGAAACGATGCACACAACCATTTTTACTAATCAATTATTCTATAAAGCTTCACAAAGTAATACATATATATGTCCAAAGCCATCTTTCTAGCAACACTTGTTTCTACTCCCACTAACTTGATGAAGGGGGTGAACATTGATCGGGGCCGTCTGCACAGACCTCACACCAACGCATATCATCCAAATCCGGAGGCCACAACCAAGCCGTCCAATGGCGGGTCATGAGCACAAACCGGTCAAGTAGACTCTCAAGTTTCAATAGGCACCACATGTGCATGTTTCAGAAGTCGCCACCACGGTCTTCCGTTGGTTTATCTTCGGAACAGGTATCAGCACATTGACCTTACGAGACCTGCCATCCACGCCACCATGGTATATTCAGAGCAGTATCATGCACACGATACTAGTATTTGTTACTAATTCCACAGTTGGTAGTAACATATATGTAATATCATGCAATATTGTATTTATGAGGTTTGTAGACTCATTTTGCGCTGAAATGCGTTATGTTACGGTGTCTACCTATGGTACCAGCATTTCCTCTCTCATCATTAATTACAGTGACATGTTAGCATTTTTCAAGCATGGAGTGCACGATACTAGCTATCATACTCCCACCGTGGGGAGTCTCATTGATACTATAGGCCTCCACGAGGCACAATCTTGGTCACAACTAGGACAAAAATGGGAGAAGCCCGCGCGTCGCCTATAAGACGACTCGGGTGGACCCTAGATCCCATCGCCACTACCACCCTCTAATCATGTCTCCTCGTTGTCGTTGGCGAGCAAAGACTGCAGGCGGCCGATGGTGGAGGAATATTGATCTAGCGCGGTGTCTGATATGTGTTACTTGATATTTTTTCCCACGGAGGTGGAGACGGAAGCTTCACCTCGGCGATGCCTTCAGGAAGGAGACAACGCACATGGCGTCGTCATCACAGGATCCGGCTCCGGCTGAAAATAGAGTTTAACCCCGAATCTTCTCCATAAGTTTCCATTCAGTCTTGTACACCGGACCGACCACCATCGGAGATCTTGCTGCCTGGCCAAGCCGAACTGCACCCCATGGACTGGAAGGAACATGATATGGAACGCAACCTCCACGATCCATTTGACTGGAGCTGTGGCGGATGGAACCACCATTGCCTTGGGCCTGAGATTCACCGCCGCTCCGCAGTGCGAGATCGCAGGATGAAGCAGCCCATGCCTCGGCAGCAGAGCGCGTCCAAGCCGCATACCGGCCACAACAAACCACCATGCGCCCCTGTCGGGCCTTCGTGACGCGCTCCCAGGGAATATCAAGCCATGAGGGACCTGAAGGCATCACCGAGGTGAAGCTCCCATCTCCATCCGCTTACTTGATATATTGTGCCTAGGCTCAACATGTGGTAGCTGCCGCATAAGTGGCGCAGGTCCCTAACGCGGTATTGGTGGGTGATGATAATGGGAGGAAGATACTTTCTGCTGATCAATTGGCCGAGGCTTTAAAGAAGACAAAGAAGGATAAACAGAAGTGCTTCCGATGTGGGTTACCTAGACATGATTTAGGGGAGTGTTCCACGGTCATTTGTGACATATATGAGAGGACCTGATCATGTTCATGGGCCATGCCGGTTACTGTCTACTTATAAACCTCAGTTAGTTACCTATGGGCATGCTCATGAGGAGTTGCTTTTTCCGGTATGCCATGTTCGGAGTTTTATTGTCCAAAGTTAATTAACCATCGCTTGGCTTCATTGGTTGTCACACATGGTGAGATCTCTATCCCATAGACCACTACTTAATTGCGGGGACATGTTCCGACGGAGCAGATGTTCGTCGTGCGGGTCATAACATATTTAAAGTGCAATTTACTTCTAAGAAAGAGTTGGAAAGGCTTCAGATATTTGGTACTTGTAGGGTGCCAAATAGTACGTGGGAGATGACTATAGATCACTGGACAAAGAAGATAGAACCGATGTGCACATTTCCTCAGTTTTGGGTGCGAGTTTCTGGTATTCCAGAGGATCACATCGGTGATTACCTTGCACTATGGGCGGTGGTTTTTTTGCTTGGGAAGACCTCGAATATAGATATGTCATATACTCGTGATCACAAGGTTCTAAGGATCCAAGTGGGCTGCCTAGACTACACAAAAAATCCCACTCACATTTCCTATGTTCATAAAATACGGGTTGTATGAGCTCTCTTTGAGGTGGAGGCTGAGGAAAAAATTTATGTGTCAGATGTAGCTATGGTGGAGGATCAACGGGACAAGGACGAGGATGATGATTTGGGGGATGAATTTAAAGAGGCTAAGGATAGGGAGGCAAGGTTGAAAGGGTTGGAGGTGGTTGCTAATACCTCGGTTTCGAGTGTTGATCAAAGCAATGATCAGAAAAGAAAGGATCGGAACACATGCAGCGCACTACGATGTCAATGAATATAGAGGTGGTCTTTTCACCACTTGTTCAACGGTCTTTCAATATGGATAGAGATGAATTACACTTGCGCTTCGCCCAGCAGGAGGCTTTGGTCTCCGAGGAGGAATCATTTCTTTGCTCAGTCGACTCAGACCAGGTGTTGGATGTTGGGTCTCAGATTGATGAGGAAAAATCCGCTCATGTCGAGGCTAAGATGCTCGAAGAAGGTGGTGAAGACGCTGGGCAGCCCGGGGGTGGGGCTGGTTTGCTGGCTGCTATCGCTTTCGAGCAAAGAAATTTGATTTTATCTTCCGGCCAGGCTACCAGGCAGACAAAATGTGCTTTTTTCTGCTGGCCACACGTCTCCTTCTATGGCCTCGAAGACCCAGCTCTCTCATGGTGTGGATGGCCATTCTACTCCAGCGGGTATCCAAGAGGTGTGGGTTGCTGCACCTATCTCACCAGCCCGGGTACACGAAGACGATGAAGGTGTGAACAGTGGAGACATGACGGGGAGGCTATCTTCACCTCAGATGTGCGGGGGGTAATCAGTTTCAGCTCGAGGACTTGGTGCATGCTCGTACTGTTACTTTGGTGGCAGCCCACAGCGCATCAACTGGGGCGGACCAGTTAGGTGGACGGGTCGGTCTAGTTGCATCTCCTGCGTGCGCTTCTCCGGCAAGGCCTCCTAAGGAAGATGTCATCGTGTATGGCAGCGTGAAGATACCTTATTGACAGGGTTGAGTACCAGCATGAGGCTTAGGGAACAACTGTACACAGATGTTCCTGTACCCGAGAGAGCTTCGCTTCTGGCGGAGAGTCGTGACAGTCTACTCAGGTCCGAATATTTTTAGGAAGCTTTGTTTTTCGTCAATCTCAAATGGGCATATAGTTGATTGTGCATCTAGATTGGGGGTTTCTCCTAGTCAATTTGCAAATTCGGTTACCATCTTAAAGGAAGTAGAGGAGTCACGTAAATTAGTTTTTCTAAGTAATTCGTTGACTTGTGATAATAATGCAGACACACATTTTTTAGTTATGCATCAGGTTTCAAATTTATGTGAGGATTATAATAATTAGGATAGCGAGGGCCTAGAGAATCATATGGATTCATTTTTACAGGGTGTGGTTGTCACACGGTCCCGCAAGAAGAAACTCAGTGGCAATAGAAAACCTAGAAGGAGTGCCAAGATAAAAAAAATTAAGAAGAAAATCATAATAAGAGGTTATTTTTGGATCTCGGATGGTTTAGGGGATCAAGCGAAGCACTTAGCAATTCATGAGGCCGTTAAAGAACATAAGTTGGACTTTGTGGTCTTGTTGGAGTCTAGGAGGTGCAATTTTAGTTCCCATTTCTTCAAACACTTGGCCCGAGGATATGAATTTACTTGGTACTGCTTACCCCCCCCCCCCACCGGCGGAAGATCAACTAGGATCTTGGCTAGTTTTAACAGTTTTGTGTTAGCTTTGTAGACATTTCTCACATGTGACTTTTGTGTAAAATTCAATTTAAAGTCCAAGGAGGATGGCTTCCTTTGGGCGCTAGTGGCCGTCTATGGGGCAGCTCAAGAAGATAAAAAACCTGATTTTCTGTCGGAGCTAGTGCGTATTTGTGATGGGGAGTCATTACCTTTATAGGTGGGCGTGACTTCAATATCATATGTAGACAAGAGTAAAAGAACAATGATAATTTTAATGCTTTCTGGCCTTTTAGTTTTAAATTCCATCATTGATATTCTTGACTTGAAGGAGTTAGAACTTTCGGGAAGACAATATACATGGGCTAGTAGACGGCCGATCCCAACTTATGAGAAATTGGATGGAATTCTCTCTAGTGTGGACCGGAAGCAGAAATATCCGTTGATAACAGTTTGTGCACTTACTCGTACAGGGTACGATCAGGCACCGCTACTCATTGATTCAGGAGATCCAGCTCATATAGCAAACACATCGTTTTTTTTCTTTTGAGTTATCATGGCTTCAGAGAGAGGGATTTTTCGAGATGGTTAGAAATGAATGGCTCCATACAAACGTTGGATCCACTCCAATAGAAATATGGAAAAATAAGATAAGGCACCTTCGCAGCTTTTTGCGGGGTTGGGCTAAAAATGCTAGTGGTGAATATAAGGAGCAACAATACCGCTTATTGCTTTTTATTGAGCAGTTGGAATTAAGAGCGGAACCATCTCACCTCTCCGAAGCTGAGCGGGCTGCAAAGAGAGTGGCTGATGATTACCTCGCCTTTCTTCGTCATGAGGAAGAGTCAAAGTGGTCTCAGCGTGCGGAAGTTCGCCATATTCAAGAGGGCAGTAATAATACGAGGTACTTTCACCTTATAGCCAACTGTAAACATCAAAAAAAATCTGCTTGAGCAGGATGAAGGAACTATTGTGGGACAAGAGAACATCAAAGTTTTTATTTTAGAATATTACAAAAAGTTGTTTGGAGCATCGACTCCTTCTTTTTGTTTAATGGAATCTAGGATTGAGGATTTTTCTAAAGTATCTGATGTTGAGAATAACATCTTAACATCTCCTTTTACCGAAGAGGGTTTTTTTTTATGTTATTTCTCAAATGGAACACAATAAAGCGCCAAGACCTGATGGGTCTCGCGCGGAGTTGGATAAAAAAATTGGGATGTGATCAAGGTTGACTTGATGGGCATGTTTGCACAATTGCATTCAGGGGATCTACCATTGTTTAAATTGAACTTTGGTGTTATTAGCTTATTGCCCCGAAAGGAGGATGCTTGCAAAATTGAGCAATATAGGCCCATTTTCCTTCTAAATGTGAGCTTTACATTTTTTTTACAAAGGTTAGTACAGATCAAGTCACAAATATTGCTCAAAAGTGATAAGGCCTTCTGAAAGGGCAACGATGTCACCTAGAGAGGGGGGGCTGAATAGGTGATTTAAACTTTTCCGGTTAAGCCTTGCTAAATGCGGAAATAAACTAGGTGTTTAAAATAACAAGCACACAACCTAAATATTCTAAGCTCAACTATGTGCACCAACAACTTATGCTAAGAAAGACAAGTAACAAGGTGATAGCAAGATATATGACTTCAAGCACGAAGGTTATCACAATGTAAATTGAATTAGTAAATAGCTCGGGTATAGAAATAACCGAGGCACACGAAGACGAAGATGTATTCCCGAGTTCCTCCTTTTGAGGGGAGTACGTCTCGTTGGAGGGGTGTGAGATCGCCACAAGAGGCCTACTCAACGCCACAAAGGCCTCACCCTACTCTTCGATGAATCTCGCCGCAAAGGCCTAGTTCACCTTCCATTATTGGTAACCTTCAATCTCAAGGCACGCATCTGATGACCCACAAGTATCGGGGACCGCAACAGTCTTCGAGGGAAATAAAACCCAAATTTATTGATTCGACACAAGGGGAGCCAAAGAATATTTATAAGCCTGAACAGATGAGTTGTCAATTCAGCTGCACCTAGAAGTAGACTTGCTTGCAACAGTTTATCAGTAGCAACATTTTTATAGTATTAGCAATAGTAAAATAAAAACATGAGTAAAATAGAAACAACGGTAGCAATTGTAGGAAACAACAGGATTAAAATAATGTAGGCATAGAGACGCATGAACGGGCGTTGCATGGATAAGATAGTTCATATAATAATCAAAATATGGGCAATTGCAGATAAATAATAATAAAGCATCCAAGTACTAGGTAACCATAGGCACGTGTTCCATTTAGTCGTACGTGCTCGCAATGAGAAACTTGCACAACATCTTATGTCCTACCAGCCCGTTGCAGCGGGGTCTCAAGGGAAACAACTGGTAATTAAGGTGATCCTTTTAATAAAGCACCGGAGCAAAGCATTAACACTCCATGAACACATGTGATTCTCACATCACAGCCATCCCCTCCGGTTATCCCGATTATTGTCACTTTGGGGCCTCGGGTTCCGGACAACGACATGTGTAAACAACTTGCAGGTATGATAAAAAAAAACATAATTATCTTCATGAAACAATAAATTGTTCAAATCTAGGATCATGACACTAAGGCCCTAGTGACAAGTATTAAGAATAACAAGTTGCAACAATGATAGATATCACTAACAATGGATACTAGGCACCATGCCCTAACTATCTTGCTACTAGAGTTAGTAGTAACAAAATTATGAGCTTTCATGGCAGCAAGATCAAGTCTCTTTGGGGGTAACAACTCATCATTGGGAGCAATAGAAAGTTCTAGAGCAGTTATAATACGCGCAACAATAATACCCCCATAAATGGGTCCTCTAGCAGCTAAACGGAGAGCAATGGGAGCACCAAGGTTGTACTTATGGTTATTATTAAGTGCAGAGCTAGAAAGGCTAAATGTTAATTAGAAATATTACTAGTGTTTTCCCTACCAAGAACACTAGTAGCAAGATAATAAAAAAGTATCTAATAGCTGGGAGCTGAATGTTCCTTATCTTTCCGCGTTGAGCTGCATGATCATCATCATTTTTCACTCCTCGGTAGAGCTCCAGGAAATTAGCAGGTCGTCCTTGAATCCTCCTCTCTGTCCCACTCATATTAATACCTATGATGCTGCAAAATCTTGCCAATGCCATGGTGAAAGGCCTATCATAGATTCTGAAAGAAATAGATGGGTTATAAGAGGAGTTATCAAGAGTAAAGCTCTCAACAAAAGTTTTGGTTAGTATAGTATATTGAGCGCTTTCATCATTCATATAATCATTTAGACCAACCCTGCTAATAAGAAGCAAGAAATCATCAAGGATCCCTGCATCATTCAAAAAGTTCAAAACAAGGGAAAGTAGATGGATGTGCATCTCCATCATCCCCCGCATCATCAATACTCGGTGCAATGAGATTTTCATTGTATGATGGCCTCATCAGAGTAGCTGATCTTGAAGGCCTTGACCTTCTAGGTGCATCACTCTAAAAGATTTCTCCAAAGATGTGGTTATGCATCTTCTTTTTCTAAAAAAAATAACAAGCATCACAAAAATTGATTTTGAAGCAACTATATGATAGAAACTACTATAGATACTTGTAAGAGGGATATCCATGCATCATAACTAAATTATTTTCACACATGCAAACTCACATAACCTGTCACCTACCGTACCAAAATACTCAAGAAATACTCCACTAAAAAAAATTCTACTTGGATAATCGGAGGAGTCACATACCGGATAACAAATGTTCCAAATTTCAGCAACAAAGATGGGCTGAGCAAGGAGATCAAAAATTCGCAAAGTAGAACATCAAGAACTCGGGTTTGAGAAATGTTTTGGTGTTTGGTGGAGAGAGGGTTGTTTGGCGGGAAGGAGAGCAAGTGAAGGTCCAGGGGCCCCACACCATGTGTTGGCGCGCTTTGGGGGCTTCCCGCGCCACCAGGTGGTGTGGTGGCATGGTGGGTCCCCCTAGGTTTCCCCAGGTCCCTTCCCGCCTCATTTTCAACGTAACTTTTTAATATAATTTTTCTGAAATTTTTGGAGAAACTTTATTTTCGGGTCATTTCTAGAATTTTATAAATGACTATAATCCAGGAAAATGATTATGGAATGATGGAAGACAAAACCAGAAACAATTCTACAGAAGTTCTAAGACACTCCAATAAGCAAATAACTAGAGGAAACATTGGAATACATAGTGAAAACATAAATAACAACAGTAAACAAGGTGAAAACATGATTGTGGATGGTAAAAACATAAGTGAAATAAAGTAGCATGGTGAAAACATTGTGAAAATATAAGTAGGGAAAGTGAAAATATATTGAAAACATTCTTCTCTTCATTCAAAATCACTTTGTTAACAAGGTTGATCAAGTCTTCTTATCAAAACAATTTTTCATGAAACAAAAATTTGCATTTCACTAAATGATTATGTTACCTCAACCTTGATAGACATAGTCCCAATCGTGACAATTTCATATTATTTCTGTGGCATTGGAATAGGATAATAGAATTCTCCAATCTTGCTGGTGTCAGTATTTTCAATTGAATTTAGACCATATTTCCCATCACTCTTCTTGGGAAATAAACTATGTGTTATTTATCATTAACATTAAAAGTTACGTTTCCATGATTGCAATCAATAACAGCCCCTGAAGTGTTAAGAAAAGGTCTCCCAAGAATAATAAACGTATTATCATCTTTAAGCATTTCCAACACAACAAAGTCAGTTAATATCAAACAGTTATTAGCCACTTGAACAGGAACATTCTCAAATATACCAACATGAATAGCAGTAGATTTATCAGCCATTTGCAAAGATATATCATTTGGTATCAATTTTTCCAGGAGGAGTCTTTTATAAAGAGAGAAAGGCATTACACTAGCTCCTGCTCCTAAGTCACATAAAGCAGTTCTAACATAATTATTTTTAATGGAGCAAGTAATAGTGGGTATACCAGGATATCCAAGCTTCTTCTGGACCTTACCATTAAAAGAGTAATTAGCAAGCATAGTGGAAATTTACTCATTAGGAATCTTCCTTTTGTTAGAGACAATATATTTCATATATTTTGAATAAGGAGGCAATTTAATAGCATCAGTTACAGGAATTTGCAAAAACAAAGGTTTCATCCAATCATAGAACTTGTTATAATGGTATTCTTCCTTTGATTCATGTTTCTTATTAGGAAAAGGCATTGATTTTTGTACCTAAGGTTCCCTCTCATTACCATGTTTATTAGCAATGAAATCCTCTTTAGTGTATGATGTCTACGCACGCTTCTATTCTTGCAGACAGTGTTGGGCCTCCAAGTGCAGAGGTTTGTAGAACAACAACAAGTTTCCCTTAAAGGGATTACCCAAGGTTTATCAAACTCAGGGAGGAAGAGGTCAAATATATCCCTCTCAAGCAAACCTGCAATTATGATACAAGAAGTATCTTGTGTCCCCAAAACACATAATACAATTGTTAGTTGTATAGGTGCACTAGTTCGGCGAGAGAGTGAAATACAAGTAATATGGATGTTTATAAGTGATAATAGCAATCTGAAATAAAAATGGCAGCAAGAAAACATGTAGCAGAATTGATTGTAAACGGTGTTTCAATTCTTAGAAACAAGGCCTAGCGATCCTACTTTCACTAGTGAACACTCTCAACAATGATAACATAATTGAATGGATAAATGCCTCTCTTCACTACACTACTCCGAACCACTCTCCGGTCGGATAAGAAACACCAATTCATTGCGTAGGGCTATAACAACACTCCTCAAAGTCGCATTCCCATGTCTAGTTAACCCCACACTGTCAACATGAGCGCCCTAGAAGGTACTAGAAAAACACCACAATTTCATAGGGTCATCCAACACAAGATATAAATATCATCCTAAACCACACGGTGCCCACACTATCACCATTACACCATCATCAAAGTGTCTACGGAGATCTCATAACTAAACCACTTGAGTAGCATAACAGGTGAAGAGTAACATCTACTTATTCAACTAGATTACAAAGCTCACAATCACATAAAGATCACACCATGGGAGAGAGAGATGAAACACATAGCTACCGGTAGAGCCCTCAGCCCTGGGGAGAACTACTCCCTCCTCATCATGGGAGACAACAATGGCGATGAACATGGTGGTGGAGTCGATGGAGATGGCTCTGGGGGCACTTCCCCGTCCCAGCAGGGGTCCGGAACAGAGATTTCTGTCCCCCGAAACTTGTCGGCGGCGGCGGCGGAGCTATGGAAATTTTCATGGAAAAAAGGCTGATATCTTTAGGATTTATGCATCAGGGGCATATATAGGCGAAAGGGCGATGGCGGTGGGCGCCCGAGGGGCCCACACCACCTCTCAGTGCGGCCAGGGGCCCACCCGCGCGGAGGCATCCCTCTGGGTCTCTTCGGGACTCCATGGAACCTTCGGGAATTCTAAGACTCGCGGGCTTCGAATTTTCCAATTCCGAGAATATTTCCAGAACAACTTTTCTGAAACTAAAAACGGCGGAAAGCAGGAACTGGCTCTGTTGCATCTTGTCAATAGGTTAGTCCTGGGAAGTCGATAAAAATGACATATAGTGTAAGTAAAACATGTAGCATATGGCATGAAAACAACATGGAACATCAGAAATTAACGATATGTTTATGACGTATCAGTGTACTTTGCATTTTTAGTTTGCTTTTCAGGTTCAACTTCAATTTCTTTTTTATCAGAAGCATCACTCTTATCATTACCACTTTCAGTTTCAGCATCAGAGATAGATATACTAGTAGGATATTTAGCAGGTTCAGGAGATTCTATGACAATTTTATGTTTCTTCTTCTTATGAGTACTATTGTTTTTAGCTTGTTGAGAATCTTGTTCAATTATTTTAGGATGTTCCTTAGGAAACAAATGATCCTGAGTAGAAACACCACTTCTAGTGCTTATTTCATAAACATATTTTTCTCTAGAAGCATTACCTGGCAAATCTTTTTGCACCTTAGTGAGTTGATCAATTTGAGTTTGAACCATATGGAAATATTTAACAAGCATTTTAACATCATTATAGGTTCTCTCAGTAATACCATGCAAATTATCAATAGCTCTAGAATTCTCAACTAGATGATTCTTCATTCTCATATTAAAGTTATCTTTCTTAACAACATAATTATCAAATTTATCTAAGCATTTATCAGGTGGTTTAGAATAGGGAATATCCCTATTATCAAAATATTGGAGAGAGTGTACCTCAACTATGGATGGATGAGGAACTGTCTTACATAATTCTTCCATAGGTGGTAGATTCTTCACATCTTCAGATTTAATACCCTTCTCTTTAAGAGATTTCTTGGCTTCCCTCATCACTTCATCATTTAATTCAATCATTCCCCTCTTCTTTGGTGTTGGTGTTGGTATTGGTTCAGGTATAGTCCAATCATCATGATTCTTTCTTATCTTAGCCCATAATTCATCAGCTTCGTCTAGAGTTCTTTTCCTGAAAATACAACCAACACAACTATCCACGTATGTCCTAGATTCAACATTTAGTTCATTATAGAATATATCAAGGATTTCATTTTTAGCTAATTGATGTCCATGCCTAGCTCTAAGTAAAAAACATAATCTTGACCAAGATTCAGGTATTTTCTCTCCTTCAGTTTTCTTAAAGTTAAAGATTCTTTGCAAATAAGCATGTTGAGCACTAGCAGGAAAATATTTCTAAAATAAAGCATTAACCAACCCAATAGGAATATCAATAGATCCCGGAGACAAATTATTAAACCAAGTTTTATCTTCATCTTTTAATGAGAAAGGAAAAAAATTAGCAACAAAGTAGCTGCGCTTCTTAATATCATCAGAAAATAAACTACTAAAAGATGAGAGCTCATTTATATGTCCTACAACACTTTCATTTTTAGTACCACAAAAAGGTTCTCCCTCAACAATAGATATATAAGATAAATTTAGAGACAAATCATAATCCTTATCTCTAATGTTTATGGGAGATGTAGCAAACTTAGCATCAGGAGACAGTTTATACCTAACAACACATCTTGCAACAAGACTTTTAATAGCACTTGCACTAGTAGTGGCATGCCATTCTTCAATAAAGTCATCATCAAGTTTAATGTAAGTTTCCTCAAGATCATCACTAGGACTATATCTAGACTTTGGTGAATTAACAGGTGTACCAGTATTTTCATCAATAATTTCAGTGTTTTCAATTTGTTTATCTCTAGCAATTGTAGTATCTAGAAAAGGACCCAGTGAACTAGTCTCATCAAGCACGGTAGAAGCATCATCAAAATTATCAGAAGCATTTTTAGACTCAGCAGAAGTATCATCATGTGTAGCATGTGTATGTGGTGGTGTAAGAAGGTTACTCATTACAGATGGTGAATCAAGAGCAACAGAGGTGTTCAGAGTTGTACCTCTCCTTGTAGTGGATGGCAGTATGGAGACTTTCCCATCACGAGTTTTACCCATGATGAAAAATTTGCATCGAACAATATCACGTTCAAGGGAGCTTATAAATAAAGCTATTCTCCCCGGCAATGGCGCTAGAAAATAGTCTTGATGACCCACAAGTATAGGGGATCACAACAGTCTTCGAGGGAAGTAAAACCAAAATTATTGATTCGATACAAGGGGAGCCCAAGAATATTTATAAGCCTTAACAGATGAGTTGTCAATTCAACTGCACCTGGAAGTAGACTTGCTCGCAAAACTTTATCAGTAGCAACAGTTTTATAGTAGCAGCAGTAGTAAAATAACAACATGAGTAAAATAGAAACAACAGTAGCAATTTTTGGAAACAACAGGACTAAAATACTTTAGGCATAGAGACAGATGAATGGGCGTTGCATGGATAAGATTATTCATATAATAATCAAAACATGGGAAATTGTAGATAAATAATAATAAAGCATCCAAGCACTAGGTAACCATAGGCATGTGTTCCATATTTAGTCGTACGTGCTCGCAATGAGAAACTTGCACAACATCTTCTGTCCTACCAGCCCGTTGCAGCGGGGCCTCAAGGGAAACAACTAGTAATTAAGGTGCTCCTTTTAATAAAGCACCGGAGCAAAGCATTAACACTCCATGAACACATGTGATCCTCACATCATAGCCATCCCCTCCGGTTATCCCGATTATTGTCACTTTGGGGCCTCGGGTTCCGGACAACGACATGTGTAAACAACTTGCAGGTATGATCAAAACATAATTATCTTCATGAAACAATAACATGTTCAAATCTGACATCATGGCACTCAGGCTCTAGTGACAAGCATTAAGCATAACAAGTTGCAACAACGATAGATAGCATTAACAATGGATACTAGGCACTATGCCCTAACAATATGGCATTATTACATGAACAATCTCATCCAATCGCTACCATCCCTCTCAGCCTACATCAGGGAGTACTCACACATGGATGGGGGAATCATGGATGGTTTATGGATAAGTGGTGGCGATGACGATGGCGATGATCACCTCCGAATCCCCGTGTCGGCAGGGTGCCATAACAGGAACTTTTGATCCCTGAATTGGGTTTCGAGGTGGCGGCGGCGCTCTGGTATTTTTCTCTGGAATATGACGAACCCCCTCGGGTTTTTAGGTTACGGGGCTTATGTAGTCGAAAGGTGAGACCGAGGGGGCGCTCGAGGCGGCCACACCATGTGGTGGCGCGGCCTAGGGAGGGGGGCGCCAGCAGGTGGTGTTGGCCCCTCCTGGCCCCTCTCCGGCTCATCTTGTGGCTCCGGGGATCTTCGAGTAAAGTAAGAACTTCGGGATATTTTCCGGGCATTTTCTTGAAATTTATTTTCTGCACAAAAAACGAGACACCAGGGTAATTCTGCTGAAAACAGCGCTAGTTCGTGTTAGTTGCATTCAAAACTCACAAGTTTAGAATAAAACAACAACATAAGTGTTCAGAAACGTAGATACATTTTGGACGTATCAGCATCCACAACTTAATTGGAGGCTCTCGAGGTCACCACAATCTTGGGGAACGCATCCAAAACTTAATTGGAGGCTCCCAAGAACATCAAAGAGTCGTCTAGGGTCCAAGAACCAAGAGTAACAAGTTCACAAATCTTCACTTCCACGAGTCCCCCGTATTGAGAGCAAACCGATGCAACAAATGCAAATTGGCACAAGTGCTCAAATCCTTCACTCTCAAATTCAAAGAAAGGGACAAATTATTATGGGGGAATAAGAGAGGAAGAACAAAGGAGGATAAACACCAAGAACGCCAAGATCAATCTCTACCAGGTTCCCTTCACATAGAGGAGGGATGGATTGGTGGAAATGTAGATCTAGATGTCCTCTCACTTTTCCCTCAAAGATATGCAAGAATCACGGGAGGAATAGAGAGAGCAGCTAGCTTTCCAAGATCAACAATGATGGGAGAGAGGGGTAAATGTGCTTGGCAAAGTTTTTCTCTTTGGGGAAGAAAGGGGCATTTTATAGGTCCCCACAAAAGAAACTATTGCCAATAACACCGGAGACTCCGGTTTAAAGTCTAGAGACTCTGACCTCAAAGATTTCAAACAATTTTTGCAGGGGCCAAAACTTTGCCAAAAGTACGGAGACTCCAGCAACTTTCCAGAGTGGAGATAATAGGTGACAAGGCAGGAATTTGGCGCTGGGAAATCCTTAGGCCGGAGACTCCAGCCTTAGCAGACCGGATATTCTGGCCAGGCCGAAGACTCCGCCAAGTCTCCGCCAAGTTTCCACATAGGCTCCAGTACAATATACATTGTGTCCTTCTTTGAATTAAATCCCGAGTCCGGAGACTCTGGCCTAGGGACACCGGAGCCTTCGGTCTGTTTATAACAGCCACTCAGCAAATCCTGAAACGCCATAACTTTTGCAAATGAAGTCCGAATAAGGTGAAACCAATTTTGTTGGAAAACCATGATATCTCAAAGTATAGAAAAGTTACCACAATTGGGAAGGTGTGGCACCTTTCTCAAAGACGAACCGGTAATATTTCACCACCGAAAACGCAACAAGTTATTTTTACGAAATCCGTTTTTGATAAACCTTGGCTTGTCATGAAGATCACGACAAGCACCAAAACCCCATATATGTAAAAGCCAAATAAGAACCAAGAAGATGATATGCGAAGTATGCAAAGGCTTGAGATATCCACAAAGATGCGATCAAGTTACTCACTTGAGAGCCCCTCTTGATAGTACGACTATCGATCCTATAACCCTGTCTCCCAAAAGCATGAGACCAATAAAATAGAGAACCTATCAAGATCATACCTTTTCCTTGAGATTCCACTTGATCTAGATGATGCCGATCTTGACTCTCTTAAGTTGGATCTCCTTTCTTGATCGGGCTTGGTAGCACATGCTCCACTTGATGAAGACTTGCAAATTTCTTCCCCGTACACCACTAAGGGAGAGACCCTTTTTGGAAACTCTTCATATGGATACTATCTCCAAATGGGTGTCAAGGACCAAGCATAGGATTTCTTCGAGACACTTATCTCGAGCTTCCACTTCTCAAGCTTGATGACGAACACCACTTTGACGTCATCGACAATGGGCTATATGAAATCTTCCTTTTGATGCACGCCCATGGAAAGATACCTAACCACACATGGAAATACCACACAAAAACATATCATGGTTTAGTTCACAAAGCTATATTGACACTTTCTTACCATACCACAAGATACATAATTTCACTTGGTACATCTTTTAGCTTTGTGTGTTGATCAGAAGCTTGATCAATCTTGTATCTTTTCTTGTTTCTACATTTGATGATGTCTTGAAGATAATCATGAAATATCACCTAAACCTTTTCGTAAAGACATACTTGCAATATTCTCAACTCTATACATGACCATTCTTCGTATAAATCCTTGAATATAACAATGGTCATCATGTAAGCTTCTAGAGTCCAACACATGAACTCCACTCTTTCCCATGGACAAGATCTATTAGGATATATCAATGCAAATATTAGTATATAAGGATTGTCATTAATTACCAAAACCACACATGGGGCACCATGCACTTTCACCTTCACAATCTTCCTTCCTGCCTGGTAGAAATATTTTGGAGGGAGTTGTCGTTCTACATGAAACTATCCATGAACTTAATAGAAAGAAAATGGATGGGGTACTTTTCAAAATTGATTTTGAAAAGGCTTATGATAAAGTTAATTGGTCTTTGCTCCAATAGACTCTTCGTATGAAAGGCTTTTCACCTAAGTGGTGTGAATGGGTGGCGAGCTTTGTTCATGGGGGCAGTGTAGGCACAGAGATAGATGAACAAGCGTTGCATGAATAAGATAAATCATGTAATAGTCATAACACATGGCACAATACAAAAAGTAATAAAGCATTCAGACATCAATCAAGCATAGGAATTTATTCCATATATAATTATACATTCTTGCAATAAGAACATGCACACCATCTTTTGTTCTACCATTTCATTTCAGCGGGGCCAATAAAGGAACTTATGGTAATTAAGATTCTCCTTTTCGAAGCACCAGAGTAAAGCATTAACACTCAATGATTACATGTGATCCTTAAATTATAGCCACCCCCTCTGATATCCCAACCTGACACCATGGGGTCTCTGGTTCCGTACAATAACAGGTGCATCCAACTTGTAGATATAGCCCAAAAAAACGATTACATTCATGAAAACGTAACATATGTTCAAATATGAAATCATGCCACTCGGGCCCTAAGTAACAAACATTGAGAACAACACGTTGCAACAACGATGACTAACACTAATAGTGGATACTAGGCATCTTGGGTTAATAATCTGAAATCTATTACATGAGTGATCTCGTATAATCCCTACCATCCCATTTGTGTACAACAGGGAATTACTCACACATGGATATGGAGATCATGATTGGTTGATGGAGAGGCGTTGTTGTTGTCACTCATATGATCTCCCATCTTCAGAGGCCCGAATCAGCCTCCTGATTAGCTCTTCGAGGAAGAATGGATGGTCCTGATAGCTCCATGTCGTGAAACAAATAAGTGGTTGTGGGCTTTCGATTTTTTGCTGAAGGAAAGACTTTAATCCGAAGGGGAGCGGATGCGGTGGCCAGGGGGCACACCCGCGTTCAAGGCCTTGCCAAGGGTGGACCCATGAGGCCACCTGGTGGCACCCCTCGGGTACCCTTTTGGCTCCGTTGCTCTTTTCGCCCAAAAGATTTTTTTATATGTTTTTCCAGAATTTTCTGCGAAACTTTATTTTTGCACAAAAACAAGACACACTGCAATCTGCTGAAAACAATGAAAATCCATGTTAGTCCAATTCAAATAATGATATTTAGAGGCAAAACAGTAGCAAAAGTGTTTGGAAAATTAGATACGTTTGGAACATATCAGGGCGGAAAAAATACACCACGTCGCCGATATGTTTTCATCCTGGGGACAGATGCTCCTATGTAGCAGTGGCGCGTAAATGCCGTGTGCAAGCCGCTGGTGCATCATTCGCGGTGACGTACCTAAATTTTGCACGACATTAATATTAGTGGTGGCATGTTTCAAGCTGGAGTGCCACTTAATGCAAGTTCCCGAAATGGGTATTTCCTACTAGTGGAGGTGTGGAAGGAAATAAATTATCACGTTTTTGGCAACAAATCAATGACCATAACAATGCTTGTGGAGAAGATAAGGACTACAATGTGGTGCCTAGCCGGGCAAAAGCTCTACGTATTTTAATACCGCGAGAGTAGATTTTGTTTGAGGTTATTGTTGCTTTTGGCAATGGCTTGCATTGTAAACCTTCTAAACATTTCTATTTAATTAATGAAAATAGCAACAAAAATAACTTGTTTGAAAAAATGCAGTTATATATCGGCTAAAACTATGGTAAAATAATATTTTCCAAACACCAGGTAGTTTTGCTTAAACTTTTGTTTCAAGAGAACAAAGTTTTCCTTGGCCAGCCCGATATTTGAAATCCTTTGGCAGTCAAGTCTTTTGCCGGGTGCTGGTTTTACCGCCCACACAACCAAGAAAAATAGGAAGAGTACTTATATGCATAATTAGATGATAACTAGTAGGTTGAGATTTGAGACGACCTTTCTTATCATGTACTCACGCAAGTGCAGTGTTTGTACTCCTAGCTCCAGGTTGCTCTTTACTTTGAATAATTCGAAAGTCATATTTTAGAGTTTTAAGAAAAAATGGAAAATCATGGATGTAGATGATGTTGTATTCTATCAACTGTAAAATCTCAACTAAAAAATGTCATATTTTGGGCTGTGTAAAAGAATAAAAATCTGAATCGGAAAGTAGTTAACGGTGCAAAATTTCAACTCTCCAAAATCTGACAATTTTATTTTATTTTTTTGTAGTCCAGAATATGTATTATTTTGAGTTGAGATTTTGCACGTTGGTAGAATGCAACATTATCTACATCCATGAAGTTTTTCAGACATTTTTAAAACTTCAATGTGATTTTCAAAATTTGAAAATATAGAGCTATGTCTAGCTCGGGGCCTCGGGCTCTGTTTTGACTTTCCCGTAGTCAGAGTGCGGGGTTTGTACTCCAAAGCTCCAGTTAACTATTTACTTTGAATTTTTTGGAAGTCATATTTACAAGTTTTAAAAATCTGATCAAAATCATGCACATAAATTATGTTGTGTATTCTATAGATGTGCAAAATCTCAACTAAAAATATGGTCTATTTCAGAACTAGAAAGGAAAGATCATGGATTGATGTACTGACGTAACTGTTCCTAGCAAGCTAGGTAGGGAGATAGGGGCTAGTGTAGGATCATGTCTATCTGACCTGGTGAAGCGTTCATACCATAAAAGGATGATAGAAAGGGACAGTCAGCTAGCCAACAAATTAAGCCATAAACAATCAAACTAACATGATTCAGACATATATAGTTTATAGTTTTCAAACTAGAAAGAAAAGACATGATTAATTCCTAGAAACACATTCTAAGTATAGTCAGCCAGTCAACGATGGTCCAGCTTGTTGATCCCTCTGCTGTTGCCATATCTGCACACACACACACAATAAATTTTGTACTGCATACGAACGTATACATGGCGAAACAAAATTCATGGATCCACGTTGATTAGGTAGCTAAGTCCTCCATACAAAGCACCCCATGTATGTAAGAGTAGGAGTATAGATAGTCATAGTAGCTCCAATTTGTCTAAATCTATATACACACAGATCGTTGTGGGAGGAGCTTTCATTTCCATCTCCATCAGCATCAGGATGAGAAGCGAGAAATGAAAAATCTCGGTCCCAAGATACATATAAATATCTGTATATATGTCCTTGTCATCGTTGATACATATATCAATGTCGTTATTAATTGTGATCAAGGGACCGGGAAACGTGATGATCGGGCGAGATTGATTGTTTCGATCGCGCGCGTGACGTGATTTATATCTTAATTATTATCTTGCATGCGTATCGTTCACACTAGTCGGTCGTAGCGCGTGCTAGAGGCTTGTAAGTCCACCTTGCATTAAGACCTGCATTTTTGACAGCTCTCTCCGCTCTTAGACTAGTCATAGTGGGGAGTATCATATAAAAGTATCATGCATATGATACTAATATATAATACTACATCCCTAATGCATAGTATCATATAGGAGTATCATAATCACCTTCTATTTATTATTTTGTAGAATCTCAATGCAAATATGTGTACAAGATTTATTTCTCATTAATTTTTTTAGTTTTGCGTGTCACGATACGGTATCTACCTATGTTACTCTAGTCTCCTCTCTCTTCCTTAATTGCATGCCACATCAGATTTTTTTGTGGGACCAAGTTGCATGATACTACCTATGATACCACCACTATGGCTAGTCTTACGGACAGCATCTCCTAAAGGCACATTTCTAGCAGTCCGGAGAGAATAGACACCAAAAAAGTAAACTGTAAAACAACATATTTCTGAATATTCATTTTTTCCTCTTCCTAGCATTTGTACTTCCGCGGAACCAAATCGGTCGGCGGCGATGAAACTCCCATGCGTGTGCCTGGAAGCCCCATGACCAGTCGAGTCAGACAACTCGTACGAAGCCCCCGGTGATGGCCCAAAGTAGGCAGATCAGCCACGCGCGAAGCCCTTCCCCTCCCGACAGCCCGAACCCCCCCCTCCCCCCCCAAAGGCTAGCTCTCTGCCGCCGCGAGCAGCTGGACAACGGGCGAAGCCCCCGCGAGCTGCTGACGAAGCTCCCGCGGCCGACTATGATGCACATACGGCGGAGACGTGACAAATCGACGGTTGGATCTTTGGGAACACACGGCGGCTATACTGCCCTACAAACTATGAACATAGAGATTGGAGGCTCGCATTTTTTGTGGCCTCTATAACGTTTACGGGTCCGCAAACTTTTACGGTCTCTGCTCTGGACAAAAAAGACCCAAAACGTAAACCCGCCGAAGTTTTACATGTTTTGGCCTTTTTACGGGTTCTGCTAGAGATGCTCTAAGTCCATGTGCGTACCTAGGATCTGAATATTCGCATTGAAATGCCAAATTAGGGCTCATTTGATTCATAATATAGGAAAAATATAGCAATAGTAATTTTGTAGCATTTGTATGCCATGGCTAAATGAATCCCAAAAAGATCAATTTAGTTTGATCGTGTGAATGAATTTTTCTATGAGGTACTGATGTTTTGGATCTCATGTTCTTCTAAACTATTTATAAAATAGGAAACATGTTTCGGATACATTAAATCACACGCGTTAAATAGGAGACCAAGGGCTCAGATTGTTCCAATATGTTGAGCAACACATCCCACCATACCGGTTCGTTCCTTTCCTTTTCGAAGCAAAAAGAAAGTCAACCCGATTAAAACAGTGTCGCGGACTACAAAACCACCCTCCCGCGGCACTCTCCCGCCGCCAGCCAGGCTCCTCCCGCAGGGAGCGTGCCCGATGACCCAAAACGACGCGTCGCCGGCCGGAATCCATCCCCGCCAGCGTCCGACGCTGGTCGTGCCCGTCCGTGATGATTCCTTGGTGTCGTTTCTCCTCCGCATTTGCCTCTCCCTCCTCATATCCCTTCTCCCCCATCTCCTCCTTCTTCTTCCCCTCCTCCCGCCATTGTCGACACCTCATCTTCCTGGTCCTCGCCGTCGAGGTAATCCTCCCAGGTTCCATGCATCGACGCCATCATGACCATCAACCTGAACTCCAACAGCCATCAATCTGACCACCCTCATCTTTCCCACCCTCACCATACCACCTATCAGCTTCAAGGTGACCTATCGGTTCTCTTCGTGCGCTTCCGTGTTTTGAAGTTCCGTCAATCTACGCGCCGCCATAAGTTGCCGCTCGGGTTGGTAGCTGGTGAAGAATGTGGTGACCATTTGTCACGCATTGCCGCCAATCTATACATAGCGCTTTGGCCACTCTAGTTCTTCACATTCTTGTGCTTCCACTCGTCCTCCTCCGCTAGTCCACGGGCTCGTCGATGTTATGCTGCGCCTGATATTTTTTGTTCCTTTCCATCTGGTTCGTCGAGTATTTACACTCGGAAAATGAGTACGCATCATCGAACATTTTCCTTCATGTCTCTTGACGAGTGCGATTTTTGCTGAGTTCTGAGGTTGACATTCGGTACATAGCTTATTGCCAAGTGGCACGTATGGACACTCGACAAGCTCCTCGTTTTGAGTGTCGTATGGTAGTGTTACACTCGGCATACCACATTATTTGAATTCCGTAGTGACTAATTCCTCCCTCCCTCCTCAAATAAGTTTACTTCTAGCATTTGTGCTAAGTCAAACTTTTTAAAATTTGACCAACTATATAGAAAATAGTAGCAACATATATAATATGAAATTGGTATATTATAAAACTATATTTGATATTAATTTTATGTCATAAATATTGTATTTTTATAAAATTGGTTGAACATGACTTAGTATAAAAGATAGAGGTTCACTTATTTGAGAAACGGAGGATATGCCTAGCTATAGAAAGCAACAAACCAAGCTAGATGTTCCTTTTGTTCTTTCGATTTGCAGCGTGTGGCTCCAAAAGTCAACTTTTGTGGTTTGTCTCATTAATTTTTTAGACTGATTCACGCTTGCGGCCAAAAAAGAGTGCACAGTTGCTAGCTCGCTAGTACCTTACGTGGTTGCAGACTCGCAGTTAGCTAAACTCCAGCTAGCTAGCTGCAATGCTTTGACTGAGTTGACTACCCATGTATGTATGCGCATATACAGTATAGACCCGACACGGGTCTCCTTTGACCTTTCTTCCGAGCTTCTCCGTACACATGTTTTTAGTGGAGTTCATGAGACCGCATGCATTGTATTTTTTGTCTACATTGCAGTTAATGACATGCCAACCTAGTGAGGGACTGACACAGTTGCGGCCACGTAGAATTTCTCTTTAATTTGCGTGTGAATTCCATTTTTTACCTTACATTTGCGTATTTATGACACTCATTACCCATTTATTAAGGCAAAATCATAAATACATCACATACAAAAAAATATAGTAACATGGTTTTATCCTATTTTAGCGTTCATTATGATTTCTTAGAATACACCGGCTTTATAAGACCACGTGGCGTGTCAAACTATGTAAAAGATCAGAGCAACGATGCCGACGATAATGTCTAGTTTTCTCTTATCCATATGTTCAATTCCTTATCGATGTCATGAGATTTTTTAGTCTCAATCATCGTCTCACACCTTGCCCAACAAAGATACATCGGAAAAAAGCAACCACTGTTTCTAAAATAGATAGTAATCAACATGATTTTTCGCTAGATGAGATAATTAGTATCATAAATAATCTGCGGACACACGTACGTAACAACTAGCTCCAGAGCATGCATGATTGAATGTAAAAAAGTTATATTCCTAGGATGGATGGAGCAGCAAGAATGCACAAACGAGAAGTAAACCGAGCCAATCCGTGTAATTGTCCACGTGTGTGTACGTGCGCGCTAGAAAGAGAGGATGAGTAGAAACATCGCATCTAGACATATAGTCAAGCCAGCTAGCGCATCCCATCACAAACATTTTGTGCCTTAAAAATATACACACTAATACGCTTAGGGCGTGTTTGGTAGCCTAGGGGAGGCCTAGCCAGGCCCATGGGGTGCAGAGCCGGTCAATCCATTTGGTTCCATGCGACTAAATTTTTGGCCCGCATGATGCTCAAAGCAGTGCTCAGTCAGCCCCGTTGGAAACCGCCGAATCGGCAGTTTTCGTGGAGCCAGATCTGACGGCTGCAAAAATCTCTCCATGCATGTTAGCTCGTGTTGACTTTTGGTCCGATCACTCTCCCTAATGGTGTTTAGCTCCTGTTTAGCTAGTCTCTTTTAATCAACGCCATGGGATGTGTTTGGGAAAAGGATGGACAAAGTGGAGACGGACTGGTTTCGACCATGGGAGGAGTTTGGAGGTGGGGATTGGAGAGAGTATGAGGAAGAAGGAGAGGTGGACTGGATTCGGCCATGGGAGGAGCTTAGAGGTGGAGATTGAAGAGAAGATGAGGAGGAAGAAGAAGAGGTGGACTCCATGAGAGTAGCTTGGTGGTGGGGATTGGAGAGAGGACGAGGAAGGAGAGGTGGACTGGTTCGGCCATTGGAGAAGCTTGGAGGTGGGGATTGGAGAGAGAGGATGAGGAAGAAGGAGAGGTGGACTGGATTCGGCCATAGGAGGAGGTTGGATGTTGGGATTGGAGAGAGGATGAGGAAGAATAAGAAGAGGTGAACTCCATGAGAGGAGCTTGGAGGTGGGGTGGCTCACGGGTGGGGATTAGAGAGAGCATGGAGGAAAAGGAGAGGTGGACTCCATGAGAGGAGTTTGGAGGTGGGGTGGCTCACGAGTGGGGATTTGAGAGAGCATGGAGGAAGAAGTAGAGGTAGACTAATCAACACCTATCAATGTGCTAATAAGTGAGACTAATCAACACCCAAAAGAAGATGTAGCAACCAAACAACGTGCCAAAAGTTTGCCCTTTTCTGGATGCATGCCACCAAACAACACGCACCTAACGTATGTGTTCCGAATGCGCTGGGGCAGCCCCTGCAAGACCTGCCCAGCCAGCCCAAAATGGGTGCAGGCTACGAAACGCGCCCTTATTGGTTAGACTTTCGGTAGCCTGGCTAGAGTAAGGCCGTCTCCAACGGACCGACTGGACACATCAATTTCTTTTCGTGGTGATAGAAAATATAGCCCATGGTAGCGGGTACATTTTATTTTTCAGACATTTATCTGTTTTTCTGTCTGTGTGGATCCATTTCGGCTTAAATTTGGTCCAACTTTGCGTTCGCTTCGGACCAGCGCATATAGCTACCGTGTCCCCCGTGTCCACGCCCTGATCCTGAATGTCATCCTCTTCCAACGGCTATCTACTTTATTTACCGTAGATGGTGGAGCTCTTTAAATGGGCACCGACGGGCCAAAGGCTAACTCATCCAAACCCTTGCTCCGGCATACCTCGTCTATCCACGGCCGCCACCTTCTCTCGTAGATCCGACCGAAGAAATGGATCTGTCATCACCGCCACAGCATCTCATGGAACAGATCGAAGGCACGCGGCGGAGCGTGCTTCGGTGCCATTGTGGGAGCTTCTCACGCCGCATGGTCTTCAGTTCGGCGAGGTCCGGCGTCACTCTGCAACCGACAAGGCATCCGCTGCCGGAGCAGGTGAGAAGGACCATGGAGGCGGATCCGCTCCTCTTCGATGAAGAGGTCGTGGTAGGCTCTACAGCTGCGGCCACCGCCCCGCTCCCGCCACACCTAATAATGTTTCCTAAGAACTCACTAACACAATAGTTCACATGGGACAATAGCAAAGGCATTTTATTTCAAAACTTCACAAGGAAGTGTATTACAAGAATTACAGAGCAGTGCAAGGGAAGGCACTGAAGAAAGCTAAATAAATCATTCAATGATTTCCAAGGCTAGCCACTAGGGAACACATATGAACCATGGGGGGTTGCAGAACAGCCAAACCCAACCCAAATAATGCATATCACAAGATCTAAACCATTCACATGCACAGTTGACTAAAGAGGGGGCTAATCAACCTCAAAGGACAATGTAGATAAAGGAAAAGCAATTCTACACTATATTAGGCCATTGAAGTACCCTACATCAAGATAGCATCCAATTACACTAAGAAACTGATAGAGATTTAGTTACACGAAGCACAAGGACACCGACATAAAGTTTCATAAACTACCAAGACCAAAATCAAGTTCCCTAAGGATTCTGCTGCAACTAAACACCTAAATAGCTATGGATAACAAGTTTAGGAACTAGTATCTCTACTGAAGCAAGCTACGAAGCACTGAAGTTTAGAAGATTCAGTTAAGGAACAGGAGAAGCCCTAGCTATAGAAACATGCTAGAGAGCAAGGAGGAAGAGAGTGAGAGGAAGGGGAGACGTATCCGGCAAGCTCGTTGAAGATAGAGGCGATGCAATGGCAAGTCGACGCAGTGAAACAACACTGTGGCCATGTGAGGCCATGGAAACACCCACCGCTGGAGCAGCAACGGATACCATCCAGAGCCAGTACAACAACGTCATGAAACAGTCGTAGCAACGCCAGCACCAGCCCAAAGATAAGGCTATCATGGCGGAGCCATGAATCGCGACGAGTACCAAAACCCTAGCACGAGGTGTTGCATGAGGTTAGGACTGGGGAAGACACCCATATTGAAATGGATAGTATGGTAGAGGAGAGAGATGAGCAAATTGCGGCCTATGGCGGCGGCTGAGGTGGCCGGAGCAGTGCGGCTAATGGCTGGGAGAGTTTGATATAACCAAAAATCATCTAAAAATATTTCAAACACTCATAAAAATATAAGTATTTTTTATAAAATATTTGTTTTGAGTTTTGAAAACATTTTCAGATCCTTAAGTAGAAATGATTGGAATTGTTTTATAAAAATCACTTTCTTAAAATATATTATGGGAAAATGATTATAGAAGTTCAACTATAAGGACAATACGAATTTCAATTCATGACACATCAATCGTCATTATAAATATTTGTGAAACCATTAATCCCATTAATTTGGGGGAAATTGTTCAAAAGGACTTCAAATCGATTTTTGGGGGAATTAAAAAAGGGCATATCATCATATGCATATTAGTATGAAATTTTTATCTTAAACATTGTATTATCAGACAATGGTGCTTATTTTCAGAACCAAAAGTTCGCGAGTCACTCAAAACTTTAGACTGCAGTTTATCTCAATCACAAGGCAAATTCATTCTTGCATGTCCGTTGAAAATACGATTTTGAAAACATTTATAACGTATGTACTTACATTCAAAAGAAAAATCTTATTTCTGAATGATTGATTGGCTGGTGGTGGAACCACATACTGATGTTGTGTTGTAGGTTCCATCGTCCGGGAAAGTTAGGATTAATAATAATTGTTTTGCGATTTGTCGAGCGTCATATTTACGTGTCAACCAAAGTTTATGGTATGGGCCCGAGGGTAATAAGTAACTTCATTCTTATCACATATTATCGGATATGCTACCTGGCTGGGTTTTGGATACGACCAACTTGCGTGGGAGCGTCGTTTAAACTTCCACCAGCTGATCCGATGAAGGTAGATGTGCCTCGGTTCGGGTGACAGAGATAGATCGGGGCCCTCATTGTGCCAAGGATATGATCTTTCACGACAAGGGTGAATGTGTGGGGTTGAAGGATAGTCAAACTGTATCCAAGAACTTCAGACTGGACAAACCACACCGTGGAGTGTAAAATTGTATCAAAACTAATGCTACATTTGGGAAGTGGCGCACCTATGCAGAGTGTATCAAATTGAAATTGTGGCGGCTACATCCGTGTTCACGGAAGGAACTATGTTTACGACGGGAAAGAAATCTTAACTGATTCTTAAACCCGTTAGGGCCGAGGAACATAGTTTTTGAACTAAAATAAATCTTTTGAAGAAACATTTTTTAAAACTTGAATCGTACCTACGACCATTGGTCAGGGCATTAGTCATTGCACAAAAACCCAAAACCTAGTTTTCTACTTACCTGAACTTGTTGAGTACCGCTCGTTACTTAACCCTTCTATTGATCCCTTTCTTAGACTTTCAGGAGGGCAACAATGACGTCAATGATCAAAACACTAAAGGCCAGGAGATCTACTATGAAGCACCAGATTTGTCCGAAGGATTCGAAGGAGTCGAATACATCATCGCGTGCGAAACGAACGCTAGTGGAGAAGAGGAATCATGGGAGTAATTGAAGCGACTCTAGAGTAATATTAGAAGGGAATCTAGTCGATCAGCTCTATGATCTAAGTTGTTGAGCTATCATGGTTCTCAATTTTCTTTTACGCCGGTCAACTATCTCAAATTGACTTTGCATGGTTTGATCTTTCTCAGATGACTGAGGAATGGGTTGATGAGTTTATGCAGTTTTTTCTATCAATAGTAAGTGATTTGAACTAATGGACCCACAATGTTTCTATTGTACTACTCTAAGGGATGTAATATTTATGGAGAAGGACTTCCTTAGGTGTTATGTCAATGACTTGTGCAATACACGTGTAGTGGTGTAATGGATCGCTGCACAACAAGTTCATGCCCGAATGGAATTGACACTACAAGTTCGTCAAGACCGAAGTCCAATAGGGCAGCAGGAATCTCCGCCTGCCCCACTATTGGTGCATGAACCGACAGCTCCTTTCCACCACCAGAGATATACATCGACGATGTGGAGTCTAGATTAGGTTTTTTTTCCTAGGTAAAAATTCCATTTGTGGCCCGCCCTCTATCTATTAATGAAAAAAAGATACTTTTCTAGCATGTTATTAAAAATGAATAGAAAAACCAAATGGTTCGGCGTTGGCTGCAGTAGGCTAGGAGGTGAACATGGCCAGACAATTGATGTCCACCCCGCGACCCAGGCGGACCAAAAAGGGACATAATCAATGTCCAAATGGGTTGGCGCGTCTAAGATGGCCTAACTTTTTTGCGGATACATATACTAGATCTATATGAATAGAAGGAGTATTTTTTTATGAAACTACTTTGCATTCGACATTCTGGCTCTAATACTCATCCCACGCTTGAATCTGTCGGTCTACATTGACTAGCTCATGCAGCTGAAGGGACATTGTTTACTCTCGGACAAACATCATATAGAATTCTTCGGATGCATATCATCACTCTTTTTAATGAAATTTCACTTTTTACCCTTTAGTTGTGTATTTTTACATGAATTACATATCTAGTGAAAAGTCCAAACTACCCCATGTACGAAATTTTAGATCCTCTCATGCATGTCCATTAGTTAATGTGTAATGTTATGATCGATGATATCGGGAATATGATGAGGAACACGATCATCGACGGTGCCATCCGAGCTTTACACATTGTTGTCATGTCACATTGATCTAACATGCCGGTCCTATCTAAAAGAACCGGCCAAATGCTAAAATAGGGTGAAACCGGGTTCATTATTTTTTGGATGCGCACTCGTTAAATTTTTCACTAGATAGGTTAATGTGTGAAGAGCGGAATTCACTAGATTTTGTTACTACTTTATCTGTATATATTTTAATTTTGTCACTCAAGCCCATTTTACAGTGGCCTCTCCGGTACTGGTTCTGCATTCATCACCATGTGGTGTTCCTACCTCGCCATCACATATGGAAAAGGAAAAAAAACGTAGAAGAGAAAGTGTTAGTAAAAATATATTTGTAAGTGCAGCTAGAGATCAACAGAAGTGCTAAATAAGACGAAATATTGCTGCCAAATTCATTCTTATGAGGTCTCTTTGATTCGCACGATGCATAAAACACGCGATAGGAAAACACAGAAATAGAATACGTTTGTATTTGCAGATTTAAGGATCGAGAAAAGATAAAAAAATGTGAAAGTGGATGTTTGGTTCCTAGGAATAAGAACAACACATGAAACCTAAAATATATAATCAAATCAGGATTAACAAAAATTTAAAAGTAGAATTCATATTAGTCCTAAGAGCATCTCTCACCCCTCCCCAACGCCTTTGGGACCACTTGTTTGCACCAGCGAAGCCGAATTTTTCCCAGCCACACCCCCGGTGCCCTCCAGGATCTTTTTTTTTTGCGCCGGCGACCCCAAGCCAAACCCAGGGCACCTGGGGGACTGACGGAAGAAACGCCCAATCATGTCCCTCCACATCCTTTTTTTAGGCCCACGCCAAATGTTTGTGAGATACTTTTTTGTTTGGGGTGGCAACGGCTGGGATGGTGTCCTCCCAAAACAGCAAGTAGCGCCGACATTTGTGTTTTGCACCCCTAGGACACCACCTTTTTGCCAAGTTTTTTTTCCTGGGGGCTGCAACAGCTGAACATGCTCTAAGAACTTGACTAGTAGAATTCGTACTAGTCCCTCATTCACGTCCTCCCACAGATGGGCCTCGGCCCAATATGTTAGATGGGCGGTGGCCCTACATAAAATTCGCATTTTGGCCCGAGAAACTGGATGTCAATGACTATGTTCGGTTCGTTGTCCATCCATAATCAGAATCCCCCAAATTCACGAAATGGAATCCCTAATTCAATGACTATGGTTTTTACCTTCGCCCTATGCAGCATGCGAGGGGACATGGCCTCTCTCGTTTGTCGTACTCCTCCCTCGGAGCCTGAGACGAAGCTGGAGCTGGAGGTCGACCGGGAGCGCTCTCCCAACTACTCCACCAAGATCAACGCCTAGCCCGCTCCCCCTCTTTCTACCCCTCACCAAGACGAAGCTAGAACTAGAGAGGGATCCATAATCTCTTGGAGGACAAGATGGTGGTGGATAAAAGGGAACGACAAAGTCTAGAGGGGAGGAGGATAGAAAGGTGTCGATGTTGGTCTGGGCAGCGGACATCCCAGCGGCGTGGCGCGTAATCCAGCTCTCGTACGAGGCCGACGGAAAGCGCCTAGCACTCGCGCTCAAGAAGGTACATCATCCATCTTGCGATGAATGCTTTAATTCCTTTTCTGTTCAATTTGTAAGTTGTAACCAAGTTGTAACCGCTGATAGTAAATACTTCTTATTCTAAACTGCAGTCTTATTCATGGTATGCAACCCTTGATTGATATAGACAAAACAGAGCTGATCGTGGTAGATGCATGACCAGGTTAACCATTGAAAAGTTCTACACTATTTTATAATACATTGTAAATTTAGCACTTAAGTCATTCCAAATTTAAAAAAATAGAACAAATCTCAGCATTGAGCTAGCATACTTATATGAAAGTAAAATATGATAATAGTACAGATTCACTAAAACGGTTAGACATTGTACTGAAAATAATTCACAAAGATAGGTTCATATGACAAATACTACTCCTTGCAAACTAGTTCTCTAGTTTACCTAGTCACCAGATAAGTACAGTAGCACTGCTCATGGTTTTAAAGGACTAGGATATTGGGACGCTGAAAATTACTTCATTTCATCATGTTTAACTGAATCCATCAAATAGGCTGTAATTACTATTTGGTCACGTCGCAGAATTTAAAAAATTTCATCCTACGTAACACACATGAACTACTATGCAGATAAAGGCGTGGATAGATCTGATCGTTAACGACACAAAGTGCAGAAGGAGTGTCGATGACGATGTCAGCGAAGCCTCATGAAGATTCCCGCGGCTAAGCTTAGCGGTTGGACTATTGCCGATTCACCGCCACCTTCTGGATCCAGTAGAGTGAGGTTATCACGTGTTACCCCTCTGAGAGTTCGCGCACATAGGTCCTTCAAAGTTCTGCAGTGCTTCGTCGTCCAGTACTAGGCACCGCAGGTTCACATTGAGGTGAAGAGATCCCAACACATGAGAGAGAGAGGGAGAGAGATTAGAGCTAGATCTAATCGAGAGATTGTCATCATCTCCCAAGTAGAAGAAGCCCTGAACCAATTAGAGGGTCTCTAATCAGAAGCTCAAATCCAATTAGAGATGTTCTAATTAGAGACTCTAATCCAATTAGAGAGGTTCTAATTAGAGGCTCTAATCCAATTAGAGAGGTTCTAATTAGAGGCTCTAATTCAATTAGAGGTTATCTAATTGGAGTCTCTAATAGAGAGAGAGAGAGAGAGCGAGAGAGAAAGAGAGAGAGAAAAGCCCGAAGGCCAATTAGATGTCCTTGCAACGAGGGAGGGTTGGGATTGTATAGAGGGACAAAGGAGGGCATCTGCCTTGGGGAGAGGTCGGTTTGTTATCCCCTCCCTTGGCCGCACCAAGTCCCTTAGGGGGATTCGGATTGGACTCCTAAATGGAGTCCAACTCTCCCCTTCTTTCCCTTTTCCTTCTTCCAGTTTTCCACATCATTTATTTATCAGATAAATCAGGGAAAATCCCAAGGGATGGTGGTGTGTATTGTGAGATTATGGCCCCCGCCTGGCAGCCCCAAAATTGGGTTTGCCCATAGGAGGAAATATGTCGCCCTCCTTTATGGAAAGTTCTCCGAAACGCTTCTAGAACCATATAATCCTTATAGATAAATTCATCGAATCTATCTAACAATGTTATAAACATATAACATCTCCTGAACATCTCATGCCCCTCTGCACTTGCTCCGTAAAGCGTGCAAAATATTTCTCTCTCATAGTAACTTCTCGGAAACGACTCCGGTTGATACCAGAATTGTTTCTATGATATCATAATGCCATCGACCATTACTTATTGATGTTAGAAACATATTCCCAACATCCCAGGAAATCCCATGTCCTCCGTAATATCTCTTGAATATTATTCTATCACGTCGAAATCACCCGAATGATACCCTACTCTCCTCCGGACCCTCCAATGCAAATAATAGACTTTGACGCCTTAAGTGTGTGACCCCTACAGGTTCGATAACTAGTAGACATGATTGGAAATCTATTTTACTAATCAATAATCAACATGGAAATCGTTGATGGAGTTGTTGACGAGGAATCAATTTCGTTCCCCCTGCGGCAGCACCAACATGAGCTTGCTTATTTACGTGTACCACACGTTCATTCGGAGACCCCAAGAGGAAGGTATGATGTAGTGTAGAAGTATTTTTCCCCACTTATAGAACCGGAGTTATCAATCAAATAGGACTTCAAAGTCTCTTAGTAGGTTTCTTGTTGCCTGACGCTTCAACAAGAGTGGACCTGCACACGAACACAAACTGAAGGGAATATGCCCGAGAGGGAATAGTAAAGTGGTTATTATCTTATTCCATTTTATAATAAATGTTTATTTCTCATGCTAGAATTGTATTAACCGGAAACGTTGATATATGTGCGTTTAATAAACAAACAAGAGTTGCTAGTTTAACTAGCTAGTTGATTAACTAACGATCAAGGTTTCCTCATCATGAACATTGGATGTTGTTAATAACGGGGTCATGTCATTGGAAGAATGATGTGATGAACATAGACTGTCGGATATATGCCAAATGGTGGTATATCCGGCATCGGCCAAAGGCTGAATTACCAGGATGGCCCACAGGTAATGGAACAAGATTCATTGGGCGGCCCAGTAAGTCAACGCACGGGAAGGTTGATTCTACAAGAACCCAGATCACGGTCGAATATGCGATTCGGCTTAGAGAAGAAGCCGGATGTCTTACTTTCCAAGAATAGGAATACTTTCCGTATACTTCAAGCTAGAAGTTAGAGGCTAGATCGCCGAGAGCATATCCTCGTCGAGATAGTGAAACCCTACTCACATTGTACTTTGTATTCGTCAGAGTTTAGTCCTGAATTAGTGAGATTGCAGGAGTAGGAACTCCGCCATAGTTGCAACATAACGAACGTGGGTAAATTGTGTCCTCGCCTCCGGCTCTCCACGTTTCCACCCACGACTCTACCATCAGCCTTATGGCACCCCTGCCATGAACCTAACTAAGAACACTCGACATAGACCCAAATAAAGTATAACAATACGATCAAGTCATTAAGTTTATATTGTTATATCTTACATACGAAGTAGCCTTATTCCTTAGACTATGAGATCATGTCAATCACTAATACTGGAAGGGTCCTTTGATGACATCAAATGTCACACTGTTAGATCATGTCAATCACTATTACCAGAAGGTGGTGTTAGGTATTCACAAAGTGTTAGTTGAGACTCATGGATCAAGACTGGGATTTGTCCATCCAAAATGACGGAGAGATATACTCTGGGCCCTCTCGGTGATATCACATCTACACCGTTTGCAAGCACGTGACTAGGTCACAGGGATGTCATATCACGGAACGAGTAAAAGAGCACTTGTCAGTTACGAGATGGAACTAGGTATGGTGGATACCAATGATCGGATCTCGAACAAGTAAAATATCACGATATGGAACTAGGTATGGTGGATACCAATGATCGGATCACGAAGCGACCGGCCTCCACCCCGTCCTCAGGCCGGCTCCCCTGCACGCCAGGCCAGCCTTCCTGCGCTCCCACCTCGGCCTCACAGGCCGGCCTTCCTGCGCGCCAAGCCGGGTGGCCACCCGAAGCGGCCGGCCTCCACCCCGTCCTCAGGTCGGCTCCCCTGCACGCCAGGCCAGCCTTCCTTTTCTCCCACCCGGCCTCACTGGCCGGCCAGGCTGGCTTCCCTGCTGCTGCGCCCACCCCGGCCTCACTGGCCGGCCAGGCTGGCTTCCCTGCTGCTGCGCCCACCCCGGCCTCACTGGCCGGCCAGACCGGCCTCACTGGCCGGGTGCCCTGAAGCTGTGGGATTTGGGGGTTTCTCCCCATTTTCCACCCCCACCTACCCCCTTGGCTATAAAAGGAGCCCCTTTGGACTAGATCTAGGGTTAGAGATGAATTTATACTTTTGAGCTTTGCTCCATGTACCCCTCTTGTGAGGCTACTCCTATGGTTTGTACCTAGGACCGTACCAAGGCTACTCGTATGATGTGTATCTAGGATCGTATCAAGATTGCATCGGGTTTCCTATCCTTTCCTCTTGGGATTCAGTTAGGGACTTTCCAATCTTCCTCAACTAACCCTTGAGATTCTATTGGCATGGTGGACTGGCCACAGGTATTGAAGCGGTTGCCGAAAAGGTGAATTTGGTTTGATCGATTGTCTCGTAGGCGTCCGTTGCGTCTTAGTTGAGGGGAGATCAGGTCTTTCAGTTCTTGCTATTTATCTCCCCTCCTTGATCCCACTCGTTTTCCCCTCGTGTTCTTCATTCGTTCTTCGTGTTCTTGGTCAATTCGTAAAGATCGGGCCAGCCAAGAGGTTAACCCCTCCATCATCTGGTATCAGCAGCTAGATTGACACGAATTTGACCCCCACAATCCCCCTTTCCACCAAAAAAAATCTTCACCAACCCTAGATTCGAAAATTTCACCAAAAATAGCCTCAAAAGGGATTTCGACCGATTTGTTGATTTGTTGAGTTTTTCATGGATTTGTTGCTTAAGACATTCCCCACCTTTCTATTCAGCCACTTTTCTCGAATTTGTCCGGAAATTTTCTTGGATTTGAAGGAATTTCGAATTTGGGCAAAAATCACAAAAAAATCCTGCTCTTCGATTCCTGATCAAGAACGTGTTTTTCTTTGTCGTTGTTAGTCCGATTTGAGTGATTCAAGTTTCCACGCGAAGCCCACGACATCACGCAACTACATCAATGGATCGACATGACATCGACAACCCCTGGCCGCAAGTCCTTGATCATCCATCAAATAGGTATAACTTGCTTCCGCATGAACTAACCCATTCTTCGTGTACCTTGCCAATTTGGACTAGCTCTTTTATATTGCTTGGCATTGCACTAGTGGCGCCGAGAGTGCGTATTTTGGACTTGTGAGAGCGTAGTTCGACTAGGCTTGGCATTTGTATCCCCATATAGCAAAAAGTGAAAAGAGAAAAAAAATCGTTGCCAAGTGATATTCCTTGTAGGAACATGTAGCTTCGCGTTGCAAAAGAGAAGAGAGTGACTGGTTGCCACGTTACGAATCTTGTTACCTCTTATAGTTTTCGATTTGAGCTAGCATCCTCCTTGTGTTGGTGTGGCACTGAGCTTAGTCTTCGTTAGGAACATTTCGTATCCGCTCGTCCTTTGGCGGCACGAACCCCATTTATCACTTGTGTGTGTGTTCCCTTTTTGTTTCCTCCACTAGGTTTGGTTCTTTTGCTAACATTTTATTGTGGTTCATTTCTATGTTTGACAACAAACTTTTCTTCTGATTTGTTGATTTTCCTTGTCACTTTCCTAACCCATTTTTAGCTCCATATAAAGTGTGTGTGTTGTTGTTTGTGGTTTTCTTTTGATCTTTTTGGACTCACTTTGGACATACCGCCCTACACCTAGGCTCGTCCACTAGCCTCAATAAGACCAAAAAAGGTAACGTTGGGTAAGTGAGACATATATTCTTCATATCACACTTGTGTGCTTTTGAGATGGCTAGGGAAGGAGTCTTCACAAGTCCGAGCTCGGAAGATGACGGAAACCCATTCTTCAATGGCAACTACCACAACTACGTCACCCTCAACGACCATTCCCAAATCCGCCAACTTGTGAATGCCGGATTGGAGCGTTATGAACGTCGAATCCAAGCGCAAGAGGCTCGCTTGCATGATCAAATGGCGCGCATCAATGCTAACTTGGAAAACATTGCCAACTGTCATCGATCATCATCGTCCTCAAGGTCTCGGCATTCAAGCCAACAACCTTGATCTCATCACCAAGCTCGCCGACATGATCGTCATCACCACATGGAAGATGAAAGCCTTTCAAACCAAGTACCTCCTCCACCACAAGCTCCTCGACGAAATTGGTATGAGGATAGCTCGCCATTACCACCTCCTTGACACCGACAAGACCGTGGTGACCCTGTTCAACATCACCCTCTACGATCGGATCTCCACCAACATCATCACCGACCTCTGCCAAGCTACGCTCATGACTATGGCCTTCATGACTTCGTGGATGGTACTCGGCCGCATCAAAGGCCTCCAAGGAACAATGTGCGTCACCACCACAATGACCGCCAAGAGCTCGACATTCCCCCACCAACGCAATCGTGACAATGATGCTCGTGTTTGCCGCGAGTCATGCCTTCACCAACATCACCACAATGACCATCGGCGCCATCCTCCTCATCATGACCGCCAACGCCAAGCCAATGAGGATGACCCACATGATTTTTCACTGCCTCTATATGATGAATAACAACATGTCGACAATGATTTGAGTGTCCTTTGACTCAACGTCCCTACGTTGAAAAGATCTTCATCATTCATATGGAGGGTGGGAGACCCCTCCTCATCACCTCCTACCATGGGCTACCTTGTCGAGCCCCACCACCGACAATCATCAAGGACAACCTCGCCATGGATATCATGATCCTACTCTTTCATCACGGCAAGAGGCAAGAGGCACTTCACCACCAACAACGATTAGCAACCTCCATGTGCGACATCCTATGAGGACGGACTATGGACTTCATGCTCTCGAACATGACCATCCTTCATCGACACAATCGCAACATCACCATCAAGGATGCAAATTTACCCCTCCAACGTCACAAGATTGACACCACCATGAGCATGAAGATACAACTCCAACAATCTACGTTGATGCCCTACCAATCTATGATGAAGTCCCACAAGTCAATAATGAAGATTTTGGTTCATATGGCCTTGCGGATGATGTCTCTCTCTTCACAACACTTCCAAGGCCACATCATCCTCACCATTCTCAACAAGAAGATCACGCCTATCATCTTCACCATAATCAACCACTTGAGGATGATATCATGCATGGTTTCCTCTATCCCGTCATAGCGATGACCAAGACTTCTTCACTACACACATTAACACTACCGCCACCTACAAACAATCCAACATCTAGTGCCAAGGATTGGGATCGTTTGATGGTTTCCTCTGAAGTTTCTAGTGAGATGAGTGGTGAGAGAGTGATCCACCTAAAGGAGAGTGAGAGCCACAAGCCTAACATGAGTGAAAAAAATTCGAGTGCTCCCAAAGGCCTTGCCTTACTTGCCACCAAAAGAGAGATGCGAGAGTTACGAGATGACTCATCCATACTTCCTTTGTCCTCGTGTGCAAAGGAGAAGCACTTGAAGCTAACGACATAAAAAGTTTTACTCCGGCTTTGTTGCCTTTGTTGCAGGAATTTGAGGACGTATTTCTCGAAGAACTACCACCGGGTCTACCTCCTCCACGAGGTATCGAGCAACACATTGACCTCATTCTGGGTGCGGCAATTCCAAACCGTGCTCCCAACCGCACCAACCCTGAGGAGACTAAGGAAATCGAGTGGCAAATCCAAGAACTTCTAGAGAAAGGTTTTATTCACGCATTCCTTTGCCCTTGTGCCGTTTCAGTTATCCTTGTCCCTAAACAAGATGACACTTCTAGTATGTACATGGATTGTCGCCTTATAAATGCTAAATCTGTTAGATATATACATCCCATCCCTAGGCTCGAACGATATGCTTGATGACCTAAGTGATGCTACAATCTTTTCCAAATTGACCTCAAATGTAGATATCACCAAAGTCGCATGAGCATAGATGATGAATGGAAAACTGTTTTTAAAAGAAAACTTGGTTTTTTATGAATGTCTGGTCATGCCCTTTGGTCTTTCCAATGCTCCTTTGAAATCGACGCGTCTTATGAATGAAGTTATACGCCCTTTCATTGGCAAATTTGTCGTGGTTTATTTTGACGACATACTTATCTATAGCAAATCTTCGGACGATCACCTTGATCATATTTCTCAAGTCTTGTTGGCTCTTCGCAAAGCAAAACGTTTTGCAAATCTTTCCAAGTGCAATTTTTGCACTAACAAGCTTGTTTTCTTGGGTTTTGTGATTTCCTCCAGTGGAATTGAAGTCGACGAGAAGAAAGTTGAGGCAACTAGCAATTGGCCTAACCCTACTTCTGTGGGTGAGATAAGACTGTTTTCATGGTCTTGCCGCTTTCTATCGCCATTTTGTGAAGGTTTTTTCAACCATTTCTTGCCCTTTAAATGAGCTTACAATGAATAATGTACTGTTTGTTTGGGGCAATGCTCAACAAAAAGCTTTTGATACTCTCAAGAAATATTTGACCGAAGCACCTTTGTTGGTTTTGCCGAATTTTGAGAGAACTTTTGAGATTGAATGTGATGCTAGTGGAATAGGCATTGGTGGAGTTCTTATGCAAAATGGACGTCTGGTTTCTTACCATAGCGAGAAACTTGATGGCGCTAGATTGAACTACCCCATCTATGAAAAAGAACTATTTTCTTTTATTAGAGTTTTGGAAGTTTGGCAACACTATCATTGGCCTAAATAATTTGTTATTCATTCCGATCATGAATCATTGAAATATTTGAAAAGTCAAGCTAATTTGAACAAAAGGCATGCTAAATGGGTAGAATTCATTGAATCTTTTCCTTATGTCATTAAGTACAATAAAGGTAGAGACACTTTTGTAGCGAATGCTTTGTCTAGAAAACAGTGTCTTCTTACCCGCCTTGAAATCAATGTGATTGCTTTGGATAATATCAAAGACTTATACTCTTCCGATGTTTTTTTGGACCCATCTTTGAAAAATGCTTGTCCAATCGAGGTTTTGATGACTACTACCTTCACAAAGGGTTCTTATTTAAGGCTAACAAAATGTTTATTCTGGAGTCCTCTCTTTGTTTGTTGTTATTGAAGGAATCACACGAAGGAGGTCTCATGGGACACTTTGGAAGGGACAAGACCTACGGCATGCTCCCCAACCACTACTATTGGCCTAAGATGAGGCACCAAGTTGAAAGACTCGTCAAGATATGTCCTACGTGTCTACGAGCTAAGTCTACTTCCAACCCCCATGCTCTTTATTTGCCATTACCTACACCACATGTTCCTTGGAGTGACATTAGCATGGACTTTGTGTTAGGACTACCACACACTAAAACACACATGATTCAATCTTTGTCGTGGTTGATTGTTTCTCTAAGATGGCACATTTCATTCTCAATAGAACGGACGATGCTTCACATGTCGAAACTTTGTTTTTCATGGAAATTGTGCGTCTACATGGTGTGCCCAAGTCAATTGTGTCGGATCAGGATATCAAGTTCACGTCCTACTTTTGGAAGACTTTGATGGCCAAGCTCAGCGTCAAGCTACTTTCTCCACCGCCTACCACCCACAAACTCATGGCCAAACCAAAGTGGTGAATTGAACGCTCTCTTCACTCCTACGGGCATTGATCAAGCCCAACCTCAAGAATTGGGAGGAATACATTCCCCATGCCGAGTTTTCCTACAATCGAGCACTTCACCAAGCTACAAAGAGAAGCCCCTTCGAAATCGTCTACAGCTTCAACCCAAACACCACTCTCGACATCCTACCATTGCCTCTACGCGAACAAGTCAATATGGAGATCGAAAAGCGCACCGACTACATCAAGAAGCTCCATGAATCCACAAGAGCTACACTTTAGAAGCATGTCAAGCACCAAGCATCCATGGTGAACAAGAACAAGAAGCCCATGGTGTTCCAAGAAGGAGACCTCATTTGGCTACACTTGTGCAAAGACCGTTTTCCACAAGAGTGCAACTCCAAGCTCAAGACAAGAGGTGACGGTTGATACGTCTCAAATGTATCTATAATTTCTGATGTTCCATGTTGTTTTGATGCCATATGCTACATGTTTCCTATACACTTTATGTCATTTTTATGGATTTTCTGGGACTAACCTATTGACAAGATGCCATAGAGCTAATTCATGTTTTCTGCTGTTTTTGGTTTTAGAAAAATTATTCTGGAAATATTCTCGGAATTGGAAGAAACAAAACCCAGAAGTCTTAGAAACTCGTCACATACACGGAGTCTGGAGGAGACCCGGAGGGGGGCCTCAGGGGCCCCACACCATGAGGCGGACCGTCCCCCTCTGGCCACGCCCAGGGGTAGTGTGGGCCCCCTGGGTGCCCATCGATGTTGCCCTCTCGCCTATATATTCTCCCTGATGCATAAGCCCTAAATGAATCGGCCCCCTTCCATGAAAAGTTCCGTAGCTCCGCCGCCGCGACCGACAAGTTTCGGAGGACAGAAATGTCTGTTTCGGCGCCCTGGCAGGACGGGGAAGTGCCCCCGGAGCCATCTCCATCGACTCCACCACCATCTTCATCGCCATTGCTGTCGCCCATGATGAGGAGAGAGTAGTTCTCCACCAGGGTTGAGGCCTCTACCGGTAGCTATGTTTTTCATCTCTCTCTCCAATGGTGTGATCTTTATGTGATCATGAGCTTTGTAATCTAGTTGAATAAGTAGATGTTACTCTTCATCTGTCATGCTACTCAAGTGGTTTTGTTATGAGATCTCGTAGACACTTTGATCACGGTATAATGGTTACAGTGTGTGCACCGTGTGGTTTAGCATGATTTTTTTTGTGGATAACCCTATGAAATTGTGGTATTTGTTTGGAACCATCTAGGTCTCATGGTGATAGCGTGGGGATTACCTGGATGGGGAAATGCGAACTCTAAGGAGTGCTCTTATACCCCTACGCAGTGATTGGTGTTTGTTATCTACTAGAGAGTGGTTCGGAGTAGCATAGTGAGGAGATGATATTTATGCATTCAATTATGTTATTACTGTTGAGAGTGTACACTAGTGAAACTCTGATCCATAGGCCTTCTTTCTAAGCATCTGAAACACTGTTTACAATCAGTTCTGCTACCTGTTTGCTTGCTTCCATTTTTATTTCAGATTGCTACTATCACTTATAATCATCCATATTACTTGTATTTCCCTATCTTTTCGCCGAACTAGTGCGCCTATACAACTGACAATTTTATTAGGTGTGTTGGGGACACAGCAGACTTCTGTATCGTGATTGCAGGGTTGCTTGAGAGGGATATCTTTGACCTCTACATCCCTGAGTTCGATAAACCTTGGGTGATCCACTTAAGGGAAACGTGTTGTTTTTCTACAAACCTCTGCACTTGGAGTCCCAGCACTATCTACAAGAATAGAAGCGTGCGTAGACATCAAGCTCTTTTGTGGCGCCGATTCTGGGGAGGTAAGGTAAAAGGTACTCACATCCTCTGTGAGTGCTCGAAGTTATTTCCTTCAGATTCTGCAATTATATCTTTTTGTTTCTTGTTTTTATTTTCACTAGTTAGGCTTATTTTTAGTTGTTCCTTGTTTTTGTCTTTAGGCTTAATGGAAAACAACAAAAATATTAGAGATCTTTATAATAGTTATCTTGAGTTAGAAAATGAAGTGTTTGAAGAGAAAATTAAAAAACCTATGGAGCTTTATTTACATGCTAGTAGCAATGTTATTAGTATGAATTTTTTGAACACCATTATTGCTAATGCTATGGAAAATTCTAAGCTTGGGGAATCTAGTTTTTATGAAAATGATCTTTTTAGTCCCCAAGTTTTGAGGAGGAAATTTTCTTTGATGATACTTTGCTTCCAATATATGATAATTATAATGATTGTGGTATTCTAGTTCCACCTACTGTTGAGGATAAAGTTCATTATGATTATATTATTCCTCCAATTTATGATGATTGCAATGATGAATATAATATTTCCAGTCCACCTACTATTGAGGAGAAAATTAATTTTGATCACAATATGCCTACTATATTTGATGACTATGGTTGTGAGAATAATAATGATAGCTATTTTGTTGAATTTGCTCCCACTACTATTAATAAGAATGACTATGCTTATGTGGAGAGTATTAATTATTCTATGCATGTGGCTCATGATAAGAATGTTTTATGTGATTGTTATATTGTTAATTTTATTCATCATACTACTGAAAGTTATTATGAGAGAGGAAACATAATTTTATGTATCCTAATAATATCAAGTTTTCCCTCTTTATGTTGAAAATTTTGAAGTTGCACTTGCTTTGCTATCCTATGCTTGTTGCTTTGTCCTTTATTGACTTGTTCTTCTACAAGATTCTTTTTCATAGGAAGTGGGTTAGACTTAAATTTGTTTTACATTTCATTCTTGATGCTCTCTTTTGCTTCTATTCATATTTCTCATGTGAGCATCTTATCAAATTATCATGTCTAGCTAAAAGGCTTTAAAGAAAAGCACTTCTTGGGAGATAACCCATGGTTTTATTTTTGCTTTCTTTTTTATGTTTTCTTTGAGTCAAGGTGTTGTTTACTTCTGTTGGAACTCCTTTGTATCTTTATTTTCTCGTATTGTTTGTGCCAAGTAAAGTCTCTAGTGAAAGTTGAGGTTAGATTTGGATTTCTGCGCAGGAAACAGATTTCTGCTATCCACCGTTAAATTCTTGAAAATTCACAGAAAGATCAAAACGACCTGCAATTTTTTATGCTTATTCCTCAGCTAATTCGAAACTCTTTCTAGATTGAGTTTTTTTTATTTGAGCATGTAAGTTCCCCGAATTTTTTTTGTCTTTACAGACTGTTCTCGTTTTGACAGATTCTGCCTTCTTGCTTGCGTTCTCTCTTTTACTATGCCGAGTGGATTTCTTTGCTCCACAAAACATCAGTGGCTGTAGATAACGTTTAAATTGTATTAATAATGCTTGTGTTCATGGAGAACATGGGAATTTTTTATTGTGCACTAACCCTCTAATGTGAATTACATTGAGTTTGGTGTGAAGGAAGTTTTCAAGGGTCAAGAGAAGAGGGTGATATAATGTGATCAAGAAGAGTGCAAATCCAAAGTTTGGGGATGCCCCCGTGGTTCATCCCAGAAAATTCTAAGAAGACTCAAGTGTCTAAGCTTGTGGATTCCCAAAGCATCCCCTTCTTCATCAGCAACTTATCAGGTCACTTCTAGTGAAACTATATTTTTATTCGGTCACATCATATGCACTTTACTTGGAGCGTATGTTTTTTTTATTTTGTTTTCTTTGCTGCAATAAATATAGTCGAAAACCAGCATTCTTTGTATGGGAGAGAGACACGCTCCGCTTTTTTCATATGAATACTCGTTTTCTTCCATGCTCGTATCTTAGTTTTCTTCTAGCTGCTGCAAATCCTTTTAGCTCATGTTTTTCATGCATCTCTTATTCAGAGTTGTTAGTTCTAGTAGAGTTATGTTAGTAATCTCTTGTTTCCTTTCTATATTAGTTGGAGAGCTTTTGTTGTTTGGTGTTTGATGGAAGTAGAAATTGCTACATGTGATAGATGATATGTTAGAAAGGTTTGCATGCTCTAGTAGATCATTAAACTGTTTCACTTGATTATTTGTTGTTGTTTTGAGATATTAATATGCTTTATGGTAAACCTTCTGGTCTAGTACAGTAAAAACAATTAATGTTTGGTCTAGAAGCTTGAAACTGTGCCACACTCGAAAAACCAGTTGACAGTATAATGGTACATGACTTCCTCTGTTGATAATAATCTGATGGCTTTTTGTTACGCGCTACGGTCGGGTTAGCCAACGGTGACTTGTCACTTCCACGGACCCTCTTGGAGTGATCTTCATTATTCCATGGATAATCAAATTTCTAGATGTAATCTTTTAACTTGTGAGTTCTAAGTTGCGGTTTTCTGGCACTTCCACCATCCATATTTGCTAGCCTCTTCGGTACTGTGCATTTCCCATTCTCACATTGAGTATGGGTGCAAACTTCGCAAGTGCATCCAAACCCCGTGGGAGGACATTGTTCTTCTACACATAAGCCCAAAATATCTTCCTCAAAACAGCCACCCTACCTACCTATCATGGCATTTCCATAGACATTCCGAGATATATTTCCATACAACATCCATCATCATTATGTTACTTGTTACATGGTCCATTGTTATTTTTCATACTGCTACACTGGCAGGAGAATTTAGTTTTATACATCAGAGATATTTCAATTTCAGTTATGAGTGCTGATGGTGCAGGTCTTGCACTCGTTGGGAGACCCCAAGAGGAAGGTTTGATGAGCACATCAGCAAGTTTCTCTCAAAAAAGAAACCAAGGTTGAATAGACCAGTAGGAGAAATAAGTAACTTTCGAAGGTTGATGCAGCCGAGGTGGCAGGGCGCACAACCGGTTCAGCAGCAACATGGCACCTACACAAACACAATCAATTCACTTTTCCCCAACGAAGCAGCGAGGTTGTCAATCTCGCCGGTTTTGCTGAACACAAAGAGGTTAAACGTATGGTGTGGAAAATAGTATGAGAACAGTATGAAAACAACAGTAGTAGTGTGAAAACAGTGGAAGCAGTGTGAGAAAATGGACCGGGGTCCACAAGTCAGTAGTGGTGTCTCTCCATAAAAGATAGCTAACATGCGTGGTGAACAAATTACAGCTTGGCAATTGATAGATAACAAAACATGCATGACATATGATTACTATGAGATTCATGCGGGCATTACAACAAGATACATAGATCGTCATCCAAATGCATCTATGACTAATAATCCACCCTCCAAATATCATCTGAACAAATGTTGGGTATTAAGTTGCAAGCAACAGATTATCGCAGTAAGAAAAGTGTGTAATGTAAACAAAGTAAACATCGTTCTTTTCTCCCTAATGGCAACAACACATCCTCCATCTATCACGTTTCTGTCACTCAAGCACAAATGCAAAGGAGGCATGAACCCAGTATCGAGCATAAATACTCACTCTTGAAGTCACTAGCATCTAATTGGCCAGAGCATCTACTAATAACGGAGATCATGCAAAATCATAAATAACATACACATGAAGACAACATGATAGATCGATAATCAAGAGACATAGCATTCAATAATCATCGGATCCCAACAAACACAACATGTGGAATTATAATAAGATGATCTCGATCATGGGAGGAAGCTCACGAGATCTAAACATGAGGCATAAAGAGGAGAGTACAACCATCTAGCTACTCCTATGGACCCGTAGTCCAAGGATGAACTACTCACGCATCACTCTAGAGGCGAGCATGGTGGTGTAGACCCCTCCGGTGATGATTTTCCCTCCCGGCAGGGTGCCGGGGAGAACTCCAGAACCTTCCGGATCTCGGGTTGTTGATGACGGCGGCCTCAGGTGTTTTCATGCAAAATTGGTATATTTTTAGGGTTCACGCATCGGGGGGATTATATAGGCGAAAGGGCGATGACGGTGGGCGCCCAAGGGGCCCACACCACCCCCAGGCGCGGCCAGGGGCGCGCCTCCCTATGGTGTGGCCCCCCGTGGCCCCCTCCGGGCCTCTTTGGGAATCCGTGGAACCTTCGGGAATTCTAAGACTTTCGGGCTTCGAATTTTCCAATTCCGAGAATATTTCCATAACAACTTTTCTGAAACTAAAAACAGCAGAAAACAAGAACTTTTATTAATCCCGGGAAATCGATAAAAATGACATAAAGTGTACGGAAAACATGTAGCATATGGCATGAAAACAACATGGAACATCAGAAATTAAGGATACGTTTATGACGTATCAACATCCCCAAGCTTAGTTCCTCCCCATCCTCGAGTAGGTAAACGATAAAAAACACATAATTTCTGAGGTGACATGCTACCAACATAAACTTGATCATCTAAATTGTAAAAGCATAAGCATAGCTGAGATCATAGAACTTTAACACAAGTATAATAAATATAATTCTAACAATAAATCATAGTAATCACCTTGGATCGTGAAAAGTAACACAAATAAAAGATCATGAATAATAATGCACTCAAAAGATATACGTTTGTTTCAAGCATAAAGAGAACATAGAAAAGTGATATTTCTCTTGTCCTTAAGAGTGGGGCAAAACATAAATGCCAGGACACCTTCAAAGTTTAAGAGGAAAAATAGAACAAATAATTTGAGAACAAACAATAACACATATGAATCAATTAATAATGTTTCTGGGACAAATGCACATTAAACTCAGAATGGCAACCATGCTCTCTCAACTGTGCATAAAGTTAGAAGATGGAGACTCAACATAAAAGTAAAATAAAGGCCCTTCGCAGAGGGCAGCAGGGATCACTCATGTGCTAGAGCTTTTATTTTGTTAAACAGAGGCATTGAAAACATTTTTAGAGAGGTGTATGCTTATGTCAACGAATAGTAAACAGAAAATACCGTACGTCACAAGCCAACTAGACTTCACAAGAGCGGATCCCATAGAAGGACGCATCTAGGTAGAAGGTCATCCCTCTTTCTCTTTTGTTTACACATTTATGCTTTGACTGATAAATCAGGGGCAAAAATAGTGAAGAGATTTTGTTGTATTAATTTGGGGCTGGGCACCCCGCTGCCAACTCTTCTATCAATTGGATAAGCGGATGAAGCCACAAGTCCAGGGTGTGAAAGTCAAATCAACAAGTGAGATTGAGATTCTCTATTTACATCCTCATGAGCTAAAACAAGAGCACAAAACATGAGTGATTTTGAAGGTTTTAAAGGTAACACATGAGCAATTTACTTTGGAGTGGCGGTTAAATACCACATGTAGGTAGGTATGGTGGACACATTTGGCATACTTTGGTTTTTGGGAGTTGGATGCACGAGTAGAGCTCATACTCAGTACAGGTGGAGGCTGGCAAAAGACTGGAAGCGACAAATCAGGAGAGCAATAATGGCCATAATCATGCATAGCGACAAAAACATCATTAATCAACGCATAAGTGGTACTACAAGTTTTAAAACTAAATGATCATAAAGTCTATAAGTGACTGGTTTGTAGTCATAACCATGGTGTGAGCATGCGCCAAGTCAACCAAATAAAACATTCAAAGGAGAACACCACAAATTTATGCTTCAATATGACAAGAACAACTCATGATTCTTTCTAAGGCACATTAAACACTCTCAGCTATTTGAGACAAGTTATGCTACCAAATAACTGCTAGGCTTTAGTACTAAAATAACATCTAGCATGACATGAAAAAGTATAGCCACAGTCTATACAAGCTTCTAATTGCACCATTATAAGCATAAAAAATGTACTACTGCTTTCTGATACGTCCAAAACGTATCACCTTTTCCGAACACTTTTCTTATTGTTTTCCTCTAAACTTGTGAGTTTTGGATATCACTAACACGGACTAACGCTGTTTTCAGCATAATTACCTTGGTGTCTTGTTTTTGTGCAGAAAAATCAACTTTCGGGAGAATGCCCAGAAAAGACACTGAAGACCTTAAAACACCCGAAGACCCCCGGAGCCAGAAGGAGCCCTGGAGAGGGGGCGGGAGGGGGCCACACCACCCATGGGCTCCCCCCTTGGCCGCACCGCCTGGTGGTGTGGGGACCCCAGGAAACCCCTAGGGATCCTCTTTCGAATACTTATCGCCCTCAACCCTAAAATGACCGGGGGTTCGTCATATTGAAAAAAAACACAACAGAGTGCCACCGCCGCCTCGAAACCCAAATTGGGGATCAGAAGTTCCTGTTCTGGCGCCCTGTCGGGACGGGGATTCGAAGGAGATCAACGCCATCGACACCGCCACCTCTTCTCCATCAACCATCCATGATTCCCCCGTCCATGTGTGAGTAAACACCATTGTAGGCTGAGAGGGATGGAAGGGATTGGATGAGATCGATCATGTAATTATGCCAGATAGTTAGGGCATAGTGCCTAGTATCCAGTGTTAGTCTTTTCTACCGTTGTTGCAACTAGTTATTCTTAATGCTTGTCACTAGGGCCCGAGTGCCATGATCTCAAATATGAACATGTTATTGTTTCATGAATATAATTATGTTTCTTGATCATATCTGCAAGTTGTTTACACATGGCATTGTCTGGAACCCGAGGCCCCAAAATGACAGAAATTGGGACAACCAGAGGGGATGGCTATGATGTGAGGATCACATGTGTTAACGGATTGTTAATGCTTCTCTCTGGTGCTTTATTAAAAGGAGCACCTTAATTACCAGTACTTTCCATAGAGGCCTCGCTGCCACGAGCTGGTAGGACAAAAGATGTTGTGCAAGTTTCTCATTACGAGCACGTATGACTATATTGGAACACATGCCTATGGTTTGCCTACATTTTTTATGCTTTATATTATTATCTGCAATGCCCGTGTTAGATTATTACATGACCTATGTTATCCATGCAATGCCCGTTCATCCATTCCCTCTATGCCTACGATATTTTCATCCTGCTATTTACACAATTGCTACCGATGTTACTATTTTATTCATGTTGTTATTTGATGACTACTGCTGCTATAAAACTGTTACCACTGATAAATTGTAGCGAGCAAGTCTACTTTGAGGTGTAGCTGAATTGACAACTCATTTGTTAAGGCTTATAAATATTCTTTGGCTCCCCTTGTGTCGAATCAATAAATTTGGGTTTTACTTCCCTCGAAGACTGTTGTGATCCCCTATAATTGTGGGTCATCACTTTCCAACACCAAGCATTTCATAATAAAAAAAACTCTCTAAGATATGCAGTAATAAAACAAGAGAGTACTAACACAACTCTACTAAAACTAACAACTCTGAATAAGAGATGCAAGAAAAACAGGAGCTAAACAGGAATTTTGCAGCAACTAGAAGAAAAACTAAGAATACGAGCATAACGGGTATTCAAACGAAAAAGCGGAGCATGTCTCTCTCCCACACAAATAATGCTAGGTTCAAACTATATTATTTCATCAAGGAAAACTAAAGAAAACAAAGGAAAACAGAAGAAAAACAAACAGACGCTCCAAGTAAACTTCATATGATGTGACCGAATAAAAATATAGTTTCACTAGAAGTGACCTGATAAATTGTTGATGAAGAAGGGGATGCCTTGGCCATCCCCAAGCTTAGATTCTTGAGTCTTCTTAGAATTTTATGGGATGAACCACAGGGGCATCCCCAAGCTTTGACCTTGCACTCTTCTTGATCACATTATATCACCCTCTTCTGTTGACCCTTGAAAACTTCCTTCACACCACACTCAAAGTAATTCGCATTAGAGGGTTAGTGAAACAATCAAAAATCCATGGGTTCTACATGGGAAGAAGTGATATTAATACTTTTAAACATTATCTACAGACACTGATGTTTTTGAAGCAAAAAAATCCACTTGACATCGTAAAAGAGCAAATGCAAGAAAAATGGTAGAATCTGCCAAAACAAGAACGGTCTATAAAGAAGAATTTTTTAGGGGCACTTACGTTTCTCATATCGGAAAACATAAAGAACAAAAATGTTTCGGAATGAGCTGAGGAATAGGCACAAAAAGTTTCAGGTCATTTTGATCTTTCTGGAATTTATACGATTTTTTACGGTGGACAGCAGAAATTTGTTTCCTACGCAGAAATCCAAAACCAACTCCAACTTTCACTAGAAACTTTACTTGGCACAACTAAAACATGAAAATAAAGATACAAAGGAGTTTCTACAGAAGTATGCAACCCCTTGACTCAAATAAAACAGAGAAAAATAAAGCAAAAATAAAACAATAGGTTACCTCCCAAGAAATGTTTTTCTTTAGCGCCTTTTAGCTAGGCCTGAAGTTTGAGAAGATGCTCGCATAAGAAATATGAATTGAAGCAAAAGAGAGCATCAAGAATCAAGTATAAAAGAAAATAAGTCTAACAAACTTCCTATGCATAGTAATTTTGTAAATAAATAAATAAATTAATTAAAGAAGCTCAAACTAGAAATCATGGAAAGGTAGAACAAGAGCAATTTCAAAACTTTCAACAAAAAGAGAGGTATTTTAGTAACATGAAAATTCCTAGAACCATATTTTAGGATTCGAAGGAGATCGTCTCCATCGACACCGCCACCTCTTCTCCATCAACCATCCATGATTCCCCCCGTCCATGTGTGAGTAAACACCGATGTACGCTAAGAGGTTTGGAAGGGATTGGATGAGATTGATCATGTAATAATGCCAGATTGTTAGGGCATAGTGCCTAGTATCCATCGTTAGTGTTTTCTTCTGTTGTTCAAACTTGTTATGCTTAATTCTTGTCACTAGGGCCCGAGTACCATGATCTCAGATCTGAACATGTTATTGTTTCATGAGTATAATTATGTTTCTTGATCATATCTGCAAGTTGTTTAGACATGTCATTGTCCGGAACTCGAGGCCCCAAAAGTGACAGAAATTGGGACAACCGGAGGGGATGGCTGTGATGTGAGGATCACATGTGTTCAAGAGTGTTAATGCTTTACTACAGTGATTTATTAAAAGGAGCACCTTAATTACCATTAGTTTCCCTAGAGGCCACGCTGCCACGGGCTGGTAGGATAAAAGATGTTGTGCAAGTTTCTCATTGCGAGCACGTACGACTAAATTGGAACACATGCCTATGGTTTGCCTAGAACTTGGATGCTCTATTATTATTATCTGCAATGCCCATGTTTAGATTATTACATGACCTATGTTATCTATGCAATGCCCGTTCATGCATTCCCTCTATGCCTATGGTATTTTCATCCTGCTGTTTTCACAATTGCTACTGTTGTTTTCACGATTGCTACTATTGTTACTATTTTATTCCTACTGTTATTTTACTACTACTGTTGCTATAAAACTGTTACCTCTGATAAATTGTTGCGAGCAAGTCTACTTTCAGGTGCAGCTGAATTGACAACTCAGTTGTTAAGGCTTATAAATATTCTTTGGCTCCCCTTGTGTTGAATCAATAAATTTGGGTTTTACTTCCCTCGAAGATTGTTGCGATTCCCTATACTTGTGGGTCATCAAGACTATTTTCTAGCACCGTTTTCGGGGAGCATAGCTTTATTTATTTTCTCACTTGAACGTGATATTGTTTGCTGCAAGCCTTTCATCATGGGCAATACTCGTGATTGAAAAGTTCCTATATTACCATCCACTACAAGGAGAGGTACAACTCTGAACACCTCTGTTGCTCTTGATTCACCGTCTTTTATGAGTAAGCTTCCTACTCCACCACATGCTACACGTACTCTTACTTTTGTTGAGTCTGAAAATGCTTCTACTGTGCTTGATGATACTGGTTCACTAGGTCCTTTCCTAGATGCTACAATTGCTAAATCCAAACAAATCGAAAGTGCTGAAATTTTTGTTGAAACTATTGGTACACCTGTTAATTCACCTGAGTTTATTGATGATCTTCATGAAACCTATATTGAACTTAATGATGACTTTATTGAAGAAGCTCGGGCTACTACTGGTGCAAGTGCTCTTAAGAGTCCTCTTGCAAGACATGCTGTTAAATATAAATCTTCTCATGATGCTAAATTTGCTACATTTCCCATACACACTAGAGACAAGGATTATGATTTCTCTCTAGATTTATCTTATATATCTATTGTTGATAAGGGACCTTTTTATGGAAGTGAAAGTAAAAGTGCTATGGCACACATTAATGAGATTTCATCTTTGAGTAGTTTATTTTCTGATGATACTAAGTTGCATACTTATTTTGTTACCAAGATTTTCCCTTTTTCATTAAAAGATGAAGCTAAAACTTGGTTTAACAATTTGTCACCTAGATCTATTACTAGTCCTATGGATTTGGTTAATGCTTTCTTTCAAAAATATTTTCCTGCTAGTGCTCAACATGCTGTTGTGCAAGATATCTTTAACTTTGAACAAATTTGAAGGAGAAAAGTTACCTGAATTTTGGACAAGGTTTTGTTCTTTAATAAGAGCTAGCCCTGGCTATCCATTACCTAAAAATGAGCTCCTAGATATATTTTATAATGGACGAACTGTTGAATCTAGTACATACGTGGATAGTTGTGTTTGTAGTGTTTTCAGGAAAAGAACTCCACAAGAAGCTGAGGAATTAATGGCTAAAATAGCCAAACATAATCTTGATTGGAATATACCTGATCCTACACCTACACCAGAGCCAACACCAATACCAACACCCAAGATGAGAGGGGTGATTGGATTAAATGATGAAGTGATGAAGGAAGCCAAGAAATCTCTTAAAGAGAGGGGTATTAAATCTGAATTTGTGAAGAATTTACCTCCCATAGAAGAATTATGTAAGCCTATTCCTCATCCATCAACTGTTGAGGTACACTCTCTCCAATACTTTGATAATAGAGATATTCCCTATTCTATACCACCTGATCAATGCTTAGATGAATTTGATAATTATGTTGTTAAGCAAGACAGCTTTAATATGAGAGTGCAAAACCATCTTATGGAAAACTCTAGAGCTATTGATAATTTGCATGGTATTATTGAGAGAACCTCTAATGATGTTAAAATTATTGTTAAACATTTTCATATGGTTCAAACTCAAATTGATCACTCACTAAAGTGCAAAAAGACATGCTAGCTAATGCTTCTAGAGAAAAACATGTTTGTGAGATAATTACTAGAAGTGGTGTTTCTACTCAAGACCCCTTGTATCCTGAAGGACATCCTAAAAGAATTGAACAAGATTCTCAACAACCTAAAAGTAATAGTTCTCCTTCTAAGAAAAAGAAGAGGAGACATAATACTGTTGTAGAATCTCCTGAACCTGCTAAAGATCCTAATAGTATATCTATTTATGATGCTGAAACTGAAAGTGGTAATTATAAAAGTGATGCTTATGATAAAGAAGAAACTGTAGCTGAATCTGAAAGGCAAACTAAAACTGTGAAGTATACTAAGGAGGATATCATTGCTAATAAACATGGTAACGAAAGAGAGCGTTGGGTACAAAAAGCAATGCCTTTTCCTAATAATAAACACAATTCGAAGGAGGAAGACCATTATAACAAGTTTTGTGAGTGGATGAAACCTCTGTTTTTGCAAATCCCTTTGGCTGATGCTATTAAATTGCCTCCTTATTCTAAATATATGAAAGATATTGTATCTAACAAAAGGAAGATTCCTAATGAGGAAATTTCCACTATGCTTGATAATTACTCTTTCAGTGGAAAAGTTCCAAAGAAGCTTGGAGATCCTGGTATTCCTACTATCCCTTGTTATATTAAAAATAATTATGTTAGAACTGCTTTATGTGACTTGGGAGCGAGAGTTAGTGTTATGCCTTTCTCTTTTTATAAGAGACTCTCTCTTGAAAAATTGATACACACTGATATATCTTTGCAAATGGTTGAGAAGTCTACTGCTATTCCTATTGGTATGTGTGGGAATGTTCCTATTCAAGTTGCTACTAATTGTTTGATATTAACTGACTTTGTTGTGTTGGAAATGCCTGAAGATGATAATATGTCTATTATTCTTGGGAGACCTTTTCTTCACACTGCAGGGGCTGTTATTGATTGCAATCAAGGAAAAGTAACTTTTAATGTTAATGATAAAGAGCATATTGTTTATTTTCCCAAGAAGATTGATAGAAGATATGGTTTAAATTCAATTGAAAATATTGAGATCATCAAGATTGGAGAATTTTATTGTCCCATTCCAATACCACAAAAAGAATATGAAATTATTATGATTGGGACTATGTCTATCAAGGTTGAGGTAGCATAATTATTTAGTGATATGAAAAGTTTTGCTTCATATAAAAATTGTTCTGGTAACAAGACTTGATCACCCTTGTTAACAAAATTATTTTGAATGAAGAGGACAATGTTTTCACTATGTTTTTACCTTCCCCATTATGTTTTCACCATGTTTACTTCTTTTATCACCTTTCTACTTTAGTATAATCATGTTTTCACCTTGATTACTATGGTTATGCATGTTTTCACCACCCATAATTTTGTTTTCACCACTTCCATCTCTGTTTTTTTAGTCAAGGGGTTGTATACTTCTGTAGAAACTCCTTTGTATCTTTATTTTGATGTATTAATTGTGCGAACTAAATTTTCCAGTGAAAGTTGGAGTTGGTTTTGGATTTCTACGCAGAAAAATAGATTTCTGTTTTCCACCGTAAAAAATCGTATAATTCACAGAAATATCAAAATGGCCTAAAACTTTTTTTATTCCTCAGCTAATTCTGAAACTTTTTGTTCTTTACGTTTTTCGATCTGAGCAACCTAAGTGTCCCGAACAAATTCGTCTTACAGACTGTTCTGGTTTTGGCAGATTTTGCCATTTTTCTTGCATTGCTCTTTTACTATGTCAAGTGGATTTCTTTGTTTCACGAAACATCAGTGGGTGTAGATAATGTTGAAAAGTATCAATATCACTTGTGCCCATGCAGAACCCATGAATTTTTGATTGTGCACTAATCCTCTAGTGCGAACTACTTTGAGTGTGGTGTGAAGGAAGTTTTCAAGGGTCAAGAGAAGAGGGTGATATAATGTGGTCAAGAAGAGGCCAAAATCCTAAGCTTGGGGGAGGTATACCGACATCACACTCATCTATATATCATATTTCTGTCGGTTCTTTATATATCCATGTTTTCATTTCTTTGGTTTGTTTTCGTTTTCTTTCGTTTCTCTTTGTTTTTATTGTTTCGTTCTTGCTTTCCAAAACACAAAAAGACCAAAAATATGTTTGTTGTTTCTCTTTATTTGCTTCTTTAGTTTCTTTTGTTGGTTTGCTTTATTTTCTCGTTTCGGTTTAATATTCAAAAATCCAAAAATATTTTGCTTTGTTTGCTTGTTTATTTCTTTTCTTGTTTTAATTTGAAACCCCAAAAATATATGTTGTTCTTCTTTGGTTTTGTAAAGTTTGTTGCATAGTTCACCGGACCTCCGTGTCTCCATTGGATCTTGGTTATCATTCTATATTATTCAATCCACAAGTGAGGAGCAATAATGACGATTTACGACAATTCAAGTTGTGGTGGGAGGCTGGTACGAACTCTATTTGTTTTATTTTTGTACATATACTCATCCATGTGAACATGCTTAGTTCATTCATGTAAGGTGTATGTTATTTAATTGATGCGTAGTAGTTTGTGCTCTCACGTGTTCAGTTCCAACTTATTAATATAAGATAGCATGTCGTATGAATGTTTGCTTGTATAGTTTCATTCATAGGAGGGTATGACATTTTGGTATCTCCCATCTGATTGTTTCGCTTGAATCGACTTGGCACATGCTCACGCATGCTATGACTGAAAACAAAAAATTAATTAAGCCTTGATGATTTATTTTGCCTGAGAGTATTTGTATAATTTTTATGCCCCTATTAATTTTATTTTGTCGCGAGCATGATTATGACAGTTATTGCTCTCTTGATTGTCGCTCTCCGTCTATTTCTAGCCTTCACCTATACAGAGTATGAGCTCTACTCGTGCATCCATCTCCCAAAAACCAAAGTTTGCAAAATGTGTCCACCGTACCTACCTATATATGTGGTATTTAACCGCCACTCCAAGTAAATTTCTCGTGTGCTACCTTTAAAACCTTCGAAAAATTATTCATGTTTTGTGCCCCTATTTTAGCTCATGAGGACGTAAATAGAGAATCTTTATCTCACTTGTTGATTGAATTTCACACCCTGGACTAGTGGCTTCATCCTCTTATCCAAATGATAGAAGAGCTGGCAGCGGGGTGCCCAGCCCCAAATTAATACAACAATTTCTCTTCACTATTTTGCCCCTGATTTATCAGTCAAAGCATAATTCTGTAAACAAAAGAGAAAGAGGGATGACCTTCTACCCAGATGCGTCCTTCTATGGGAGCCGCTATTGTGAAGTATAGTTGTCTTGTAACGTACTGTATTGTCTGTTTACCATTCATTGACATAATCATACACCTATCTTAAAAAGGTTTTCAATACCTCAGTTTAATAAAATAAAAAGCTCTAGCACATGAGTTTATCCCTGCTTCCCTCTGGGAAGAGCCTTTGTTTTATTTTTGTGCTGAGTCTTCACCTTCTCACTTTATGCACCTTCTTGAGAGCATGGTTGTCATTCTTAGTGTAATGTGCTTGTCCCAAAACACGGTTGATTATGGTATAACTTTGATGCTTGTTTCAGAGGTGCCCTAGCATTTATTTTTTTCTCCATTATTAAGGGCAATCGAGTACGCTTTACCATACCCTATTATGAGCATTGCAATCCTACAGATTGATATACTTCATGTTGTTCATTATTAGTTTGTTGGCATCTCTTCATGGTTTGCATAACTGCTAGGTGACTTTTATCTTGCATACATCTTATTATGAATTGCCTCAGCACTTGATCATATAGTGAGTATATTTACATCATATGAAACAAATGTGTTCGTAAAAGTCTGTCATCGCACTCAGTTGTCACTAAATTGCTTGAGGACAAGCAATAAGCTAAGCTTGGGGGGAGTTGATCCGTCCAAAACGTATCTCATTTTCCGAACACTTTTCTTATTGTTTTCCTCTAAACTTGTGAGTTTTGGATACCACTAACACGGACTAACGTTGTTTTCAGCAGAATTACCTTGGTGTCTCGTTTTTGTGCGGAAAAATCAACTTTCGGGAAAATGCCTAGAAAAGATCCCAAAGACCGTAAAACACCCGAAGACCCCCGGAGCCAGAAGGAACCCCGGAGAGGGGCCAGGAGGGGGCCACACCATCCCTAGGCGCCCCCCTTGGCCGCGCCGCCTGGTGGTGTGGGGCCCCCAGGCACCCCCTCGGGCTCCCCTTTTGACTAATTATCACCCTCAACCCTAAAACGACAGGGGGTTCGTCATATTCCACAGAAACACAAAAGAAGGCTGGAGAATGCGATGAGGGAGATTCGGTAATGGCTGAACAAGCCTGCAGAAAGGAAGAACTTAAATATTACCGGTCTCAGGTGGATCCGGATGATGGCACAGCATTGAGGAGACCAGATTCTGAGGACGAAAGAGTAAAATTTAAGGCGGCTCAAGACACCAAGAAAGTAGATTTTGTGGAAGGAGACCCCACCAAGCAGTTCACCATAGGGTCCAATTTGGAAAGCGCGCAAGAAAAGGCTCTAGTGGAGTTCATACGCTCAAATGCGGATGTGTTTGCCTGGACACCCAGCGACATGCCGGGTATCCCCACCGAGTTGGCAGAGCACAGTTTGCACGTGGATCCCAGGGCCAGGCCTGTGAAGCAAGGTTTGAGAAAAATGAACGAGGAAAGGAGAAGAGCTATAGGTGAGGAAATCGCACGACTATTAACCGCAGGCTTTATCATGGAAGTATTTCACCCGGACTGGTTAGCGAATCCGGTTCTAGTGATGAAAAAGACAAATGAATGGAGGATGTGCATCGATTTCACGAGCCTCAACAAGCATTGCCCAAAGGATCCGTTCGCGCTACCAAGGATAGACCAAATCATAGACGCGGTAGCCGGAAGCGACTTGCTGTGTTTCCTGGACGCATATTCGGGGTACCACCAGATTAAACTCAAAAGGGAGGATTGGGAGAAAACGTCGTTCATAACCCCCTTTGGGGCCTTCTGCTATAAAACCATGACGTTTGGATTAAAAAATGCGGGCGCAACTTACCAGCGGTGTATTCAGAAGTGCTTCGAGAATCAAATTGGGCGCAATTGGTACTACTCGAGTAGTACCGGGTTACTATCCCCCCATTAAAGGCCGCCGCCGCCTCAAAACCCAATTCGGGGATCATAAATTCCTGTTCTGGCGCCCTGCCTGGACGGGGATTCGAAGGAGATAAATCGTCGTCGACACCGCCACCTCTTCTCCATCAACCATCCTTTATTCCCCCATCACTGTGTGAGTAAAAACCACTGTAGGCTGAGAGGGTTGGAAGGAATTGGATGAGATCGATCATGTAATAATGCCAGATTGTTAGGGCATAGTGCCTAGTATCCATTGTTAGTGTTTTCTACCGTTGTTGCAACTGTTTATGCTTAATGCTTGTCACTAGGGCCCGAGTACCATGATCTCAGATCTGAAAATGTTATTGTTTCCTGAGTATAATTTTGTTTCTCGATCATATCTGCAAGTTGTTTACACATGTCATGATCCGGAACCTGAGGCCCCAAAGTGGCAGAAATTGGGACAACCGAATGGGATGGCTGTGATGTGAGGATCACATGAGTTCATGGAGTGTTAATGCTTTTCTCTAGTGCTTTATTAAAAGGAGCACCTTAATTACTAGTAGTTTTACTAGAGGCCCCGCTGCAATGGGCTGGTAGGACAAAAGATGGTGTGCAAGTTTCTCATTGCGATCACGTACGACTAAATTGGAACACATACCTATGGCTTGCCTAGAACTTGGATGCTCTATTATTATTATTATTATTATTATTATCTGCAATGCCTTTGTTTAGATTATTACATGACCTATGTTATCCATGCAACGCCCGTTCATCCATTCCCTCTATGTCTACGGTATTTTCATCCTGCTGTTTTCACAATTGCTACTGTTGTTTTCACGATTTCTACTGCTGTGACTATTTTATTCATGTTGTTATTTTACTACTGTTGCTGCTATAAAACTGTTACCACTAATAAATTGCTGCGAGCAAGTCTACTTTTAGGTGCATCTGAATTGACAACTCAGTTGTTAAGGCTTATAAATACTCTTTGGCTCCCCTTGTGTCGAGTCAATAAATTTGGGTTTTACTTCCCTCGAAGACTGTTGCGATCCCCTATACTTGTGGGTCATCACTTTCCAACACCAAGCATTTCATAATAAAAAAACTCTCCAAGAGATGCAGCAATAAAACAAGAGAGTACTAACACAGCTCGACTAAAACTAACTGCTCTGAATAAGAGATGCAAAAAAACAGGAGCTAAACAGGAACTTTGCAGCAACTAGAAGACAAACTAAGAATATGAGCATAACGGGTATTCAAACGAAAAAGCGGAGCGTGTCGCTCTCTCACAAAAGGAATTCTAGGTTCCAACTATATTATTGAAGCAAGTAAAACAAAATAAAACAAAGGAAAACAAAAGAAAACAAACAGACGCTCCAAGTAAACTTCATATGATGTGACCGAATAAAAATATAGTTTCACTAGAAGTGACCTGATAAATTGTTGATGTAGAAGGGGATGCCTTGGGCATCCTCAAGCTTCGATGCTTGAGTCTTGTTATAATTTTTTGGGATGAACCACGGGGGCATCCCCAAGCTTTCACCTTGCACTCTTCTTGATCACATTATATCACCCTCTTCTCTTGACCCTTGAAAACTTCCTTCAGACCAAACTCAAAGTAATTCGCATTAGAGGGTTAGTGCAACAATAAAAAAATCCATGGGTTCTGCAGTGACAAGTGATATTAATACTTTTAAACATTATCTACATCCACTGGTTTTTGGTGGAGAAAAAAATCCACTTGACATCATAAAAGAGCAAATGCAAGAAAAATGGTAGAATCTGCCAAAACCATAATAGTCTGTAAGGACGAATTTTTTTCGAGGCACTTACGTTGCTCAGATTAAAAAACATATAGAACGAAAAAGTTTTGGGATCTGCTGGGTAAGAAGCAAAAAAAATTCAGGTCATTTTGATCTTCCTGAAATTTATACGATATTTTACGGTGGACAGCAGAAATCTATTTTCCTGCGCAGAAATCCAAAACCAACTCCAACTTTCGCTAGAAACATTACTTGGCACAACTAAAAGATGAAAATAAAGATACAAAGGAGTTTCTACATAAGTATACAACCCCTTGAATCAAATAAAACAGATAAAAACAAAGCAAAAATAAAACCATGGGTTATCTCCCAAGAAGTGCTTTTAGCTAGGCCTGAAGTTTGAGAAGATGCTCACATAAGAAATATGAATTGAAGCAAAATAGAGCATCAAGAATCAAGTATAAAACAAATTTAAGTCTAGCCAACTTCCTATGCATAGGAATCTTGTAAAGATATAAATTAAAGAATCTCAAACTATAAATCATGGAAAGGTAGAACAAGAGCAACTTCAAAACTTTCAACAAAAAGAGAGGTATTTTAGTAACATGAAAATTCTTACAACCATATTTTCCTCTCTCATAATAATTTTTAGTAGCATCATGAACAAACTCAACAACATAACTATCACATAAAGCATGGTTGTCATGGTCTAAAAGCACACAATTCATATCAAGCTCCAAAACAGTGGGATCATAATTTAAAATCAGGTCCTCTTTTTTCCCACTTTTAGCAATAGAAAAACAAGATAATTGGTCACTCTTAAAAGGTATAGGACACACTATAGCAATCCTATTTTAAGTATCATTATAATTTATAACATCAAGAAACATAGGACAATCATCAAGAGCATTATCATATAAATTTTCTAAACAAACTTCCTCATTATCATGCATATCAATAGTTGGAATAAATAGAGGATTATCATAAGATTTATCCAATTAGAATGGATTATCATAAATAACAGTACCAATATAATTCTTACAAGTTTCATTCATAGTAGTATCAAGGTCACAAGTATAACAAGTATAAATTTCATCAAAAAGGGATATTTCAAAAGAATCAATAGGATCATCACTTTCATCAAATAATGTATGAGTTAAAGAGTTACACTCATTGGGAGGTAGTCATGGGTAGCTCCATTATTCATCCTCTTGATCATCACTCTCCTCCTCTTTTTCATCCAACGAGCTTCCAGATTCAGCAGTTTCTTCTTCCATAGGTTCCTGCAAGGCATTAGTCTCTCCCTTTGGGGGAGAGAATTGATTAAGATATTGAAGTATGTAGACATTACAATCCTTGTAATTACCAAAGCAATATTCAAGTATATCATAAATCTCATATTTATAAGGTGCATCATCAATACTTTCAAGCAAATACACAATTTCAAATGCACGCTTCCAAGCAATAAATTCCTCAATTTGTTCCACATCATCAAAGTCATAATTTCCCATAACATAAGAAGATATGGTAACATTATCACTATACTCACATTAAAAAGGGAGGTGTTTATACCTCCTACAGTGACGACGGGATGGATCCTAGACCTATCGGGTGAGGCTACCCGGTCCAAGGCCCAAGACCCAAGCTCCAAGGGAGACGCCGTGGATAGTTCTAGAAGGCCCAATCAAGGCCCACCCGCAAAGCCTTGTGGGTTAAGAAAGGAAACCTGTAACCGACTTTAGGTTAGAGTTTGTATCCCCCCGGGAACGGTTTGAGACCTGGCTACCTATATAAAGCCAGGAGAACCACCAGGAGGGGGACCGAGGAATACCGCACCACCTAAGCCTTGAGATTGAGATCTACTCTCGACTTGAGCACCCCCACTGTAACCGATCTATTGAGCTAATACAGATCGACAAAAGTAGGAGTAAGGGTTTTACCTCTACGAGGGCCCCGAACCTAGGTAAATCTTGCCCCCATGTTAGCCGACGATTGTCACCAGCGCCAACTCGTTCTCTTACTCGAAACCCTATCGGTTCACCCGAGGGACTTGTTGAGATGCATATTCGACAATTGGCGCCGTCTGTGGGAACGGCGGGCGCTGGATCTGTGGCATCTTCGGCCTCATCGTCGCCAAAATTCAGTTGGAGCCCCGGAACTTTGACTCCAACCAATCCGATCCGAATCGGGTCAGCCATTATCGCGCCCGGCATTTAGTGACCTGGAGAAAAGTGTCACCTTGACGTTTGGAAGCTTCAAGTTCTACACCAACAAGGAAGGGATCACGCGCTTCCCCGAAAAAACCGATCTCGAAGGATCAGACTCTGAGTCAGTCTCAAAACCCGAAGCACTTAACTACGTGAGTCGCGACCTAGCGAAAAGCGGCGAGTCCATCCGCCCGAACACTCGCAACTTCCACACCATCTCCATGGAAGAACCTTCTCGGGTTGGGGAAGCTTTCCAATCTACGCCTAAGACTCATGGGCCCTATCTGGATCAGGTCTGCATGGCAGGGTCGACTGACCCACCCGAAGAGACGAAAGAAAGCGCAAGGGAACACGAGCACATCAAAGTGTCGCGAGCAGCCTGGCTCAAGTCAAAAGCAGCCATGCACTCATCCAAGCCAATTGAAGAAGGAGCCCCTCAGGAAGAGCTAACCGCATACCACTACCATCTAGTGAAAGCGGCGACATTAATCAAAGAAGCTCGCAAAGATCTGGCCGAGCGGAAAAAACTGGCGGATGAATCAAGCCAGCGCCGTGCAGCACTCTCCAAAGTGTACTCGGTGGGGAACCAACCCGCGAGAAAAAGACACGTCTCAAAAACCGCGACAATGGATGACGAATCCCTGACCGGGATCAGCAGGTCACTCGAAGCCTCTCTTATGCGCGTCGACGAAGATGGCAACGTGTACCCGACGACTCCAGCCGCCGCTGTCTTGGCAGCAGCCACTTATCTGCAGACGAACCAACCAGGGGAAAACGACCCCCGCGCGGAGCAATACAGGCAAGTCCAGAAAGGGTTAGGCATGACAGCCGCAAGACTCGCCGCCTATGACCGCAAGAAAGCGACTGCACCAAAAGACAAGGAAACATCCCGCGGACACAAGAGCACATCACCCAGGAAGGATAAGTCACCTCGTCGCGCGCGAGGAAAAGAAGCTCGACGGCGCGGAGATAGCCCGAGCAGCAGCGATGACAGCCCGAGGGGTCGAGATCGCAGCCCCCAGTGTCACAGCAGCCGCTCGCGACACCGCAGCAAGGAGCCGCGGAGATATGTCAATCGCGACGAGCCTGGGTACAACGCGCGATCAGACATCGCTCAGCATAAAGTCGACAAAGCTCGAGCGGCCTGGAACCGCGCGCGCTCCCCATCTACCTCTTCCAACAAAGACGCATGCGGCACGTTATGCTTTACTCGTGACATCCGCGAAGCGCCAATGCCAGGAGGTTTAAGCTCACTAAGGAGGTGCCAAAATACGACGGTTCGCTGGAGCCGTAATCCTGGTTGTCAGATTACCTCACGGTGGTAAAATGCCAACGTGGGAACAAGACCACAGCTATGCAGTACCTTAACCTACATCTCGTAGGCGCTGCGTGCAGGTGGATCGAAGGAAGACCAAAGGCATGCTACGGATCATGGGACGATCTAACCTTCGACTTCCGCAAGAACTTCCAGGCGACATACAAAAGACCTGCAACCATCGAGGAGCTGCGGGCTTGCAAGCAGAAAAGTGGCGAGTCTACTCGCGAATACATCCAGCGATGGACCACACTTAGGAACACGGCAGGAAATATATCAGAAGAAGTTGCGGTCGAAGCTTTTGCCAAAGGAGCTCGGCGAACCGCCTTCCGGGAAGAACTGGGACAGGCCGCACCCAAAACAATTGGAGAACTCATGGCTATAGCTGACAGATGAGCCAACGGCGAAGACTCGGTGCGCAACGAGAAAGCAACATCGCCAGCACCTGAAGACGACCGCCATGGTCGAATGAAAAGGAGAAAGCATTACGATCACGATGATCGGGAAGAACTAGTGGCAGCAGAATTCACAAGAAATTGTGACAGCGGGCATCGCGAGAATCGCGAGTGGAAGCCGAAGCCAGAGGATAAAACTCCCGAGGAGGATCTCGATGGTTACTGCACGCTACATCTATTTACAGATAAGCGCACTGGCAAAACTAAGGCAACACACCTTCTCAAGGATTGCTGAAATTTCCTTGACATACATGAGGCCTTCTCAAAGAAAAACAGAGCGGCAGTCAATCAGGGCTACCCGCAGCTCCCGGAAGTAGGAACCCAAGGATTCCACCCGCCGCAAGCCCTACCTCCACCAGGAAACAAAAACACGATGCTAGCCGCGCTACCAGCGCCAACGGGTACCCGAACTCAGCAGGATTCCTAGGGATGATACAGAAAGTTTGCCCGTCCCGCAGGGTCCAGAAAACAAACACTCGACAAGTATTCATGGTCGTCCTGGCCCCACCGTCCAAACCCGAATATCTGAAGATAGCCGACCAGCCGATAATTTTCTCCAAGGAGGACCATCCCCCCCGAGTCTATCGACCAGGGCACGCCGCACTCGTCATCCAGGCGCAGATAGGCAACTACGAACTTGCCCGAGTGTTCATGGACGGAGGCAGCAGGATCAACATCATTTACGCGGACACACTCCGCAGGATGAACAGGAACCTGGATGGACTCGTGGAATCAGAGACATCTTTTCACGGGATAGTACCAGGGAAGGAAGTCCGTCCACTCGGAACAATCAACTTGGAGGTGGTGCTCGGAAACCGAAGCAATTACAGACGAGAATTTCTCGACTTCGAAGTAGTCGACTGACCCTCACAGTACCACGCTATTCTTGGCCGAACAGCATTCACCAGATTCATGGCAGTACCACACTACGCCTACCTGAAGCTCAAGCTACCTTGGGAACATGGCACCATCACCATCGACAGCGATTTCCAAAAATCCAATAAATGCGACATCGAGTTCAACGAGATCGCAAAATCCTTCGGAATGTAGGAGGAGCTGGAAGAGATAGCAAAAACCACGGATCACTCCGTGATGCCTTTCACCAAAAAGAACGCCCCAGAGCTCGAGTGCACCCGACAGAGCCTGCGAAGACGGCGATGGTGTCCACCATCCTCTCGCCAGCATAGGAAGGCGCTCTTGTCGAACTCCTCCATGAGTACTGGAATTTTTTTGCCTGGCAGCCTTCAGATATGCCAGGGATACCCAGGGAGTTCGCCGAGCAGTCACTTGAAGTTTACAAAGACGCCAAGCCTATCAAGCAGACAACCCGGCGATTTTCAGAGCCAAAGAAAAAAGCACTTGGAGAAGAAGTGACCAGATTACCCGCGGCTGTTGGGAATATGCCCTAGAGGTAATCATATATGATGTAATTCCCAATGTATTCATAAAATTATTAAGTTGTCCTTTGGTTTGAACATCTGATATATGTCATTGAATATGTGATTCGATTGTGGAACTATGTATTCATGTTGTTCATACTAATTGTCCTTGGTCATTAAGGTTGTGCTGGACACACACCCTAGACTAATGTGAATGTTGGCTGATGACACGGTTCCACTTGTCATGGGCATGGTGATGCCATTCCAACGATCACGGACTTGGCTAAAGAGTTCAGCAAGTCGGACTGACCCACATTGAGATGCAACGATCAAGTCGTCATTTGCATGTCTCAATCAATGTAATCCTTAGACCTGAGGTTGTCGCACAATCCGAGTTGTGGATCACCGACTTAGCTTCTGTCAAACGATGTTCCGTGACAAGGCAGTTATAAAGGCAGAGTTCGGGTCGAATGAGAAGCAAGCTGCGTGATGTGGATAATTAAGATGGGATTTTGCCCCTCCGAATGGAGAGATATTCTCTGGGCCCTCTCGAGTGATATGATTCAGGAAGCATGGCCATGCGCGACTCAGTTAAGTGATAATTGTGTCTGTTGACTAAGAGTTAGTCAAATGAATCACATATCACGGACCGAGAAGAGAGTCGAACTGTTTAAGGGATGCCGATAAATCGCCTATAGTCGACAAGGTATATCGTGAGGCAAAAGGGACTAAGATGAATATCACATTGAAAGGTATGTCGTCATGACTCAATGGGACTTGGGAGTCGGCACGTTCTGCTAGGAGCCGCTACCGATTGATCGATTGGAAGTCAGACTCCAATCGTTTCCAAGTCGCCATGAGCCTGCAGGGTCACACACTTAAGAGCGGGAGCAAATGTATTGGTCGGGTTGGACCCGAACCGGAAATGGATTGAGTTTGTGAGTCGGACTCATAGAGGGAATGGTCCACAAGTGTTGTGAAGCCCACTACCATTCGCTATATAAAGAGGGGCGCAGGTTGCCCAGCGGGCACGTTACTTCTCCCATGCGTTGGGAACCTTAGCCCCACTCAGTCCAGCCGTCGCACCGGACCTAGCAGTCCGCCGTCGGAGCTCCTCCTCGTACGTGTGGATACCGGCAGAGGTGCTGTACGTTCAGCACTTCGACGTTCGTGGATTGGATCGGCTGGATCGGATCGTGGGACTGCACTGCCCCGACGCGCTTCATCGATAATCCGCAACCGCGCGTCTAGTGGTAATCATCGTGGCCTTCTACCTCGGCTAGATCTTGGAAGTACCGCGTAGGAAAAAGTTTTGTTTATCTCTACGCGTTCCAACAGTGGTATCAGAGCGGTAGCTTCTGGTATTAGGCCCGAGATCCGCACATATATGATATGTAGTTAGCATTAGATTGGATCTAAGTGCTGTTTTGGTGGTCGGTCTATGAGATAGATCGGTTTTGTACAAGGTTGATTGGATCAATCGTACTCGGGGTTAATGGATGATCTGGTTTCCGTGATTATACTGCTAAGGTCGTGGAACAACTTACCCCTACCGGTCGGTTTCCGCCATCGGGGTACACCGTGACACATAAATCCAGTTGCGGTAATCGAAGATCAAAGAGTTTGATCGAATCGGAATACGGATCAGATTTGGGTAAAATAGTTTTATCCGATGAAGAAATCCATGTTCGGAATGCAGAAGCAGGACCGCCGGCTTCGCCCTGTCGTAGCGCCTTAGATATCATTACGAGTTTCACAACGCCGGTAGATATCGTATCTATAACTTGTTTTTGCAGGAAGTTGTGAATGGTATGGCTTATATGCATGTGATGTGTGTAATCCATACATGATCTGCGTATCATGTTTTTGTCAGCCGGCTGGAGCCTAGGTGCTGCCATTTTATTGTATACCGGCCTGCGTGTCGGATTCTCTATGTAATCTTTGATTTACTAGCTAGTGTAGCTTGTTGGAGAACCCGGTAACATGCAAGTCGATGTACAAGTCGGCTACATGGAGTAAGATGGCACGTGACAAGAGTTGGCACGAGTCGACTTACAAGCTTTGTGGAGATGGAGATCACCATGAACAGAGCCATACCATTTCACATTATAATTGCTTTATTTGTGTTATTGTTATGTCTCTATTTACCTCTATTTAGATAGTTGGTAGATTTTAATCCCTCAAAGAAGGTCTAGTCGGTCGCCCCGCCAGTGCTGCACCATCACAAGTCGGACATTCTTGGTAGTGGGCTCATAAAATTGTGGTGCTACCAATTCTTTCCAATTAGGTGGGTTTTAGTCGGACTCTTATAGCGGAAGCACTTGCTAATCTAGACGAGTCCATCACAACGGTTGTGGGGCTCGGGGCGAGGTAGGTTGGGAGCCGGGGCATGTGATGCCACCCAACTAACAGGAGTCGTATTGGATACAGTTGGAAAGGTGTTGCCTACCTAGATCACTTGACGGCTAGCGGTGATGCTAAACCTCACTAGTCGGCTTGCTTATTTAGGATCTTGAATCACTTAGCAACCATCGGAGGGGTGTTGGTTCTAGTGGGAGCATAAGTATTAAAGCGTTTAATATGCCTGCTCTTTTATGAATACGTTTCTTAAGTGTTTTGCATATTTTCTGTTGTAGATCAATGGCACCTAGCAACCTTCCTCAGTTGTCCACTTTTGCGTTGAGGTCAATCCTAGAGAAAGATAAGCTTAATGGAACTAATTTCACCAACTGGTACCGTAATCAGAGGATAGTCCTCAAGCATGACAAGAAAGAACATGTTCTAGAAACTCCACTTCCAGATGAGCCTGATGACGATGCGACTGTCGCTGTCATGAATGCCTACTGTAAGACTAGAGATGAGTCTACGGAAATTAGTTGTCTTATGCTTGCACACATGGAACCGGACTTACAGCAGCAGTTCGTTGAGGCCTACGATATGATCGAAAGCCTCAAAAGTATGTTCCAGGCTCAGGCAAAGACCGAGAGATATCAAGTCTCTCAAGCTTTGCTGGGATGTAAGCTGAAAGACGGCGATCCACTGAGTCCGCATGTAATCAAGATGATTGCTTACATACAGTCTCTGGATCGGTTGGGCTTCCCAATTAACGAAGAGTTCGCTACTGATATAATTATGAACTCTCTTCCTAGTGTGTATGGTCCATTCATCTCGAACTACCATATGCATGGTATGGATAAGAGTATCACTGAATTACATGGGATGCTCAAAACGGCAGAGGCTGATATCAAGAAAGGCGCCAGTCAAGTGTTGATGGTGCAGAATAAGGCTAAGTTCAAGAAGAGTTCTTGGACAAAGAAGAAGAAGGATAAGTCATGAGGTAGCGCCCATGGCCCTGTCCAGAGTGCTTCCTCAAAGACTAAGCCATCTCCTACAGCCGGAGCCAATTGCTTCTATTGCAAGCAGGATGGCCACTGGAAGAGGAACTGCACCAAGTATTTGGCTGACAGAGCCAAGAGTGGAGGTGTGACTTCCAACTCAGGTACGCTTGTGTGCAATGTTATAGACATTTATCTTGCTGATGCGCCTAATAGTTCTTGGGTATATGATACCGGATCAGTTATTCACATATGCAACTCGTTGCAGGGACTGGTAAGAACTAGGAGCGTGGCAAGAGGAGAGGTTGATATTCGGGTCGGCAACAAGGCGAGAATCGCTGCGTTAGAAGTCGGCACGATGCAACTTTTTTTACCATCAGGATTTTTAATGGAGCTAAATAATTGTTATTATGTTCCAGTTCTTAGTCGAAACATTATTTCCGCCTCATGTTTGATGAGACAAGGTTATGAGTCGAATATTAAGAATAATGGTTGTTCTTTATATTTGAAATATATGTTTCATGGCTTTGCACCCGTTTAGAACGGGTTATTTATTTTGAATCTTGATAGTGAATCGGTCTATAACATAAATGTTAAAAGGTTGAAACCAAATGATCTGAATATGACTTACTTTTGGCATTGTCGGCTTGTCATATAAGTTGGAAGCGCATGAAGAAGCTCCATGATGATGGAATTCTAACTTCGTTCGACTTAGAGTCGTTCGAGACATGCGAATCATGCCTACGAGGCAAAATGACCAAGACACCTTTTGCAAGGAGTTGTGAAAGGGCGTCCGACTTGTTGGAATTAATACATAGTGATGTATGTGGTCCAATGAGCACGACAGCCAGAGGTGGTTATGAGTACTTCATTACCTCACTGATGATTTGAGTAGGTATGGATATATCTATTTAATGAAACACAAGTCGGAAGCCTTTGAGAAATTCAAGGAATTCTAGAGTGAGGTACAAAATTAACTCGGCAAGAAAATAAAGTTTCCGCGGTCGGACCGTGGAGGCAAGTACATGAGCCATGAGTTTGATGACCATCTAAAGAGTTGTGGAATAGTTCCTCAACTCACTCCGCCGGGTACACCGCAGAGAAACGGTGTATCGGAACGGAGAAATCGGACCTTGTTGGACATGGTACGATCAATGATGAGTCGGACAAGATCTACCTTTATCATTTTGGGGTTATTGTCTAGAAACTGCAGCGTACACACTAAATAGAGTGCCATCAAAGTCAGTAGAGAAGACACCACATGAGATATGGACTGGCAAAAGGCCAAGTTTGTCTTTTCTTAAGATTTGGGGTTGTGAAGCATTTGTCAAGCGACTTCAGTCGGACAACCTCACACCCAAGTCGGGTAAGTGTATTTTCGTGGGGTATCCGAGGGAAACCTTGGGGTACTACTTCTACAACCGGGAAGAGGGCAAAGTGTTTGTCGCTCGGAATGGTGTCTTCCTTGAGAAAGAGTTTCTCAATCGGGAAGTCAGTGGGAGCACAGTGCAACTCAAAGAAATTCGAGAGGAACCGGCTAGGGGCGAGTCGGCGAGCGCCTTGGAGGCTGAGCCGGTCGTGGTACCTACACCGGTAACAGCACCTGAACCACGGAGATCTGCCAGATTACGAAATGCTCGTGATGTTTTACTGTTAGACAGTAATGAGCCGGCAACTTATTCGAAAGCGATGGTGGGATCTGATTCCGAGTCATGGCTTGGAGCCATGAGATCCGAGTTAAAGTCCATGGATGAAAACCAAGTTTGGAATTTGGTTGATCTTCCTGACGGTGCAAGACCCATCGAGTGCACATGGGTCTTTAAGAAGAAAACGGATATGGATGGAAATATTTCCGTCTATAAAGCACGAATTGTCGCAAAGGGGTTCCGACAGGTTCAAGGAGTTGACTACGACGAGACCTTCTCGCCCGTAGCGATGCTTAAGTCAGTTCGGATCTTGTTAGCCATAGCAGCCTATTTCGACTATGAGATATGGCAGATGGATGTCAAGACGGATTTCCTTAATGGAAATTTAACTGAGGACGTGTATGTGATACAGCCCGAAGGTTTTGTCGATCCAGCTAACGCTGACAAGGTATGCAAACTTCAGAAATCCATTTATGGGTTGAAGCAAGCATCTCGGAGTTGGGACATTCGCTTTGATGAGGTAGTCAAATCGTTTGGCTTCATCAAGAGCGATCATGATTCTTGTTTATACAAGAAGTTTAGTGGGAGCAAAGTAAATTTTCTAATCTTATATATGGATGACATATTACTGATTGGAAATGATGTCATGATGTTGCAAGAAACCAAAGAGTCATTGGAAAGGAGTTTCTCAATGAAGGATTTGGGTGAGGCGACTTACATATTAGGAATCAGGATCTATAGAGATAGATCAAGGCGGCTCATTGGATTGAGTCAGAGTACATATCTGGACAAAGTTTTGAAGAAATTCAAAATGGAAGAGTCCAAGAAGGGATTCTTGCCGATGTCCCATGGTATAAAACTTAGCAAGACTCAGTGTCCTTCGACGACTGATGAGCGAAGTCGGATGAGTGTGATCCCGTATGCTTCAGCAATTCGATCCATCATGTATGCCATGATTTGTACTAGGCCAGATGTTTCCTATGCTCTAAGTGTTACGAGAAGATACCAGGCTGACCCTGGCGAAGCCCACTGGGCAGCGGTTAAAAACATCCTTAAGTACTTGAGAAGGACTAAGGAAATGTTCCTAGTTTATGGAGGTGATGAGGAATTCAGTGTAAAGGGTTACACAGATGCGAGTTATCTCACCGACTCAGATGATTCTCGTTCGCAATCTGGATACGTGTTCGTAATGAACGGAGGAGCTGTGAGTTGGAAGAGTTCCAAGCAAGATACGGTGTCTGCATCTACAACAGAGGCTGAGTATATTGCTGCCTCAGAGGCGGCAACGGAATATGTTTGGATCAGGAACCTCCTGATAGATCTTGGTGTGGTTCAGGGCGCGTCCAATCCTTTGGACGTATATTGTGACAACAATGGTGCTATTGCACAAGCCAAGGAACCTAGACAACACCAGAAGAACAAACATATACTCATGCGTTACCACCTCATTCGCCAGTTTGTCGAACAAGGTGATATCAAGTTATGCAAAGTACACACTGATGCAAACGTTGCAGATCCGTTGACAAAGGCGCTACCACAGCCTAAGCATGAGGCGCACACGAGAGGTATGGGCATTCGATGCCTAGGCATATGATGCCAAGATGATTTACTCTAGTGCAAGTGGGAGTGACGAAGGCATGGATCCTGGACCCTGCGAGTAAGGACACCCCCTCTCAAGCCTTCTGGTCAAGGCCCAACAGGAAGCGCCCTTGGAGTACTCTAGAAGGCCCATGAGAAGCCCACCCGCATCAACTTGCGGGTTAAGTTAGGGAATTTGTAACCGACCTAAGCTAGGGTTTGTGTCCTCTCCGGGTTGAACTCGAGACCTGGCTATCTATATAAAGCCAGGAGAGCCCCCAAAGGGAGGACCAAGTATTACCGCACGACCACAAAAGCCTTGAAACTCGAGATCAACTCTCAATTCGAGCATCCTGTAACCGATCTAATCATCTAATACAGATCGACAGAAGGCAGGAGTAAGGGTTTTACCTCTACGAGGGCCCCGAACCTGGGTAAATCTCGCCCCCTGTCAAGCCGACGATTTCACCAGCGCCTATGACGTCTCCTAGTCGAAACCCGATAGGGTCACCCGAGGGATTTGTGGAGCCAGAGCTTCGACAATTGGCGCCGACCGTGGGGATCGCGGGCGCTGGATCACCGGCATCTTCGGCTTCATCGACATCCAACTCCCGTTGGAAACCATCGACTACGACTCCGAACAATCCCGTACGGATCGGATCCGTCATAGTCACACCTCACTCGCCGGAATCACGCCCGGTATTCGAGGATCTGGAGAAGAGCGTCACCCTGACGTTCGGAAGTTTCAACTTCATGGCGAACAGAGACGGAATCCTCCACTTCTCGGATGAATCTGAACCCGAATCTGGAGCCGTCAACTCACGCTTCCCTATGGAGAAAAGCGGCGAGTCCATCCGCTTCAACATGACCGACTACCACGCACTCTCGACAGAGGAACCCTCTCGGGTGCGAGGAGCTTCCCGATCTGCGCCTAGGACACACGGACCACGACTGGCCCAAGTCTGCATGGCAGGGTCGGAACAGCCCTCGGAAACTGAATATAGCGCAACCGAGCGCGATCTAATCGGCGTTTCGCGGGAAGCCTGGAAAAGAGCCAAGGAATCCATGCGAAAGAGTCAGCCACCTGCAGCAGGCGCCACGCAGGAAGACCTAACCGCCTACCACTATCACCTAGTGAGAGCTGCCTCAAACATCAAGGATGCCCGAGCAGATCTAGCCCGTCGCAGGAGAGCGGCGGACGAATCAAGCCTACGTCGAGCCGAGCTATCCCTTGCACCTTCGGTCGGTACCCGACCCGGGGGAAAAGGACCCGCAGCGTCGACGAGGGACCACGAATCTATGGCTGGGACCAACAGGTCTACCACCTCTTCTTTCATGAGGGTTGATGACGATGGCAACGTCTACCCGCAAACTCCAGCCGCTGCAATTCTAGCCGCAGCAACCTACATGCAAATGAACCAGCCGACGGACAGCGATCCTCGGGTGGAACAATATAAGCATATCCGCAAGGGTCTAGGGCTGGCAGCCGCGAAACTCGCCTCCCACGATCGCAAGGAACAACTGGAGAAGGCGCGACAGGAGAAGGACAAAGACAAAGATACGCCCCGCAGGCACAGGAGCTCCTCTCCGAGAAAGGATAGATCGCCGCGTCGCGGCCGAGGAAAAGAGGCCCGACGCCGCGGCGATAGTCGAAGCAGCAGCGACGACAGCCCGAGAGACAAAGATTCACGGCACCACAGCAGCCGCTCGAGAAAACGAAGCAAGGAACCAAGAAAAGATAGCGACCGGTCCGGGTACGACGCGCGATCCGATCTCGCCCAGAAGAAGGTGGATAAAGCAAGGGCTTCACGATATCGCGAGCGCTCCTCATCCGGGTCTTCGGACGACGAAACCTGCGGAGCACTTTGTTTTGCTCGCAGTATTCGTGAAGCACCTCTACCCAAGAGATTCAAGCTCAGCTCGGAGGTGACAAAATACGATGGCTCACTCGAGCCCTCCCAGTGGTTAAGCGACTACCTCACGGCAGTAAAATGCCAACGTGGTAACAAGAACACGGCCATTCAATACCTCAATTTGCACCTAGCCGGAGCGGCCCGCAGCTGGCTGGAGAGGAGACCACGATCTTGCTACGCATCGTGGGACGACCTGCATCGCGATTTCTGCAAAAACTTCCAGTCGACCTACAAGAGGCCAGCTACAATCGAAGAACTACGAGCTTGCAAACAGAAAAGTGGTGAATCCACACGAGAATACATCCAGCGGTGGAACACGCTCAGGAACACCGCAGGGACAATCTCTGAAGAAGTGGCGATTGAGGCCTTCGCCAAAGGAGCAAGAAGAACCGCGTTTCGAGAAGAACTCGGCAGAGCTGCGCCCAAAACCATAGGGGAGCTCATGGTCATAGCCGAAAAATGGGCCAATGGAGAAGACGCAGTACGCAATGAAAGAACATCATCGCCCACGCACGACGAAGACCGTCATGGGCGAAGAAAGAGAAGAAAATATTACGACCACGAGGATAGAGAAGAACTAGTGGCAGCAGAATTCACGCGAAGTCGCGACTCCGGTCGTCGTGGAAGTCGCGAATGGAGACCAAAGGCAGAAGAAAAATCACCCGAGGAAGACCTCGATGCGTACTGCTCGCTACATCTGTTCACAGACAAGCGCACGGGCAAGACTAAGGCAACACACCTTCTCAAGGATTGCCGAAAGTTCATCGAAATCTCGGACGCGCTCGCCAAGAAAAGATTCGCTTCCACCCAAAACTATCCACCACTACCAGGAGGCGGACAACAATTCCAGCTACCACCGCCACCACCTCCACCGGCCAACCCAAACATGGCGCTCGCCGCATTGCCAGCGCCACCACAACAAAACACGGGAGCAAATACATACCCGACTCCGCACGGACAACTCCTCGGAATGATACAGAAGGTATGCCCCTCTCGCAGAGCTCAAAAAACTAATTCGAGACGAATATGCATGGCCGTGCAGACGCCACCAACGAAGCCCGAGTACCTGAAGATGGCCGAGCAGCCAATCACGTTCTCAAAAGAAGACCACCCGCCACGAGTCTATCGACCAGGACACGCCGCCCTTGTCATTCAAGCTCAAATTGGCAACTATGACCTGGCCCGCGTATTCATGGACGGTGGCAGCGGCATCAACATCATCTACGCGGATACACTCCGTCGAATGAACAAAAATCTGGACGGCCTAACGGAATCAGAAACATCCTTCCACGGGATAGTTCCGGGCAAGGCAATACGTCCACTCGGAACAATCAACCTTGAAGTTGTACAGGGATCCCCACGCAACTACAGAAGGGAATTCCTGGACTTCGAAGTCGTCGACTGGCCCTCACAGTACCACACCATTCTTGGTCGAACAGCGTTCGCCAGATTCATGGCCGTACCACATTACGCATACTTGAAGCTCAAGCTACCCGGCGAATACGGTGTGATCACCATTGACGGAGACTTCCAGAAATCGGATAAGTGCGACATAGAATTTAATGAGATCGCGAAATCTTTCGGGATGCAAGAAGAACTACAAGAGCTGGCAAAAACAACGGACCACTCCGTCATGCCCCTCACGAAGAAAAACGCGCCTGAACTGGAATTCAGCGCCAACAGCGACACTCGCAAGCACCAAGTGCACCCGACGGATTCCGCCAAAACCGCGATGGTTTCCACAACCCTCTCGCCAGCATAGGAAAGCGCGCTCGTCAAACTCCTCCGTGAGTACTGGGAGATTTTCGCCTGGCAGCCCTCAGATATGCCAGGTATACCCAGGGAGTTTGCCGAGCACTCACTCGAAGTCTTTCCTAACGCCAAGCCCATCAAACAGACGACTCGACGATTTTCAGAACCCAAGCAAAAGGCGCTGGGAGAAGAAGTAAATAGGCTGCTAGCCGCCAACTTTATTAGAGAGATCAAGATATCCACCTGGTTGGCAAATCCGGTGCTGGTCCCCAAGAAGAACACGGATATCCTTCGGGTGTGCATCGACTACACGTCATTAAACAAGCACTGCCCCAAGGACAACTTTCCTCTACCACGAATCGACCAGATCGTGGATTCCACAGCAGGTTGCCAACGTCTCTCCTTCCTGGACGCCTACTCGGGATATAATCAGATCCGAATGAAAAAGGAAGACGAAGAGAAGACGGCATTCATCACACCACACGGTGTATACTGCTACACGACAATGCCCTTCGGGCTGAAGAACGCAGGCGCAACATATCAATGTTGCATGCAGAGATGCCTTGCCAATCTCATTGGCAAGAACGTACAAGTATACGTCGACGACATCGTCATCAAAACTCGAGTAGAGAACACACTCCTCGAAGACATTAAAGAAACATTCGACGCCCTTAATGCATATCGGATCAAGCTCAACCCGACCAAATGCGTTTTCGGCGTCCCCGCAGGAAAACTCCTCGGATACCTGGTATCCGCCAGAGGCATTGAGGCCAATCCGGAGAAAATACAAGCCATACTCACCATGAAGGAGCCTACCAATCTACGCAGAGTCCAGCAGCTCGCAGGGCGATTGGCCGCCCTAAGCAGGTTCATCGCACGATTGGGAGAGCAGGCGTTACCCTTCTACAAGCTACTGAAAAAGACGGACAAATTCGAGTGGACACCCGAAGCCAAACAAGCATTCGCAGACTTGAAACGGTCGCTGCAAAGCAGGCGCATTCTCGCAACACCACAAGAAAGGGAGCCGCTTTTTCTCTATTTAGCCGCCACAAACCAGGTCATCAGCACTGCAATCGTAGTCGAACGACCTGAAGATGGCAAGGCATACGGAGTCCAGCGCCCAATATATTACATCAGCGAAGTGCTCTCGCCATGCAAGCAGCGATATCCTCATTACCAGAAGCTTGCATATGGAGTTGTCCTCACAGCCCGAAAGCTCAAACATTACTTCCAGGAACACGCCATCACAGTGGTTAATGATGCGTCACTTGGGACAATCATGAACAACCCTATGGCATCCGGAAGAATAGCGAAGTGGAGCATCGAGTTGGGCGCTTGGGATATCACCTATGCAGGACGCAATGCAGTCAAATCCCAAGTTCTCGTGGAATTCATCAGCGAATGGACAGAGCTACAAACACCCGGGCCACCCGAGTATACGAGCAATTGGATCATGTACTTTGACGGGTCCAAAAGAAACGAAGGAGCAGGAGCTGGAATCGTTCTTATTTCACCTCGTGGAGACAAACTGCAATACGTCCTGCGACTAGACTTTCCACCAGATGATCCAGCATCGAACAACGACGCAGAATATGAAGCACTGTTGCACGGGATGAAGATGGCGATTGCTTGTGGAGCTACCCGATTGATGATTTATGGCGATTCCAATCTCATAGTGCAACAAACAATGAAAGAATGCGATGCCATTGCTGAAAACATGATCGCGTACCGCGACATGTATAATCTACTCGAAGGAAGCTTCAAAGGATGCGAGTTGAAGCATATTGCAAGATCCAGTAACGAAGAGGCGGATAGACTGGCCAACATGGGTTCCACGAATACACCCATACCGCCAGGGATATATTTCGAGCGGATGATTAAGAGATCAGTCAAAGTGAAGAAAGCCGTAGAGACACCCGCAGCACAAGAAACAGAGGTCAGCCCGCAAATCGCGCTTCTCGAGCTAACTCATAACATATCACGGCAGGTTTTTCTGGTCGAGCCAATCTGGACGCAGAAATATCTCGACTACCTGCTCAACAAACAGCTCCCGGCCGATCCACGTGAGGCTCGACAGCTAATCAGGCGTAGCAAATCCTTTCGGGTGGTTAATGGAGAATTATACAAACAAAGCATCTCGGGCATACTCCAGCGCTGCATCGCACCCGAAGACGGCAAGGAATTACTCCGGGACATACACCAGGGTGATTGCGGACATCATGCTAGCTGGAAAGCAATACTGGGAAAAGCCTTTCGAGCAGGATTCTACTGGCTAACAGCAGCCAACGATGCAAAAAACCTGGTCGATAGATGCGACGCCTGCCAGCGGTTCTCACCAAAGCCGCACGCACCCGCCACAGAGCTGCATATGATACCCATCGCCTGGCCCTTTGCGCAATGGGGGCTAGACATGGTTGGACCACTACGCAAATCCACACCAGGAGGATACACACATTTGCTGGTCGCAGTCGACAAATTTACCAAATGGATCGAAGCTATGCCAGTGACTTCGGCTAGCGCCCAATGCGCCATCAAGTTCCTCGACTCCATAGTATGCAGATTCGGTGTACCACATGACATCATTACAGACAATGGTACAAACTTCACCGCAAAAGAAACACAACAGTTCTGCAAGGAGAAAGGAATCAATTTCAAGTTTGCTTCGGTTGCCCATCCGCAAACAAACGGCCAAGTCGAAAGATCCAACGGCTTAGTTTCGGCTGGCATCAAAAAGAGATTGCTAGATCGTCTACATCCCGCTGCGGGACATTGGGCAGAGGAGTTACCCTCCGTACTTTGGAGCCTCCGCACAACTCCCAATCGATCAACGCAATACACACCATTTTTTATGGTATACGGGGCAGAAGCCGTCCTTCCCGAGGAGGTTCGATTCAGCGCCCCACGAGTTGTAGCCTACAGCGAAGAAACCTCCAACAAAGCACTTGCAGAAGATATGGATGCACTCGACGAAATTCGGGACATTGCACTCGCAAGATCCGCGGTCTATCAACAATCACTACGCAATTACCACAGTCGACGCATACGCCACAGGTCATTCGTGGTAGGCGACTTGGTGTTGCGGCTGAAGCAAAAAGAAGAACACAAGCTCGAACCACCTTGGGAAGGACCCTTCATCGTACACGAAGTGATCCTAGGAGGAGCCTATCGATTGAAGAATCCAGAGACTGGAGGCATCTATTCCAATCCATGGAATATCGCGCAACTGCGCAAATTCTACCCCTAGGTTTACTTGTTTTGCAACAATAAGGCTATGCTAGCCAATCTTGTAGCTCGAACACATGACTTCTCAGTCATCGCAATGAAATACATGATTTCCTCATCATATTTACCCGACAGACTTCCAGTCGATTACATGCTAAAAAGTTACAGGTACACACCCCATAAAATACACGGGGGCTACACCTAAAACTAAGCATCACAAAGAAATATCATCAAAAACAAGGTTACACACCTTACAAACAGTTTTTACAAACTATAAACAGTTTACAGGATATTCACATCCGATAATCAGTCAAACCGCTGAGCATTCTCAGTCGCTAAGACCCTATCTACCTCTTCAGAGGTCATTTGGATAATCTTCTCGGCTGCAGGGCGTACAGCATCATAAAACGGTGTGATGTCTTCGATTGCATAATCTGGGCGCCGAGCTACGGAGTTCAAATCTATCTCAGGATGCCATATTCGGACAAACGAGAGAGCCACAACCGCGCCGCACATCATTTGTTTGCGTACGCACGTGCGAACCTCCCCTTCTCGTCCAAACAACCTGAGAAGATAACTCCAGTCTTCGGGACCCCTCTCGAGTGGATAAAAAGCAGCATTTACCGCAACCAGGACTTCGTGGAAAGAACTCACGAGAATTCTCGCCTGGCGGACTCGAAATTTCAAGGTAGCCATCACAAAACCTCGACTGCGATCAGACCAGAAATTACTCGCATGAGGTTTTGTGCTGTTAGCTTCTTGATGAATGAGGTTTTCCACCCACTGCTTCTCCTCTCTGTCATCTGGTCTCACAACTAGAGAGCAAATGCACTTAGTCAGATAAGAAGCAGAGGGGAGAAAAATAGCAGGGGGGATACACTACTTACATAGTAACTCCCTTGCAATCGAAGACAGTTCATCCATCAGAAATTGCTCGCGCTCAGCTGCCAATCTCTGTTTGGATATCGCCACATCAGCTACCCCGCGCAGCGCTTTCAGTCTACGCTCACCCTCATGAACCTTATCACGAAGGCCAGCAAAAGTGCCCACGGCAGCCACAAGTGGATTTACTGGATTACCACGTCCACCCGATGACTCCGCGGCACACACAGTCGCCTGGAAGAAGTACAAGGAAAGGAGTGAGATGCCCTATTCGAGTTGTTTCTAGTCGAACATCTGACTAGACGCTTGGGGGCTACTCCCATCGGGAGACAGAGTTCAAACAAAGGGATTAAATTCCAAAAGCACAATGCTTCGATTAAGACCAACAAAAGTACGGGAATACATCCCAAGGTTCATTACATTCAAGGAAGGAAATAAAAAAAAGCTACGAGGCTACATTGGTGCTCCCACTAGCAGCAGTCGACCCTCCCTTCTTCCGAGCAAAAATCTCAGAAAGCTTCCGAGCAAGAATGGCGGCTTGCTCGCCAAAACGAGAAAGCCGTACCTTTTTACCCGTCGAGGGATCGACTGGAATGGACGAGTAAGCCTCCTCCAACCCTTCGACTCCGTGCGCCAGAGCAAATTGGATCGCAGTCTTCGCGCCAGCCACTGATTGAGCGACTGCAAAGGAATCCAGAAGTTTTCCTTCTGAGAACACCTTTAACATATCATCTAGCGCGGGTGCAGGAGTGGCGCTGGCAAGGAGGCGACCGTACAGTTGCCCCAGCACTTGGGTGGCATCATTGACCATGGAGAAAACCCCATCAGCGTGCCTTTTAAGCTGGGCAAGTGCATCGGTTACCGCATCCACCCGCTGGAGTCCAGGGATTTCTAGAGGAACATCCAGAATACCTGTGAAGGAAGAAAATAATACTTAGCAAGATATAGCAAAATGAAGAATCAAATCGCGAAGTTCCAACGCGCTTACCCGCAAAGCGCTCAGCAAGGGGACGGAGGAATCCGACAAGCTCGCTGTCAGCCTTACTGCCATTTTTCTCTAACTCCTTCAAGGACTTCCGCGCGTCCGCAAGCTGTCGACTGAAGTCTTCCGACTGCATGCGGGAAGTCTCTAGCTCTTGTCGAATGGCCGTCAAGTCAGCTTCTCGAGCAGTTACCTGCTCAGAGAATTTGACCTTTTCGGATTCTGCAAATTCAAGTCGAGCTGCAAAGAGACGCTTGTCAAAAACTCTAGAATGAATGGAGTGTGGAAGACAGGGGAACGATAGGGCTCACCCTTGAGAAGATCGTTTTCAGTCCGGAGTCGGTTGCGGTCTGCTCGAAGAGACTTGCAATCCGATTCAGCGAGAACGACGCGGCGACCAATCGCCGCAAGAGAATCAACGAGTGACTGCAAAAGCGCGAAGACGGAAGAGTTAAAAAGATCAAATTTGAGCCTGTACCCGATTATTTACAATCGACTACAGCCTCGGGGGCTACTCCCATCGGGAGCACTGCCGTGCACCCGATAAAAATTAAAAGCACGAAGATAGAAGAATTAGAAGGATTACATTGGAGCCTGTACCCGATTATTTACAATCGACTACAGCCTCGGGGGCTACTCCCATCGGGAGCACTGCCGTGCACCCGAGAAAAGCAAAATCATGAAGAAAAGATGAACAGAACTTTGAGCCTGCAGCCGATCGCACGCGATCGACTACAGCCTCGGGGGCTACTCCCATCGGGAGCACTGCCGTGCACCCGATAAAAAATTCTTGAAGGCCAAGAGATAGAAGTTTACCTGTCCGGTGGCGCGGGAGAGAGGATCCGCAGAACTGTCCGTCGCCTCCTTCGAGACCGAAGTCCTAGCGGCGGAGCTGGGGATTTCTCGCTCCACAGTCGCAGCATCAGGCGCTGCCCTGGGAGAGTTCTGGACGGTGCGTGCAGTGGGGGTTTCACCCGCGTCCTTTGTTTTGTTCCTCTTTTCGGGAGGAACGTTAGCAGCAAACCTACGCGGGCTGATCGCCTGCAGACTGCAGTGAAAGATAGAAAAACATCAATATCGGAATTTAGAGGTTGGTCGACTGGCATTACAAAAGAACAAGGAAGAAAACACTTACTCATCATCTTCTTCATCATCGTCCAGAGCATCCGCATTCCAAGCGGTTGCTATCACTGGAAATGAAGCCGAAGGAGGAAGAGATTGGAGTGGAGTGACATGGATAGGAGCTTGACTAGGCGATGCTTCCAAGGATTTGTCCTTTGAAGTAGCTTCGTCTTCATCTACCCGACGCCGTTTCGGGAGGACGCCATTCGAGTCTTCGACGTCATCCGAAGAATCGTGCTCCGAGCTCGAGGAAGCATTGGCGACACTGGTATCAACCGCGCCGTCCTGGTGACTAGACACTTGCTCCGAAGCAGCTCCCCCCGTAGCTGGCGGGTAGCAGTCCGCCATGGCTAGACTCTACGAAGACAAGAAAACAAGAAAGATCTTATCGACTAAAAATTCAGAAGATGAAAGTAACTCAAAGACAAGAAACTAACCTCAGCCGGAGGAGGATTTGAAGCAGAAAAAGCTTCGACTGAGCAATCGGGGAATTGCTCCCCTACCTTCAGTCGAGTGATGACCGCGATCTTCTTCTAAAATTCCACATTCGAAAGTTCTTCGCGACTCACTCGGCTGGGATCTTCTGCACCTTGATACTCCCACATAGTGGAAGGCCTTTGCTGCAGAGGCTGGATCATGCGCTTCAAGAAGAGGCTCGCCAGATGGAGCCCGTTGAGCACTACTCCCGAGGTTTGGTCTCGAAGAGCGGCTACTCTTGCGAGTAAGGGCGTGACCGTCTGAATTTCCTCGGCTGACATCTTGTGGCTCCAAGACTTGCGCCTCGACAGAACTGCGAATGGGTGAAACTCTATGAGCCCACCCGAGCTATTGTCGACGACGTAGAACCACTTCTTCCGCCAGCCTTGGGCGGAGTCGATGAAGTGCATGTTGAAGTACGCGTTCTCCTGGCGCGCCTGGATCCCGAAACCACCCGTGCGAAGTGGCTCGCTAGGCTCGGACTCCACCCGCGGCCTCTCGCGGAAGATCCCTCCCGCTCATTCGACTGAGGGTTGGGTACCTCTTCTCTTTTCCCGAGGCGGACGCGCTTCTCCGCCTCCGCCGGTAGCAATCCCTCCCGCTGCATCTCTTTGATGCTTTTTGCGGTGGTGTTGGGGGAGCGCCAGTCGCCGGCGCGAGGAGCGGGTGGCGCAGAAGGCTCGCCAGACGCCAGAGTACCAGCGCCACGCTTCCTTCCGCCAGCCATTGTTCGCAGCGAGAGCTTGAGCGCGAGGAAGATGAAGATGGGCGCAAGGAAGAAGACGAAGACAGAGAGCGGGGAAAATTTTACTGCGGCGCTAACACCCCTACTTATACACGGGGCAAAGCAATCTCAGCCGTACGATGCGCTACGTGGCACCTATCACGGCTGCCACGCGTGAGGATGAAACGAAGCGACGGCCTGCGCTGTTTCGTGCCACGATCTTAACAGAAGATCGTGCGCATTTACTGCGCGTTTCGCGTAGAAAACGGGAGCGACGTCTCGTTTCCCGGTCAAAAAGCTGACAAGGTGGGCCACCATCTGCTACCACTCCGTCACGTCCCATCGGGAGAAGAGGAGTGCGCCATGACGTCATGACGTTCGTCATTCAAAATTGAGATCTTTTCGAATGAAAGTTCAAACGCGAAATTATCTTCGTACGAATATCGATTCCTTCGGATGAAACCAACTTTTCCATGAACAGTTCATAAAGCAAGACCTCTTCGAACAGAGAGGAAAATACCCTAAGCACGAAAAACTCTTTCGTATGGGCACAGCATCCCAAACATGAAAACTCTTTCATACGGGCTTGGTTTTTTCCAACGCGAAATTTCTTTCGTATGGAGCTCAAACGAATCCATCGGGTGGGAAAAGCCTACCTCTCCTACACGTGATAATTCTACATCATAAGAACCTGGATTGTTCAGCCGACTAGGCACATCTGGATGCCGTATTCTTCGAGTACGAAGGTAAGACCCAGAAAGATCTTTCTTTTGGGCCTGGAATCGCACTCGAAAGCTGCGTCCTCCGGCATAGTTCCGTGTCAACAACACGAAGAAAAATCCTAGCGGACGCGCCGGGTACCCTCTTAGGTTAAGTTCGACTCGATAAGTCCACAACGGCCCAGTCGCAACAATCACCTCGTCGGGTTCGAGTCGGAGGTCTCGAATCTGTGTAGGCCAGGAGTGTTTTTGCCCTAGTCGCAATTAATTGGCCCTGATCTCTCGGGAGAGCCAAGCTACTGCGCCACATCCTTCTGCAAATAAAAGTCGTAAAACAGGGGCCAGTACTACTCGATACTCGAGCTTTATAACTTATAATACAGGGGACACACCCTTCAAAAACAACAAATGTCAAGCTGAACTTCCGAGAGGGGATTAAAAAAGTTCTGACCGTCTACTCGACTGAAAGTAAATCCCAGTCGAGCACACGCTCGGGGGCTACTGACGAAGGCATGGATCCTGGACCCTGCGAGTAAGGACACCCCCTCTCAAGCCTTCTGGTCAAGGCCCAACAGGAAGCGCCCTTGGAGTACTCTAGAAGGCCCATGAGAAGCCCACCCGCATCAACTTGCGGGTTAAGTTAGGGAATTTGTAACCGACCTAAGCTAGGGTTTGTGTCCTCTCCGGGTTGAACTCGAGACCTGGCTATCTATATAAAGCCAGGAGAGCCCCCAAGGGGAGGACCAAGTATTACCGCACGACCACAAAAGCCTTGAAACTCGAGATCAACTCTCGATTCGAGCATCCTGTAACCGATCTAATCATCTAATACAGATCGACAGAAGGCAGGAGTAAGGGTTTTACCTCTACGAGGGCCCCGAACCTGGGTAAATCTCGCCCCCCTGTCAAGCCGACGATTTCACCAGCGCCTATGACGTCTCCTAGTCGAAACCCGATAGGGTCACCCGAGGGATTTGTGGAACCAGAGCTTCGACAGGGAGACTGTTGGGAATATGCCCTAGAGGCAATCATGTATGATGTAATTCCCAATTTATTCATAAAATTATTAAGTTGTCCTTTGGTTTGAACATCTGATATATGTCATTGAATATGTGATTCGATTGTGGAACTATGTATTCATGTTGTTCATACTAATTATCCTTGGTCATTAAGGTTGTGCTGGACACACACCCTAGACTAATGTGAATGTTGGCTGATGACACGGTTCCACTTGTCATGGGCATGGTGATGCCATTCCAACGACCACGGACTTGGCTAAAGAGTTTAGCAAGTCGGACTGGCCCACATTGAGATGCAACGATCAAGTCGTCATTTGCATGTCTCAATCAATGTAATCCTTAGACCTGAGGTTGTCGCACAATCCGAGTTGTGGATCACCGACTTAGGTTCTGTCAAACAATGTTCCGTGACAAGGTAGTTATAAAGGCAGAGTTCGGATCGAATGAGAAGCAAGCTGCGTGATGTGGATAATCAAGATGGGATTTTGCCCCTCCGAATGGAGAGATATTCTCTGGGCCCTCTCGAGTGATATGATTCAGGAAGCATGGCCATGCGCCACTCAGTTAAGTGATAACTATGTCTGTTGACTAAGAGTTAGTCAGATGAATCACATATCACGGACCGAGAAGAGAGTCGAACTATTTAAGGGATGACGATAAATCGCCTATAGTTCGACAAGGTATATCGTGAGGCAAAAGGGACTAAGATGAATATCACATTGAAAGGTATGTCGTCATGACTCAATGGGACTTGGGAGTCAGCACGTTCTGCTAGGAGCCGCTAACGATTGATCGATTGGGAGTCGGACTCCAATCGTGTCCAAGTCGCCATGAGCCTGCAGGGTCACACACTTAAGAGCGGGAGCAAATCTATTGGTCGGGTTGGACCCGAACCGGAAATGGACTGAGTTTGTGAGTCGGACTCACAGAGGGAATGGGCCACAAGTGTTGTGAAGCCCACTACCATTCGCTATATAAAGAGGGGCGCAGGTTGCCCAGCGGGCACGTTACTTCTCTCCCATGCGTTGGGAACCCTAGCCCCACTCAGTCCAGCCGTCGCACCGGACCTAGCAGTCCGCCGTCGGAGCTCCTCCTCGTACGTGTGGATACCGGCAAAGGTGCTGTACGTTCAGCACTTCGACGTTCGTGGATTGGATCGGCTGGATCGGATCGTGGGACTGCACTGCCCCGACGCGCTTCATCGATAATCCGCAACCGCGCGTCTAGTGGTAATCATCGTGGCCTTCTACCTCGGCTAGATCTTGGAAGTACCACGTAGGAAAAAGTTTTGTTTATCTCTACGCGTTCCAACAGCAGCGAAGTTCATCCGCGAGGTAAAAGATCTCCACCTGGCTAGCAAACCCGGAGTTGGTCCCGAAGAAAAATACTGACATCCTTCGCGTGTGCATCGACTACACGTCGTTGAACAAACACTGCCCCAAGGATAACTTTCCACTACCACGGATCGACCAGATCGTGGACTCCACAGCAGGCTGCCGGCGCCTCTCCTTCTTGGACGCCTACTCGGGCTATAATCAGATCAGGATGAAAAAGAAGGACGAGGAGAAGACAATGTTTATCACACCTCACGGTGTCTACTGCTACACGACAATGCCCTTCGGGCTAAAGAACGCACACTACTAGGAAAATGGGCATCAGTGGCGCACCATTTTGGGAATCAGTGGCGCACCATGGTGCGCCACTACTATTGCGCCACTGATTCCCTGGAGAATCAGTGGCGCACCAAAGTGATGCGCCACTGATTCCCTGGAGAATCAGTGGCGCACCAACGTGATGCGCCACTGATTCCTCAATGGTGCGCCACTGATTCTCGGGGGAATCAGTGGCGCATGACTTTGGTGCGCCACTGATTCTCTATAGTATGCATGCACTTTAGGGAATCAGTGGCTCACCAGACTGAGGCGCCACTGATGCTCTGTGCCACTGATTCCTTTTTGATGCGCCACTGATTCCTTTGGAGATGCGCCACTGATTCTTATATACGTTTACGCAGTTTTGATTGTACACGTAGTTATACGGGTATGTATACATGTATTTATACAGGTTATACAATTCAGATAGCAGATTGCAAAGTAGTATAAATAGACAAAGATGATCATTGTCACAATCTAGTTCATCATCTCACTCACAGCAACCCGAAATAGTGACAAGTTTGGATATATTACAAGTTCATCAACACATTGTACTACACCTAGTAGAAACTCGTCCATCACAAGTTCGTTGATCTCATCACATTACAGATTAATAAGTGGACAATCACCTACACTACCAACCGTAGTCACCGTGGCGAGAAACACGGCAAAGGTCTTCATCTGTTCATGTTCCTCTGATCCCGTTCCTCGAGCAAGACGGCAAAGATCTTCATCCAGTTCATGTTACTCAAACATAGAAATTTTCATTTGATCTATAAGAACCAAATCTAAAAAAATGAATTGTTCAAGCACCACTGAACTGATGTTCACAAAACAGATATGTATAAATAATAAATTTTACTAATACTAGCAACAAACCTACAGTAATAAACTTTGAAGAATTTGACAGCAAAGGTTCAGCCAAGCACAACCTGGAGCTATTCGTCTACATCAATCGACAAGTAAGATTATTAGTAGAATCAATCAAACACATGTTGCATTAAAACAATGTGTCATGGGCCAATTTGCCTAGAGCGTTGACAGAGTGCAACAGAAAGTTCCTTCTAGTAACTATCAAGTTAGTACGACTACGACGACCGCGCATGCAGCGAGCAGTATGCAGAAGCAAACGTTTGGTTACCAAGCCCATCTCCTTGTAGTTCTTTAGCTGCAAGGGCAGGCAGAAGGTCCTATTTAGCAACAAGTTTTAATTTCCACAAGCTGATAGGTATAGGCAACATCAGATTTCGATAGAATGGTTATAGGGGAGGATATAAATCATTCTTAGAAGAAAATGGAAATGAGACTTCCCAACGGAATGAAAAAGCAACAAATGTTCCGACTTGGCATGCTTGTATGCGCCTACTGGTATATCCTAATAATAGGATGAATGGTCATTTATTCCAAAACAATAAAAAAAAACTACCAAAGCAACATATGCACCACTAACACAAGTAAAACCTTCAACGCAGTTGCACATGATAAACAAGTATGCTTCGGATAAATGACAGGTTCATCGTCATCTTTGTTGGTCTTTGTTTTCTGCTTTAGAGGAGTTTTCCTCTGCACAAGGTGACAAAGACAAGTTTGTTCTTATGAACGATTCCCAAAACAATATACATACGGGGCACGGTTATTATTGAACCACACAAACAATAGGACTCTACGGATTAACAAACATGGCGTTGTGTACATTCAAACAAAAGGGGTCCGGTCATAGGAAAAGGAAACAAACTGCATAACTCACCTCAAAGATTCTGACAAGCAGCAGGTAATGCTTGAACCGGAAGGAGTCCTGGAGTTCTTGTGTTGGCTTCGGACATGCATCCACAGTTGAAAATTCAATACACGCTTAAAAAAGAACAGAATCAAACATGCTCGAGAACACAAAACCGACCTCGTCTTCTGTCGCCCACGAAACCTCGTCGAAGAGCGAATCATACATCTTAGGCACCATCTCATACGGGAAATTCACAAAGTGCCGGCACACCAGCAGGCCGGTAGTAGACGCTTTCTCTTCCAGCAGCAACTTAAGCTTCTTGTTGGTGTCCTTGTCACCGCAGGCAGAGAGCAGGTAATCCTTCAGATCCTTGATGCAGCGTTTCTCCTGCAAGGCAGCAGCAGCAACGAGGTGTCCGGTTCAGTCTGAAACCCAACCGACCAGCAACTTAGCAGACACCAACAAAAGTTTACAGAGCGACTGGGTTGTGCATCATACGTCATATCTTCCCAAATTGAGCACGGTTTGCTCGGTCCGGTCTATTCAAATAGCACAAGTATATACAAAAATTGAACATGCATGCCACAAATATACAAACAAGCTGCACTCCCGAGTGTACAAAGTAAACGATCAGCACAAGTGCAGGCTCGCGTGTCATGAACATATCGGTGAAGCTTTTCCTTTGGTTTTGATGCCATCTACAAAAATACAACAAACGGATCATATAATTTAAACCCTTATTTGATACAGCAAAAGGTCTAGACAATTCCTGAATTTCAGTATAGTACATATCGGTTCACCATGTCTTATAAGGCAGCACCTCAATTTCTAAAATCTAGCCAACAATTCCTTAAATCTAGCCTACAATTCCTCAATTCCTAAAATTTAGCTTACAACGAACCCTTGTTTTTTATCTAACCGTAGTGCAGACTTGCAGTAGTAGAGCAGAACATTGGAGACTTGGAGTGGAGCCATGGAGATGGACAAGACACGGGAGGCTTCTTTGCTCTTACCGTGCCACCCACACTGGCGTGGTGTCGGGCTGGAAGCAGAGAGCCAGGGATGGAGATGCGGCCGGGCTTGAGATGCTCCCAGTTCCCTTGAGCATGCGAGGGTGGCAAAGAGGTGTGGCGGCGGGCCGGCGTCCAACGACGTGTCTGCCGGCGGTCGGGGCGGCAGGGTCGACCTCCGTGACCGCGCGGTCGAGGTAGTGGTGGTCGTGCTTGCGCGTAGTCGGTCCGGCGGCGTGAATGGAGATGCGGCGGGGATGGATGTGTGCCGGTCGCCGGTCAGGTCGGGGTCGGGATGGGCGGCAATTGAGATGTGGCGGGGATGGATGGTGGTGGGCGGCATGGAAGTGTGGTGTTCGGGGGTGGGCTTCCGAGTGGCCGTGCTTGTGGGAGGTGAGCGCGGCGGTTGCCGGCGCGCGGCAGGATGCGGCGGCGGCCCGGGGATGTGGACGCGGGGGGCTGGCGGCTGCGATGGGAAAAGGGACGGGGGAAGGAGAATGACTCCCTGTGCGGTATGCTATGCCTGTCTGCCTCGAGTGCTTGACCTGATACAGTATTGCTAGGAAATGTCGGTCCCTTCGGTCGTTTCGGTCTACTTAGCAAACAGTAGTGCTTGACCTGATACATTATTGCTTGACCTGATACAGTATTGCTATGATATTAATTAACAATATATTAATTAATTTCGTGCATTTTTAGTAGATAAGCCAACATTTTTTATTAATATTATTTTATTTAGCAAACAAATCAATATAATCCACGCACACATTACATCATACTTAGCAAAATAAATATGTTGAATTTATCATCTGTAGAAAAATAAATATGTTGAATTTATCCACTTATAAATGGGTTTTGTCAGGGTATCAGTGGCGCACCACTAGGTGGTGCGCCACTGATTCTATGGAGAATACATGGGTGGCAGGTATCAGTGGCGCACCAGGTGCGCCACTGATGCTCCCGGGCATACATGGCACATAGAATCAGTGGCGCACCACTAAGAGGTGCGCCACTGATGCTATGGAGCATCAGTGGCGCATCTCCTAGTGGTGCGCCACTGATTCTTTTAGGTACACATGGGTGCTGGGTATCAGTGGCGCACCGTTGATCGTGCGCCACTGATGCTTGGAGCATCAGTGGCGCACGGCTACATGGTGCGCCACTGATGCCTGTACATGTATGCTCCGAGCCACATCAGTGGCGCACCGCTACATGGTGCGCCACTGATGCTATGTCATCTATGCCCTTTTTCCTAGTAGTGGCATGCGCAACATATCAGCGCTGCATGCAAAAATGTCTCGCCAAGATCATTGGCAAGAATGTACAAGTGTACGTTGATGACATCGACATCAAGACTCGAGTAGAGGACACGCTCCTCGACGACATCAGAGAAACATTCAACGCGCTGAACGCATACCGAATCAAGCTCAACCCGACCAAATGCGTCTTTGGCGTCCCTACAGGACAACTTCTCGGGTACCTGGTGTCTGCTCGAGGAATTGAAGCCAACCCAGAGAAAATTCAAGTGATCCTGAGAATGAAGGAACCAACCAATCTCCACGGTGTGCAGCAGCTCGCAGGACGACTAGCCGCTCTAAGCAGATTCATTGCGAGGTTGGGCGAGCAAGCATTGCCCTTCTGCAAGCTACTGAAGAAAACGGATAAGTTCGAGTGGACATCCGAAGCACAAAAAGCATTCGCAGACCTCAAGCAAGCACTGCAGAGTAGGCCTATACTCGCAAAGCCACAAGAACGGGAGCCACTGTACTTATACCGAGCCGCAACAAATCAAGTCATCAGCACAACGATCGTGGTCGAGCGGCCGGAGGATGGCAAGGCGTATGGCGTCCAAAGACCAATATATTACACCAGCGAGATGATTTTGCCCTGCAAACAGCGATACCCTCACTATCAGAAGCTCGCGTACGGCGTGGTACTCACAGCTCGAAAACTCAAGCACTACTTCCAAGAACATACCGTCACGGTGCAAAACGACGCATCACTCGGTACTATCATGAATAATCCCAGGGCATCCGGAAGAATTGCAAAGTGGAGTATCGAGCTCGGCGCCTAGGACATCATATATGCAGGGCGCAAATCTGTGAAATCACAAGTACTCGTGGAATTCCTGAGCGAGTGGACAGAACTGCAAACACCAGGGCCACCAGAATACACGAGCAACTGGATAATGTATTTCGACGGGTCGAAGAGAAGCGAAGGAGCTGGAGCCGGGGTTGTCCTGATATCCCCCAGAGGAGACAAACTGCAGTACGTCATGCGATTGGATTTCCCACCCGACGACCCGACATCAAACAACGACGCAGAATACGAAGCCCTCCTTCACGGCATGAAAATGGCGATCGCCCGCGGAGCCACCCGACTGATGATTTATGGCGATTCAAACCTTATCGTACAACTGACAATGAAAGAATGCGACGCTATCGCAGATAACATGGTCGCCTATCGAGACATGTATAATCTGCTCGAAGGAAGTTTCAAATGGTGCGAACTAAAGCATATTGCACGATCTAGCAACGAGGAAGCAGATAAACTGGCAAACATGCGGTCTACCAACACGCTCATACCACCTGGAATATACTTCGAGCGGATGATCAAGCGTTCAGTCAAAGTCAAAAAGCCAGCAGAAGCACCCGCAACATTGGAGACGGACGTCAGCCCGTAAACTGTTGTTATCGAGCTTGGCCACAACATTTCAAGACAAGTTTTTCTGGTCGAGCCAGTCTGTTCGCAGAAATACCTCGACTACTTGTCCAACAAGCAGCTCCCAGCATACGTTTGCGAGGCCCGACAAATAGTACGACGCAGCAAAACCTTTCGGGTGCTCAACGGAGAGTTATATAAACAGAGTATATCAGGAATACTTCAGCGATGCATAGCACCTGAGGACGGCAAGGAGCTACCGCGAGACATATACCAAGGATATTGCGGACACCACGCCAGCTGGAAGGCAATCGTGGGCAAAGCTTTCCGAGCAGGATTCTACTGGCTCACGGCGGCCAGAGATGTCAAAGACCTAGTCGACATGTGCAATGCTTGCCAACGATTCGCGCCCAAGCCACACGCCCCTGCCACGGAATTACACATGATCCCAATCGCCTGGCCCTTTGCACAATGGGGGCTAGACATGGTGGGGCCGCTACGCAAGTCGACGCCCGGAGGATATACGCACTTGCTCGTAGCAGTCGACAAATTCACGAAGTGGATCGAGGCTATGCCAGTCACTTCTGCCAGCGCCCAATGCGCTGTAAAATTCCTCGACTCCATTGTGTGCAGGTTTGGCATACCACACAACATCATCACCGACAACGGCAGCAACTTCACAGCGAAGGAAACACAGGAATTCTGCGAGCAAAAAGGAATCACCCCCAGCTTTGCCTCAGTGGCTCACCCGCAAACTAACGGTCAAGTCGAGCGATCCAATGGACTAGTTTCAGCTGGCCTAAAGAAGCGGCTACTCGATCGCCTAAACACAGCAGCAGGGCACTGGGCAGAGGAGTTACCCTCAGTACTGTGGAGCCTTCGCACAACGCCAAATAGGTCAACAAGCTATACGCCATTTTTCATGGTCTATGGAGTCGAGGCCCTCCTACCCAAATACGTCAAATTCAGCGCTCCCCGAGTTGTTGCATACAGCGAAGAAACCTCGAACAAAGCTCTCGCAGAAGACGTGGACGCACTCGATGAAATTCGCGATATTGCACTCGCAAGATCGGCAGTATACCAGCAATCACTGCGCAATTATCATAGTCGTCGCATACGCCACAAATCTTTCGTGGTAGGCGACCTGGTGCTGCGGCTCAAGCAAAAGGAAGTACACAAGCTCGAGCCACCATGGGAAGGAACCTTCATAGTGCACGAAGTTATCCCAGACGGCGCATATCGACTGAAGAACCCGGAGACCGGTGGCATTTACTCCAATCCATCGAACGTTGCGCGTCTCCGCAAGTTCTATCCTTAGGATTATCCTATTCGCAAAAAATAAGGCTATACTAGCCATTTTGTAGCTCGAGGAAATACATGGCTTCTCAGTCATATCAATAAAAACACATGGTTCTTCAACCATAGCTATTCATGTTGCTTCATTTTACATGCTAAAACAACATGTATACACCCCAAAACGCACGGGGGCTACGCCTAACTAAGCATTAGATGAAAATTTACAAACACAAGGTACAAACAAGGTTCACACATTATAAAACACCTTACAAATTCTCGAGTGAACTGTACAAGGTAACAGGATATTCACATCTTATAATTACATATGACGACGAGCAGTCGCCTCGGCCAGCATTTGGTTAACCTCTTCAGAAGTCAGTCGAATGATCTCCTCCGCTGCGGGTTGAACGACTGCATAATGAGGAGAAAAATCGACTGGAGCATTGGGAAGCCTAGCCACAGAGTTAAAATTGACCTCAGGATGCCACATCCGAACAAAAGCAAGAGCTACTTGAGGTCTGCAGATAAGCTGCTGGCGGACACACTCGCGCACTTCCCCTACCCGACCAAAGATTTTTAGCAGATCGCTCAAACCTTCTGGAACTGCACCAGTGGATAGAAAGTCTTGTGCACAGATGACAGAGCTTCACGACAAGAATCAACAAGCATCTTCGCCTAGCCAACTCGATACTTCAAAGTAGCCAAGATAAAACCTCGACTGCGGTCAGACCAGAAGTTGTTCGCATGCGGCTTTGAGCTACCCGCTTCATGGGCAATATGATTATCCACCCAATGCGTTTCACACGGACCGTCAGGCTCAACAACTACAAAAAATAGTACAAAGGGTTAAAGATGAAAAGGAGGCAAACATCAAAGTGCTAGGGGGCTCGTAGGCTTACAAAGCATGTCTTTGGCAACAACTCCAGCTCCTCCATCACGAACTGTTCACCCTCAGCCGCAAACTTTTGCTTTGACTTAGCCACATCAGCCACTCCACGCAAAGCCTTCAGCTTGCGCTCGCCATCCGTGACGCGATCACAGAGCGAGGCAAATGTACTAGCAGCAGCAACAAGGGGATCCACTCGTGCAGCAGATCCACTCGAAGACTCTGCGCTAGGACCCACTACCTGGAAGGAAATGAAGCAAGTTCAGATACACTACAAGACCCCACTCGATAAACATACCACCTAGTTATCAGGTGCTCGGGGGCTACTCCCACCGGGAGCTCATAACAGTCAATCGCAAACAATCAGGCATTTTAGACATCAAAGAACACTACGATTAAAAGCAAAATACGGGAATACATCCGAAGTTCCTTACATCGACGGGCAAAGTAAAAACAGACTATCCTACGGAACTGCAGAGGTACTGCCACCCACAGCAGGATGCCCCTTGCGACCAGCGCGGGCAAGCAATTCAGAGAGCTTCTTGGCAAGGGCTTCAGCCGGAGCGCCAAAAGGACAAAGCGCTACCTTTCTGCTTGTGGCGGCGTCTTAGGGAAGGCTCGAGTACGCCTTCTCCAGGCCCGCGACTCCGTGCGCCAACGCAAACTGGATAGCAGTCCTAGCCCCACACTCAAACTGGACGACTGAATAAGCCTGAAGGAGATTTTCATCCTCCAGGAAAACTTTCACAAGGCCGCCCAGCATAGGCGGAACCACAACATCCACCAGAAGGCGCTCGTGGAATTGCGTCAACCACTCGAATGGCTTCGCCAATGAGGGAGAAGATCCCACTCGCGTGTTTCTGGAGCTGGGTTCAGGAATCCGTCAAGGCATCCAATCGTCGGCTCCCAGGTAGCTCCAATGCAACGCCAAGAACATCTGCAAAAGGACACCGTAAATTCCCGAGATAACCAATTAAATTGCGTCACAACAAAAGTCAAGTGCAACTTACCCGCAAATTGCTGAGCTAGAGGGCGGATGATGCTAACAAGATCGTTATCATGTTTAGCACCAGCCTCTTCTAATTGCTTCAACGCCTCCTAGGCCTCGGCGAGCTTCCCCTCAAAATCAGCCGAATGCTTGCGAGAGGACTCCAGTTCCTTTCGGGTGGACTCCAACTCGGCCTCAAGGGTTTTCACCCGAGTGACAGCTTCAGTTTTCTCGGCCTTCAGGAAATCGACTTGAGCTACAGAGCAATGAATTCAGCCTAAGAAAACTTATATGATCAGAGGAAACAGCAAAAAATGGAACGGATTAACCTACCTTGGAGAGCTTGGCCGTCCTCGACGAGTCGATCACGATCCACCCCGAAGGGAAACGCAATCTGCCTCAGCCGAAAGCACGCGGCGACCAATGGCGGCAAGGGGGTCAAGAAGAGACTGCAAAAGCACAAGACAAAGTTCAAGTTAAAGGAAAAAATCTCTTGAGCCTATTCACGACTGTACATAGTCGAGTATATCCTCGGGGGCTACTCCCATCGGGAGCACTGCTGTGCACCCGATAAAATCAAGGAAAGAAAAAATATTAAACTTGAGTCCGTGGCCAATCGCAAGCGATTAACCACGGCCTCGGGGGCCACTCCCATCGGGAGCACTGACGTGCACCCGATAAAAAACATAAACGGACGAAGCAGAAGATACAAAAGAGGTGACAAGATTTACCTGGCCCTGGGCGGTGCACAAAGGGTCCGCCGGGCTACCCGAAACTTCTTTGCTCGTCGAGGCTCCACCTGCGAAGCTAGGCAACCTATAATCTGGCGCCACAGCTGCCGGTGTTGGGCTCTAAGACTTCTGGTTAGCCTTAACAACGGGAGTTTCACCCGCAGTTGCTTCTTTTCTCTTCACGGAAGGAATTGTAGCGTTCCCACATTTAAATAATGTAAGGACACATGTGTTATTGTGCTAGTCCCTGGATCAATTGCTAGCACCACAGTACAAAATGAAATATCATGCAAATGCATCAAATTCTATTACATCGCATGATCCAGTCTTTACAAAATAGGATTACAACTTGCATAGTCTTAGAAGACTAGCAGAAAACAAATAAATACAGCGGAAAACATAGAACAACATTGAGCCCATCTTCTTCATGTGCCACAGGCAAAACATGTTGGCGATAGTCTCGAGATCCTAAACGAAATCCTCACTCGTCTTCAGAAACATCTGCAATATGGAATATGCATCCACAAGGGAGTCAATACAATTTAATGTATTGGCAAGTAACACTATGGTGGATATAAATGGCAAGACTAATACTACAAGCTTATATGGCTGAGTGGAGTTTTGGCTAAGTTTGCATAAAGCAAGTTTTCTCCTATATTTTTCATAAAACAAATTCGATCATATGAGGTATCTCTGGATAGAGATTTGTGAACCAAGAGTCATCTTCAGAAATAATAGGCATTTTCATAGGTACAACCACTAATGTGATCCCCTACCATGCTGGAGTAATAGGCATTTTCATAGGTACAACCACTAATGTGATCCCCTACCATGCTGGAGTAATAAGAATTTTCATAGGTACCACCACTAATGTGATCCCCTACCATGCTGGAGTAATAAGCATTTTCATAGGTACCACCACTAATGTGATCCCCTACCATGCTGGAGTAATAAGCATTTTCATAGGTACAACCACTAATGTGATCCCCTACCATGCTGGAGTAATAAGCATTTTCATAGGTACAACCACTAATGTGATCTCCTACCATGCTGGGTAATAAGCATTTTCATAGGTACAACCACTAATGTGATCCCCTACCATGCTGGCTAATAAGCATTTTCATAGGTACAACCACTAATGTGATCCACTACCATGCTGGATAATAAGCATTTTCATAGGTACAACCACTAATGTGATCCCCTACCATGCTATTCATGTGAACATTTTCATAGGTTCAACCATTTAAATGGTCCCCTACCATGCCACACTTGTGAGTATCTAGTACTCCACCAAAAATATTTCATAAACCCCTTAGGGTAATCATTGAAAACATAGTTATACTTTCCAATCACATCAACTTCACCTACAAGCATAGGTAAGCAATCAACTACCAAAATTTTAAGGCTGCTACACTATCAAGGTAATAAGGATGGCTACACACTACTTAGGATAATAGCATAGCATAATATTTTACCAAAGATTTTCCTATCATGCATATTACTCAAAAGTTCTAATGCATATAGGAAATAATAGGTAGTTTATGATGTGTCACTTTCCTTGTTAAAGTTGGTGTAGAGGTACACTCTCTTCACCACTAGATAGTTTCTCTTTGTATAATCTGGATAAGTCAAACAAATAACAATAAACAACCTTCACAAACAACAAGGAAACAAAGAATTACAATCAACACACTTAGACAAAAGGGTTTTATGTTAATTACAATAATTTAGTTTGCTAAGGAAACTATTGTGATTAGGTTAAGGTCTTCCAAAAGGGACTATAGTTGGTAAAGACTTGGGTTTGAAATATTCAAACTCAATTGGTCATGCTTGTCAAGGAAGTTCCAAGAGTTCACCAAGGTGATCTAACTATCTCAACTAAAATAACCCATAACAAAGTGTAACACTTAGTTGTTTTCATCAAAACATTTGAGTGATCTAAGTTTAGTCTTTCCATTTTGGGTTAAGGTAGGTCTAGGTTCAACTAACTCTAATACAATAGAGATAACAAGATTATAGTCTTGGGATTTTCCATTTGGGTCAATGGTTGGACAAAACAACTTGTTAATCTTCAACTTGTGTGGATTGCTCCAAGTCTTCACATATTTGTCTTCTTGAAGATCATCTTCATGCTTCTATTGTAGTCTTGTTCCTTGGATGGATTCTTCTCTTGGTCTTGGTGAATTCTTCATGGCTTTCTCACTAGATGGTCTAAGGTGGGATGGGCACAACTACCACTAAGTCTATTTGAAAAGAAAGAAATAGAAAGGATAGAAAGAGAGAGGAAGATGTCTTCTTCTTCATTTCTTCATACACTTGTACTTCATTGGTTTGCTTCTAGTTGCTGTGGAGTCTAAGTCTTTTCTTTGAAATTTCTTCAATGATGTTCCTTGTAGCTCTTCATGTTGCCACCAAGTTGAAAATGAAGTACCTCCGTGTGCATGAGTCTTGATTTCCATTTTGCTAGCTTGATGAATTCTTGAAGCAAGAATAGGAGAGTAGAGAAGTAGATAGAAAAATATGGTACTAGTATCTATGGTTCACTACTTGGCCTTATGTGTGGTTGACACATACTAGGGACTTAGTCTTGGCCACAACAACAAGGTTAAGGGGATAGAAACAAAATCCATGGTATAACAACTAGGTGGATCACTATGATGGAAGTTTGGATAAATTACATGGTCATGGTCCAAGGGTGTCCAAAATGGTTGGAAAAGGTTGTTTCTGGTTCAATGTTACCAAAAGGATCAACTTTGCCTAAGAAAACAATTTCTAATTATTTATAGAAATAATTCTATGTCAAAAATACTCAATTAGACAACTTAATTCTAAATTCTAATTTAATTTGTTCAAAAATTATTTTGGGACATAGGGTATGAAATTACACATCCTAAGGTTTCCAAATATATTTTATTTGCAATTTTTGATTTGTAGAATTTGAATTATGCCAAAAATCATCAAACGAGCATATTTAAATTTGAACCAATTTAACTTTGTCAATTTTGAATTTTAACAGTCCTAAAAGATTCTACACATTATGGGGATTTCAAAAAGTCCAAGTTTATCAAATTTGGCCAAGTGGTTAAAAAGTTATGAGGTTTCAAAGTTCTAGGGGCAAATCTGCAAAATTTACAGGGGCTATTCTGTTTAAAAGAAAATAGGCGATCCGCGGAATCTACAATGGCGTTTCTGATTGGCTGGCGCCTTTTCACGCGGATTGGTCACTGTGGGTCATTGGATCTGACCGCGTATGGACGAACCGGATTTAAAATACCTCTTCGCATTAAAGATTTAACGTGGGCCTTCGGATCTAATGTACGGGCAGGATTAGAACTGGGGTCTAGGGTTACCTTCTCGCCGGAGGGAGCTGCCGGAGAATGGAGTCACGGTGGCCGGTGCTCTCGGGAGTGGAAGACGGCTAGGCTACGGTGATGCTCCGGACTCGGAAAGACCACCACGGGGTGCGTCTCTAGATGGCGAAGCAGAGGAGATTGGCGGCGCTGGCTCGCGCTTCCTCGGACGGCAGCAGGGGCGGACGGAGATGGCGCGATCGCCGGGGTCTCCCCGGCGGCAAGTTTGAGGGGGCTACGAGCACCGAGAAGTGGTCCACAGGGATCACGGTGTCACCGCGAATTCGATGAGGGCCACGACATCCTCCATCGCTTCCGGGAACGGTGGTGCGATGCAGACGGAGCTCCGGTGGCGCCGGCGAGATGCGGACGAGCTCGCCTTATTGCTACACTGCACAAGAAAATCGAACGAGGGCATTAGAGGATGCGCACGACCACATGGATCAATAAGGGCTAGGTCTCGCTCATGGGAACATGCTCACCTCGCCGGAATCGGAGGTTTACGGGCACGGGATGGATGAGGTACGGCGAACAAATTCGCTGTGCACGGTGAACGATAAAGGGAGAAACCCGAGGGGAAATGGAGAGGATTTTTGGGGCTTTAAGGGCTGGGGTTAAACGCATCAAATGGGGACTTAAAACGGGCAAAATCAAAGGAATTAATTTCGGGATGAAACGGGCATTTTTCAGTTACAGAGGTTGAAGACAGGGTGACGTCATCATGACGTCATCCTTCCCTTTTCTTTTTCTTTTTATTTCAGTTTTCAATAACTTTTAAAATACAAGTCCAAATGACATCAAACCAATTTTAAATTTTTTGTAAAAATAATATCTTTCACTTAGAAACATTTTTGTAAACTTCTCAACATAATTTTATTTTTGAATTTTGAAAATTGAAATAATTCCTTAATAGTAGCTTAATGTTATTTCCAAAATATAAAATAATAAAATGTAAAACTTAGTAAAATAAAATTGCAGTGACATTATATAAGTGTATTATTATTTTTGAAGATCATTACAACTTATCTTCATATTTTATATTTTTAAGATATAAGTGATTTATTAATAGTAACTTAATGCCATTTTAAGATAGAAAAAAAACTAATAATTATTAAAGTGGCTTAATAAAATTTAGAATAAAACCACAAGTCATAGTATTGTTTTCAATGTCCTATCTTATTTTATTTTCAAAGAGATGCAATTTATTTTCATACCTTTATGTTTAAAACTTGGAATAACAACTAAAAGTTATTATTAAAATATTTTATTCTCATCAAATATTTTTGAGGCTTAGAACTTTATTAAAGGTTATAAATCTTTGATTTTTGTTGCCATAAAATATTATCAAAATAATATTGGAGTTGCAAACATTTTAGGTAAAGAGGTTTTCTAATAAGAAAATATTCCCTTTATATAAAGAAACTTATTTTTGAACAAGGTTTTAGGATTTATGGAATTAAGGAAATTTGGATTCTTTATTCGAATTACATAATGTTTTCTTTTATTTGGTTTTTGGTGACTTGCTTTGTATGAAAACAAAAGTTTCAAATTTTTGTGATTTTTGAGTTTTCCAAAAACCAGGGATGTTAGAGACTACCACCCTTAAAAGAAATCTCGTCCCGAGATTTGGGAAGGATGGAAAGGAGGTGTGGTTAACTAGGTTTCAAAACCACTAGGTGGGCTACCACCTTTAAAGAAACTTTTGTGGGTAGTCTAAAATTATTATGTAGTGGCTGTTGGGTTTATTATATCTTTAGTTGGATTCACACTTCATCATCCATTTTATTGTTGTATAGGATATATGAACTCCTTATTGGTATTTTGGGGTGTGTCTAATCACATAGTTTTTCCACATAAATATTGCAATTGTTTCATAACACACTTGTCATACTATACTCTTTTATTACAGTAAGAACATAGTCTAGGACACTTTATCTTTGAGATGAAACTAGTACAAGGCTCCAAGGTTTACGGCTGGCTCTAACTGTTGATTTTCTTCTCTGGGCAGTCTCGAACATAGTGTCCCTTCTTCTTACACTTGAAGCATCCTACCTTGCTGATGTCCTTCCTAATGGTTTTGAGGCCATTGTTTTCTCCATTTCTATGTCCTTTACTACCTCCATGACTAATGTGACTGCTTTGGCTATGACCATGTTGTCTATTTCGTCCATTAAGGTTGTGTAGATAACCATTAGGATGGTTGTGTACATAACCATTATGATACTGAGGGTTATTGTCGGTATGCTTGTCGATCTTGTAATTATTACTATCCTCGTGGGCCTGGTGTGGTTTCTGGTGTGATCTTGAGGGTAACTTATCATGGTTGTGCTTCCTCTTCCTATTTTCTTCTTTCCTAAGATTGTCGTCAAGAGTGATAGCTTGATCCAGCAATGTTTGATAGTTTGGGGCATATGCTACTGACAATGGTATCTTCATTTCACCACTCAGTCCGTTGACAAATTTCTCCTTCCTCTTGGCATCAGTGTCAATATCCTCAGGTGCGTATCTTGAGAGTGAGCAGAAGTCATCTATGTATTCCTTCAGTGTTCTATCTCCCTGCTTCAGGCTTCGGAACTCATCTTTCTTCAGCTTCATTACGCCAGAGGAGATGTGAGCATTGCGAAATCCTTCCTTGAAGGCATCCCATGTCATTCCTTCCAAAGGATGGGTAATCTGATAGGTTTCCCACCATAGTGCTGCTGGTCCTTCAAGCAAATGAGCGGCAAATCTCACCTTCTCAGCATCAGTGCACTCACAAGTCACTAAGTCCTTGTTAATAGTACGGAGCGAGTCGTCTGCCACAATTGGCTCAGATGAAGTGGAGAACTTAGAGGGTTTAAGTCTCAGGAATCTAGAAAGTCTATCCACTTGGAAGTTTGTGTTGTTGTTATTGTTGGCAATCGCAATAAACTGAGTCATCACTTGCATAAGCTGAGCTTGAGCAGTCAACATCTGTTGTAGTGCATCATTGTTGTTGTCAGGGTCACGACGTGGAGGCATCTGTGGGGTTTTAGGAGAATGAGTAGAGTTTAGAAACATAACTAGGGTAGGTTCCTATACAAACACAACAGATCAAGGAAACTCATCTTTCAAACAACACATAAACAACATATAGCAACACAATCATCACACAAAACAACATGGTTTTTCGAAAACACTAATATTGTCATAGCACACTCATTGGTATGATCAATACACTAACACTTTTAACGTTGTTCTAACAAAGCAACTAGATTGGTGGTCTCATCTATATCTTCTTGACCTTCTCTCAATGTCTTGGGGTATTCTTGATTGTTGTGAAGTCTATGTTTTTCTTCAAGTTCTTCAGAATTCACGAGTGTAGGTCTTCATGTGGTGAGAATACTTCTTGCACTTCTTCGTATGATCATCAACATTTCTGGTCTTGATGGTATTGAGGAGGGAGGTCATCTAGAAAATTTGAAGGTGAATAATAGATGAGATGATATGAGAAGAATTAAGATGATTGTTTTGTTTATAGAAAGTTTGAACATAGAAATTTTTTAATCCTAGGGTGATCAATGGGTTATTAACAACTTGTTGCAAATTGGATATTCACTATAGTGAGAAGGACAATGCACCCGCAAGCCAATCAGGGAACGGTCTCGTGTCCGTGGACACGTAAAGTTGTCCGGGCCGCTTCATCTCACTATGCCGCTAGGATCCAAAATACTCTAAGGAGATAATAACATGATAAAAAATGGCTTCCAAACCTAAGGGTCTCGAATTCTACAGGCAACACAATGCTCTGATACCATTTTGTAGCGTTCCCACATTTAAATAATGTAAGGACACATGTGTTATTGTGCTAGTCCCTGGATCAATTGCTAGCACCACAGTACAAAATGAAATATCATGCAAATTCATCAAATTCTATTACATCGCATGATCCAGTCTTTACAAAATAGGATTACAACTTGCATAGTCTTAGAAGACTAGCAGAAAACAAATAAATACAGCGGAAAACATAGAACAACATTGAGCCCATCTTCTTCATGTGCCATAGGCAAAACATGTTGGCGATAGTCTCGAGATCCTAAACGAAATCCTCACTCGTCTTTAGAAACATCTGCAATATGGAATATGCATCCACAAGGGAGTCAATACAATTTAATGTATTGGCAAGTAACACTATGGTGGATATAAATGGCAAGACTAATACTACATGCTTATATGGCTGAGTGGAGTTTTGGCTAAGTTTGCATAAAGCAAGTTTTCTCCTATATTTTTCATAAAACAAATTCGATCATAAGAGGTATCTCTGGATAGAGATTTGTGAACCAAGAGTCATCTTCAGAAATGTTGACATATTCATAGGTACAACCATGTGAATGGTCCCCTACCATGCCAGAGATAAGACCATTTTCATAGGTACAACCACCAAAGTGATCCCCTACCATGCTGGAGTAATAAGCATTTTCATAGGTACAACCACTAATGTGATCCCCTACCATGCTGGAGTAATAAGCATTTTCATAGGTACCACCACTAATGTGATCCCCTACCATGCTGGAGTAATAAGAATTTTCATAGGTACCACCACTAATGTGATCCCCTACCATGCTAGAGTAATAAGCATTTTCATAGGTACAACCACTAATGTGATCCCCTACCATGCTGGAGTAATAAGAATTTTCATAGGTACAACCACTAATGTGATCTCCTACCATGCTGGGTAATAAGCATTTTCATAGGTACAACCACTAATGTGATCCCCTACCATGCTGGCTAATAAGCATTTTCATAGGTACAACCACTAATGTGATCCACTACCATGCTGGATAATAAGCATTTTCATAGGTACAACCACTAATGTGATCCCCTACCATGCTATTCATATGAACATTTTCATAGTTCAACCATTTAAATGGTCCCCTACCATGCCACACTTGTGAGTATCTAGTACTCCACCAAAAATATTTCATAAACCCCTTAGGTTAATCATTCAAAACATAGTTATACTTTCCAATCACATCAACTTCACCTACAAGCATAGGTAAGCAATCAACTACCAAAATTTTAAGGCTGCTACACTATCAAGGTAATAAGGATGGCTACACACTACTTAGGATAATAGCATAGCATAATATTTTACCAAAGATTTTCCTATCATGCATATTACTCAAAAGTTCTAATGCATATAGGAAATAATAGGTAGTTTATGATGTGTCACTTTCCTTGTTAAAGTTGGTGTAGAGGTACACTCTCTTCACCACTAGATAGTTTCTCTTTGTATAATCTGGATAAGTCAAACAAATAACAATAAACAACCTTCACAAACAACAAGGAAACAAAGAATTACAATCAACACACTTAGTCAAAAGGGTTTTATGTTAATTACAATAATTTAGTTTGCTAAGGAAACTATTGTGATTAGGTTAAGGTCTTCCAAAAGGGACTATAGTTGGTAAAGACTTGGGTTTGAAATATTCAAACTCAATTGGTCATACTTGTCAAGGAAGTTCCAAGAGTTCACCAAGGTTATCTAACTATCTCAACTAAAATAACCCATAACAAAGTGTAACACTTAGTTGTTTTCATCAAAACATTTGAGTGATCTAAGTTTAGTCTTTCCATTTTGGGTTAAGGTAGGTCTAGGTTCAACTAACTCTAATACAATAGAGATAACAAGATTATAGTCTTGGGATTTTCCATTTGGGTCAATGGTTGGACAAAACAACTTGTTAATCTTCAACTTGTGTGGATTGCTCCAAGTCTTCACATATTTGTCTTCTTGAAGATCATCTTCATGCTTCTATTGTAGTCTTGTTCCTTGGATGGATTCTTCTCTTGGTCTTGGTGAATTCTTCATGGCTTTCTCACTAGTTGGTCTAAGGTGGGATGGGCACAACTACCACTAAGTCTATTTGAAAAGAAAGAAATAGAAAGGATAGAAAGAGAGAGGAAGATGTCTTCTTCTTCATTTCTTCATACACTTGTACTTCATTGGTTTGCTTCTAGTTGCTGTGGAGTCTAAGTCTTTTCTTTTAAATTTCTTCAATGATGTTCCTTGTAGCTCTTCATGTTGCCACCAAGTTGAAAATGAAGTACCTCCTTGTGCCTGAGTCTTGATTTCCATTTTGCTAGCTTGATGAATTATTGAAGCAAGAATAGGAGAGTAGAGAAGTAGATAGAAAAATATGGTACTAGTATCTATGGTTCACTACTTGGTCTTATGTGTGGTTGACACATACTAGGGACTTAGTCTTGGCCACAACAACAAGGTTAAGGGGATAGAAACAAAATCCATGGTATAGCAACTAGGTGGATCACTATGATGGAAGTTTGGATAAATTACATGGTCATGGTCCAAGGGTGTCCAAAATGGTTGTAAAAGGTTGTTTCTGGTTCAATGTTACCAAAAGGATCAACTTTGCCTAAGAAAACAATTTCTAATTATTTATAGAAATAATTCTATGTCAAAAATACGCAATTAGACAACTTAATTCTAAATTCTAATTTAATTTGTTCAAAAATTATTTTGGGACATAGGGTATGAAATTGCACATCCTAAGGTTTTCAAATATATTTTATTTGCAATTTTTGGATTTGTAGAATTTGAATTATGCCAAAAATCATCAAACAAGCATATTTAAATTTGAACCAATTTAACTTTGTCAATTTTGCATTTTAACAATCCTAAAAGATTCTACACATTATGGGGATTTCAAAAAGTCCAAGTTTATCAAATTTGGCCAAGTGGTTAAAAATTTATGAGGTTTCAAAGTTCTAGGGGCTAATCTGCAAAATTTACAGGGGCTATTCTGTTTAAAAGAAAATAGGCGATCCGCGGAATCTACAATGGCGGTTTCTGATTGGCTGGCGCCTTTTCACGCGGATTGGTCACTGTGGGTCGTTGGATCTGACCGCGGATGGACGAACCGGATTTAAAATACCTCTTCGCGTTAAAGATTTAACGTGGGCCTTCGGATCTAATGTACGGGCAGGATTAGAACTGGGGTCTAGGGTTACCTTCTCGCCGGAGGGAGCTGCCGGAGAATGGAGTCATGGTGGCCGGTGCTCTCGGGAGTGGAAGACGGCTAGGCTACGGTGATGCTCCGGACTCGGAAAGACCACCACGGGGTGCGTCTCTAGATGGCGAAGCAGAGGAGATTGGCGGCGCTGGCTCGCGCTTGCTCGGACGGCAGCAGGGGGTGGACGAAGATGGCGCGATCGCCGGGGTCTCCCCGGCGGTAAGGTTGAGGGGGCTACGAGCACCGAGAAGTGGTCCACAGGTATCACGGTGTCACCGCGAATTCGATGAGGGCCACGACATCCTCCATCGCTTCCGGGAACGGTGGTGCGTTGCAGATGGAGCTCCGGTGGCGCCGGCGAGATGCGGACGAGCTCGCCTCGTTGCTACACTTCACAAGAAAATCGAACGAGGGCATTAGAGGATGCGCACGACCACAGGGATCAATAAGGGCTAGGTCTCGCTCATGGGAACATGCTCACCTCGCCGGAATCGGAGGTTTACGGGCACGGGATGGATGAGGTACGGCGAACAAATTTGCTGTGCACGGGGCACGATAAAGGGAGAAACCCGAGGGGAAATGGAGAGGATTTTTGGGGCTTTAAGGGCTGGGGTTAAACGCATCAAATGGGGACTTAAAACGGGCAAAATCAAAGGAATTAAATTCGGGATGAAACGGGCATTTTTCAGTTACAGAGGTTGAAGACAGGGTGACGTCATCATGACGTCATCCTTCCCTTTTCTTTTTCTTTTTATTTCAGTTTTCAATAACTTTTAAAATACAAGTCCAAATGACATCAAACCAATTTTAAATTTTTTGTAAAAATAATATCTTTCACTTAGAAACATTTTTGTAAACTTCTCAACATAATTTTATTTTTGAATTTTGAAAATTGAAATAATTCCTTAATAGTAGCTTAATGTTATTTCCAAAATATAAAATAATAAAATGTAAAACTTAGTAAAATAAAATTGCAGTGACATTATATAAGTGTATTATTATTTTTGAAGATCATTACAACTTATCTTCATATTTTATATTTTTATGATATAAGTGATTTATTAATAGTAACTTAATGCCATTTTAAGATAGAAAAAAAACTAATAATTATTAAAGTGGCTTAATAAAATTTAGAATAAAACCACAAGTCATAGTATTGTTTTCAATGTCCTATCTTATTTTATTTTCAAAGAGATGCAATTTATTTTCATACCTTTATGTTTAAAACTTGGAATAACAACTAAAAGTTATTATTAAAATATTTTATTCTCATCAAATATTTTTGAGGCTTAGAACTTTATTAAAGGTTATAAATCTTTGATTTTTGTTGCCATAAAATATTATCAAAATAATATTGGAGTTGCAAACATTTTAGGTAAAGAGGTTTTCTAATAAGAAAATATTCCCTTTATATAAAGAAACTTATTTTTGAACAAGGTTTTAGGATTTATGGAATTAAGGAAATTTGGATTCTTTATTCGAATTACATAATGTTTTCTTTTATTTCCTCCTTTTATTTGGTTTTTGGTGACTTGCTTTGTATGAAAACAAAAATTTCAAATTTTTGTGATTTTTGAGTTTTCCAAAAAACAGGGATGTTACAGGAATAGAAGAAGCAAACTAGCCAGGGCTGATAGTTTGAAGACTGTCATGAAAGGAAGAATCGAACAAAGGCATAAGGGAAAAAGGAGAAAACTTTCGACTAAAGGATAATGCGAAAGGGAATACTCACTCATCGTCGTTGTCACCATCCAGCATATCCGCGTTCCAGGCGGTAGTAACCTTCGACTTGGGGGCTGGAGGAGGAAGCACATTCAGAGGCGTCACCAGGAGAGGCTCTGTCGCCTTGCCAGATCCGCCACCCAAAGAGCTATCTTTGGAAGTAGCTTCATCGTCCCCCTGCCTGCGGCGCTTGCGGTGATGGAGATCGCTACCCGACTCTTCCACGTCGTCTGAAGAGCCATGCTCGAAGCTTGAGTCGGCCTCAGGAACACTGGTGTCGAGAGCAGCCTCAACGTTGCTCGCTAGGAGGTCCGAGGCATCCTCAACCGAGACTGGCGGGTAGCACGTTGCTATTTCCAAACTCTGCAAGAAAAGAAGAAAAAACTCAATCGACAGATTCCCGAGTGGCAAAAATATTAAAGCAGAGAAGAGAAGAAAAGTTACATCGGCTGGAGGAGGTTTCGAAGCCTCGAATGGTTCAAGAGGGCAAGCAGCAAAGGGCTCGCCTACCTTCAGCTTGGTGATAGCCACAATTTTCTTCTCGAATTTGGCATTCGAGAGGATATCTTGGCACACACGGCTAGGGTCTTGGATGCCCTGGTACTCCCACATAGTCGATGGCCTCTCTTGAAGAGGCTGGATCCTACGCCGGAGGAAGACGCTCGCCAGGTGCAAACCATTCAGCGCGACCCCTGTTGTCTGGTCACGAAGAATTGCCACCTTTGCGAGTAGCAGAGCGACGGTCCGGTTTTCTTCGGCTGAAAGCTTATGCGTCCAGGACTTCCGTCGCTTCAAAACAACGAACGGGTGGAATTCGTGAGCTCCACCCGCGCTGTTGTCGACGATGTAGAACCATTTTCTCCGCCATCCCTGCGCGGAGTGGATGAAGTGCATCTCCAAGTAGGAGCTATCCGTCTTCGCCTGGATTCCGAAGCCGCCGGTGCGCAACGTCTCTCCAAGCTAGTTCTCCACCCGCGACTTCTCACGGAAGACCCGCACTTTGAATAGGGCCTTCCAAAGGCCCCAGTGCGGGAGAATTCCTAAGAAGCACTCACAAAGTACGATAAAGCACGAGATGTGCCGAATCGCATTTGGAGGCAGATCGTGGAGCTGTATGCCATAGACATACAACAATCCAAGGAGGAAGGGATGAAGAGAAAAGGACAGGCCGCACGAGACGTGATCCGCTAAGATCACGCGCTCGTTCGCGCGAGGATTTGATACCTCTTCCTTCTTGCCTAAGCGAACGCGATTGTCGCCATCGGGGGGCAGCAGCCCCTCCCTCTGCATATCCTTGATGCTTTTGTTGGTGGTGTTGGTGGAACGCCAGTCGCCCGTCCTCGCGGCGGGTAGCACGGGGACATCCTCGGTTGCCTTCGACGACGAAGCAGCAGCGCCGCGCTTCTTGCCTCCCTCCATGAGAGCTCGTGAGTGCTTGCAGAGGAGGAGATGTGCGCGAGGAAGAAGAAAGGGAAGCAAATGACCGGGAAGTTTTTTACTTTCAGCCTAAGGGCGGATATATATACACAAGCCAAGCCAATCTGGACCGCAGATCAAGAAACATGGCACCCATCGCGGCTGCCACGCGTGAAGTGGAAACGAAGCGGCAGTGAAAAGCTGTTTTATGCCACGATCTTAACAGCGGATCGTGCGCATTTACTGCGTGTGGCTCGCGGGAAAAAAAGAAACGACGTCTCGTTTCCGGTCAAAAAGCTGACAAGGTGGGCCAGCGTGCCCTGTTTACACTTCGTCACGTCCCATCGGAAGGAGTCGGAATGAACAAAGTGCACAATGACATCATTGCGTACCTCATCAAACCCGAGAATTCCCTCGGGTAGGATCCCAGACACCAAATTTTCTTTCGTATGGGCACAACAAAGTCCCGAACACGAAATTTTCTTTCGTATGGGCACAACAAAGCCCCAGACATGAAATTTTCTTTCGAATGGGCACAACAAAGCCCCAGACACGAAATTTTCTTTCGTATGGGCACAACAAAGCTTCCAGACACGAAAACTCTTTCGTATGGACAGAAAACTACAAAATGCAAAAGTCCTTGTGCATAAAAACAAGGGAAATTTCTTTACTCGAAATATCTCAAGACAAAACTCACGAGTACGCAACTCCTGCCACTCGGTCACACGATGTGTACACATCCCTCCCCTGGATTGTTCGGCCGACTAGGCACATCCAGATGCCGTATTCTCTCGAGTACGAAGGTAAGACCCAAAAGATCTCTCTTGAGGGCCTGGAATTGCACTCAAGCTGCGTCCTCTGGTAAATTTCCGTGTCAGCAACATGAAGAAAAATCCTAGCGGACGCGCCGGGTACCCTTATAGGTTAAATTCGACTCGGTAAGACCTCCACGGCCCAGTCGCAATGATCACCTTGCCGGATTCGAGTCGAAGGTCTCGAGTCTGCGTAGGCCAGAACTGTTTTTGCCCTAGATGCAATTAATTGTCCCTGAGCTTTCGGGAGAGCCAAGCAACTGAGCCACATCCTTCTGCGAAAACAACCAACACACAGGCGCTTTTATTTTATCGATACTCGAGTACAAGAAATGCATCGCACACAGGGTACACACCCTCTTCAAACGATTGAAGCCATCAGTCAAAAAGAAATCAAGACGAACTTTGAGCGTCTACCCGACAGATTCTCAGCCGAGTAAACGCTCGGGGGCTACTGACGAAGGGATGGATCCTAGACCTATCGGGTGAGCCTACCCGGTCCAAGACCCAAGCTCCATGGGAGACGTCGTGGACAGTTCTAGAAGGCCCAATCAAGGCCCTCCCGCAAAGCCTTGCGGGTTAAGAAAGGAAACCTGTAACCGACTTTAGGTTAGGGTTTGTATCCCCCGGGAACGGTTTGAGACCTGGCTACCTATATAAAGCCAGGAGAACCACCGGGAGGGGGACCGAGGAATACCGCACCACCTAAGCCTTGAGATTGAGATCTACTCTCGACTTGAGCACCCCACTGTAACCAATCTATTGAGCTAATACAGATCGACAGAAGTAGGAGTAAGGGTTTTACCTCTACGAGGGCACCGAACCTGGGTAAATCTTGCCCCCTGTTAGCCGACGATTGTCACCAGCGCCTACTCGTTCTCTTACTCGAAACCCTATCGGTTCACCTGAGGGACTTGTTCAGATGCATATTCGACATACAGTAACAAGATTTATCAAAGCAATAAGTAACATTATAAGTAGAGCACACGTTTTTATCATAGTCATGCAATTTATTAATTTTCTCCCATAAGTGTATCCCTTTTTGTGACAAGCGGTGTTCCTTATAATATTTTTGTTGTTCATCCGTGAACCCACCTTGCCAATAAGATCTAGTTTCAAAGACATCAAATATTGCTAGCAAGCATGATAAAGCAAGTAACAAGCAAAACAATAACAAAGTAAAAATGATTGGAGGTGAGAGACTCCTCTTGTAGAAATTCTATTCCTCCCTGGCAACGGTGCCAGAAAAAGTGCTTGATGGTGCAGTTCTTGCACTCGTTGGGAGACCCCAAGAGGAAGGTTTGATGAGCACAACAATAAATTTCCCTCAGAAAAGAAACCAAGGTTGAATCAACTAGTAGGAGAAAGAAGTAACTTTCGAAGGTTGATGCAGCTGAGATGGTAAGGCGCACTACCGATTCAGCAGCAACGTGGAACCTACACAACACATTCAATTCACTTTGCCCCAACGAAGCAGTGAGGTTGTCAATATCACCGTTTTTGCTGAACACAAAGAGGTTAAACGTATGTTGTGGAAAATAGTACAAGAACAATATGAAAACAACAGTAGTAGTGTGAAAACAGTGGAAGCATTGTGAGAAAATGGACCAGGGTCCACAGTTCACTAGTGGTGTCTCTCCATAAAAGATAGCTAACATGCATGGTGAACAAATTACAGCTGAGCAATTGATATATAATGAAACATGCATGACATGATGATTACTATGATATTCATGCGGGCATTACAACAAGATACATAGATCGTCATGCAACTGCGTCTATGACTAATAATCCACCCTCCGAATATCATCCGAACAAACGTTTGATATTAAGTTGCAAGCAATAGATAATCGCAGTAAGAAAAGTGTGTAATGTAAACAAAGTAAACATCGTTGTTTTCTCCCCTAATGGAAACAACACATCCTCCATCCATCATGTTTTTGTCACTCGAGCGCAGATGCAAAGGAGGCATGAACCCACTATCGAGCATAAATACTCCCTCTTGAAATCACTAGCATCTACTTGGCCAGAGCATCTACTAACAACGGAGAACATGCAAGATCATAAATAACATACACATGAAGACAACATGATAGATTGATAATCAAGAGACATAACATTCAATAATCATCGGATCCCAGCAAACACAACATGTAGCATTACAATAAGATAATCTCGATCATGTGAGGCAGCTCACGATATCTAAACATGAGGCATAAAGAGGAGAGTACAACCATCTAGCTACTGCTATGGACCTGTAGTCCAAGTATGAACTACTCACGCATCACTCCGGAGGGGGGCATGGTGGTGTAGACCCCTCCGGTGATGGTTTCCCCTCCCGGCAGGATGCCGGGGAAAACTCCAGAACACTCCCGATCTCGGGTTGACGATGACGGCGGCCTCAGATGTTTTTCGTGGAAAAGTGGTATATTTTTAGGGCTCACGCATCGGGGGGATTATATAGGCGAAAGGGCGATGGCGGTGGGCGCCCGAGGGTACCACACCACCCCTAGGCGCGGACAGGGGGCACTGCCCTATGGTGTGGCCCCCCTCCGGGCCTCTTCGGGACTCCGTGGAACCTTCGGGAATTCTAAGACTTTAGGGCTTCAAATTTTCCAGTTCCGACAATATTTCCAGCACAACTTTTCTGAAACTAAAAACAGTAGAAAACATGAACTGCCTCTATGGCATCTTGTCAATAGGTTAGTCCCGGGATATCGATAAAAATGACATAAAGTGTAAGGAAAACATGTAGCATATGGCATGGAAACAACATGGAACATCAGAAATTAAGGATACGTTTATGACGTATCAGTACTAAAAGTGTGATGATTCATTGTAAAATAGAGTGTTGCCCCTACCAGTGAGGATATAAAAAGAAGAGAAAACCCCCAAAAATAAAAAAAGGGCAAAATAGAGATAATAAAGAGAGATGGGACAACACTACTATCATTTATTCCACACTTGTGCTTAGTTGGCACCAATACTTCAGTTTGGAGAGAGTTTTCATTTTATGACTTGCATAACTATGTGGGGAACTTACATTACAGAACTTGGCTTCTATATACTAATGATGAGCCTCCTGAAAAGTGCTCTAGGTATTTCTGAGCAAGCAAGTTGGATGCAATCTCAGTAGTTCCATTGGAGACCTTTCATACACTTATAGCTCTATGTGCATCCGTTGTGTGGCAATCACTACTCGTTCCATAGCTTCGATTATAAGACTTCCGCTTGTCTAATGATCACTTTCAGCTGTGTGAGACTTTCTTCCATTGATCTTCCACCCCCACCCCCCATAATGTTCTTTTAGCCATAACATCCTGGTGCCGGGAACCAATACGGAATGCTTGCTCGTTTTGATTGACCAAATAGCTTGATGATTTTTCCATGTGTGTATTGTTGTCGCTTGACTTGATCCTAATAGGAGTTGTTGTGAGAGTTGGATGCTTAGGATGAATGGATGATTATATTTTTTTCTTGAAGATTAAATCATCTTTAATATACTTTGCACAGTGGATTGTTTTTCGTATTGATCGTTATTTTTTTTTACTTTGTTCTTATTAAATGATTTATACATTACTCTATATCAACTATAAAAGAAGTTGTGACAGTAGCTAATGTGTTTATGAGTGTTAGGCTTGTGTTGAAACTGAACCATGTGAATTTATTATTTCGATTTGCACTAACGTTGCTAATGAAGATTGTGAGAAGTTTGGTGTGAAGGATGTTTTCAAGGGTCAAGAGAAGAGAATGATATGAGGTGATCAAGAAGAGTGAAAAGCCTAAGCTTTGGGATGCCCCGGAAGTACATCCCAGCAAATTCCAAGAAGACTCAAGCGTCTAAGCTTGGGGATGCCCAAGGCATCCCCTTCTTCATCGACAAATTAGCAGCTCACTTCTAGTGAAACTATATTTTTTATTCAGTCACATCTTATGTGCTTTACTTGGAGTGTCTTTTATTTTTTTTTCTTTCAGTTTTCTTAGTTTTCTTTTCTGTAGTTTATGGTTGGATCTTATCATACTTGTGTGGGAGAGAGACACGCTCCTCATTTTCGTTAGAATACTCTTGTGCTTCACTTATATTTGTTGAGTATTCATGCTTAGGTACTTTAGTGCTTCCAGCTCTTGTTTTGCATGCATCCTTCGTTTAGAGCTGTTAGATTTTGTAGTTAGGTGGTTCTCATATGTGTGTTTGCTTGGAAATAGGAATGCTATTGTGATAGTTGCTATAGTGGACAAGATTGCATGGTCTTGTAGATCACTAAACTGCTTCACTTGAATCACTTCTGTTGTTTTGAGATATTAATTTGCTTAATGTATAAACGGGAATGACTAGTAAGTAGAAACTTTTAACGGTTGGTCTAAGAAACTTGAAACTATGCCACACTTAAAATTACCAGCTGATAGAAACAATGGTATATGATTGCTACGAGTGATACATTTCTGATCGGCCTTTTCTTACGCGCTACAGTCGGGGTAGCTAACAGTGACTTGTCACTGCCACGGACCCTCTTGGAGTGATTTGCATTGTGCCTTGTAAGATGATTTGCTTGCTGTAATCTTTTAACTCGTGAGTCTATGTTGAGGTTCCTGGCACTTCCACCATCCATATTTGCTAGCCTCTTCGGTATTGTGCATTGCCCTTTCTCACAGTGAGAGTTGGTGCAAACTTCGCCAGTGCATCCAAATCTCATGGGAGGACTTTGTTCTCCTACACATAAGCCCATATATTCTTCCTCAAAAAAGACACCATACCTACCTATCATGGCATTTCCATAGCCATTCCGAGATATATTGATGCACAACATCCACCTCCATTATGTTACTTGATGATGAGCTTCATGGTTATTTATGCATACTGCTACACTGGCAGGAGGATGCAGTTGGATACATCAGAGATATTCCATTATGAGTTATGAGTACTAAAAGTGTGATGATTCATTGTAATATAGGATGTTGCCCCTACCGGTGAGGATATGTAAAATAAAAAAATGAAAAAGCCCAAAAAGAATAAGAAAAAAAGGGCCAAAGAGAGAATAAAGAGAGAGGGGGCACATCACTATCCTTTATATACCACACTTGTGCTTCATGTTTAGCACCAATACTTCAGTTTGGAGAAAGTTTTCATATTATCCTTCATTAATAACTATGTGGGGTAGAACTTGGCTTGTATATTCTAATGATGAGCCTCCTCAAATGATCTCTAGGTCTTCGTGAGCAAGCAAGTTGGATGCACCCCCACTAGTTCCATTGGAGAGCTTTCATACACTTTTAGCTCTATGTGCATCCGTTGTGTGGCAATCCCTACTCCTTGCATAGGTTCGGTTGTAAGACTTTCTCTTGTCTAATGACCACTTTCAGCTTTGTGAGCCTTTCTTCCATTGACCTTCCAAACCCCCCATAATGTTCTCTTTGCCATAACATCCTGGTGCCAGGGACCAACGCAGAACACTTGCTTGTTTTTAGTGCGCAAATAGTTTAAGATTCAAGCATTGCATCGTGTGGAAATCTTGACTTGATCCTAACAGGGGTTGTGAAGATCGTTTGACGTGCATTATATTGTTGTTCTTGAAAGCTTAAATCATATCTAATAAACTTTGCACGGTTTATAGTCTTTTAGTATTGATTCATTAAAAGTTTTGCTTCTTTGTTCTTATTTGTTTATGCATTACTTGTCAACATCAGATATAGATCACAGCTTTAGTTCATTTGATCCTAGTTTACATGTTCTACTTTACATATTATGATCAAGATTGTGTGGTTGCATGTCACCTCAGAAATTTTGTTTTATCGTTTACCTACTCGAGGACGAGTAGGAACTAAGCTTGGGGATGCTTGATACGTCTCCAACGTATCTATAATTTCTGATGTTCCATGTTGATATTATGCCAATTGCTACATGTTTTCCGTATGTTTTCCTACGTTTTCTTACGTTTTCCGGGACTAACGTATTAACAAGATGCCAAGTGCTAGTTCCCTATTTTCTGTTGTTTTTTATTTCAGAAAAGTTGTTCTGGAAATATTCTCGGAATTGGACCCCACGAATCCCGAAGTTCCTATTTTCCCCGGAAGCATCTAGAAGTTTCGAAGAGCCCCGGAGGGGTCCACAGGGTGGCCACACCATAGGGTGGCGCGGGTCCTCCCAGGCCGCGCCACCTGGTGGTGTGGGCCCCCTAGCCACCCACCGACGTTTCCCTTTCTCCTATTTATACTCCCTCGAGGGAAAACCCTATAAGAATCGGCGAAATCCCACGAAACCTTCCGCAGCCGCCGTCATCGTCAACCCAGGTTTCGGGGGAAAGATCTCTGTTCTGGCACCCTGCCGGGATGGGGAAGTGCCCCCGGAAGCCACCTCCATCGACTCCACCTCCATCGCCATCGTAGTTGCTGTCTCCTATGATGAGGAGGGAGTAGTTCCCCCCCCCCCCCCGAGGCTGAGGGCCCTACCGGTAGTTATGTGGTTCATCTCTCTCTCCCATGGTGTGATCTATATGTGATCGTGAGCTTTGTAATCTAGTTGACTAAGTAGATGTTACTCTTCATCTTGTGCTACTCAAGTGTTTTATGAATATGAACTTTGGAGTCACCTTGTCCCGCGGTGTGAAGGTGACGGTGTGCACATCGAGTGTGTCTCCTCTATGAATTGTGGTGTTTGTCTAGTACCTTGTAGGGAGCTCATAGTGACAGCGTGGGGTTAACTAGACATGGGAATGCTTACTTTAAGGAATGCTTTTTACAACCCTACGCAATGATTAGTGTTCGTTATCCAACCGGAGAGGGTTAAGAGTAGCATAGTGAAGAGAAGATATTTAGTTATTCAATTATGTGATCATTGTTGAGAGTGTCCACTAGTGAAAGTAGGATCCCTAGGCCTTGTTTCCAAGCATTGAAACACCATTTTCCGCCTATTCTGCTACATGTCTGCTTGATGCCATATTTACTTCAGATTGCTATTATTGTTTATAACCATCCATATTACCCGCATTTCACTATCTCTTCGCCGAACTAGTGCACCTATATACCTGACAAGTATATTGGGTGTGTTGGGGACACAAGAGACTTCTTGTATCTCAATTGCAGGGTTGCTTGAGGGGAATATCTTTGACCTCTACCTCCCTGAGTTCGATAAACCTTGGGTGGTCCACTTAAGGGAAACTTGCTTCCGTTCTACAAACCTCTGCACTTGGAGGCCCAACACTATCTACAAGAATAGAAGCGTGCGTAGACATCAAGCTCTTTTATGGCGCCATTGCCGGGGAGGTAAGGTAAAAGGTACTCACATCCTCGGGTGTGAGTGTGATACGTCTCAAACATATCTATAATTTTTCTGATGTTCCATGTTGATATTATGCCAATTCCTACATGTTTTCCGTATGTCTTCCTACGTTTTCTTATGTTTTCCGGGACTAACCTATTAACAAGATGCCACAGAGTGAGTTCCCTGTTTTCTGCTGTTTTTAGTTTCAGAAAAGTTGTTCTGGAAATATTCTCGGAATTGGAAAATTTGAAAGCCAGAAGTCCTAAAAATCCCGGAAGCATCCCGAAGTCCCGAAGAGCCCCGGAGGGGGGCCACAGGGTGGCCACACCATGGGGTGGCGCGGGTCCCCCTGGCCGCGCCACCTAGGGATGTGGGCCCCCTGGCCACCTCCCGGCATCGCCCTTTCACCCATATATACTCCCCGATGCATAAACCCTGGGGGATCGACCTTTTCTACAAAATACATTCGTAGCTCCGCCGCCGCCACCGTCAAGTTTCGGGGGACAGATCTCTTTTCTGGCACCCTGCCGGGACGGGGAAGTGCCCCCGGAAGCCATCTCCTTCGACTCCACCGCCATCTCCATAGATGTTGCTGTCTCCTATGATGAGGAGGGAGTAGTTCTCCCCCGGGGCTGAGGGCTCTGCCGGTAGCTATGTGGTTCATCTCTCTCTCCCATGGTGTGATCTTTATGTGATCATGAGCTTTGTAATCTAGTTGAATATGTAGATTGATCTTCATCTATTATGCTACTCAAGTGGTTTTGTTATCTCTGTAAACACTTTGATCACGGGGTAAAGGTGACAGCGTGTGTTCCGTGTGGTTTAGCATGATATTTATATCTTGTGTTGGAAGGTCAACCTATGAAATTGTGGCGTTTGTTTACGAATTTATTCTTGTATCGTGATTGCAGGGTTGATTGAGAGGGATATCTTTGACCTCTACCTCCCTGAGTTCGATAAACCTTGGGTAATCCACTTAAGGGAAACTTGATGCTGTTCTACAAACCTCTGCACTTGGAGGCCCAACACTGTCTACAAGAATAGAAGCGTGCGTAGACATCAGAGTGCTCGAAGTTATTTCCTTTAGATTCTGCAATTATATCTTTTTGTTTCTTGTTTTTATATTCACTAGTTAGGCTTAATGGAAAACAACAAAAATAAGATAGAGCTTTATACTATTTATCTTGAGTTAGGACATGAAGTGTTTAAAGAGAAAATTAAAAAACCTATGGAACTTTATTTTCATGCTAGTGGTAATGTTATTAGTATGAACTCTTTAAACACCATTATTGCTAATGCTATGGAAAAGTCTAAGCTTGGGGAAGCTAGTTTTGATGAATATGATATTTTTAGTCCCCCAAGTTTTGAGGAGGAAATTTTCTTTGATGATACCTTGCCTCCAATATATGATGATTATAATGATTGTGGTATTCTAGTTCCACCTATTTACAATGATGAATATGGTATTTTTAGTCCACCTACTATTGAGGAAAAAATTAATTATGATTACAATATGCCTCCTATATTTAATGATTATGGTGAATAATAATGATAGCTATTTTGTTGAATTTTCTCCCACTACTATTAATGAGAATGACTATGCTTATGTGGAGAGTATTAATTCTTTTATGCATGTGGATCATGATAAGAATGTTTCTTATGATAGTTATATTGTTAATTTTATTCATAATGCTACTGAAAGTTATTATGAGAGAGAGAAACATGGTTTTATGCATCTCAACAATATTAAGTTTCTCATTTTTATGTTGAAAATTCTGAAGTTGCACTTGTTTTGCTTTCATATGATTGTTGCTTTGTGCTTTCATGACTGGTTTTTCTACAAGATTATTTTTCATAGGAAGTGGGTTAGACTTAAATGTGTTTTATATTTTCTTCTTCATTCTCTCTTATTGTGCTTGAACTCTTATTCTTATGTTAGCATCTTTTAAAAGTCATTGTGCCTAGCTAAAAGGCTTTAAAGAAAAGCACTCCTTGGGAGATAACCCATGTTTTTTTTTGCATTGTTTTCTCTGTTTTCTTTTAGTCAACGGGTTATATATTTCTGTAGAAACTCCTTTGTATCTTTATTTTCATGTATTAGTTGATCCAAGTAAAGCCTCTAGTGGAAAGTTGAGACTATATTTCGGCTTTCTGCGTAGGAAACAGATTTCTCCTGTCCATTGTTAAAATCGTATAAAATCACAGAAAATTCAAAATGACCTGAGTTTTTTTTCCGTAATCCTGGGCTATATACGCAACTTTTCTTAGTTTCCCACTTTTTGATTTGATCAACAAAAGATTTTTGAAAAAATTAATATTTACCTGTTGTTCTGTTTTGACAGATTTCTGCCAACAATTGCATTTGCATCTTGATCTCTTTCTCTTGGTGTTCTTTTGAGAAAAAGAGTTTTAAAATAAGTTGTGACAGTAGATAATGTGTTTATGAGTGTTAGGCTTGTGTTGAAACTGAACCGTGTGAATTTATTATTTCGATTTGCACTAACGTTGCTAATGAAGATTGTGAGAAGTTTGGTGTGAAGGAAGTTTTCAAGGGTCAAGAGAAGAGGATAATATGATGTGATCAAGAAGAGTGAAAAGCCTAAGCTTGGGGGTGCCCCGGAGATACATACCGGAAAATTCCAAGAAGACTCAAGCGTGTAAGCTTGGGGATGCCCAAGGCACCCCCTTCTTCATCGACAAATTATCAGGTCACTTCTAGTGAAAGTATATTTTTATTCGGTCACATCTTATGTGCTTTACTTGGAATGTATTTTATTTTTTCTTTCAGTTTGTTTAGTTTTCTTTGATGTAGTTTATGGTTGGATCTTATCATACTTGTGTTGGAGAGATACACGATCCGCATTTTCGTTAGAGTACTCTTGTGCTTCACTTATATTTGTTGAGTATTCATGCTTATATACTTTAGTGCTTCCAGCTCTTGTTTTGCATGCACCCTTTGTTTAGAGTTGTTAGCTTTTGTAGTTAGGTGGTTCTCATATGTGTGTTTGCTTGGAAATAGGAATGCTATTGTGATAGTTGGTATAGTGGAAAAGATTTCATGGTCTTGTAGATCACTAAACTGCTTCACTTGAATCACTGCTGTTGTTTTGAGATATTAATTTGCTTAATGGATAAACGGGAAGGACTAGTAAGTAGAAACTTTTAATGGTTGGTCTAAGAAACTTAAAACTGTGCCACACTTAAAATTACCAGCTGATAGAAACAATGGTATATGATTGCTACGAGTGATACATTTCTGATCTGCCTTTTGTTACGCGCTACGGTCGGGGTAGCAAATAGTGACTTGTCACTGCCACGGACCCTCTGGAGTGATTTGCATTGTGCCTTGTAAGATGAGTCACTTGTTGTAATATTTTAACTCGTGAGTCTATGTTGAGGTTCCTGGCACTTCCACCATCCATATTTGCTAGCCTCTTCGGTACTGTGCATTGCCCTTTCTCACATTGAAAGTTGGTGCAAACTTCACCAGTGCATTCAAATCCCGTGGGAGGACTTTGTTCTCCTAGACATAATCCCATATATTATTCCTCAAAACAGCCACCATACCTACCTATCATGGCATTTCCATAGCCATTCCAAGATATATTGTTGCACAACATCCATCTCCATTATGTTACTTGATGACGAGCTTCATGGTTATTTATGAATAATGCTAAAGTGGCAGGAGCATGCAGTTGGATACATCAGAGATATTCCATTATGAGTTATGAGTACTAAAAGTGTGATGATTAATTGTAATATAGGATGTTGCCTCTACCGGTGAGGATATATAAAAAAATAAAAATAAAAAATGAAAAGGCCCAAAAAAAAAAAAAAGGCCAAAGAGAGAATAAAGAGAGAGGGGGCGCATCACTATCCTTTATAACCACACTTGTGCTTCATGTTTAGCACCAATACTTCAGTTTGGGAGAAAGTTTTCATATTATCATTCATTCATAACTATGTGGGGAACTTTACATAATAGAACTTGACTTGTATATTCCAATGATGAGCCTCCTCAAATGAGCTCTAGGTCTTCGTGAGCAAGCAAGTTGGATGCACCCCCAATAGTTCCATTGGAGAGATTTCCTACACTTATAGCGCTACGTGCATCCGTTGTGTGACAATCCCTACTCCTTGTATAGCTTCGGTTGTAAGACTTTCTCTTGTCTAATGACCACTTTCAGCTTTGTGAGCCTGTCTTCCATTGACCTTCCAAACCCCCCATAATGTTCTCTTTGCCATAACATCCCGGTGCCAGGGACCAACGCAGAACACTTGCTTGTTTTTAGTGCGCAAATAGTTTAAGATTCAAGAATTGCATCGTGTGGAAAGCTTGACTTGATCCTAACAGGGGTTGTGAAGATCATTTGACGTGCATGATATTGTTATTCTTGAAAGCTTAAATCATCTCTAATAAACTTTGCACGATTGATAGTCTTTTAGTATTGATTCACTAAAAGTTTTGCTTCTTTCTTATTATTTATTTATACATTACTTGTTGATATCAAATATAGATCACAACTTTAGTTCATTTGATCCTAGTTTACATGCTCTACTTTACATATTATGATCAAGATTGTGTGGTAGAATGTCACCTCAGAATTTATTTTGTTTTATCGTTTACCTACTCGAGGACGAGCAGGAACTAAGCTTGGGGATGCTTGATACCTATCCAATGTATCTATAATTTCTAATGTTCCATGTTGATATTATGCCAATTGCTACATGTTTTTCGTATGTTTTCCTACGTTTTCTTACGTTTTCCGGCCCTAACCTATTAACAAGATGCCAAGTGTAAGTTCCATGTTTTCTGCTGTTTTTTATTTCAGAAAAGTTGTTCTAGAAATACTCTCAGAATTGGACCCCACGAATCCTGAAGTTCCTATTTTCCCCGGAAGCATCTAGAAGTCCCGAAGAACCCCGGAGGGGGGCCACAGGGTGGTCACACCATAGGGTGGCGCGGTTCCCACTGGTCGCGCCACCTGGTGGTGTGGGCCCCCTGGCCACCCACCGACGTTGCCCTTTCTCCTATTTATACTCCCCCGAGGGAAAACCCTAGAAGAATCGGTGAAATTCCACGAAACCTTCCGTAGCCGCCGTCATCGTCAACCCATGTTTCGAGGGGCACATCTCTGTTCTGGCACCCTGCCGGGACGGGGAAGTGCCCCCCGGAAGCCATCTCCATCGACTCCACCGCAATCTCCATCGTCGTTGCTGTCTCTTATGATTAGGAGGGAGTAGTTCTCCCCCCGAGGCCGAGGGCCCTACCGGTAGCTATGTGGTTCATCTCTCTCTCCTACGGTGTGATCTATATGTGATCGTGAGCTTTGTAATCTAGTTGAATAAGTAGATGTTACTCATCATCTTGTGCTACTCAAGTGTTTTATTAATATGAACTTTGGAGTCACCTTGTCCCGCGGTGTGAAGGTTACAGCGTGCACATCGTGTGTGTCTCCTCTATGAATTATGGTGTTTGTCTAGTGAAAGTGTATGGTTCCCCCATGTATGGTTTTGGTAATTAATGACAATCCTTATGGACTAATGTTTGCATTGAGACATTATTATAGGTTTGTCCATTGGCACCACTTGAACTCCATGTGTTGGATTCAAGGTTGGATGCTATTAAGATCATCACTTAATGAATATATCTATATGATCAATAGAAGAATTGTCATGCTACTATTGACCATATTACAAGCATGTCTTGAAGAAGGAGATTGTGTGAACATTCATGTTTACCTTCGAGTCATCATCATCATGAATAAAGAGAAGATACTTGGTTGATAAAGTAGGTGTGCAAAGCTTGCCACCCATATGGATATTATGGTCATGTGAGAAGCTCATCAAGATCATCACTTAATGAATATATATGTATGTATATGATCAATAGAAGAATTGTCATGCTACTATTGACCATATTACAAGCATGTCTTGAAGAAGGAGATTGTGTGAACATTCATGTTTACCATCGACTCATCATAATCATGAATAAAGAGAAGATACTTGGTTGAACAAGTAGGTGTGCAAAGATTGCCACCCATATGGATATTATGGTCAAGTGAAGATGGTCATGTGATAAGCTCTCTAATATTAGCTTATGGGGGAGCAATTTACAAGTCTTCACGAAGCGAAGCGCAATCAAGAAATGTGGTCCAATATGAGGTGATTAAGATCGTCATCATCTAGCTCAATTGGATTGCGCAAGGCAAAGGTATGACTTATATAGGGTTTCTATTTTACCGGTCTCATTATGCTAGTTGGGAGACCGGATTATAGGATAGATAACCGTACTATCAAGAGGTGCTCTTGAATGCATATCTTGATCGTATCTATCGTAGAGAGCTCAAACCTTTGCATACTTGGCATCATCGTTCTTGGTTCTTATTTGGGTTTTCTCCATGTAAGGTTTTAGAGATTGTCATGTTATTCATTTCAAGCTCAAGTTCATCAAAAATGGATTTCGTATGAAAAACTTATCGCATTTTTGTTGTTCGAGGTTTCTTAGGGTTGTCCTTTATTGATAGGCCAAACCTTTCATCATTTGATTTTATATTCCCATTTTATACTATGATTTTTCTCTGCATATTATTGTAGTGCTCATCTTTGCGATTTCAACGAGCCCAAGAACATAAAAAACGGAGTCCGGATGCAAAAATTACGACCGTTTTCGTATCGGGCGTTCTGCAGTTTTTTCCAGCAGCGGAGGTTCCGGTGCTAGCTCCGCCGAAAACCCTTTCGGGATGATGTTGGCGGAACCCCCGGTGAAACCACCGGAGGTTCCGGTGCCTGGGGCAGTTTTCCAGCCCTTTTGGTGTTCTAACTCATCCGGGGGGCGGAGGTTCCGGTGGTTTCACCGGAGGTTCCGCCCCTTCGCGATTTTGCCCCCAACAGTTGGATATTTGGGTGACCTATTTAAGGGGTCTTCTTCCCCAATGGTTCCCTAACCTTTTGGGCAAGTTTGACCTGCATTGTTGACCTCCAAAAGCTTGCTATCTCTCAATCCCTCCAATGATTCTTGCTTCCACTTGAGGGAAAATAGAGAGGAGATCTAGATCTACCACTTCACCAATCAATTCCTCCTCTTTGTGAGAGGAACATATTGGATCTAGTCTACGGATTCATTTGTTGTTTTCCTTGTTCTTCCTCCTTCCTCCCTCCATAGCATTAGTTGCTTTTGTGGGATTTGGGAGAGAAGTTCTTGACCACTTTTTGTGCTCTTTCCATTGCATTAGGTGCATCGGTTTGAGTTTCCCACGAGATTCGTGAAAGAGAAGTTCGTGAGCTTGTTACTCTTGGGTGCTTGGTCACCGGAGAGATTGTTCCTCTTGGGTGTATTGAGCACCCTAGACGGTTAGTTCTTGGGGCTTCCACCTTGTTGCAAGAAGCTTCGTTGAGATCCTCCAATTGAGTTGTGGAGATAGCCTCAACCCCGTGTAAGGTTTGGTCAACGCCTTCAACTCGACCTCATAGTGGAAACGAGCATCTCCCTCACCGGAGAAGCTCAAGGAGAATAAGGTGTGCACATCCGTGATATTGAGGAGCGCCTAGGTGGCTCCCCACCTCTCGAACGAAGACGTACTTCCCTTGGGAAGGAACTTCGGTAATCACATCGGTGTCTCCTTTTGCTTCGGTTATTTCTACACTCTAGCTCGTTACTTATGCATTTAACTTTGTGATAGCCATCGTTCTTGAAGACATCTATCTTGCTATCACATAGTTGTATATCTTGCCTAGCATATCTTGTTGGTGCACATAGGTAAACCTAGCTTGTGTAGGTTTTGTGCTTGATAAATTAAACGCTAGTTTTATTCCGCATTTACTCAAGCCTAAACCGTAATTATTTTAAAGTGCCTATTCACCCCCCCTCTAGGCGGCATCCTTGTACTTTCAATTGGTATCAGAGCAAGGGCTCTCATTGTTAGGCTTCACCACCTTGAGAGTAATGATGTCGCTTAGTGAATTAGTGCACGATCCCACATTTTATTTTGATGGCACAAACTATGATCTTTGGAAATTTCTCATGCTCATTTATTTCCGGGTCATGGACCCACACATGGAGCAAATTGTAGAGATGTGTTTTTCTCCTCCAAAGGATCCTCAAAATCCAACTTTAGAGGAAGATAAAAACTTATCTCTCGATGCTCTTGCTATTAATGCGTTTTTCCTTCTTGTGAGCCTTGTAGTTATTAAGCCACTTTTTTCCTATTCGGAATGCTCATGAGTTATGGAAAAAGCTTCAATATAAATATGGAGTGTCCAATATTATTGAGGATGATTGCTCTCCCTCCATCTCCGGTCGTGATGAGTTATCAACTTCTTCTACTTCACCAACATGTGGTAAGCCACAAAATAATGAGATGGTGGGTAGTGATAGGCTTTGCAATAATGATAGTGAGATTATTATTGATGATCCTTCATCTCTATCTTATTGCAATGTCTCATCTTTGGACTTAGACACAACTAGCACCAAAAATGTTTTACATTCTTGTGTTGATGGTCTTTGCATATCATGTCGGCATTGCTTGACTAAATCTCATGATGATATGCTCGCTTTATCTTGTTACCATGATAAAAATGATTGTGTTTCCTCTAGTATTTGTATGGCTAACAATTTAAAGGAAACTCAACTCTCTATGGAACAAGATGTGGAATTGAGTGGTGCCTCAAGTAATGATTCATCATCATCTACCACATTTTGCCTTATGGCCAAGGATTCAAAGGTATCTTCCACTTTGAACCCCAATATATATTATGATGATAGTAGTGATGATGATGTTGGTAAAGAGGTTGATGATGAGTCTAAGAAATTAGGCTTATGGTTAGAAAGCCTTGTTGGCGAGACCAAAGAAAATGTGAATGCTCTCCTAGAACAACTTGATGAAAAGGAGGAGATCATCGTGATTTTGGAAACTCATAATGGTGGTCATTCTAGCAATGACAAAGAGCTTGAAGAGGCTCTTGAGAAAGAGCTTTCCCTTAGATCTTCTCTTGAAGAGAAACTATATAGTCTAGAAGAAACTTATGCTATTAGCGTTTCTAAACTTAGAAGGGACAATGAATTATCTATTGCTCTTGATAATGACCTCAAAGCTAAAAATGATGATGCTTGTGATACTAACTCCATTTCTTGTGAAGCATCCATATTAAAGGAGAATGTTGAGCTACATGCTCAACTTGAGTTGCTAACTAGTAATTATGGGAAATTGGAAGAAACTCATGAAAAGCTCTCAAGCTCTCATGAGGATCTTCTAGTCTCCCATGAGAGGCTAAAATTAGCTCATGAGGCTATCTTAACTAAGGTAACATCGTGTGAGCCTCATGTGGACAAAGGCACATTATCTACTTTAAATACTATATTGCTTTCTTCTAGTCCTAGTAATTCATCCTCTCATAATGTTCCCACATCTTATGATGAATTGCTTTCCTTGCCTTGTTTCTCTAATAATGATGCATCTACTTCCTCTAGCTCCTGTGTTGATACTAACCATGTAGAGGGAATCAAAGAGCTCAAGACCCAAGTCACTTCATTGAATAAAGACTTGGAGAAGTGTCATAAAGGGAAGTCGACACTTGACAATATGTTGAGTGTACAAAAATCCCCCAATGACAAGAGACGACTTGGATTCATTTCCAATCACAATAACAAGTCCAAGGTCGACAAGAAGAAGGGCCATGAACAAGTCAAGAATTTGGCCAAGATTGTTTGCTTCAAGTGCAAGGTTGAAGGGAATCATGTTAGATCATGCCCTTTGAAGAAAAAGAAACTTAGCGAGAAGCAACAAGGGAAGAGGCCACAAGTTCAACCTCAATCTCAACTTCAAGTTGAAGAAAGGCCCCTTCCCATGAAGACTCAAACTAATTCTTCTCAAGTTGAGAAATCAACTAAGAAGAATGGAAGGAGTCGTTGTTGCTATTTATGCCGTGAAAAGGGCCATCTTGCTTCTTCATGCACTAATGGTACATTATCCAACCCTATCATAATTGATGATGTGTATTCCATTCGGAAGGATAACGTGGTCAATGTGCTTGCCAAATATGTTGGTACTCAAAGTGGTGTCAAGAAAAGAACCATTTGGGTTTCCAAGCCTATTGTGACCAACCTCTTAGGACCCAACTTGGTTGGGGACCAACAAGCTCAAACTTGATCAATAGGTGTTATCGGAGGGCATTAGAGACTTGGCTATATCATGAAGAATTAAGGGATCTTCATCACTTATATTTTCCTTAAGCCAAGTCATTTGGATTATCACGTCTCTATCTCATATTCCATGCTCCTTCTAGCGGTAACTTGTATTTATTACATTATATATATATATATATATATTGAAAGTTGCTTGCCCATTTGCATGTATTGGTTTTGTACCTTGCTTGTATTTAGTATATTTTGTGTTTACTACTTACTTATCCTTGAGTAATCTAGTATGTGTTTGTCGGTGCGCACAAAATGTATGTATGAGTTTGCTTTGAGCCTAATTGCATATTGTTTGTATCTTATTTGGCTCTTTTGAGTGATTAATGGACTATCCCATTTTGGGAGAGTAATATGCCTTTGGCACTTCACAATCCTAAAATGTGTGTACATGAGGAATACCACATAGTGTTGATATTTCAATATTATCTAGTCTCTCTGTGGTATGTCATACTCATGAGAAATTCAAATTCTAATGTCTATTAATTATCTCAAGTTGGTCTTTGTTTGCCACTTGCTAAGAAGATACGGATTAACACATTATAGGGGAGTAATATGCTTTGTGCATATTACAAGCCTAAAGAATGTGAACATTTAAGGTTTTGCCACATAGAATTGATATTGTTAATTATCTTGTTCCTATGTGGCATGTGTTCTCAAACAAGTTTCAATTTGGTTAAATGACTTTATTTGCTCATCTTTTGGTATCTTGTTTGTGAGAAAGTTTCTTGGTGCAGTTTTCCACAAATTAGCACTAGTATTTACCTTCTCGGGAACCGGTTGCTTCTTGATATATTAATCATTGCTTTGCATGATCATTCGACTATTTAAGCCACCAAGAATCTCTATTTAAGCATGTTTTCATTCCTATTTTTTTTAAAGTTTTTGTTTTGTGAATATAATCATGAATATGTATGCAACATACCACCGAGTAATAACTCCTCTCCTTGTCCTTGACAAGTCATAATATTTTGTGGTATAATGTATTGATCATATTTACTTGGGATATTTCTTCTTTTTCCATATTTATTGCCAAGAAATTTATTTTGTGCTCACTCCCATTGTCTTCCTTTCCCTTTGAGAATCCTTTTGGTTTACTCGTATTTGGTTGGTGTTCTAATTGGTAAAGCTAAAGCAAGGATCCCACTTGTGTGCATATTGTATTCAAATACAAAATTATAATCAATGCACAAATCATGGGGGAGCTTTACTATATTATTTAGAACACTATTTTTCTTCATTTTTATTTATATCTTTATCAATTGGTACTTAATCCCAATGACGTGTCTATTTGGAAGACAAACCTTTTTCGTCTTGGTACTTTGTGCCATTATGAAAAATGTTGAGGTTTTGGTTTAGTTGTTGGAATCTTTCTCTTTTGGGGAGTTGGTTATCTTACTCATTGCTTTATTTTCAAATTGATCTATTTTGGATATTGGACTTCTTTTCGTTAATGAATCTTTCTTTTGATATCTCTTTGGGGAGTTCAATATATCATTTCTTGTTGTAACTTTTAATTGTTTTTCTTTGAAGTGTCAATTGGTTCTTTGTGATCTCGTTCTCACTTGTCGTTTGGTTCTTGAAAATCTTTGCATGCATATTTACTAAAGTATTTTTTATGGCATGCTTACTTTCTTTGATGCAATATATAGGGTAAACTCCACCGAATCCTAAATCGGCTAAGATATGCATGACATTCAATTTCATATCTATATGCACATATTTTTGTGGAGCTTATCCTATGTATTGTACTTTGTCTAACTACTTTGGACCCAATGTGTTTGGGGACCATTTTGTGCTTAAATGTGTTTTAGGTACATTTGAGATGCATTGGATGCTTGCCTCATTCTCAAGGAAGGTGTTGTCACCATGATATTATCGGAGTCAAGCTAGGATGATAGATTAACTCCTATCCACAACAACATCTCCAATGCGATCTTGGTAACAAGTATCTCTCATGCATAGTATTCTTGTATTCAACCTTGTGTAGGTTGCATCTTGGCATGAAAATTCTTTATTTGTAAAATTATTCTCCCTTTGTCATACTTGATTCTTCCAAAACATTGCAACTATCTATTTTTCCCTTATTGGTATTTGTGATGCATTTGGTGTGTTTGTCTTGGAAATTAATTTATCCCCTTTTAAGATAAAATTGAGCTATGTGATATGCTTTCAATAAAAAAAATCTTATTGGTGTATTTATGACTTTCTCTTGGATATCATGTTCTTCACTTTCGTAACTATTTTGTGTGTACATGCTTCTTTGTGGATACATATTATCATGATTTGTGTCCACTTAGAAACTTATACACATGAGAGGAGTTACATCTCTTTTTGGTATCTTATTCCTTTGGAGTCCACCCTTCGTATGCCCTTTTCAATTTTGGTGACTCCGGAAAGTATTTTCCTTATGAGTGCTTGTCTTATATTATTTCGTATTATGCACTCATTTGTGTTTTCTTTTTTCTTTTTATTTCTCTCATGCTTACCTTGGTGGGCATGTTGCTTTCCTTATGTATGGTTGAGCCTTGTATCATGGTGTTCCGTTCATTTGGTATCTTTTTTCTCAATCATTCATTTATTTTCTTCAAGTGCTATGCCTAGTTTTCTTTTTATACTCTCTTGCACTTGTTTTGTGTTTTAGAGGATATTCGGGGAGTGATGATCCCATCTTTGTGCACTTTGTATTCAAATGCAAAAACAAACTCTAAATAGTGCATGAACATTGGGGATCTTCATGATTTTCTTTAGAACACTATTTTGCTAAAATCATAAAATCTTTGGTTCCATTGGTTTTTCGGATCCTTTGTTTGTGCTCCTCCTCTTGGAAGAAGTGTTAAAGGAATATTATCTTATTTGCAATCTTTGGATCCTCAATATAGTTTGGTCTCCCCCATCTATTCGTCATTGAATATGCATTTGTTTTCACTCATATTATGAGAAATGCAAAAATTGTAGGGGAGCTCTTACTATATTGGCCTTCTACATTTTCCCACCCATTTCGGCAATGTATGCCAATGGGGGAGAAGTTTAGAGGGTTTAAGTGAATTGGTTTAATGCTTTGGTTTTGTTCTTAAGCATTTTTGCCTTCCATTCTCATGCATCGATGTGTATTGCTTTGCATGTTTGCTTAATTCATTATATAAACCCTCGTAAAAGGGATTGTCATCAATTACCAAAATGGGGGAGATTGAAAGTGTATGGTTCCCCCATGTATGGTTTTGGTAATTAATGACAATCCTTATGGACTAATGTTTGCATTGAGACATTATTATAGGTTGGTCCATTGGCACCACTTGAACTCCGTGTGTTGGATTCAAGGTTGGATGCTATTAAGATCATCACTTAATGAATATATATATGGTCAATAGAAGAATTGTCATGCTACTATTGACCATATTACAAGCATGTCTTGAAGAAGGAGATTGTGTGAACACTCATGTTTACCTTCGAGTCATCATCATCATGAATAAAGAGAAGATACTTGGTTGATCAAGTAGGTGTGCAAATCTTGCCACCCATATGGATATTATGGTCATCTGAAAAGCTCAAGATCATCACTTAATGAATATATATATATATATATATATATATATATATATATATATATATGGGAAATAGCCGGCTATCATGGGTGCTAGCTACGCACCCTAATCCATCCATCGGATCATCCTATAGACAATTTTACACCACCGATCGAGTTAACGCCGTTACGTCCACTCTTTCCTCGACCGGTTAAAAAAAAAAGATACCTCCGTCCCCGCACCTGCGCGCCTCACACGGCCACACAATCCTCGCATAGCACTCCTCCCCAATCGAACTCCATCTCTCGACCAGATGCTCCCGGCAATGATGGATTGCTACCGGCGTGTGGTTCCGCGGCCGGGAAGCGCGTGGAAATCGGGGACACCGCCCCTGTTTTTTCGAGCTTCAGCCGTCTCCGCGTGAAAAAAATGCGCCCACGGGCGGCCGCCGGTGCCGCCATCGGAGAAGTGGAGAGGTTGGCCGGCTAGACTCGGAGCCGAACCAACCTGGGTCGAGCGTCGTCCACCGCGTCCAGCACCGAGACGCGGGTGTCTATGCTCCTCGCTGAGACGCCTAGCCGTACTCCACAAGATCCCGTGCGGACATCGGCGGGCCACCGCATCCACCACAACTCCACAAGCGTGCCGCCCGTCAACCCGCCAACTCGGCACGCTGCCCAACTCCCCTGCGAGCCACGCCAAATGTCCCTTCCTCCATCACTAGCGGCACCCCGTCGACCACATCGCGCCACACCGGCCAGATCCCGACCCGTCGGTCCGTCCCTTTCCTGCGACTTGGAGCAGCGACGTTCATGGAGGTGGCAAGCATCACCGCACCCTTCCACTGCGCGAGCCCCTGCGTGATTCCCATCCGGCTTCCTGACGCCATGGTCAACACCGGTATCTCCGGGCCGGCTCCATCCCGGGGAATGGGTCGGTGGTGGTTGGAGCGTCGCGCGTCTAGGAGGGTCCGTCCTCAGTGGGCGCGCTCACGAGCTCGAGGCAGGAGACGCCGCGGCCGCGCTCCAAGGAAAGGATCTCTTCCCATCCACACGCTCCCGCCACTTCCCGCGCGCCGTCCCGGGAAGAACTCGTACCCCTGTCGGAAGGAGCCCGCGCCGTCGCCCCGTCAGCTGGAGCCGTCCGCAACCTTCCCCCAGGCCGATACGGTAGAAGGCAGAGACCGTGCCCTCCATCTCCCATTCATGGAGGTGGAGCATCCGCGTTCATAGAGGTGGCAGACTGGGCGGCACGCTCTCCAACGCACGCGCCGGCGAGATTTGAGGATTTGAGGAGCTGGATGGCCGCTCTCGCGCGAGCGGGAGACGAATTACGGGGGCATGCGTTGGAGGAGCTCGGGACAATGAAGATGCGGGGGCCGGGCTCCGTCGCCGCCCAGCGTTGATTTCTCGCGCCGGTCGCTTCCCCGGCGCCTACCGGACCGACTCCCGGCCAAATCGAGGTGGCAGGTCCGGCTATGGAGCTGGTCACAGGACAACCACGCGGTGGAATGGATTGAGGGCGCACGGGTCCCTTTTTTTTTACTCCGTACATGATTTCTTTTGTTTTCTCATTATCCGTTAACAGGAATGGCCACAGACCACCGTGCTCTTTTTTTGAGAAACGGACGTTCCCGCGAACTCCTTTTACTTTTTGAGATGCGGTCTCCTTTTTTCAAGCCAGCTAGGCACGAACGCGGTTTGAATTGTCAAGCACAGTGGGCACGGTTGTCCTTTTTTCTTTTGGACGGTAAACGGACGTGAATCGCAACAAACGGCAGCACGAATCACTGGACTACATCTAATGGCTCTAAGCGTGTGCGTAGCTATCATCCATGGTAGTAAATCCGCGTCCATATATATATATATATATATATATATATATATATATATATATATATATATATATATATATATATATATATGATCAATAGAAGAATTTTCATGCTACTATTGACCATATTACAAGCATGTCTTGAAGAAGGAGATTGTGTGAACATTCATGTTTACCATCGAGTCATCATCATCATGAATAAAGAGAAGATACTTGGTTGAAAAAGTAGGTGTGCAAAGCTTGCCAACCATATGGATATTATGGTCAAGTGAAGATGGTCATGTGAGAAGCTCTCTAATATTAGCTTATGGGGGAGCAATTTACAAGTCTTCACGAAGCGAAGCGCAATCAAGAAAGGTGGTCCAACATGAGGTGATTAAGATCGTCATCATCTAGATCAATTGGATTGCGCAAGGCAAAGGTATGACTTAGATAGGGTTTCTATTTTACCGGTCTCATTATGCTAGTTGGGAGACCGGATTATAGGATAGATAACCGTACTATCAAGAGGGGCTCTTGAATGCATATCTTGATCGTATCTATCATAGAGAGCTCAAACCTTTTCATACTTGGCATCATCCTTCTTGGTTCTTATTTAAATTTTCTCCATGTAAGGTTTTATAGATTGTCATGTTCTTCATGTCAAGCTCAAGTTCATCAAAAATAGATTTCGTATGAAAAACTTATCGCATTTTTGTTGTTGGAGGTTTCTACCGGTTGTCCTTTATTGATAGGCCAAACCTTTCATCATTTTATTTTATATTACCATTTTTTACTATGATGTTTCTCTGCATATTCTTGTAGTGGTCGTCGTTGCGATTTCAACGAGCCCAAGAACATCGAAAACGGAGTCCGGATGCAAAAGTTACGACCATTTTCGTATCGGGCGTTCTGCAGTTTTTTCCAGCAGCGGAGGTTCCGGTGCTAGCTCCGCCGAAAACCCTTTCGGGATCATGTTGGCGGAACATCCGGCGAAACCACCGGAGGTTCCGGTGCCCGGGTAAGTTTTCCAGCCCCTTTTGGTGTTATAACTCATCCGGGGGGCGGAGGTTCCGGTAGTTTCACCGGAGGTTCCACCCCTTCGTGATTTTGCCCCCAACGATTGGATATTTGGGTGACCTATTTAAGGGGCCTTCTTCCCCAATGGTTCCCTAACATTTTGGGCAAGTTTGACCTCCATTGTTGACCACCAAAAGCTTTCTATCTCTCAATCCCTCCAATGATTCTTGCTTCCACTTGAGGAAAAAGAGAGAGGAGATCTAGATCTACCACTTCACCAATCAATTCCTCCTCTTTGTGAGGGGAACCTATTGGATCTAGATCTAGGGATTCATTTATTGTTTTGCTTGTTCTTCCTCCTTCCTCCCTCCATAGCATTAGTTGCTTTGGTGGGATTTGGGAGAGAAGTTCTTGACCACTTTGTGTGTTTTTGCCATTGCATTAGGTGCATCGGTTTGAGTTCCCCACGAGATTCGTGAAAGAGAAGTTTGTGAACTTGTTACTCTTGGGTGCTTGGTCACCGGAGAGATTGTTCCTCTTGGGTGTATTGAGAACCCTAGACGGTTAGTGCTTGGGGCTTCCACCTTGTTGCAAGAAGCTTCGTTGAGAGCCTCCAATTGAGTTGTGGAGATAGCCTCAACCCTGTGTAAGGTTTGGTCAACGCCTTCAAGTCGACCTCATAGTGGAAGCGAGCATCTCCCTCACCGGAGAAGCTCAAGGAGAATAAGGTGTGCACATACGTGCTACTGAGGAGCGCCTAGGTGGCTCCCCACCTCTCCAACGAAGACGTACTTCCCTTGGGAAGGAACTTCGGTAATCACATCGGTGTCTCCTTGTGCTTCGATTATTTCTACACTCTAGCTCGTTACTTATGCATTTAACTTTGTGATAGCCATCGTGCTTGAAGTCATCTTTCTTGCTATCACATAGTTGTATATCTTTCCTAGCATATCTTGTTGGTGCACATAGGTAAACCTAGCTTGTGTAGGTTTTGTGCTTGATAAATTTAACGCTAGTTTTATTTTGCATTTACTCAAGCCTAAACCGTAATTATTTTAAAGAGCCTATTCACCCCCCCTCTAGGCGGCATCCTTGTACTTTCATCTATTACCTTCTAGGGCGCTCATAGTGACAGCGTGGGGTTAACTAGACATGGGAATGCTTACTTTAAGGAATGCTTTTTGCAGCCCTACGCAATGATTAGTGTTCGTTATCCAACCGGAGAGGTTTAAGAGTAGCATAGTGAAGAGAAGATATTTAGTTATTCAATTATGTGATCATTGTTGAGAGTGTCCACTAGTGAAAGTAGGATCCCTAGGCCTTGTTTCCAATCATTGAAACACCGTTTTCCGCCTGTTCTGCTACATGTTTGCTGGCTGCCATATATTATTTCAGATTGCTATTATTACTTATAACCATCCATATTACTCGCATTTCACTATCTCTTCGCCGAACTAGTGCACCTATATACCTGACAAAAATATTGGGTGTGTTGGGGACACACGAGACTTCTTGTATCATTGCAGGGTTGATTGAGATGGATATCTTTGACCTCTACCTCCCTGAGTTCGATAAACCTTGGGTGATCAGGGAAACTTGCTGTTGTTCTACAAACCTCTGCACTTGGAGGCCCAACACGGTCTACAAGAATAGAAGCGTGCGTAGAAATCAAGCTCTTTTCTGGCGTCGTTGTCGGGGAGGTAAGGTAAAAGGTACTCACATCCTCGGGTGTGAGTGCTCGAAGTTATTTCCTTTAGATTCTATAATTATATCTTTTTGTTTGTTGTTTTTATATTCACTAGTTAGGCTTAATGGAAAACAACAAAAATATGAGAGAGCTTTATAATATTTATCTTGAGTTAGGACATGAAGTGTTTGAAGAGAAAATTAAAAAACCTATGGAACTTTATTTGCATTCTAGTGGCAATTTTATTAGTATGAACTCTTTAAACACCATTATTGCTAATGCTATGGAAATGTCTAAGCTTGGGTAAGCTAGGTTTGATGAATATGATATTTTTAGTCCCCCAAGTTTTGAGGAGGAAATTTTCTTTGATGATACCTTGCCTCCAATATATGATGATTATAATCATTGTGGTATTCTAGTTCCACCTGTTTACAATGACGAATATGATATTTTCAGTCCACCTACTATTGAGGAAAAAATTAATTATGATTACAATATGCCTCCTATATTTAATGATTATGGTGATGAGAATAATAATCATAGCTATTTTTTTGAATTTTCTCCCACTACTATTAATGAGAATGACTATGCTTATGTGGAGAGTATTAATTCTTTTATGCATGTGGATCATGATAAGAATGTTTCTTATGATAGTTATATTGTTAATTTTATTCATGATGGTACTGAAAGTTATTATGAGAGAGGGAAACATGGTTTTATGCATCTCAACAATATTAAGTTTCCCATCTTTATGTTGAAAATTCTGAAGTTGCACTTGTTTTGCTTTCCTATGATTGTTGCTTTGTGCTTTCATGACTTGTTTTTCTACAAGATTCTTTTTCATAGAAAGTGGATTAGACTTAAATGTGTTTTATATTTTCTTCTTTATGCTCTCTTATTGTGCTTCAACTCTTATCTTTATGTGATCATCTTTTAAAAGTCATTGTGCCTAGCTAAAAGGCTTTAAAGAAAAGCACTTCTTGGGAGATAACCCATGTTTTTTTGCATTGTTTTTCTCTGTTTTCTTTGAGTGAAGGGGTTGTATATTTCTGTAGAAACTCCTTTGTATCTTTATTTTCATGTATTAGTTGAGCCAAGTAAAGCCTCTAGTGGAAAGTTGAGACTATATTTCGGATTTCTGCGCAGGAAACAGATTTCGACTCTCCACTGTTAAAATTGTATAAAATCACAGAAAATTCAAAATGACCTGAGTTATTTTGTGCGTAATCCTGGGATATATACGCAACTTTTCTTAGTTTACTACTTTTTATTGGAGCAACAGAAGATTTTTGAAAAAATCGATCTTTACATGTTGTTTTGTTTTGATAGATTTCTGCCAATAATTGCATTTGCATCTTGATCTCTTTCTTTTGGTGTTCTTTTGAGAAAAAGAGTTTTAAAAGAAGTTGTGACAGTAGCTAATGTGTTTATGAGTGTTAGGCTTGTGTTGAAACTGATCCATGTGAATTTATTATTTCAATTTGCACTAACGTTGCTAATGAAGATTGTGAGAAGTTTGGTGTGAAGGAAGTTTTCAAGGGTCAAGAGAAGAGGATGATATCATGTGATCAAGAAGAGTGAAAAGCCTAATCTTGGGGATGCCCCGGAGGTACATACCAGCAAATTCCAAGAAGACTCAAGCGTCTAAGCTTGGGGATGCCCAATGCATCCCGTTCTTCATCGACAAATTATCAGGTCACTTCTAGTGAAACTATATTTTTATTCGGTCACATCTTATGTGCTTTACTTGGAGCGTATTTGATTTTTTGCTTTCAGTTTGTTTAGTTTTCTTTGCTGTATTTTATGTTTGGATCTTATCATACTTGTGTGGGAGAGAGACACGCTCCGCTTTTTCATTAGAATACTCTTGTGCTTCACTTATATTTGTTGAGTATTCATGCTTAGATACTTTAGTGCTTCCAGCTCTTGTTTTGCATGCATCATTTGTTTAGAGCTGTTAGATTTTGTAGTTAGGTGGTTTTCATATGTGTGTTTGCTCGGAAATAGGAATGCTATTGTGATAGTTGGTATAGTGGAAAAGATAGCATGGTCTTGTAGATCACTAAACTGCTTCACTTGAATCACTCCTGTTGTTTTGAGATATTAATTTGCTTAATGGATAAACGGGAATGACTAGTAAGTAGAAACTTTTAATGGTTGGTCTAAGAAACTTGAAACTGTGCCACACTTAAAATTACCAGCTGATAGAAACAATGGTATATAATTGCTACGAGTGATACATTTCTGATCGGCCTTTTGTTACGCGCTACGGTGGGGGGAGCTAACAGTGACTTGTCACTGCCACGCACCCTCTTGGAGTGATTTGCATTGTTCCTTGTAAGATTATTTGCTTGTTGTACTCTTTTAACTCGTGAGTCTATGTTGAGGTTCCTGGCACTTCCACCATCCATATTTTCTAGCCTCTTCGGTACTGTGCATTGCCCTTTCTCACATTGAGAGTTGGTGCAAACTTCGCCAGTGCATCCAAATCCTGTGGGAGGACTTTGTTCTCCTACACATAAGCCCATATATTATTCCTCAAAACAGCCACCATACCTACCTATCATGGCATTTCCATAGTAATTCCGAGATATATTGCTGCATAACATCCACCTCCATTATGTTACTTGATGATGAGCTTCATGGTTATTTATGCATACTGCTACACTGGCAAGAGCATGCAGTTGGATACATCAGAGATATTCCATTATGAGTTATCAGTACTAAAATGGTGATGATTCATTGTAATATAGGATGTTGCCCCTACCGGTGAGGATATGTAAAATAAAAAAATGAAAAAGCCCAAAAAGAATAAGAAAAAAGGGCCAAAGAGAGAATAAAGAGAGAGGGGGCACATCACTATCCTTTATATACCACACTTGTGCTTCATGTTTAGCACCAATACTTCAGTTTGGAGAAAGTTTTCATATTATCAATCATTCATAACTATGTGGGGAACTTTACATTATAGAACTTGGCTTGTATATTCTAATGATGAGGCTCCTGAAATGATCTATAGGTCTTCGTGAGCAAGCAAGTTGGATGCACCCCCACTAGTTCCATTGGAGATATTTCATACACTTATAGCTCTATGTGCATCCGTTGTGTGGCAATCCCTACTCCTTGCATAGCTTCGGTTGTAAGACTGTCTCTTGTCTAATGACCACTTTCAGCTTTGTGAGCCTTTCTTCCATTGAACTTCCAAACCCCCCATAATGTTCTCTTTGCCATAACATCCCGGTGCCAGGGACCAACGCAGAACACTTGCTTATTTTTAGTGCGCAAATAGTTTAAGATTCAAGCATTGCATCGTGTGGAAATCTTGACTTGATCCTAACAGGGGTTGTGAAGGTCGTTTGACGTGCATGATATTGTTGTTCTTGAAATCTTAAATCATCTCTAATAAACTTTGCACGGTTGATAGTCTTTTAGTATTGATTCATTAAAAGTTTTGCTTCTTTCTTCTTATTTGTTTATGCATTACTTGTTGATATCAAATATATATCACAACTTTAGTTCATTTGATCCTAGTTTACATGCTCTACTTTACATATTATGATCAAGATTGTTTGGTAGTATGTCACCTCAGAAATTATTTTGTTTTATCGTTACCTACTCGAGGACGAGTAGGAACTAAGCTTGGGGATGCTTGATACGTCTCCAACGTATCTATAATTTCTGATGTTCCATGTTGATATTATGCCAATTGCTACATGTTTTTCGTATGTTTTCCTACATTTTCTTACGTTTTCCAGGACTAACCTATTAACAAGATTCCACGTGCCAGTTCCCTATTTTCTGCAGTTTTTTATTTCAGAAAAGTTGTTCTGGAAATATTCTCGGAATTGGACCCCACGAATCCCGAAGTTCCTATTTTCCCCGGAAGCATCCAGAAGTCCCGAAGAGCCCCGGAGGGGGGCCACACCATAGGGTGGCGCGGCCCCCCTGGACGCGCCACTTGGTGGTGTGGGCCCCCTGTCCACCCACCGACGTTGCCCTTTCGCCTATTTATACTCCCCCGAGGGAAAAGCCTAGAAGAATCGGCGGAATTCCACGAAACCTTCCGCAGCCGCCGTCATCGTCAACCCAAGTTTCGGGGGACAGATCTCTGTTCTGTCACTTTGCCGGGACGGGAAAGTGCCCCAGGAAGCCATCTCCATCGACTCCACCGCCATCTCCATCGCCGTTGTTGTTTCCTATGATGAGGAGGGAGTAGTTCTCCCCCCGAGGCTGGGGGCCCTACCGGTAGCTATGTGGTTCATCTCTCTCTCCCATGGTGTGATCTATATGTGATCGTGAGCTTTGTAATCTAGTTGAATAAGTATATGTTACTCAAGTGTTTTATTAATATGAACTTTGGAGTCACCTTGTCCCGCGGTGTGAAGGTGACAGTGTGCACATCGTGTGTGTCTCCTCTATGAATTGTGGTGTTTGTCTAGTACCTTCTAGGGCGCTCATAGTGACAGCATGGGGTTAACTAGACATGGGAATGCTTACTTTAAGGAATGCTTTTTGCAGCCCTACGCAATGATTAGTGTTTGTTATCCAACCGGAGAGGGTTAAAAGTAGCATAGTGAAGAGAAGTTATTTATTTATTCAATTATGTGACCATTGTTGAGAGTTTCCACTAGTGAAAGTAGGATCCCTAGGCCTTGTTTCCAAGCATTGAAACACCGTTTTCCGCCTGTTCTGCTACATGTTTGCTTGCTGCCATATTTATTTCAGATTTCTATTATTACTTATAACCATCCATATTACTCGCATTTCACTATCTATTCGCCTAACTAGTGCACCTATATACCTGACAAGTATATTGGGCGTGTTGGGGACACAAGAGACTTCTTGTATCTTAATTGCGGGGTTGCTTGAGAGGGATATCTTTGACCTCTACCTCCCTGAGTTCGATAAACCTTGGGTGATCCACTTAAGGGAAACTTGCTGCTGTTCTACAAACCTCTGCACTTGGAGGCCCAACACTATCTACAAGAATAGAAGCGTGCGTAGACATCAGCCGGCCTCCAGGACAGACCCCCTCCGGAGGCAGCCGGCCTCCACCCCGGCCTCAGGCCGGCCTTCCTGCGCGCCAGGCTGTGTGGCCACCCGAAGCGGGCGGCCTCCACCCCGGCCTCAGGCCGGCTCCCCTGCACGCCAGGCCTGCCTTCTTGTGCTCCCACCCCGGCCTCACAGGCCGGCTTCCTTGCTGCTGCGCCCACCCCGGCCTCACTGGCCGGCCAGGTCGGCCTCCTAGGCCAGGCGCCCTGAAGCTGCGGGATTTGGGGGTTTTCTCCCCCTTTCCACCCCACCTACCCCCTTGGCTATAAAAGGAGCCCGTTGGACTAGATCTAGGGTTAGAGATGAATTTAGACTTTTGAGCTTTGCTCTTGTACCCCTCTTGTGAGGCTACTCATATGGTTTTTACCTAGGATCGTACCAAGGCTACTCCTATGATGTGTATCTAGGATCGTATCAAGATTACATCGGGTTTCCTATCCTTTCCCCTTGGGATTCAGTTAGGGACTTTCCAATCTTCCTCAACTAACCCTTAAGGTTCTATTTGCGTGGTGGACCGGCCACGGGTGTTGAAGCGGTTGCCGAAAAGGTGAGTTCAGTTGGATCGATTGTCCCATAGGCGACCGTTTCTTCTTAGTTGACGGGAGATCGGGTCTTTTAGTTCTTGCTAGTTATCTCCCCTCCTCGACCCCCTCATTTCCCCTCATGTTCTTTGTGTTCTTCGTTCATTCTTCGTGTTATTGGTCAATTCGTGAAGATCGGGACACCCAAGAGGTTAACCCCTCCATCAAAAAATGCTTGGAACAAAGGTAGAAACAAAAGCTCAATGGAGATAGGAACCAAAATAAAGGAACAAAATTCCATGGATATAGAAACAAAACTAGGAACAAAACTCGGGCAACAAAGTTGGGAACAAAATTTCCACAAAGATGGGAACGCAAACTCTATAGAGAGAGGAACAAAGTTCCATGGATATAGGATCAAACACTCGGAATAAAAGGTAGAAACAAAACGCTCCATTGACATAGGAACAAAAACGCTTGGAACAAAAGTGAGAAACGAAGCTAGGAACAAAAAGCTCAATTGAGATAGTAACCAAAAAGTCTATAGAGAAACAAAGTTCCATGGAGATAGGAACAAAAACTCGGGCAACAAAGTTAGAAACAAAAGTTCCACAAAGATAGGAACACAAACTCTATAGAAAGATGAACAAAGTTCCATGAACATAGGAACAAAAGCTCGAAATAAAAGGCAGGAAAAAAAAGATCCTTTGACATAGGAACAAAAGTGAGGAACAAAGCTAGGAACAAAAAGCCCAGTGGAGATAGGAACCAAAAAGTTTATAGAGGAACAAAGTTACATAGAGATAGGAACAAAAACTAGGAACAGAAACTCAGACAACAAAATTAGGAACAAAAGTTCCAAGAAGATAGGAACACAAAACTCTATAGAGAGAGGAACAAAATTTCATAGATATAGGAACAAAATCCCAGAACAAAAAGCTCCATTGACATAGAAACAAAAATGGTTGAAACACAAGTGAGGAACAAAGCTAGGAACAAAAAGCTCAATGAAGATAGGCACCAAAAAGTCTATAGAGTAACAAAGCTCCAGTAGATAGGAACACAAACTAGGAACAAAAAACTCAGGCAACAAAGATAGGAACAAAAGTTCCACAAAAATAGAAACACAAACTCTATAGAGAGAGGAACGAAATTCCATGGACATAGGAACAAACACTCAGAATAAAAGGTGGGAACGAAAATCTCCAGTGACATAGGAACAAAATGCTTCGAATAAAAGTGAGTAACAAAGCTAGGAAGAAAATGTCAATGGAGATAGGAACCAACAAGTCTATAGAGGAACAGAGTTCCACCGAGATATGAACAAAATTAGGAACAAAAACTCGATCAACAAAGTTAGGAACAAAAGTTTCACAAATATAGGAACACAAAACTCTATGGAGAGAGGAACAAACTTCCATAGATACATGAATAAAAGCTCAGAACAAAAGGTAGGAACACAAAGATCCATTGGCATAGAAACAAAATAGCTTGGAACAAAAGCGAGAAACAAAGATAGGAACAGAAACCTCGATAAAGACAGGAACCAAAAAGTCTATAGAGGAACAAAGGTCAATAAAGACAGAAACACAAACTAGGAACAAAAACTCGGGCAACAAAGCTAGATCAAATGTTCCACAAAGATAGGAACACAAAACTCTCTAGAGAGAGGAACACAATTCCATGAACATAGGAATAAACGCTCAAAATAAAAGGTTGCAACAAAAAGCTCCATTGACATAGGAACAAAATGGTTGAAACAAAATTGAGGAACAAAGTTAGGAATAAAAACTTCAATGGAGATAGGAACAAAAAAGTCTATAGAGGACCAAAGTTCCATCGAGATAGGAACAAAAACTAGGAAAAAATCGAGTTACAAAGTTAGGAAAAAAAGTTTCACAAAGATAGGGACACAAAACTATATAGAGAGAGGAACTTCCATAGATATAGGAACAAAAGTTCGGAACAAAAGGTAGGATAAGTATACACCGGGGAATCGACAGAAAAATCGTACGAAAAAGAAATTGTAGAACTAATTTTCTAGAATAAGAGGAAGAAATATTTATAAATAAAAGAATAATAGTTATACATCTGAAAACAGAAAAGTACATCACTGAGCACAAAAGGTAAAAAAAACTTCAAATATGAAAGAAAATCTAAACAAAAAATAGAATAAAAAATGTGAAAAAATATAAGAAAGAATGGAACCAAATTTAGAATAAAAGAGAAGAAGACAATCATGAAAAAACATAATGTGAAAAAGAACCAATATTAAAAACTAAACTTAGGAAAAAAGAAAGAAAAATATCGTAATGTTATGAGTGAAATGAAAATGTAGAACTATCATATGGGAGCAAAAAAAAGAGCAAAAGGAAAAAAGAAGAAGAAAAAAATGCATAGAACAAATACAAACTAATGGTCAGTGATTTTTTTAAAGAATCATGAAAAAAATGAAAACTAAATTAGTATAGATCATAAGAGTACAAACTACTTGGAAAAAAGGAGACCAACAGAAAATAAAAATAGAGAAGGAAAAAAACTCTGAGAAAAGTAAACATATATTTGGAGAAGCTCTCGTCGGTAATGAAACCAAGACCATGACCATGGCCGTGACATGGCGAAGCTCTCGTCGAAAACTGCAGCCCACGATCACACGAACGATGTTCTCATGTTTGTGTACGGAATGCGTAAACCAGCGGAAACTAAGAAGCTAAGCAATAAAATGGACCGAGCCCACACTCAAATCTTGAGCGAAATGGCGCACACTGATCGCCCGAGCGATGGCGAGAGAATTCCCCAACTTTTGCATGTCCATTCATGGCTTAGTTATGAAAAGGGCTCAGCCCACCACTTTCATCTCGCACACCCGAGCGTACTAGTTGGGCCGGCCCACTGTTTCTTTAGGACAATGAGCTCGCTCTTTTCTCTTTCGTCTATTCCTTCAGCCTTTTCTATTTTCAGCTCGCGAATAATTTTTTAGAACTTCAACTACTTTTTAGAGTAACTTTTTAGCATCAAATAGAATAGAGTCTGCGGCGTAGTAAGAGAAAGGAAAATGCTTTCAATCATCTGGGGCTCGGATCGCGTGCTAGCATGCCCCGGTTCGCGCGAGCGGCGCGTGTCCAGCGCGAGACCACCATCTTCCCCTTAGCCTTAGCCTTAAACTGTCTTTACCGACACGTATATATCGGTCGTCTTCTACCTCTCTCCTACCTCTCCAGATTTGACAGGTGCGCTCCGGCAGGGCTGCGCCGCCACACCCGTTCATCACCGCCATATCCCCATGGCTTTCCTCCACCACACCCTCCCCCTAGTTTCCCGCTGCCACACGCCCTAACCCGTCGCCGCGCGTTGTCATGTGGCTTCGGTGCTCCGAGTGTACAGGGTGATGCTTCAAGCCGCCGCTAGCGGTGCTATCAAAGGCTACCATTTTGGGACCTCGATTCTACCATGGGGCGGACCTCGATGCTACCTTGGCTCATTGGCATTGCTGCCAAGGGCGGACATCGATGCTACCTTGGTTCATCTATGTTGCTACCAAGGGAGGACCTCAATGCTATCATGGGAGGAATTCGATGCTACCTTAGTTCATCGGTGTTTCTACCAAGGGCAGACCTCAATGCTACCTCGGTTCATCGGTGTTGCTACCATGGAACCTCTGCGTTGCTACCAACGTGGACACCCAGTGCTGCCGACATCGAGGCATGTTGCTACCACCATGGACGCCCAGTGTTGCTCGGCGTCGAGGTATGGTGCTACCACCATGGACGCGTGGTGCTACCGGCGACGACAATAGTTCTACCTGCGGAGACATCGTGTTCTACCAACAGCGACAACAACTCTACGTGCGGCTACACCAGATACGCGAAAACATGGGAAGATGACGAGGCGGAACAACTGCCTGGCGGCTACGCCGAGTGCTACAAGCGGCCACATCAGGTGTTGCATTCAGCTATGCCGAGTGTTACCAATGTCCACACTTGGTGCTCCGTGTGGCTATGCTGGGTGCTACAAGGGCGGTAGAGGGTAGAGATGACCATAAGCGGCTATGATGGTGCTCCGACGATGAGGCCATGGGTGCTCCGATGACTCATGCTCGGCGGTGGTGGTGCGGGTCCGAATTCTGCTGCGAGGCGGCGCCGTGCAGGAAGAGAGCGGCACGCCTGCTGTGATGAAAGGGAGAGGAGGTGGGCAACGCCGTGAGAGGGAAGGTATGGTGCCCCGGGAGGCGAGGACGGATGGATTCGTGCATGAGTTTGTCCGAGAAGAGGTGGATTTTTTTTTTGTGAAAACGATTGTCTAGTGGTAGGTAAGAAAGAAAAAGATGGGCACTAGAAAACGGACACGCGTCGAGCTCGACCGAGGAGCTCATATTAGACGCTAAATGCAATAAGAGTTTATGAGAAGCTACGGAACAGAAGGCCAAAAGCAGTAAATGGGCCAAGCCCAGACAACCTGCGCGCAGACTCCGTGGTTGACGCGTTTACCATCAAGTAGGAGCTCCCCCCTTCACCTCCAAAAAACAAAAAAAAAAAAAGAGTTCCCCTATACAGCTCTACTGTCCCTGTTACTGGGACGTCCGGCGACAGGCGGCGGCGACCACTCCGGTGATTCCGCAGATGGCGACGGAGAAGGCGCGGCAGCTCCTGGCCTCTCTCGCCGCGACGCCGGACGCTGCCGTCCCCAACCTCCCCTTCCTCCACCGCGCACTCCTCCCTCTCCTCTCCGCCGCCTCTGCCCTCCTCCGCATCCCCCTCCTGCTCTCCTCCTCTCCGCTACGCCCACGACGCACTCTCCCGGTTCCGGTCGTCAGTGTCGGAAACCTCACCTGGGGCGGCAACGGAAAGACACCCATGGTCGACTTCCTGGCCCGCAGGTTTCATAACATTGGCATCTCTCCGCTCATCCTAACAAGGGTAAACCACTCCTAAAGTCCTAATGCTGCTTGCTTGCTGCGCTTCACCGCTTATTTCGTTGTTTATTCTTCACTCCATTAGATATTTATTCCATGTGTAAAAAACTATGACCCGGCCCGAAGTTTCGAAAATTTCGCCTAGTTTATTCCCAACCTGTAAATTCTGTTTCCAGTCTTCGAACAAAACATCAGTTCTCAGTTTTGGTGCTGTAGGGTTATGCAGGTGGTGATGAATCGAAGATGCTCTGGAGGCGCCTTGCCGATACTACCACCAAGGTTGGAATTGGTGCAAATAGGGCTGCTGTGGCTTCTTCGATGCTGCAAAAGTATGGCTGTGTCAATCCTTGTGATGCCTTCCCCCAGGAGAAGCTTTCGTCAGGATGCAACCAGGTGGTAACCGGTACAAGTGCCAAAATCGGAGTGGCTATACTGGATGATGGAATGCAGGTATCAAGTGTTTGGGCTTTTCTTTTATAGACTACTTATATGGACCAATCCATCGGTACCATGGGTTATGTGATCTCGCTTTGAAAATGTCCAACTCAGAGGCATCTTTATGGTGATGTAGTTGTCATACATATTTGTGCTGTCAAGAAACACACATATGCTCAGTTCCTGTCTCCCATTCCTTGTAGGCAGCACCGGAGCTTGCTTCGGGATGTGGAAATTGTGATGGTCAATGGGATAAGACCTTGGGGAAACAATCATTTCATTCCACGAGGACCCATGAGGGAACCGTTGAGCGCACTTACTCGAGCTGATATAGTGGTTATTCATAATGCAGATCAGGTAAGTGATACACTCTCATAGACTCAGACTGTCGTGTTACTTCTTTGTGTTTCCCAACCGAATATCAAATCTTCAGAGTCTGATATTGTTCTTGACACAAGACATTCAAATTCCGCTGTTGAAGGCAGTGGCGGAGCTGGTATACAACCATTGGGTTCAAATGAACCCAATGGTTTTGCCAAATCCTTCATCAAAATAGTGCTGCCATTGACATTTAGAAAAAGATCATATCGTAAACAATTGAGTTGAACCCAATGCAAGAATTACGAGTCGACCGGTCGTTCTGGAGTAGCGACCGGTAGACTAGTCGTGATTAGTCGCGACCGGTGTAGACTAGTCGACATGAGTGAACAGTAATATATAGTATGAAATACCAGATTATATAGCTATTTAGTAGTATAATACAAGCAATCAAGTGGTGACCAGCAGCAACAGCAGGCTTGAGAAGACCAGCAGCAACAGCGAAGGCAGAGAGAAGACCCAGGCGGCTCAGGCCAAGCGAGAGAGAGAGCAGACCACGGGGGGAGCGGGGGCGCCAAGGGAGAGCCCACAACGGCGGCGGCCAAGGGAGAGAGGGCGCTGGCGGCAGACTTGCGGCGGCGGGCGCCAGCGGCCAAGGGAGAGGAGCTCCAGGCGGGAGGGAGACGCGGGGTGGTTCAACTTGGAGCAAATGAGCTCGATCTAGGTTTGGAGCTGGGTAAAGAGCATCGGGCTTTTTTTTTTTACCTGTGGGCCTTTGTGGGCCTTTTTCTCTGTTCGCTTGACCCAAAAACCTTGACTAATCGCTACTAGTCGAGACTAGTCGAACTAGTCGATCGACTAGCCCAACTAGTCGAGGCGTGAATTGTACTCGACCTCCAGGGAGAGATTGCTCGACTAGTCGTCGATTAATCGCGATTAGTCGCTCGCCCCTTAATTGGAGACCCAATGATATTGTGCTCTAGCTTAGCTACTGGTTGAAGGGGACATATTTTAAAGGTGCAACATAGAAATTTCTGTATGTTGTTCTTGTTCATATGATTTTAAGAAGTTAGAACTTAAGTAAAATCGATCAAAGTTCTTTCTTGCTTTCCTTCTTTGTGAACTGAATTTCCATCTGACAAATAGGATGAACCATTAGTGTACTCCCTGTAAGAAATGAGAGATGTAGGTATTTCGTTTACCTCAAGCTGATGAATAATTTCATCGGTTGTTCTCTGAACGGGCCAACCTGGGCCGTGCCCCCCCCCCCCCCCCCCCCCCCCAGCAAAAAAGAAAGTTTACATTTACCGTTCAATAATTGCTGGAATATAACCCGTTTAAACCTTCGATGGCCCATTCTACTTGGGTCTGGTAGTATGAAGCCTTTGCTCACTTTTCTGGAACAGCACGGCCTCTATTTTATAGGCCTAACAGACTAGCACGCTGCACTGTTGCTATGCTACATAGGCTGGCATGTAATTCTTGTATGAGAACGGTCAACAGTTCCATGAAATATCCTCTAAATTTCGTTCAAGCTCCGCCACTGCTCTGAACTACCATTTTCTACTACACAGGCTTGTGAAATGCAACTGGAAACAATTGGATGCACAATCCAGGATAGTGGTGCGACATGTCCAGTGTTCTTTAGTAAATTGGCCCCGTCACATATTTTTGAGGTTAATCAACCATTACAGATACTGCCTCTTAATGTATTGGATGACATGATTGTGCTATGTGTTTCCGCAATTGGCTGCCCAGATGCTTTCATACATACAGTTACAGAGGTACCTTTCTCCCTCACTCTTCCTTTTCTTTGTCTAGACCCTTTTAGCTTGGCGTTACCTAACTCGAAAATGGGATGCCGCCTTTTGAATGCTATTCATTCTGGAAATACAATGTAATTGCTTATAGAGGTTTTGTCGCTAATATGTTTTGCTTCTTATCTACCATCAAACCATAGTAAATGTTTTCTTGATGTATTAAACCAACTCAAAAGTCAAAACTGGAATTACAGATTACTTCTCAAGTTTTCATGTAAAGGCTTAAGTTGTTCCTGCATATTTTTCTTCCTTTCATGCCTACCGTACACCACTCAGTGTCAACACGTGACTAACTGAAGATTATGATGGTCGGCAAAAAAAATAATACATAGTCAAGTCACACAGCATATGTAGTAGCTAAATCAAATCATTTCTTTGACTAATCTTTGATGCTTTTACTACATTTTTTTCTTCCAAAGATGGTATCTTCAGGTACCAAATAACTGTCAAGTGAGTTCTATTCAGTTTAAAAAAATAAATCAGAACTTCCCACTAACAAAGAGAAGATATTCTTATTAAAAAAGCTGTATGGTCTGTGTTAGCTCCATGCAATGTTCTAGGCCTATAATAAAAGACAAGGGAGCCTGTCAGTATCTGAGTAGTCAGCAAATCTTGCTACAAGGAAATCATGCAAATAATCCTTTACTTATTGCTGCTGTAGATTGGTCCAATCAAGATTGATAGGTTGGATTTCAGCGATCACCATTTCTTCAATGATCATGTAAGTGTCTGCTACCTCTTTTCTTACCATGGTCATTAAGAATGTTCCATATCTCAACAAATCAATTGCTTGTACTTTCAATATAATACATACATGCGTCTAGTGTGTACATGGGAGCTGGCTTGCCAATGGGACTGTATATTATTAGTGTGTACCGGTTTTTGATAGTAAAGCACACATTACTTACATTTTGGCTCAAACAGTTGTGCTCAACACTGCTATAATTTTGTATTTTCTTAGTACTAGATTCCTCTTTCTCATTCAGTTCATGGTGATTTCTTTCATTTCCTTGTAGGACCTAGAATTAATCCAAGAAAGAGTGAGGAAGCTAGTGGGTCAACATAACAAAGAGACCGTTGTCTTAGTTACAGAGAAGGTATTGCCATCTAGGATTCCCAGCTTACAATTTTTTGGACAATCCATTTGGCTGCTTATTTTGTCCATTTTTTCTCTACTTCTCTACAGGATTACGACCGTGATCCAGATGCCCTTAGAATGGTGGACGCAAAGGTTTGGGTTCTGTCTTCTTCTTTGCAAATTATGCCCCTCAAGAAACAAGGAGAAGATGAATTGATGAGGCAAATAAAGGACATTATTTCAAGAACTAGGCATGCAAAATAACATGGAGAGAGGGATCAGCCATCAGTTGCTGCTCATTTCGCTATATCTGGCCGAAAATATCTTGAAGCAAAACGGTTTTGCCATTGAGGCCTGTTACTTCCGTACCATGTTATTTGAGTGTTTAACTTGTTAATCAAAATCCTCCTTACGGTGCTGAACATTCAGAACCGTAGTGTTTTCAACTGGGTCAATGGTCTGACCTCTAGTCATGAACTGGATCCAGCAGGATAATGAGAGGGTGCTTCTCTGTGTTGTTCATATGTCGCTTTCAGTGTTAGTTTTCTCTTGGAAAAGGTTGGTAGGTAAATATATACATCAACACTTGCCTATGTATGTCCATTTAGTCAAGTTGACACTCTGGTTATTACAATTTTTCTACTCTAACCTACATACTACAATCCAAGGTTCGTGCAACTACTTAATTACTATCATCTATTGACAAGAAATTCTTTGTGTGCACTGCATTATATCTTACTAGAGGTGCAGAGCAGACCAATCATGCATCTCCTTGTGTATGGATGCCTGTTCTATCTCTGGAGAGGATGGGTCTGGGTGCATTTCTCCTCTATTTATTTGAGTTGTCTCAAGAAAATTCAGACGACCCTATTTTTTTGTCACTCCTTTTCTGTTTCCAAATAAACTTCCGGGTGCTTTCCTTATTGTGTATTCATTAACTCATAACTCTTTTAATTAGCATGAACAGATAACTTCAAAGTTTTTAGTTACCATAAATTTCGCACAACCTAGTTTATTCTAGGAAGTGTATATGTAACCATGTCACTTTGGAAGCATTTTCCTGAATCTCGGGCTTCTTTGGCCATTTTATGTCCGACACTTGTATACTCAATTACTCAATTCATGTCATAGATTTTTTAGGCAAGGATAGAAGCAACTTAATTATTCTCACTGGGAATTCAATTAATAGAATAAAAGAATGCTTGTCTCATGCCTCGAAAAATAATAAATATAATAAGTGTGCGCATGTAGCATCGTGCATGGATTAGCAGCAATTAGTTAGTTAGCTACCTATGCATCATGGCTTTAATTAACAATAATGAAAGAAGGAAGGAAGGACACTTCAGATGTACACATGAAAACAATAATGTTCTTCTGGCAAGGGAGCTAGCTAGACACGTACAGCCGACTGTATCAGCGTTAGCTAGGTGCAGATTGAAATTTATGTGTACTGTTGTACTGTATAATGGTATATATAGGTGCAGATTGAAATTTATGTGTACTGCTGTACTGTATAATTGTATACATAGGTGCAAATTGAAACCTGTGTACTTTTGTACTATATAATTGTACATATAGGTGCAGATTCACGACAGTAAACATAGGCACGTGCAACTACTAATTTACTAGTCACCTCACTGTAAGAATTCTTTTAATGTCCATTTGCATCGTGTTGTTGGAGAGGCACATCTGATAAAGGATCCATCTCATTGTGTATACAACTCTACATGCATGTTCTATCTTGTGGAGAGACGGATGCATTTCTCCTCTTAGTGCTTCGAGCCGGTGTATCTTTTCCTACCTTTTTTTATTTATGAATAAACTTTCGGCTGCCTGTGTTAATGTGTACTCATTCACTATCAGTGGCAGGTCTTGTAGTTGGCAAAAAGTTTGCACAGCTCGGCTTATTGCAAAGAGCTATATGCCACATTGAAAACAAATTCTCTTATCGTGGCAATGATATGTTTTAAAACTCTTATACTTAATTACTTCTGGGATACATTCATTCACATGTAGAGTTAAAAGGTAATCAGAGAATCAAGCTAATTTAATCAAATAGCAATAACATTAACCAAACAAGAAGGGATGCTTCTCTTCCAAGGGCAAATATATGTGGGCACGTCGCATATTATGCATGGATTTGAAGCAATTGGTTAACTAGCTAGCTTCATGCATTAGGGTCATACCTAACCAATAATGAAAGAGGAAAGGAATGATACTACACAAAAACGATAGCTAGCATGCATTAGGGTTTTACCTACCCAATAATGAAAGAGGAAAGGAATGATACTACACTACTGGCAGGGGACAATCGGCTGTAAGTCTGTGCGTGTGCTAGCTAGGTGCAGATAGAGGCACTATGCACCGCTGCACTGTGGAATTGTACGAATGGTACTCAGAGCTGCCGACTACAGATTCACAGAAGTACGTACGTGCATGTTGTAATTATTCCATCCACCTTAGATACGCATGTGCTTCTTCTTGTATAGCTCCTGTACATGCTCCTGGAATGTGTCAGCGGTGGCATATATTGCGAGTGGGTGTAGTATCAGTAACGCTGCATGCCAGCATCTACAGTGCCCTGGTCTTTGCTTGAATTTGGTCATACATGTGCACTTCCTCACTTCTGCTTTAATCACATGGTGCAAACATGTGCACTTCCTCAGCTTCACAATTTTACTCCCTGCATTCAAGCACTTTGGTCGAAAATTTATTTATTCTAGACGAACATACATTTGTTACGGAAGGAAAAACATCCAATAATCAATTCCCTGATTTGCCTTGTAGTAGAATATATAAATAGCCAGCTTTTTGGTTTATCATCCTAATCTTGATATGATATACTACAGCAGACGCATATTCTCTTTTTTTTTTCTATGATGCTATACCCTACACACATAGGAGTGTGTGTACAAGACAAGATTAGATGATCATTTTGCCCTATCTACTGTCTGCTTGTGACCTGACTTGAAAGAAGAAGCAACCATGCTCATGGTTGAAGAGGAAAACACCAATGCGTGACAGACTATAGTTGAGGCATCACGAAGCCAACTTGAAATAAATAGTATAGATTTGGTTTTAGTGCTATGGAATATGTTTCACATAGATTACTTGGATTTTAATCTACTTTAAAATTGGATGAACTGTGTATGGCAGTGCAATATACATCCTCCGTGACGAACACAGGCCACTTTGTCCTATATTGTTTGAAGAAATGTTAAAAAAATAAATATATTGTTGAAGAAATATGAACGGATGACTAATTTGGAACAGCCATATGGTTATTTGTTTTCCAATTGATTTTAGTTTCCAATTCAAACTGTGTGCACAAAAAGGCCTAGCAACTCTTTGTTGACGAAGAATCTAGCATGATGCGTATCAGTACCATTATATAGGAACGATCCATTGCAAGATGATTTTTCCAAGAAGCTAACATTGAGAATTCACAACATCACATGTATTAATAAAACGGCCGAACAGGGATCTCAAACATGGGACTCATAAAAAGATCGAACCTTCTAATTTATACGATGGTAATCAGATCAAACTACATGTGCAGTCTAGGGGGCTTTTGTGAGGCACTACATATTGGTACAAGCTGCAAACTGTCTTGATTTTAGCTTGTAGATAGAAGAGGTCGATCGGCAAGGCATACATATATACACACACACTTATGTAGAGAAATTAACAAGCCTTTGGCGTAATTAAGATACAACGATTCTGAAACCAGACCCATCACAAAGAATTACCCACAAACGAAATAAGAATGGATTGGGGCAAGGAAGAGAAGAATTGGAGCATGAACAGCAACGCGCACACACACACAAGATAACTTGGAAGTGCAAAATTAGAAGCTTAAATCATGCAAGTTTGGGAGCAGTAGCAAGCTTGCTAGCTAGCTAGTCCCAAGCCTAAGCTCCAAATCCAGTTCTTGCGGGCATACTGCAAGATGGAGAGGGCTAGGGCTTGGGACTACTTTGGGTACCTTTGCATCACCCTCTCTTTCACCGGATGCCGGCGACAACTGCACGAAGAACGGAAGCGCCACAGCTGGAGGCTGATCGTCGACACGCCTTCGCTTCCTCCTCTCCTCCCCATCGCCGCTTTCCGAGGTTTCCCTCACTGTGGCATCACCAGGCATGGAGATTGACACCTTGTTCTTGCTCTCCATGATGATGGTCGATATGTAGGAAGGAGAATTAGTGGAGGCGCCTTTCATGGTAGCCTGCTGATCCTGTGGAGATTTAGGGCCGCACTGCCTCCCTGTACTGCAGGTCTGGCTGAAGGTGCTCATGATGATCATGAGATGAGCTTGTCGTCTGGGCCTGTACTGGATGATCCGGCGGGGAGGCGCACTGCCGGAGACGAGCACGGTCGCGGCGGTGCACGTTCATGTGGCCGCCGAGAGCCTGCGCTGACCGGAACTCTCGGCGGCAGAAGGTGCAGGTGTAGGAGCGCGGCGGCCACACGCAGCCAGCACCAAGGTGGCCCGCGGCGTCCCGCGCGAACGCCTGCTCCTCCCAAGACGGTTCAGTTGTGGACGCCGGCGCCGGGCACGTCGTAGCTGTAGCGCCGGCGCCCCACATGCCCCAGTAGTAGTTAGCAGCCATGGATCTGCTAGCTAGCTGTACGCGGCCGGGTTGGGGTGGTGTTATGCCATGGGATCCATCGATCGCCGCACTGCAGGTTGGTACCAGTAGTACATAGCTACCTATAGGCCTAGCTAGCAGTAGTAGTGCATGCCAAGTTAAGTTCTAAGTAGATGGCTGTGTTTTTGTTGTTTGCGCTTATATGTATATGTACTACATGAGTACTACTCGAGTAGCTACGATTACCATGCGTGATGTGAGATACTTCCTCAACCTAGTTCACAAATGTTTGTCGGTTGACCACTAGCTATATTCTGTTATATTATATTGTAAATTTCAATAGCTTGATCATATTATGGACTATTTTTGGAGACAAATACATTATTTTTAAGTATTCAATCTGATTATTTGGAATATCCACATAGTTAATGATTTAAGAGTTTGACAAAAACTTATATCCAAAAGACAACTTTGTTTGAACTCCACCGGATGCAAATAACTACTCCCTCCATTCCGTAAAATAAGACGTATAATTTTTTTCCTCAAACCATATAAAGTTTGGCCAAACTTATAGGAAAAATATCAAATTTTACAATGTCAAATCCGTCTTATTTGATACATTACTGAATATATTTTCATATTATGGTTTTATACTATTATAACTATTGATATTTTTTTTATAAAAATGCTCAAACTTTAGATAGTTTGACTTTTTACAAAATTTATATGCCTTATTTTACGAAACGGAGGTGGTACTACTGCATTTTTTTTTGCCAATTACCTAAGTGTATAGTGCTATATTTAAACATCAAATTTAGTTGCTAGTTAACGTATACATGAATGATGTGGATTTAGAATGCGTTTTCTACCTCTAATTTTGTTTTCGCTCCGTTTTCTAATTAATTGCACAATCCTTTTATTCCATTATTACTTACCTTTTTAGATGTTATGATAGCCAGGCTCTCGGTCAAATAGACTTAAGTTCATCTATTCATTGAGCTAACATATATCAATAGTGGAAGTTGCAAATGTAGTTTGCTTACATGGTCAATGAGAATTTACAGGTAAATATAATCATTGCAATATGTGATGTCACTCCTTCGGAATGAGCTATATCTATGTATCTGTTGGTGTGTGGTTTCTATAATATAATATGGATGAGAAGTATTACTTTTACCCCATCGCGCCTTGTATTCTAGCAATTGCAATCAATCTTATATGCTGGTCTTGTGAGTAGTTGTGGCTTTACATTGGGTGTAGCACTAAAATCTTGTTGAGTGTTGGCCAACATAGCATTGGTCATTAGTAACAATTTAGGAAAGACGTAAAATAACGGAGAGAGGTTCACATGCAAACATATTATCCTAGACACCTTTTATGCTTGTGAGTTCTCAACTTTTATATTCTCATAATCAAAGTGTTAGGCTGACAAGCAAGACAATTTAATGCTTCATGTTTGATCTTATTTCATAGATTGTATATATGATATGCATCTCACATCACTTTATGTTTGCTATAAAGGTTTTGCTAACCTAAACCTTGTACTGAGCGAGAATACTGCTCGTGCATCCAAACCTTGAGTTAAAACCTCCCACAAGTGTCCACCATACCTTCATATACATGTTATTTCACCATGACTCCAAGTAAATTCATGTGCTACCTTTAAAACGTTCAAAAGTATTTTTATTTCTGCCTCTATTCCCAGCTCATGAGGACTCGATGAGACACTAATTATTTTCCATGCTAAACAGGTTCTTCTACCTTCTTCACCTGATGAGTATGGAATATGTGCTCATCCAAAATTACAAGAGAGCTGGCAAATATGGCCTCAAGTCCACAGTGATCAATAAAGAAACAAATAAATGAATAAACAAAGACACTCCTCAATGGATTGATGTAATTTGGCACCCGTGATTTCGGCTAGCCATGGTTTGTATAAGATAGAGATGGAAGAAGTGTAAAAAATAAAAAAAAACTGCTCTCAAAAGTCTAAAAACTAAATTTTAGCATGTAGGATGAGTAGTATTTTGCTGCAGTCGTTGACGAAACATACACTTCGAAAGCATCTGTTTTTCATGTGCAATTTTAGCCAAAGAATTTGGAATTACCTCCAAATTGTGTGACTTGACACCGGTGATAACATCCAGTCAGCTATCATACATGCTAGACGCTCTTTTTGTCATGCTTTCTTCATGGAGGTGCTGGTGTTGGCTTGCTGGCACATTTGGACTCAAAGGAATGGGGCTATCTTCAGGAATGAGAGACCCTCTTTTGCTAAGTGGAAGGGGGTTTTATACATGACATGCTTCTTTTAAGGTATAGATGTAAAGCTTCTGGTCAAAAGGATCTGTTAGAGTGGATTAAGGCTCTCCCTTAGGTTTTTGAGGCTTTCCCCCCTCTAGGGTGGTTTGCTGTTTTGTATAGTGCTTTTGTACATATTTCCTTTTTGTAAGTTACTTTGTTTTAATAAAGGTGGGAGGCCATGGGGCTTTCTCCTCACGGTCTTAAGGTTTAAAAAAACACACTTCTCTAAATTATTGTGTTAACTATGTTTTGGAAAACTTGAAAAGCTCTAGCACATGTTAATCACTGCTTCCCTCTGCGAAGAGTCTATCCTTTTACTTTTATGTTGAGTTAGTTTACCTACTCCTCCTATTTTACCTAAGCAAACTTATCGTGCTGAATTAAGATACGGTCATATATATTTCTGTAATATGTTTTGATATGCTTTCTTAGAGTTGACATTACTCCCAAGGTAAACAAGTTGAAAGTTGAGCTCTGCTAAACTAAAATCTTCCTTTGTGTTGGTGTCCACACTTTGGATAGGTATAGCCTTGAGAGTTTCCAACTCATGTAAATATTATTTGATGGTAGAAGCATATTTTATTTGTTGTACAAATAGATCTTATATAAACTCTTGTAAAAGGATAAGATTGAAATTTTAATTGTTCTCTGATCAAGGATATTGTTTGGCACTACTCACTAAGTTTTTATTTTTGTTATACCTTGACATGTGATTGAACCATTACTTGTTCTCGAGAGTTTTATGAGAGAAGGTAGATGTTTAGAATTCATGGTGTTTATTGAGTAAATAATGATGCTTCATGTTTGTATTATTTATTATCAACGCTTCACTCCATAAACCTGTGGTTAAGTTTACCGAGCTCGGTTTGTCTTGGGAATAAGCGGAGTCTAAGCTTGGGGAATTGATACGTCCATTTTGCATCACTATTTTACATCATAATTTATTCTATATTCACTGATATATTTCATATTAGAATGCAATACTACTACTATTTTCTCTTGTTTTGCATTCATTGGGAATTATGTGTGAGAGCCAGAATTCATCTTGAAAAAGCGCCCGCCAAGATGCGGCAATAAATCATAGAAAAATACATAAATTATTTCAGAAGAAAATAATCCACGGATACTAAAGATTGCCCAGAGGGGATCAGCCAGGTGGCCATGCAGGTGGCAGGCGCGGTCCCCCTAGGCAGCACCACAAGCCTGCGTGGGCCCCCTGCGCCTCATTCCTTCTCCCATTTGGCATATAACCTTTCCCTAAACTAAAACTTCCGGGGTCCCTTAACATTATTTTTCTGCCGCCACCTCGGGGCGGAAACTATATAGAAAGAAGAAGCCTCTCTAGTAGGCAGATTTCTGCCGGGGAAATTCCCTCCCATAGGGGAAAATAATCACCATCGTTATCGTCATCATTCCGTGTATCATCGGGATCATCATCACGCCATCTCCTCTACCACGATGTAACATCTATCTGTAACTTATGTTTATCATTAGGATCTCTCTACCTGTGTTGATTACACCGTCTTAGTTGATGGTATTGAGTTCTATCGGTGAATTCTTGTTATGACCAGATTGTTATTCATCAACATATCACCTCTGATCATGATCCATATGTTGTCTAATTATTTTTTGCTTTTATTTACTTGTTCTTAAATTACTTGTGTGAAACCCAACAATATTTCAATGTAAATACTGTAGGACAAGCAAGTAGATGGTTTTGTAGCAACAAGTAATTTAAGTACAATTAAATAAAAGCAAAAAAATAAAATAATTGAAGAAGGTGGATCAATCATTTTTATCAGAAAGGACAAGGTGGTCGTGTTACTTATGATGATTAAAATGTTCCTAGGGACACAAAAGAATATTATCAAGTTAATTTCATCACATGCCATTGATTAACATTCTTTGTTTTGATATGTGCTATGTGGGTGAACCTTTGCTAGTGTACTGCCATTACTTGGACAAATACAAACTTTTGATTACATTCATTACAAGATAGCCACAAATACAAGAGAGTAATTCAGATAAATCTAACCATAGTTTTTAACTCGGAGATCCTACGCTCCATATTGAAACAATTTGTAAGTTGGGGTTTACTTTTCTATCACTTCGGCAACTCTAATGTAAGAAAAATAAATACACAATGCGTTCCTCTAGGCCCATAAAGGTGAAGTACCATGTAACTGATGTTCACATGATAACACTAGAAGAATGACACCACAAATTAAATACCAAATCAATAAATATTACTCTACATAATATGATTACTAGAAATAATACTTCTCCCGTGTTCTTAAGAAATAAACGAACTACTCACGAGAAAACATATGGATCATGATCAGAGGTGATATATGGATGAACAACAATCTGGTCATAACATGAATTCATCGATAAAACTCAATAGCATCAACTGCAACAGGGTAATCAACATCGGTAGAGAGATTCGAGTGATAGGCACAAGTTACAACCCTAGATGTTACAATGGAGTGAGGTGAGATGAAGGGGTGATGTTCTTGGAGGTGGAGATGGTGTTGATGACGATCACAATGATACCCGGCGTGATCCCGATGACGATGGTGATGATTTCCCCCTCCTGGAGGGTATTTCCCCACTAGAAATCTATCTTCTAGAGAGCCTTCTTCTCTCTGTCTCGTTTTCGCCCCGAGATGGCGGCGGAAAAATAATGTGAAGCAACCCCTAAAGTTTGTGGTCACATAAAGGTTATATGCCAAAGGGGAGTTAGAGGAGGGCAACAGGGGCCCATGCGGGCTGGGCGCGGCCTAGAGGGTATCCATGCCTGCCACCCACATGGGCACTTGGCTGGCCCTTTTTGGTTGATCTTATGGCTCCATGGCTTATTTATTCTGAAATAAGTTCTATAATTTTTCGGTGATTTAGAGATGCTTGGAAGTTTGGTATCTTTACAAGTGTTTTTTCCAGCTAAAGACAGATAATTTCCAGTAAATACAAAACATGAAAAATAAGAGAAAATAACATTAGTACTGCATTCTAATATGAAATATATCAATGAACAAGCATAAATTATGATATACAATAGTAATGCAAAATTAATGTATCATATCCATGTTCCAATTGTATGTTTCAAATATCTCAAAATTATTTTAGTTGGAACATGCAAGTATTGACACACCTTATTAACAAAAAATTGGGTTGATTTGAAATAAAGTGTTTGAAGGTTCGTAGCAGAATAACAACAGATTTCCTACCGACAAAGTCTAGAAACTTCCCCGGATCTATCTACTTGTAATGCGGTAAATGTTATGGTGTTTCGGGGACATACCTCTTGTAGACCGAAACACGAGGATTATGCTAGCGCAGAAGCGTTCCTAAGGAATACGACATAGCCGACCTCAAGGTCGTGAAGAATTTGGCGTGTCAATGACGACCTTGGTACAACGATGGTGTTGCTAGTGCCGAAAGTATGATGACCCACAAGTGTAGGGGATCGAAACAGTCTTTGAGGGTAAATATAGCCTAATTTATTGATTTGACACAACGGGAGACAAAGAATACTTATAAGCCTTAACAACTAAGTTTTCAATTCAGCTGCACCTGGCAAATAACTTGCTTGACACAATTTGTTAGTAGTAACGGTAATATGGTGGCAGCAGTAGTGTGATAGTACTAGAAAGAGTAAAATAACGGTAGCGATAGTAACAACGAATGTAAACGGAGTGGGAAGCAGTGCTAAAACCCGTAGGCCAAGGGATGGATGTAAAGGTGTTGCATGGATGATATCAACCATGTAATAGACTTACCATAGGGCAGCAAAAATATATAAGAGAGCATCCAAGTCACTAACAATCATAGGCATATATCCCAGAAATAGTTGTGCGTGCTTGCAATAAGAACTTGCACAACATCTTTTGTCCAACCATCACGTTGCTGCAGGACAATTTGGAACTAATGGTAATTAAGGTACTTGTTTCACCAAGTACCGGATCAAAGCATTAACACTCAATGGATACATGTAATCTTCAAACTAAAATCCATCCCCTCTGATATGCTAACCTGTCACCTTGGAGTCTTGGGTTCCGAACAATAATAGGTGCATACAACTCGTAGATATGATCCAAAGCAACATTTATATTCATGAAGACATAACATGTTCATATATTAAATCATGACACTCAAGCCCTAAGTGACAAACATTAATCACTACAAGTTGCAACAACGATAATTACCAACTATAGTGGATACTAGGCATCATGCCCTATCAATCTCATGAACTATTACATGATCAATCACATCCAATCCCTACCACCCCTATGCCTACAGCAGAGAATTACTCACACATCGAAGGGGGGGGGATCATGGAGGGTTGATGGAGAGGCGTTGGTGATAAAGATTATGACGATCTCCCCTGAGTCCCCGTCCCGGCAGGGCGCCAGAACAGGATCTTTTGTCTCCCAAACTAGGGTTTCGGGTGGCGGCAGAACTGTGAATCGTATTTGGGAAAATCCTCAAGTTGTCTTTCATTTTAGGTCAAGGGGGAATTTATGTGTGAAGAGGCGACGCGAGGCGGTGGCCAGGTCCACGAGGTGACCTGTAGGCGCGGCCTAGGAACACATGTGTTATTGTGCTAGTCCATGGATCAATTGCTAGCACCACAGTACAAAATGAAATATCATGCAAATGCATCAAATTTTATTGCATCGCATGATCCAGTATTTTAAAAAAATAACATTACAACTTGAAAAGTCTTAGAAGACTAGCAGAAAACAAAGTATTACAGCGGAAAAAATAGTGCAACATTGAGCCTCATCTTCTTCATGTGCCACAGGGAAAACATGTTGGCGATAGACTCGAGATCCTAAACGAAATCCTCACTCGTCTTCAGAATCATGTGCAGGATGGAATATGTAGCCAAAAGGGAGTCAATACAATTTAATGTATTGGCAAGTAACACTTTGGTGGATATAAATGGCAAGACTAATACTACATGCTTATTTTGGCTGAGTGGAGTTTTGGCTAAGTTTGCATAAAGCCAGTTTTCTCCTATCTCTTTTGTAAAACAAACTTTTACTTTCAAAGGGGTGGCGTCATTGGACTGAAATCCAAGCACCACATCTACTGTTCACTTGGTCAAAATTTTAATTATTGAAAATGGTGATGTGATTCTTCCGTCCATCCTTGTCCAACTGCCCGAAGTCGTCCATTACCGGGGACACTGCTATGATCATAGTTTCTAACTCTGCAAAGGTTGTGCACTTTCACCCTTGTACTCTTTTCACCCAAACATCATATACATGCTGAATGTATTAAGGAAATGAGAGAATTGAGTCGAAGTCTTTCAGAAGCATGAAAACTACCAACCGTCAAGACCCGTTCCACCTATAATTCTGCTACATCTGCTTGTCAAGCCACGGGTAGAGTCCACACAACTTAATCGACTAAGCCAGAGCCCATATGACCAAAGGCTGCACTGGAAGCAATCTAAACTTGGGGAACATCATAATCACTTTGTTCCTGGGTGGCATTCCTCAAGTGAACACCTCAAGTATTACCCCCGAGGAGACACTCAACTCTCATCAACCATGCAACCAAATCCACCCAGGTGGTTCATTGAAGTTGTTACTTATAATTTTCCACAACATCAAGTAAAAAATTGTAATATTGCATAGAATCTAATCCAGTTCTAAGGCTATAAAGGCAAAGAGATGGCTACAGACTACTAGGATAATAGCATAACATAATATAACTTAGTAAAATTTCCTATCATGCATACTACTAAAAAAAATCAACTAATGTATATAGAAAATAATGGGTGGATGGATGGTGTGTTACTTGCCTTGTTGAAGTTGGTGAAGAAATCACACTATCTTCACAAAAAGATCGTTGTTCTCCATACAATCTATACATTGAAAACACAATAACAAAATAAATAAGCATCCTAGCAATCAAACATACAAGTGAACATACAAGGCAACAAACATAGCAAAATGGGTTCAACCAAGTTGGCTAGGACAAGGTTAAGGTTTGATTTTGAAAGATTCATTTTCTCTGGGTTCCATACTTGTTAAGTAAGTTCCAGGGGTTTAATTGGGATGGACTAGGTTGAGTTTGATGTGATCTTACTTTATTATAACCATACTTGTCGAGGAAGCTCCAAGACTTCACCAAGGGTGATCATATCACTTCTTCAACTAAAGTAGCTCATAACAATGTGTAATACTTAGTCATTTTCATCAAGACATTTGAGTGATCTAAGTTAGTCTTTCCATTTTGGGTTAAGGTAGGTCTAGGTTCAAAAAACTTCATATCAATAGGGAAAATAAGATAAAGTCTTGGGATTTTCCATTTGGGTCAATGGTTGGACAAAAATAACTTGTTATTCTTCAACTTGTATAGGTTTTCTATAAGTCTTCACATACTTGTTTTCTTGAAGTTCATCTTCATGATTTCCATTGTAGTCTTGTTCCTTGGATGGATTCTTCTCTTGGTCTTAATATATTCTTCATAGCTTTCTCACTAGTTGGTCCAAGGTGGGATGGGCACAAAATACCACTAAGTTAAATTAGGAAGGAAAGGAAATAAGAAAGATAGAAAGAGAGAGGAAGATGGTTTGTTCTTGATTTCTTGATAGACTTGTACTTCCTTGAGTTTCTTCTAGTTGTTGTGGAGTCTAAGTCCTTCCTTCAATTTCTTCAATGATCTTCCTTGTAGCTCTTCATGTTCCCACCATGTTGAAAATGAAGTGCCTTCTTGTGCTTGAGTCTTGATTTCTATTTTGCTAACTTGATGAATTCTTGAAGCAAGAATGGGGGAGTGGAGAGGTAGATAGAAAACAAAGGTACTAGTGTTTCAGGTTCACTATTTGGTATTATATGTCATTGACACATACTAGGGATTTGGTCTTAGATTCAAAGTAGCCACAACATCAAAGATAAAAGATGGAGAAAATTCCAAGACATGATAATATGGGTGAGGGTTTTTGGTCCAAAACACATGGTCATGGTTCAAGGGTGTCCAAAATCTTCAGGTATTGATTTCTCTGGGCCAAGGTTACCAAATGGAGCAATTTTGCAAAAGGAACTATATTGAAATTATTTATAGAATTAAATCTATGTAAAAAAACTCAAATAGACAACTTAAATCTAAATTCAAATTTAATTTGGTCAAATATTATTTTGAGACAGAGTATATGGAAGTACACATCCTAAGGTTTCCAAATATATTTTATTTGCAATTTTTGGATTCATAGAATTTAAATTATGCCAAAATTCAGCAAACAAAGTGTTACGCTGACAAGCAAGACAATTTAATGCTTCGGGTTTGATCATATTTCATAGATTGTATATTTGATATCCATCTCTCAGCACTTTATGTTTGCTATAAAGGTTTTGCTAACCTAAACCTTGTACTGAGTGAGAATACTGCTCGTGTATCCAAACCTTGAGTTAAAACCTCCCACAAGTGTCCACCATACCTTCATATACATGTTATTTCACCATGACTAAGTAAATTCATGTGCTACCTTTAAAACGTTCAAAAGTATTTTTATTTCTGCCTCTATTCCCAGCTCATGAGGACTCGATGAGACACTAATTATTTTCCATGCTAAACAGGTTCTTCTACCTTCTTCACCTGATGAGTATGGAATATGTGCTCATCCAAAATTACAAGAGAGCTGGCAAATATGGCCTCAAGTCCACAGTGATCAATAAAGAAACAAATAATTGAATAAACAAAGACACTCCTTCATGGATTGATGTAATTTAGCACCCGTGATTTCGGCTAACCATGGTTTGTATAAGATAGAGATGGGAAGAAGTGTAAAAAAGAATAAACAACTACTCTCAAAAGTCTAAAAACTAAATTTTAGCATGTAGGATGAGTAGTATTTTACTGCAGTCGTTGACGAAACTTACACTTCGAAAACATCTGTTTTTCACGTGCAATTTTAGCCAAAGAATTTGGAATTACCTCCAAATTGTGTGGCTTGACACTAGTGATAACATCCAGTCAGCTATCATACATGCTAGACGCTCTTTTGGTCATGCTTTATTCATGGAGGTGCTGGTGTTGGCTTGCTGGCACATTTGGACTCAAAGGAATGGGGCTATCTTCAGGAATGAGAGACCCTCCTTTTCTAAGTGGAAGGGGTTTTTATACATGACATGCTTCTTGTAAGGCATAGATGTAAAGCTTCTGGTCAAAAGGATCTGCTAGAGTGGATTAAGGCTCTCCCTTATGTTTTTGAGGCTTTCCCCCTCTAGGGTGGTTTGCTGTTTTGTATAGTGCTTTTGTACATATGTCCTTTTCGTAAGTTACTTTGTTTTAATAAAGGTGGGATGCTGTGGGGCTTTTTCCTCATAGTCTTAAGGTTTTAAAATAACACTTCTCTAAATTATTGGGTTAACTCTGTTTTGGAAAACTTGAAAAGCTTAAGCACATGTTTATCACTGCTTCCCTCTACGAAGGGCCTATCCTTTTACTTTTATGTTGAGTTAGTTTACCTACTCCTCCTATTTTACATAGGAAAACTTATCGTGTTGTATTGAGATACGATCATATATATTTCAGTAATATGTTTTGATATGCTTTCTTAGAGTTGACATTACTCCCAAGGTAAACAAGTTGAAAGTTGAGCTCTGCTAAACTAAAATCTTCCTTTGTGTTGGTATCCACACTTTTGATAGGTATAGACTTGAGAGTTTCCAACAAATGTAAATATTATTTGATGGTAGAAGCATATTTTATTTGTTGTACAAATAAATCTTAAATAAACTCTTCTAAAAGGATAAGATTGAAATTTTAATTGTTCTCTGATCAAGAATATTGTTTGGCACTACTCAATAAATTTTTATTTTTGTTATACCTTGACATGTGATTGAACCATTACTTGTTCTCGAGATGTTTTATGCGAGAAGGTAGATGTTTAGAATTCTTGGTATTTATTGAGTAAATAATGATGCTTCATGTTAGTATTATTTATTATCAACGCTTCACTCCATAAACCCGCGTTCATATTTAGTGAGCAAGGTTTCGCTTGGGAATAAGCGGAGTCTAAGCTTGGGGAGCTGATACGTCCATTTTTCATCATTATTTTATATCATAATTTATTCTATATTAATTGATATCTTTCATATTAGAATGCAATACTACTATTATTTCCTCTTGTGTTGCATTTATTGGGAATTATGTGTCAGATCCTTAATTCATCTTGGAAAAGCGCCCATCAAGATGCGTCAATAAATGATAGAAAAATTACATAAATTATTTTAGAAGAAAATAATCCACGGATACAGAAGTTGCCCAAAGGGGATCAGCCAGGTGGCCACGCAGGTGGCAGGCGCGGTCCCCCTAGGTAGTGCCCCAGCCTGCATGGGCCCCCTGCGCCTCCTTCCGGCTCCCATTTGGCGTATAACCTTTCCCTAAACTAAAATTTATGTGGTCCCTTCACATTATTTTTCTGCCGCCACCTCGGGGCGGAAACGATATAGAAAGAAGAAGCCTCTCTAGGAGGCAGATTTCTCCGGGGAAATTCCCTCCCATAGGGCAAAAGGGGTAACCCGGTAGGCTAACGCCAAGGGGTAACTCGGCCCAAAGGACGCTGCGCAAGACCCGGCTTAGGATAAAGGAGCTTCTAGAAGGCCCAGGAACGTAGGCCTCATAACCCGGATTGTGGGTTACGGTAAGGAACTTTAGGGTTTGTAAGCAGTGTCCGGGTAGGATTCAGAGTACGCCTTGGAGAGTAAGCCAGGGGGTCCGGATATTATATAAACCGGTCCCTAGGTTAGGGTTAGGAGAGTTTTTAGAGCGTGAGCAAGAACATAATCACCGGATTGCGAGGTATCGAGTATCCATTATAACAGAGAGTTGAGATAATATATTTAGATTGGAGACTCGGCGACTTGATTGCCGGCTACCAGATCGCATATCACCATGGTTTCCTTTGAGCTAAACCCTCTCCCAAACACCAGAGTCGATTTGCCCCAAGACAAGTTACCCCCGGTAACGTCTGTCGTGATTATCCCACGACAAGATCCCCAAAAAGCTACGGAAGAAGTACGAGAGGAAGACATCGAGGAAGAAGAAGAGAAGGAGAAGGAAGGTGGAGGGCAGGGGAGCCTCAACCCCTAGCCAGGCCGGCCTCAACCCCCAGCCAGGCCGGCCTCTAGGCCGGGCCCCTGCCAGAGGCTGCCGGCCCTGACCCCGGCCACGAGACGGCTCCACGGTGCCTCAGGTCGGCCAGCCTCCCGAGCGACCCGGCCCCCACCCCGGCCTCGGGCCGGCTCTCCCCTGCGCCAGGCCGGGAACACGCCCGAAGGCTCCGGCCTCCACCCCGGCCCCAGTCCAGCGCGCCTGCGCTGTTAGGCCGGCTGGCCAGCGGTTGCTCCCACCCCGTCCTCAAGGGCCGGCCTCCTAGGCCGGCTGCCCTGAAGGCACGCAAATGAAGCAGAAAACCCCCTTTTCGCCCCTCACCTACCCCCTTGGCTATATAAGGAACCCCTTTGGCTAGATATAGGGTTAGAGATAAATTTAGACTTTTGAGCTTTGCTCTTGTACCCCTCTTGTGAGGCTACTCCTATGATATGTATCTAGGACCTTATCAAGGCTACTCCTATGATGTGTATCTAGTATCATATCAAGATTCATCGGGTTTCCTATCATTTCCCCTTGGGATTCAATTAGGGACTTTCCAATCTTCCTCAACTAACCCTTGAGGTTCTATTGCGTGGTGGACCGGCCACAAGTGTGAAGTGGTTTCTGAAAAGGTGAGTTTAGTTGGATCAATCGTCCCGTAGGAGGCCGTTGTGGCTTAGTTGACTAGAGATTTGAGTTCTTTAGTTCTTGCTAGTTATCTCCCCTTTGTTTAGCCATGATTCCCCCTCGATTCCCCTCTCGTGTTCATCGTGTTCATCGTTTGTTCTTCGTGTTCTTGGCCGATTCGTGAAGATTAGGCCTCCCATGAGGTTAACCCCTCCATCATGACCTGAAGGCGCGGCCTAGGGGGCGCACAATCAGGTTATCCGGTGTCCCTGTAGCCCCCTCCAAGTGCCCTTCTGTCTCCTGAAGTCTTCCCGTGAATAAAAATTCCTCAAAAATTTCCAGGTCATTCCGAGAACCTTCATTTTGGCAATTTTCTGCGATACACGGACAAATAAACAAGAACTGGCACCGGACCCTGTGTTAACAGGTTAGTCCCAGAAAAGGTAGGAAAATATGTAGGAAACATGAAAGAACATATAGAAAACAAGCATGGAGCATATGAAATTATAGATACATTTGGGACATATCAAAGTACATCGCCTCCGAGTACTCGCACACGTACGATGGTTGACGTCGACTCCCGATGCTCCGATCGAGTAGCGATGGCGAAAGTAGATCTCCTGGACGGAATTCCTGCAACACGACGGTGGCATGAGGGGAGGTTAAATCTCATGTGCGCAACCCTGACTTAGGGCCGCGGACTGCAAGAGAGAGGGAGGTGGAAAACAGGGTCTAAATAGAGGCCTCACATATTTCTGTGATTTTCTGGTGATTTATTTGAGCAATGTGCCCCTCTTTATATAGGGGGAAGAGGCAGGCCTCTTCCCTCAAGTTCCCATGTGATACTAAACATAGTAGGAGGGGGCGCAGCCCTAGAAGCCGCACCAACTACTTATCCGCATGGGCCTTCCAAGGCCCATTAAGGGAGGAGGGGGGAAATTTCCCCTTGTGGGCTTCTCCCTTCGCGAGGGCCCCAAACAGGTGGGCTGCTCTTAAATATTTTTTCACCTTTATTTATTATTGAATAGATAAATACATATATTTAATTCATTATTAAAAATAGTTACCAATTATTCAATTCCTGTGGGCCGGACTTCTTTGGTCCTTTGCTGGAACCCTTTCGGTTTCCCTTTTTCCTCACTTCTCTAACTCTAATAATTCCCGTAACAATCTCTCAGTGTCATCAAGCCCTTAAGTATGTTAACCTCGGTTTGGGAACACTACAGACATGATCGATACTCCTCTCCGATCAATGATCAATAGCGGGACATGGATGCCCATAATGACCCCTGCCCATTCCACGAATAAATTCCATTCAACCATAAACATAGTTACCTATTACTTTTGTTACTCACATACATGTCCTGTCTGAGCCATGACGTAGTCATACACTGCAGCTTTATGGCTGTAATCTCATCTAGTGGCCATGAATATCTCTCCGTCAGTTGGATGAACAAATCCCGATATTGACACATACGCCTCAACCCATCCCATTGGATTACATGATGTACACCTTTATAATCACCCTGTTACGGTGTGATGTTTGATGCAATCAAAGCAGCCTCTAGAGATAGTGATTAAATATGACTCGCGGTCTAAGGATTAGGATACTATATCTTGTGAATATTGCAAAGATGAACTTTGTGACACGATCATGCTGCAATACTTGGGTATGTCCATCATTTCATTCACCCAATGAAATAACCTCATTGTCAATTGACATAAATGTCACATGTTCGTGAAACCCTTGATCATAAACTTCCTAATGAACTAGTTAGTATAGAGGCTCACTCGGGACTCTGGTTGTTTACATATCACACATGTATTAACATTTTCTATTATTGGTATTTGGTTTATGGAAGACATAGTCATAAACAACTTTGAATATTCTACAAAGAACTTATTCATTTATGGTTCCAGATTATCAAATAATTTTAGAAACCATGAAATTTCATAACTCGTATGTTTTTCGTTTCCACGAAGTTTGGATGAAACCTTTTCTAAAGTGAGTGCATATTAATTTCTAATGGATAACTCTAACTAACTTTTAACCTTTTAATAGATAATTTAAGACCATACTATATCACGATAGAGTATTATTATAATGTCTATACATACCAACAACTTGATGTGTATTTGAGTATCATAATTTGTGGAATGATTACTCACAAGTCTTTTTACTAAAAGATAACTCAAAATTCATGTCACTCTGATCCATAGGGACTCGATTTTCTTGTTAATTTAATACCCACCTTCGCTCCAAAAACTACTTGATCCTATTAAATGATTTCAGACTAATGTTTTATACCCTGTTTTACTTAAGAGTCAAAATTAAGGTTCTGATAATAATGATATCCATTAGTTGTTGAATTTACTAATCATCATAGATGATATTCAACCATTGTCATTATCCATTGATAAATAAATATACAGAGATTCTAATCATCTTGTCTTAATAGACGCGGCTTGTATATTTCAACAGATCAACAAGTTTAGAGATATTATATAACGCTAATCATGGCTAAAATTGGTAGTGTCGTTCCGAAACAATGTCATTATTAACTTAATAATTTTCAGCACTTCTATTTACCTATAAATGTCTAATGCATTATCATTGAGATTATCATAAGAGCAGATCATTTGCAATTCAAGTGTGACCATAATGATAATAAAAACAACTCATTGCTCATATGAATAACTGTCTCATGAGATACAATACACTCTTATTAAAAGTCACACTCACACCTATTAAAAAAACTCCTATTCAAATCCACTAATAAAAACGATAATTGTAGAGGGAGAATGTCGTTGGCCATCAACCATTGCTTGCCATCAACATGCACTGTCGCCTCATCCTTCCAAACCATCTTCAAGCAGCAGGTCTTATTTTCATAAAATAGAGTAAGTATCAAATACTTTAAAACTACAATAAGTGTCTGAAATAATATTTATAACTGATATATCAAATATACCTTCTCCGTCAATGATTTACCCTACAGTAGGTTCCACGCGAAGATTCCTCAACTGGCTCATGAACACAATAAAGGTGAGTGATTCACCTCTCATGACATATCCATGGGCGTGGCCTTCATAGCTTGGAGGAAGCGAGCGCAACACTCCATCTATCGCAAAGTTGTTAGTCATCCAGTAGTCAAAATCAACTATGAGGCACCTACAAATGTCATACATTTTATTCAAGTGACTCTGAAAGCAAGTTTTTTCTTCCATCTTTGTTGGGAGAAAAATGTCCAAACACTTGTATTTCATCAGCCTGAACGGTCCTATGAATAGTGCCTTAAGTCCATCAATCATATCATAGGGCTCTATGTTCTTGAAACAAGATTTTAATTGGGGGTATCATGCAGCTAGTCATGAGGCACTAAACAGTAATGCTCTATCTGGGCGATCACGAAAATCATCCTCCTCCTCTTGGCTTGTAGAGTCATCTGGTCTATATCCTAGCAGCTCTTCTATCACGTAGAGTAAAAAGTGAATCCTTGGACACTCTTCAGGTTCGGGTACCGGTCTATGAAGTTTGACCCATCTACTTTAAGCAGCGGACGTTGGTAGAATGGACCAAAGTCGTAGACGGGAGGAGAGTAAGATAACTACATAGATATTTGCAAAGAACATTAAGACCAATTTTATAATAATGAGCTTAATTTATAACATATTAAATGAACTCCACTAAGAATATTAGGGCATGTACAATGTTATAGAGGGCGAGTCTTCTCTTAACCCTCCACGTCACCCGCAAAGGCAAATAAATATTCGTCGTATAACGCGTTATCTCTTATTGTCATCCCTAGCAATTAGTAAGAATTAATTAAATTTTGGCGTGAAATTATGTTAATAAGGGAAGGCATGTAGTACAATGGAGAAAATAGCCTTCTCTTAATTGTTAAGGGACCATCCCTTAGCTAAGGGAAGGAAACTCTCTCTTTCTTAATTCTCTCTCCTCCAACTAAGAAAAAAACTATATGACATCTCTAAGGGAAGACTGACATCACCGCATTGTACATGCCCTTATCCCTAAAAACATCTCAGTGATTACACGACCATAATCCACTACACCACCCCCTATCGTCACAGCCGATAGCATAGCTTCAAAGGTAGACACTACTAGGTCAATAAGATCATTCATGCAACTCAAGCTTAACCTTTCGGTCATCTGTGTTCTGAGGCCATGTCTGTACATGATAGGCTCACCAATTTAATCTTAGTGTATTGCAGTGCATACATGGTTTACGCTAACCGTATGCAAACGTAGAAATGGATAGCACCCGATCGTCATGACCTGCCCCATAACAAAGAACTTTCTTGGTGGTGCACACTAAGGAAGAACACAATTTTGGTATTAAGTTTAATGGATCATCTTATATAGCTATTGCCGTATATTAAATACAAAGAATATAATATGCACACGACACACAAAAATAACATCAAATGCATAAAAGTGTAATATAATATGGTAATGCCCCGACATAGCACCAAGTCCACGACGCCTCCTTTTGCCGACAGTTTTGAACAATTCATAAAAACCCACCTTGACCATATCACATCAAAAGCCTCTGCAAAATAAAGTTAGACACCTCTACTTTATCTTTTGCAAGTTTTGCATGGCTGACAAGGCTTTGAAGAACCATTTTTACCTACTAACTTTCACCACAACACTAATCAAACAATTGTCTCTGTTACACCCCTTTCGGGGCCCTACATTGCAAATGCCATACAAACTATTGAAGGAGAGACAGACACCCGCCATCCACATACATGGTACAAGCCATGTGTTAGTTGTGGAACCAGTCTCGAGTAAGCGTACGCGTAAAGTCGGTCCGGGCCGCTTCAGCTAACAATGCCACGACATGAACAAGTACACGCTAGAGGGTAGCAATTCGTAAGATCGATGACCATATTCAACATGTGTTTTAACGTACCAACAACACAACGCATAGATTGGCTCTGATAGCACTTGAGGGGTTCGTAGCAGAATAACAAAAAAAATATCCTACCGACGAACTCGAGAAACTTTCCATGATTTATGTACTAATAATATGGTAACGGTTACGGTGTTTCAGTGACATACCTCTTGTAGAGCGAAACGCGGGGATTACGCTCCCGCACAAGCATTGCTGAGGAAGATGATGTATCTGACCTCAAGGTCGTGAAGAACTTGGCATCTATGACGACCCTAGTGCAACGATGGTGTTGCTAGCCCTGAAAGTACAACACATCCGAGTACTCGCACACGTATGGTGCTTGAGGTCGACTCCCGGTGCTCTGATCCAGCAGAGGTTGCGAAAGTAGATCTCCTCGACGGAATTCTTGCAGCATGACGATGGGCCGAGGGAAGGTGAAATATCACATGCGCATCTCTGACTTGGGGCCGCGAAGTGCAAGAGAGAGGGAGGTGGAAAACATGGTCTAAAGAGAGGCCTCTCAATTTTGTGTGATTTTTTGATGATTTATTAGAGTAATGTGTCTGTCTTTATTTAGGGGGATGAGGTCCTGCCTCTTCCATCAAGTTCCCATGTGGGACTAAATAAAGGAGGAGGGGGAGGAGGGGATGCAAACAACCCTAAGACAGTCGCACCAGCTCCTTAACCGCAAGGGCCCTCCAAGGCCCATTAAAGGGGGGAGGGGGCGAATTCCCCCTTGTGGGCTTCTCCCTCCGGGAGGTCCCCAAACAGGTGGGCTGCTCCTTAAACTTATTTTCTCCTTTATTTATTATTAAATAGATAAATAAATATATTTAATTCACAATTAAACATATTTACTTATTATTCAATTTCCGTGGCTCCGGAATTCATTCCGGACCACCTCGGACTTCTTCGGTCCCTTCTTGGAACCCTTTCTACTTCCCTTTTTATTCATTTCTCTAATTCCAATAATTCCTATAATGATCTCCGAGTTTCATAAAGCCCTTAAGTGTGTTACCCTCGGTTTGGGAACACTCCAGACATGATCGATACCCCTCTCGATCAATGATCAATAGAGGGAACTGGATGCCCATAATGACCCCTGGGCATTCCACGAATAAATGTCGTTGAACCATAAACATAGTTACATATTCCTTTTGTTACTCTGATACATATCTTGTCCGGGAGATAATCATTGACATCTCCATGTCATGTTCAATCTCGTTAGCGACAAGAATTGATTTACTCATCACCGTGATATTCCATCCCCATGACCTAGTTATACGCTTCAGCTTTATCGATGTAATCTCACCGAGTGGGCCCTCGGTATCTCTTCGTCATATTGATGAACAAATCCCGATCTTGACACAGACGCCTCAACCCATCCCAATTTAATACATGATGTACACGTCTATAATCACCGTGTTACGGTGTGATGTTTTATGCAATCAAAGCAGCTCTAGAGATAGCGATTAAATGTGATCTCACCGTCCGAGGATTTGGATACTATATCCCGTGAATATAACAACGATGAACTTTGTGACACGATCATGTTGCAATACTTATGTTGGGTATGTCCATCATTTCATTCACCCAATGAAATGAACTCATTGTCAATTGCCATAAATGTCACGTGATTGTGAAACCCTCGATCCTCAATTGCTCAATGAACTAGTTAGTATAAAGTCTCACTAGGGACTCTGGTTGTTTACATATCACACTTGTATTAATGTTTCTTATTAATACAATTATAGCATGACATAAAACTTATTATAAACTTAATGAGATATGACAAATAAAACTCATCATTTATTTGCCTGTAGGGCATATCTTCTCCAGTATTTCCAATGCTCAAACCACAAATACAATGTATCTTACTATTCTTAGGTCTACGTGTACCCCCTTAATTAATTGGAAGTTTTTCCTTGTAGGACAAGGGAGTGGCAGCCAACTTGCACTCTTACATGCCACATTTTTAATAAAATAGGAATCATATTTTCTTAAGAGTAAATTAATCCATCATTCATTTAAATCATTTCAATCCCAATAATAAATTCAAATCACCAAAATTGAGTGAAAATTTGGACCTCGGATCATGTAGCTATGCTAAAATGGCTGATTTGAAGAACTTGCAACTATGGCATCATCACCATATATTAACAAAAAAATGGTGACGCGTGACCTGTTATAGATAAATAATATGGTGGATGATTTGGATGGAGTGAAGCCGTGATCATATAACTTTGAGCTTAATATTGAGATCCATGCTCTTGGAGCCTCTTTAAAACCATAAAACAAGCCTTTTCAAGTTTTTGTATCTGATGTAGACATGAGGTTCTTCATAGGATGGGGCTACCCCATGTGAACCTCCTCTTCTCAAACACCATGTAAGAACAAAATATTTTCTCAAGTTATGTACATCATGAAACAGAAATATCCAAGACAACTATAATAGTTGTAGCTGTCGGATATATACCAATCAGGGGTATATCAGATGGTAGTATAAAGTACCGGATTACCATGGTGGCCTAAATGGTAATGGGCTACGGTCCATTGGGCGGCCCAGTAAGCTGATGCACGGAAGACGGATTCTAGAAGAACCCGGATCACGACCCACGTGATACAGCTTGGAGTACAAGGCGGATTCCTTACTTTCCAAGTTAGCACATACCGTAGTCTTCTAGGTTTCTTTCTCTGTATGCCCTAACCCGACTATTATATAAAGCCGAACGGGAGATAAGATAGATAGACAAGAAGCTGTAGGCTAATTCGACGAGAGGTGGATCCTTGTCGAATAGCTAAACCTAACCTCACATTGTACTCTGTATTTTCCAGGCTTTAGTCCTGAATAGTGAGATTGCAGGAGTAGGAACGCCGCATTACTGCGTCGAACCGAACCTGGGTAAAACCATGTGTCATTGTTCATCATACGATCACGTCGCCCCACTTCTCTATCGGTAGTTCATGGCACCCCCGTCTATGAAATCTACTACGATGTCTCGACAGTTGGCGCCCACCGTGGGGCCAGCAACGTCAGGCGTTATGTTTCGATCGGGGATACTTGGCGGAATCGGCAGTACCATAATTGTCGGAAGCTTGGAATTCGACAACGACGTCGGGCGCTTCCTCGACAACGGATCGTACATGCCAGCGCGGAATCATCTGGTAAGTGCCTGCGTTCTACCGATTGGATCTGCAAACATCTTTATCGGATTAACTGCAGAAGCAATGGGATTCTGTGGTGGGAGCAAATTTATCCCACCCGCCCTATACCCAGTCGAAAACGACTATGACGCCGGATTTTGCTCAAATCGTCGATACACTGCTGAATCGCACTTTATCGGCATGGTGCAATCCGAGATCGCCGAAAACACGGATGAAAGTAATCCCGTGCAAGAGGCAGAAAACAACAACCCCACAGCAGAGGTGGAAGAACCGATATCCGTCAACATGACGACGAATTCGGAAGCTGATTCCGTGTTAGCTGCCATTGAGGCAAGGTTGGAATCAGAAACCGGATCGGATCACTTCGATACCGAAGACGAAGATGAAGACGCTTTCGAGAGAAAGGTCAAATCCTTCCAAGAGGGATTCCACGAAGTATTGATGGCAAAACCGGCTGAAAACACGGATGCCGATAGTCAGGAAAGCCCTAGAACGCCTCCGGGAGAGGAAGAGAAGGAAGAAGGAGAAACCTCTCCAACTTAAACCAATGTCAAAGAATTGACGGAGGAAGAACCTTGTAAGAAACCTCCCTCTTCCAAGGAAAAACACAAAGCTGCTAAAAAACTCCAGTATAAGATCCGGAAGAAGAAATCGGCTGATCCAGCTAATGAAACCCCGGAAGTAGGAGATGCAAGCGGAGTAAAACCTGCAGAGAAGACAACGAAGGAAATCCCTGTTCCACCAATGACAGAACAGGACGAACAGGAATTAGTCCAAACACCAGTGGGACCCCACGAGCCCCTTGAAGTGCTGGAAGCCCGGAGGCAAGCTCTCTAAAGGCAGCAGCAACATCTATTTCGAACTCGAGAAAACCTCCAAAAAAACCCAGGCTGACATCAATCTCATGCGGGAAGAAATCGAGGAATACGAGAGAAAGAATAGATCTGGCATTAAACCTACACGGTTACCCGGAATCGCAAGACCGGAAGTACTGCCGCCAAAAGAAAGGTTCCACAACCCATCTTGGCAAAAGCAAGTAAACGGCAAGGATGCCAGAGGCGAACCAATATACAAAACCGCTGCAGAAAACGCGGAAGCAGCATTCGCCATCCTCAACAACGATATGTACTCCAATGGTGAAAAACTTCAAGGGGTGTATGCTTTCCTAGGAAAAGCAACAACAACATCGAGGGCAAGAGCGATCAGGGAAGTTACATGACGACTCCGCCCTATGCAAGACAGCTAGATGCGCCGCTGGAGCACCTGGATCGGAAGAACCTGGAGATTCAAACAATTCGAAAGAGAAGAAATCAGATCCGAGAAAGGACAGGAAGAAACCCGACAATAAGGATGAAGCGTCCAGAACCGGATCCCATCTCCCGAAACATGGAATTAATCCCCGTGATCGGGAAGAGAAAAACCGAAAGGGACGGAAAATCAATGCCGCCTCCGAGACGCCCTGCAGAAAATGTTGGAAGACAGGATATACCTCACATGCGTGAGAGATCCCGGACGCCCCCCAGGAATAAGGAAAGATACAGGAGTAGAACTCCACCTTATCCCAAAGGGCACGATCACGGAGTAAATAGAGATGATCCCGGAAAAGCGCGTCCGCGCCACAATGGAAAAGAAAGGAGTAGATCCCCTTCTGTCCATTCAGCCGGCAGATACTCCACACACATGGACAGAGCGGAAAGAGATGATTTATACTTTGGACCCAAGTGCTTCACTGATAGGATCCGAAGAATAAATCTGCATTCTGGCTTTGCCAAAGTTGGTCCAACATACCAAAAATACACCGGTAGCACAAACCCGGATACCTAGCTCTCAGACTATTACACAGCCGTTCAGATCAACAATGGGACAGACCTGGAGGCAGTAAAATTCCTCCCCCTAATGTTACTGGATGGAGCCAGAGATTGGATCAATGGATTACCATCAAGAACTATCGACAGCTGGGATGATATGGCTAGAGTATTTACTCAGCATTTCCGGGGAACCTACAAGCGCCCAAACAGCATCAACCAGCTAAATCGCTGCACCCAGTTTGAGGATGAACCATACGTGGATTTCATCTCAAGGTGGACGGCAATGAAGAATAGTTGTTATGGAGTAACTGACGTCCAAGCAATGCATTCTTTCGTCAATGGCTTAAAACCCGGACTCGTACCGTTCATGATCGGTTCCAAAAAGCACAAAGACCTCGGATCTATGCTTACAACCTCCAATGAGCATGCAGCGGCCGAAGACGACATCAGAGCGAGAGGCGGCAATATTGACACTTTGATCCAAGCCAAAAAGACCCCTCGCACTGAGAAAAAAGAAACTCCCGAAGTAACGCAAAAGCCCAAAGATGTTAACATAGCCTTTGGAAGAGAAAATGGGTGCAAGTGGAAAGGACGAAGCATAGAGCCGATAAATTACACCAAAGAAGAGTGGGAAAAAATAAAGTCAGAAAACTGTGTCCACCACTCGCAATTTGGGAAACCCACCCATACTAACGCACAATGCCGGCTGAACAAGCATATGAAAGGCAGTGCAGGATCCGGAAACAAATGGAAAAAATCCAAGAGGAAATTCTCCAAGCAAAAGCCAGAAACTGAAAAAGAAGACAGTAAAACGGACACTGACGAAAAAATCCAGGAACAGCAGCGAAAAGGCGAACCTAAGTTTCCGAGAGTTGACGGAGAATGCAACCTAACTTTCCTAGCAACTCCCTCAGCAAAGGTGGCAAAGAGAACACTTCGAGAAATAAACGCGGTTGTCCCTGCAACCCCGAAATTCTTGAAGTACTCAAATACACCAATTACCTGGGATCAGTCTGATCATCCCGGAAATATCCCAGAACCCGGCATACAAGCTCTAATTGTAAGTCCTATTGTTCAAAACACTAGGATAAAAAGAGTGATGATGGATGGAGGATCCGGCATTAACATAATGTACCTGGATACACTAAAGCATCTACGAATCTCTAAGACCCAGCTCAATCACAGCAATATACGTTTTCACGGCATCATCCCTGGCAGACAAGCACGATCCCTAGGATAAATTTCCCTAGATGTAGAAAGATCACTTCCGCCAGGAAAAAGTATCCTTCGAGGTTGTGCAGTTCGAGAGTGTGTGCCATGCAATACTCGGACGTCCAGCTTTCGCCAAATTTATGGCAAGGTCATGTTATATTTATAACAAGCTGAAGATGCCAGGGCCAAAAGGAGGAGTAATCACCATAACGGGAGACTTCAAATTGGCAAACGAGCTGGAAAAAGAAAACGCCCTTTGCGCCGAAAAGGTGATAGCAAAGGAAGAACTGAAGGAGCTGGCCAAAGAAGTAGCGCCGACAGAAATGCCGGCAGGAAAAGAAAGCCGGAAGCCGGCAGATAGCTTCAAAGCTTCCGAGAATACAAGACATGTAATCCTAGATCCTAAAGATCCAAAAAAGTTTGTCGTAGTAGGAACTGAGATGACCGACAAATAGGAAAGCGAGCTCATCAAGTTCCTCCGTGAGAACTGGGACATTTTTGCATGGTGTCCTGCGGACATGCCAGGCGTACCCAGGGGACTTGTTGAGCATCAACTTAAGGTGATTCCAGGATCCAAACCCGTCAAACAAGGTCTCCATCGATTTGATGGAAGAAGACGGAAGGCTATTGGCAAAGAGATTATCCGGCTTTTGGCAGCAGATTTTATCCGGGAAGTTATACATACTGAATGGTCTCCAAACCCAGTATTAGTCCCGAAGAAAGATAGCACCGTCCTTAGGATGTGTATAGATTATACTGGCTTGAACAAATTGTGTCCAAAAGATAGATTTGCATTACCGGGAATCGATCAAATAATAGACGCCACTGCTGGCTCTGAGCTTTTATGTTTTTTGGATGCATATTCCGGGTATCATCAAATATGCATGAAGGAAGAAGATTAAATCAAAACTTCCTTCATAACCCCGTATGGGACGTACTATTACATAACCATGCCATTTGGCTGAAGAACGCAGGTGCAACCTACCAGCGGTGAATGCAACGATGTTTGCATAGTCAGATTGGCAAAAATGTCCATGTTTACGTGGACGACATTGCTGTCGTTTCCAAGGAAAAGGACACACTCCTTGAAGATTTGCGAGAAACCTTCGAAAATTTGCGCACTTATAAGATGAAGTTGAATCCATTAAAGTGCGTATTCGGGGTTCCCTCAAGAAAACTTCTGGGTTTCATCGTTTCTCATAGAGGAATAGAAGTAAACCCGGAAAAGATCAAAGCAATCTTAAACATCTCCAAGCCCATGTGCGTAAAAGATGTACAAAGATTGACGGGTTCTGCAACAGCCGTTAGCAGGTTCATTAGCCGGCTTGGGGACAAAGCTCTGCCACTATACAAACTGTTGAAGAAATCTGACAAGTTCGAGTGGACAGAAGAAGCAGATGCAGCATTAACCCAGTTGAAAGAAACTTTGATGAAAGCTCCGATTTTGGCCTCCCCAAAAGACGAAGAACCTATGTTATTGTACCTCACGGCTACAAACCGGGTTATTAGCGCAGTAATAGTTGTGGAAAGGAAGAAAGACGAACACAGCATACCAGATCAGCATCCGGTATACTATGTAAGTGAAGTTTTCTCCGAATCTAAACAAAGGTACCCACACTATCAAAAACTGGCATATGGCGTGTTTTTCGCATCTCGAAAACTTCGTCATTACTTCCAAGGACATTCCATAATGGTGGTATGTAAAGAACCACTAGGGGATATAATAAACAATGCGGAAGCGACTAGCCGAGTAGCCAAATGGGGCATCGAGCTAGCAACATTCTAGATTAAGTACCAACCCAGGACGGCAATAAAATCCCAGGTGTTGGCAGATTTCATCGCTGATTGGACAGAAGCAATGGAAAAAAACACCAATGCCGGAGTCAGAATACTAGATCATGCACTTTGACGGATCCAAGATGAAGGAAGGCGCTGGAGCTGGTGTAGTCCTAAAATCCCCTAAAGGAGACATAATGGAGTATGTATTACAAATACACTTCAATGCCAGTAATAATGTGGCAGAATACGAGGCTCTGCTTCATGGCTTGCATATTGCAAAGGAAATAGGTGTTAAACGCATCTTATGCTATGGCGACTCAGATTTGGTACAACACCATCTCAACCAAACTTGGGACGCCAAAAGTCCCATCATGGCCGAATATCGGAGAACGGTGGACGAGTTTGCAATCTGCTTCCTTGGATTCGAAGTGCTTCATGTCAAAAGGGAGGAAAATTGGAACACGGACGCATTATCCCGCATGGGATCAGAAAGGGTGAAAATCCTACCACCAGGTGTGTTTGTCCAACATTTGTACGAACCATCGATAAAAGGTGGAGATGTCGACTATCCTCTGGTTTCCGAGTCAATTGAAGTCATGCTCGTTAAACCGGAATGGACAATTCCATATTTAAACTTCTTAGTTGATCTGAAGTACCCGGACGGAGCAGAGGAAGTCTTGCAAAGGCGGATACAGCGTCGGTGCAAAGGATACACGGTAATCAATGATTGCCTGTATAAACGCGTACTACCGGAATTTTTTCCGGTGTATTTCGCCAGAAGAAGGACTGTAAATCGTGCAAGAAATCCATGCCGGAGATTGCGGACATCATGCTCAATCAAAAAGCATAGTCAAAAACACTGTTCCAAATATCATCCGATATGCCGATTTATCGGCCGATTTATCGCTTATCGGGTGGTGACCGATAAGATAAATGAATATCAGTGGAGTTTATCATTCAGACCATTTTATCGGTCTTGCAAGCGATTTAGCGGTCAATATGCTAATAAATCGGCTGATATATCGATTTTCCAGCACTGAAACATGTGATTAATGACATCCATCATAGAGTTTTTAGTATTATTGAATACAATATATCTATGTATCATAATTTAGAGTTTTTAGTGCCGATATAATATATTTTTATAGCATATTTTAGATGTTTCAGTGCTACAATTTCGGATTTACAAGAAAAATGGCCGATAAATAGTCGACCGATAAAATCGATTTATCGGCCGATAAGCCGATATATCGCTTATCATGGGTCGAGCGATAAGTTAACGATAAGCGATAACCTGAACATTGGTCAAAAAAGCATTCCACGCAGGGTTTTTCTGGCTAACAACCAAGACAGATGCCGAGCACATAGTAAACACATGTGCTGGATGTCAGTATTACGCCAAGCAGACAAATATGCCAACCCAAGCACTCAAAACTATCCCTATTACATGGTCGTTCGCGGTCTGGGGGCTAGATATGATGGGACCATTCAAAACTGCAAGAGGCGGACTTACACATCTACTCGTTCCAGTAGATAAATATACCAAGTGGGTGGAGGCTAAACCCATCAAAAAGCTTGACGGTGTAATCGCGAGAAATTTCATTATTGACGTAGTCATGAGATATGGCGTTCCACAAAGCATAATAACTGACAACGGGACAAATTTCAGTATTGCCGACAAACGGGAATTCGCCTAGATCTCGCATTTGTGGCACACCCGCAATCCAATGGACGGGTTGAAAGAATGAATAGCTCAATCCTGCAAGGAATACGCCCAAGACTCGAATCTCCTCTTCATAGAGCAGCTGGAGCATGGGTAGAAGAGTTACCCTCTGTGCTTTGGAGCATTCGAATGACGCCAAATAGGTCAACAGGGCAAACCCCGTTTTTCCTAGTTTATGGCACGGAAGCAATTCTTCCAACGGACATGATCCATGACAGCCCAAGAGTGCAAGATTTCGATGACTCAGATGCCGAAAGCGCACGACAGGATGCCGTCGATCTCTTAGAAGAAGAACGAGAGCTTGTGCTTCAAAGATCCACCATTTATCAGCAAGGTTTACGGCGTTATCATAGTCGGAAAATCAGGCATCGTTCTTTTAAAGAAGGTGACCTAGTGCTAAGATTGGTACAACAAAGAAAGCACAAATTGGCCCCAGTATGGGAAGGACCAATCGTCATCAGCAAAGCTATGAAAAATGGATCATACTATCTTGTAGACATTCGAGACACGGAAGATCACCCCGAGAAGCCGAATCGCAAAAGAAAGAGAAAGATAGATGATGAACTAGGAGAGACAAAGAGGCCCTGGAGTATCCAGCAGTTACGTCCCTTCTATACTTAGTTCAATTTCTATGTAAAACATCTTTGAGATCATGAAATAAAGTTGTCGGAATCCATACTTCTATGTTTTTACATATTTATTATAGTATGAAACATATCTTCCGCCTTATCTATTTCCCAATGATCTTTCAAAATACTCAATGGTAACCCGAATTGTGCCTGCGTGCTCGGCGTTAAAAAAACTGAACGATTTTCAGCCTAAAAAAGGCTTAAGGAAACCCAGATTGTGCCTGCGTGCCTGAGTTTCACACAAAAATTCCTTAATCATTCTCTAAATATTATCTGATTATTTTTATGCTGGGTCACTGGAGCTAGTAAGCAAAAATGCCTTTAGCATGATCCATGTTTCCGAGTTCTAGACTGATCGGTCATACCCAGTCACTCGGTGGGAAGATTAAAACGCTATCTAGCCATTTCAATCACTAAGGACAGTTGAAGCATAGAAAACCAGAGAATTTAGAAGATAAAGGAATAATAACCCAAAAAAACTTGCAAAGTAGTTATATAACATTAAACTGCAAAAGGCGGAGTACTTGTTCATTCAAAAGAATAGAAGCATTACAATAATGTTTACAACATAAGTTCGGTAATGCTCCTATTTTCTATCTACCCAGGACCCGGACTTCTCCTTCAAGCATCCGAGTCATCTTCGCTGGAGGATTCCTCTGGAGTTTCCGGGATTGCCTCCTCCGGGTAGAAGATCGAGATGTTGACCATGGAAGCAATCTTGGTTGCGTGACCTTTGATTTGGTCAAAGATGTTGGTCCGCTGGGCTTCCATATACCCTTGCGGGATGCCGGACGCCACGCGCCAAGATTTGGCAGTGGGGTAATGCATACGCATGAGACCTAAAGCCATGCGTGCACCACCCCGTGCCGCGGAGCGCAAGGTGGATTCCTTGGACTCCGCCACCTCCAAGATAGCCTCCGGAAGTTTCTCAACATCCGAGACTTCTCCCGTCTTGTGGGAAGGAATTTGTTGATCAGCTCCATACCCGCAGCCTTGAGTGCGGTGAAGACCTTCCCGAAAGCTCGGATTTTTTCAATCCGAGTAAGAGCTGGGTCGTCTCCTGTTTTTTTTCACATAAATAACAAAAGGGTTATCGGAAAAGTGGAGAAAGGTTATAAACATTGAAAATCAGGTAAATAGCAAAAACCTTACCGAGGATCTTATCCATCTCGGAGCCTTCCTCCAGGCGAAGATTCAAAGCGTTCTCCAGGTCTCGGATAGTTGCTTTGTCCTTCTCAACTTGGTTGGAAGCATTGGATTGAGCAATGCCTACAGCCAGCTGGCTGGCCTCCAGTTCTTTCTGAACCCTCATAAGGTCCTTATGAAGGTCCAGGATCTCCCGGCGGAGGATCTCAGCATTGCCGGCATCTTCAGCAATTTGCTTGGCTTTCGCCAAAGCAGCTGAAAAGCAAGTAAGGATACCGAGTTAGAAAAACTCGGAAAAATACTTAGAAAAAAGGCATAAAAATGAAACCACGGGAAATAAAATACCCGTCGTTTCCTCCAGTTGCTGTTGAGATGAAGCAAGCTCCGCTTCCTTAACATCAAGAATAGAAAGAAGGCTTCTAACCTCCTTGTTCTTGACGGTAAGCTTGCCAAAAACTTCCAGGTTTATACTTTCAGCGGTTTGCTGAAACACGGAAATGAAACAAAATGCTTAAGTTAGCAGCAAGCATAATAAAGATGAAATCATTAAGTTAAAAGCATGCATTTGACTTATTGCTTGGGGGCTAGAGATAATACCTGGCTCATCCACTGTAAACCTGACAAAGTTTCGGTGAACTCTTTTGCAAAATCTGCAAACAAAGTCCCGGCAGTGCTAAGGCCCTCGTTGATATTCTTGAAATCTTTATCTAAGGTGGGAATGGGTTCCTCCTCAGTTGCCCGAGAAGAAACTCCCACTTCCAGGACCGCCCTTTCCCTCGTGTCCGTTTCCGGCACAATAGGCTGGCTGGCCTGCTGGGTTTCGGTGTTGGGGGCAGCAGCATGCTCTTCTGTAACTACTAATGGGGTATCTGGAGCAGTAGCAGGAGAAGGGTGTGGACCTCTGTTAGCCACAGATTTAACCCTTTTTAGCTTCTTAGGCTTCAGAGTTGTGGGGGCCAAGCTAAAAAAGAAGAATGCCGGAAAGTTAAACTTCCGAGAATGCAGAAAATACTCCGATAAATCGAAAAAACCCATACGAACAAACCTGGAAGTAGCGACGGGAATACCGTCAAGGTCAATAATTTCCTGCGAGGAGGAAATCTTCTTGCGCTTGCGCCCGCCAGCGAAGTTGGCGCGCAACGCATCCAGCTCGGCGTCAGAAGCAAGATCTGACTCGGGAAGTTCAAAGATCTGTCAAAGAGGCAAAGGCCGGGTTAAAACAAAATCCGAGATAAATAGAAAGAATACAAACTCAAGGGGCGAAAAGTGTACCTTGGGGGCCGGGTTAGACGCTATATACATCGGCCGGCTTTCTTCATATTGATCGCGCGAGGCAACCAATTGGTTTACGCGCTTTCGCAAGTCTTTTGCCGACAAAGACTTGCTCGTCGTCCTCATAGCGTCAGCATCTCCCGTGTAATTACACAGAAGGCGAGGGCCGTGATCAGCCAAAGGCTGAATTCGCCTATTTAACCAGCATAGGACTGTGTCCATGCCGGTTAGAGGTGGATCGGAGGTGACGAGTTTTGCGATGCGCCGCTTGATCTTGAGAAGATCTGGCGGTAGAGATTGCACTGCTTCTATTCCCCAGTTTTCTTGGGGAGTGGCAGCGGTATTGGCGAAAGGTGGAACCCCGGTGGTTTTTCCGGGAAAGGGAACGTCGGGATGGTAGAAGAAGGAACCCGTCCAGAATTTGACGGATTCCGAGGTTTTGATCTTGGGGAACCAATCCTCCCTGAATCTGCGCAGGGTAAAGGATATGGTCCCGCAAGTCGGGAGTGCGCCCTCGGAAGGGTTCCGCTTAACCCCAAAACAATACTGCCAGAAGTCTAACCTAGGAGCTAAACCTAGATACCCTTCGAAAAGAGCTTGAAATCCGGCTAAGTAGAGGATGGAGTTGGGAGGCAGGTTATGGGGTTGAATGTGGTAGTGGTCCAAGATTTGAAGAAAAAAGGCGGATGGCGGGATTCCCATACCTCTGGCAATATGCGAGGTAAGGAGAACGCGTTCCCCGTCCTTCGGTAGTGGCTCGGACTCGTCTTCCGGGCTCCTCCATTTTCTCTTCAGCAGCAGCCCCTCCTTTTCCATTGTCGGAAGGAGGGAAGGAGGAATACTGCTCTGGCTCCAGTTGCTGGCAGTTTCTCCTTCGTCTTCTGCCCCGGCGGCGGCGGACGCCGCGGCGGACGCGGCCGCGAGTTCTTCTCCGACGAGGATTATCTTTTCCTCCGCTGTTTCGGGCGCGAACGGCGGAGATGGCGCAGAGGAGGACCCAGCCAGATTGGTGGCGGCAAGAGGTGGTTCCTCGCTAGCTTGACCACCGGCAGTTTTCTCCGGCTCGTCGCCGGTGGCGCGTAGAGGCGAATCCACCATGGGATCCATGGTGTTGATGATTTCGTCTATCTCCGCCGCGATGGAGCGGGCCGGGGAAGAGCTTGGAGATGCCACCTTTTGGCGGCGCGAAGAAGGAACCGTGCACTCCGGCGAGGTTACGGACGGCGCTGGTTTGTGCGTGCGTTAGAAACTTGCTCTGCTCACAGTGCTTGGGCGCTGAGTAAGGCGTGGAGAACTGGGAGCGGAAGGTTTGCCGGAGGGGATGGAGACGGCTACTTATAGCCGGAAACCCGTCGCGATACGTGCTAGCGTCTCTTTTGACCGTTGGATGATCAACGCGTGTCACTCGCGATACATATTCTCGAAACCCAAAACGCCCCTGACGTCAGCAGGATTAAAGCGCTGACGTAGGAAGTTCCTTCTCCAGGAAGATTCATGGAAGAAAAGCCGGACTTTCCGAAATCCGAGTTTTGCGTTATGGCATTACTTTGATAAAAAGAAGAATCAAGACAGAGAGCCAGAATTTCTTGGAAAGATTGCACATTTGACGAAAGACGGCGAATCAGAGTCTTAATCCTTCCCGGGGGCTACTGTCGGATATATACCAATCAGGGGTATATCAGATGGTAGTCTAAAGTGCCGGATTACCAGGGTGGCCTAAATGGTAATGGGCTACGGTCCATTGGGAGGCCCAGTAAGCTGATGCACGGAAGCCGGATTCTAGAAGAACCCGGATCACGACCCACGTGATACGGCTTTGAGTAGAAGGCAGATTCGTTACTTTCCAAGTTAGCACATACCGTAGTCTTCTAGGTTTCCTTCTCTGTATGCCCTAACCCGGCTATTATATAAAGCCGGACGGGAGATAAGATAGATAGACAAGAAGCTGTAGGCTAATTCGACGAGAGGTGGATCCTTGTCGAATAGCTAAACCTAACCTCACATTGTACTCTGTATTTTCCAGGCTTTAGTCCTGAATAGTGAGATTGCAGGAGTAGGAACGCCGCATTACTACGTCGAACCGAACCTGGGTAAAACCCCATGTCATTGTTCATCATACGATCACGTCCCCCCACTTTTCTATCGGTAGTTCATGGCACCCCCGTCTATGAAATCTACTACGATGTCTCGACAGTAGCCTTTGTTAGTAGACTGAACGTGTCCTCATAATCCATATCATAGAATTTCTTAATACATTTGGCTACTTCACATACCTTATACTTTTAAACTTTACCATCAACATGTTTCTTGATTATGTAAACCTTCTTACGATAAACGAGAGTTTTACCATGAATTTTTGTTACCGAATGAAAAGTTTTCTTCTTCATTAGTGTATTGCATTCGACAAGTTTTCACATCAATGTATTGTGTCTAGGTTTGATGATGCCACACAAAAATATGGTTTGGAATCTCGCAGCATACTCCACATGTGCACGATCCACAGACGATCATGATGATGCAGTAGATCCGCACTACACACGTTTCGGAGTTGATGTTTCATATAAGGCATGTCACCCCCGGATTTGCTAGATTTAAGTGACCACGTAGGAACCACTTACACTTGCGATGATGCGTAATTCCTGATGATGGTGCATACAAAGAGGAAGAATCCCTGGTGAGTGCATTGAATCCACTTGTAGAGCGGTGACATGCACATCATTTTGTGCATGTCCATGCATGTTGATCTCAGGGCCACTCGAGTTTCAATTTCTCATCTTTCTTCTAGATTTTCTTCTTGCTTTTCTCCCATGTTTTGGTCACCACTTTGTGCATGATTAGTACAAGTAGTAATACTAGCACTTTATCACAAACATGCTATCTCACATGATTGAATGATGAACTGTTCATGAGATGGAAACGAGACATATTTCTTGTATAATAAGAGCACCCATATTTGGGTGGAGAGTTTCAAAGGAAACAGCAACCTCATACAAAAAATATCACGAGTAATGTAAATTTTTCGTATTGATACCCTTATGAAGAGGGCTATACTCCAAGAAACCACATATTTTAGATCAGAAAGCAAGTTTGCTTGCATTATAAAATCTAATATTGGGCCAAAAAGAACAAGCAAAAACACACTGGGATTGATAATATTGCTCCACACCTAATCGGCATTCCAAAGGGATTTCAAAAATGATGACTTTACTGGGTCACATATTTATTAGAGATGTGGATGTTAGGAAGTTGTCATCCAAAATTTAAAGGAATAGATGCATTACACCTGCACCTTTTTTTTCTTGCTATGCACGCTGGCATGAGACATGATGTGATATACCAGTTTACCAAAATAAAGCATTAAAAATTTCATATTCACCTCCCCAATATGTTTTCACCGTGATGATTTTTCTACTAAACTTGCATTCATCAAATTTTAAAAATTGTAAAACACTTGGAAAACGTCAAGTATTTCTTGAGGCAGTATATCCAAGTAAATTTACCAAAGTAACAAATGAACCTTATGTAATATAAATGTCCTCCGATAGAGTTGGGTGTTGGAAAATATACATTAGAATAAATAAGTTTTAAGGATATATTCCCTCCGTATCATAATATAATATGTTTTAACGTTTTCTAGACAAGCGTATCTAGACATTTTTTAGTGTGTAGATTCATGTGTATCTTGCACTAAAACCTGTCTAGGTATGTGTTGTCTAGTAAACGGTAAAGCATTTTACATTTCGATATGGAGGGAGTAGTAGACATATTATTAGAAATATTGTATGGTAGTTTGATGACTGTTGACTATTTCACATAAAAAAGGAATGGGTTCCTGCAAAAAGGTTATTTTTCTAAGAATTTACTAAACGACTAATGATGGGGGATTTCCTATGTGAATATGCCACTTTGATAAACAAGGCTTTGTGATGAGTTGATTGATGGAACTTGAAGATGACCCAAGGGTACAGAGTCCATCGTGACATTTTTTTGTTAAAAAATAGTTTCCTCGCGACATGATTCTTTATTAAAAAAAGGAAATGTGTTGAACTTCAAGGAATACATCGTTATCACATACAAGTCTATGAATCGAAAGAATACTTTCCGATGCACTGGGGACATGCAAACTATTACAAGTTGAAGATTACAATTGGGAATCTACAAAGTTGTATGACCAAGATGGCTAAATTCACGACTTGACCATTTTAGCGTTGTGGACTTGATCATTTCCTTCGTACTTGACATGAGTTTCGAGATTATCTAACTTGTATGTGATATGGTTGGTGTTTATGGTCTCAGTGCACCCGTTTGTATCAACTCAATGTGGTAGTAGCATTGAAACCCCTTTCCCTAATGTCTTCATCATAAAGTTCGACCACCTCCCCGACCGTTGACACATACACCATTGGGGGAGTTGTTGCATCCTCCTCAACCACCATAGATATGGTCTCCATGCCGACTTTGGTTTCTATGATGCACAATTAGCCACCTAGTCCTCCCAAGGAAACATTGGTAGAGGTGCGAAATTGCCCCTTGCTTCTACTAGTGTCTGACTGTATCTCATGACGCATATTATGTAAGAAGTACAAATCCCTCAAAATCATCTATCTTGCATATTGATAGAGGTAGTGGATTTCTCTTCAATTCAAGGCCATCGTGTGTGTCTTCTATATATTATCTCATCTTCATTGAAAAGAGGTCCACACAACACCGAGTTCATCTCTGGCCTCTTCATTTGGTGACAAAACTGGTGGTACACATGTTATCTTTTGTGTTGGTGTCAGCAATTCTTAGGTTTGCAAACCGAGAACAGGAATACAAAGGAAGCACAATCTCGGTGAAATGTTTCATGCTCACAACCCATGTCAGGATGACCTTGATGATGATGTAAATATGCCATAGAGGCAATAATAAAAGGGTTATTATTCATATTCATATTTTATGATTAAGATTATGTTCTATGCTATAATTGTGTTAGTCCTGGATAGTGAGTATTCGGAGTAAAACCCTAATACATGTGTGGAATATAAACACCATAGATATCCCTAGTTATGCCTCTATGACTAGTTCATATATTACTGATATTCTTTGTTTCCTGACTAAGTGTCAAAAGATAAGGTGTTATGGTGTTGCCAGTAATGTATGAGATCGGAGTTGCTTGGAGAAACAACGACAATGGATAAGACTCAATTATAATACCGTTGAAATACATTGTCAATATTGTTATCGGTAGTTTTAGCATTATCTTCACTATAATCGTTTGACTGTAAGACACATATAGAACTGGTTATGATATGGACGTGATGGAGAACTCCAAACGTTACACCATAACACGATAATTATAAATTTGGTCTTTCATTCTTACCGGATAGTAAGACAGATTTCTATATGGTTTAGTTACGATAATTGCTACTCCTAAAGATGGAGAGATACACTCTAGGCCCCCTCAAGTATGACGGTGTTCGTTATTGTCTATGCAAACACTCATCATGTTGATGATCATAAAGTAACACCATACTACGGAATGAGTAAAGAGTACATACTAGGTAACGAGGAATGTTTCACCCCGGGTATTATAAAGTGTCGAGAAGCACTGCGAGAAGTGAATGTTAGTAATACTAGCAGACGTGCCCGTGCGTTGCTACGGGAATGAAAAAAATCAACAAATCAAAAATATTGTGACAAATAAGATAGATTTGTTAATACTACCTCCAAAAATTATGGAGTGCCTTCTTAGAGCAACTCTAGCAGCAGCTCAAAAAATCACTTAACTAAATAGTTCCAGCGGGTCTACGGGCTCCACGCCAGTTTTGGGCAAGAAAAGATCCTGTAAACCCGACCGGCGTGAAAAGCGTTCCCGGGGGCCCATAGGTTTCCCCACCGACCGCTATATGAAGGGGGACGTTGATGCATTACCGGGTCGAACCCTCGTTCACCCCTTCTGTCACCGTCGTTATTCGTCGCCGCCGCTAGGCCCGGATTATTGCTGCGTCTCCCCCCACCCTCCACCGCCATCGACCTTGTTGGAAGCTGAGCGGGCTTCTCTCGTCCCGCCGTTTCGAGGAGACGCTGGAGGCGTACAGCGCCGACCAGCTTGATTGGACGCCATCACCACATCCCAGCTCGACTACGTCGGGCACTCGTCCTCTAACTCTATATATTAAAAATTGCCTAAATAATGATGACACAGAAGATGGTAATAACCCGTTAAATTAAATAATTAGAACCAATGATCATGAATTGAATGAAGAACACTTAGACAATGAGGAAATTTGGTTATCTTATTTTTAGCAAAGGGGTAGTTGAAAAAAAAACTGTTGGTTATGAAAACCGCACAACAAGTGAACTGAAAACAACCTAGTTGATACTAAATTAGGCCTGCGATTGGACTCCCTGACCCATGTGTACAGTCTAAAACGGGGAGTGCATAGCGGTGAAGTAAAAAAAAGTGTCAGTGGTCTCTGTCGTTTCTTCTCCACCCCTTTCTGACCACTCTTCTTGCTCCAGTCCCGTGGCTTCGATTGATCCATGGCGGTCGACCCTAGCTCGTGCCGGTCAGCCTCCACGGCCTCTGTGAGCACCTTGCGGTTCTCCCCTACTGAATGGGAGGCGGGCGGATCGGATGGAGACCGTCCACCGACGGGGATTGAGGAAAATCCATCGATGGGGATGAGCTCGTGGCGTCCACCGGTGGGATGGGTAGCGGCAGCGTCTCGCCTCCACCCGAAAGATCCGGCTTTGGAGGTCTTGGATCCGTGTCGCCGTGGTCGCGCCAGGGTGTAGGCAAGGCGGCTTCAGGTCTCCACCGCGTGTTGATGATTCAGCTCCGCCGCCGCGGCAATAGTGGCGCCGACGTAGTGGCACAAGGAGATGTGGCCCTGGGCGCGAGAAGGACATCTAGGGCCTGCTGGACAGCGCCCGGCCACTCCAGGGCCCCGATGGAGCCGTGCGCTCGTCCATCTGCCAGGTGAATTCCATTCTGTAAATTGTGTTCTTTCATATGTTTTTTTTGCTATGGAGGAATCCATTTCTTTTGTTAAGTCCTCAACCTATGCAGAAGCAGAACATCACAAACAATTTACATGTACTCTTATTCCTTCAATTAAAAAATACAGACTTCATAGTTCTTGGGTTCATTTGAAGTAGAGTGTCGACTATCACCTAGCACCTCAAGCTTAACATGCATGCCAACCTATCTCTTTTTTGTTTGGTCATGCTTAATTGACAGATCTACCTTTTTTTTGTGTATATTTGATTTTTCTCCTTGAGAAAAATCTGTTGATGATAGTTATTACTGGTGCTGACAACCATTACACATTTTGCCTTTACCTTTTGACTAAATAGCATGATCATTGTCTTAAAAAATCATGATGTTTCCATACAGTATGGTTTACTCTTATCTTGTTTTAGAAGTTTTCATATGATAGATGTGTTTCCTTCTACTCCTGTAGATATGGAATCTTGAATTCAGGCAGCTATTTCATTATTGCCAGTGGGACGTCAACATAACTGCTTTTGCAGTCATAGACGTTGACTACCAATTTTTCATTTGCTTCTGTTTATGTATCAAAGTTCATGTTTATATTATAAATTGTGAACAAAACACCATTGATGAAATAAAACCATAATCTATTACTGAAGTGTGAATCTTCCACAGAAATATTAGATATCTTGCACAACTACATGAGTATTAAGTTAAGTAAGTGACATGAGTAATCTGAGGTCCAAACATTTTTAGCAGGCTTGAGCAATGTTATTTCAGTTACGGGCAATTTTGCACTACTCTTTAATTTGGATTACAAACAGTTGTTAGTTTGTTACCCTACACACTCCAGTTCAGTTCATCTTGTACAAATATCAGTTCCTGTCATCGTTTTCCTCTGGATTTGCAAATGTTTCAGTGAACCAACTCAACAATTTTTTTGTTTATCTAACAGAAGCAGCTGGTGTTTCCTTGCTTGATACTCAACCTATCGTCGGAATACTGCCTCAACCTGACACCTTGGGCTCCAGGTAAGGTTGTCGTGAAATGCAACTCCTAGATATTTTTGTCATCACCGCTAACTATATAAGCTTTTTTTATTAGTATATGCATGCTGATATCACGTGAAATTAGGATAGTAAAGCATGGCTATAGTCAGCTATCTTTGTTTGTTTTTTAAAGAAGTCATGAATAGTCAATATTTGAGCCAGAAAATTAGATAGACCAACTGTATCTTTTTTCTGTCAGATTCCTGTAATATAAGAGACGCAAGTCATCTTCAATTCAGTTTGCCAATATGAGTCACATGATGAACTTCTTTTATATGCTTCAGGGTGCTAATTGCATACGAGAAAGGATTGTTAGTTCTTTGGGACATATCAGAGGACCGTGCAATTGCTGTTCGTGGCTATGGTGACTTACACATGAAAGGTCAAGTCAATGGCGCTCAAACGGATGCCAGTGAAGATAATTTTGAGTTCATTGATACCATGTTCTTTGGTTCAGATGAATTATATCCTATCATTTGAGGAGATCAGTTTAAAATTTATATCTGTTGGTGAGCAGGTAATTTGCTCAAAACTTTATGATATTTTTGAAAGTTATCTTTCTAGTTATTCTGATCTTCGTCACATCCATGTGAAATATTGAAGGTTTAGTACTTGTAAGGTTCATCATGAGAAATATAATATCATTAAGGTTGTGCATTTCTTCCTGGATGCTTTCGTTGTTCTCTGGTCTGCTTTCATAGGATTTGCGCTGTTATAACATTTTCCATGTGACTCATTGGATTTATGTCTGCAATTGTTGACTTGTATACTCGACAGAATTCCCTCAGGACTTTCTTACTACGAAGGCTCGATAACCTCAACAAAAATGATAAGATGCAGATAACGATGATCTCGACTTGGGCCACTGAGCTGTACTTAGACAAGGTACCAACTTCCCATGATTCCATTTTGCAGCACTCTAGATAAATGTGACTTCAATTGCTTTGCCATTAAAATATTCCTTCAATCTCTGGTTCCATAACTGCATTTCTGGGGCTTACAAAGTATATTTTGCAAAACATTTGTAGATTAATCGTCTCCTGTTGGAAGATGGCACAGGCGCTACTACAAACACAGTAACAGATTCCCACAGCTCGGCATATCGTTCAGTAGTAAATGAATTCCGTGCATTTCTCAGTGATAGCAAAGATGTCTTAGATGAAGCAACAACTATGATACTATTGGAAAGGTATGTTTATTGTTGTTACACATTATTACATGTCAGTTAGATTCTTAATTTGCTCAGGCTCTGATAGTCATATATATGCAATCCAATCATACATATACGCAACATATGTTAAATAGTCAAGACTATATTTATGTTTTATACTTGTGATAAGCTGAAACACGAAACATTGATCAAAACTTACGAATAAGGATTAAGACCCTGACAAATCTGAGATGATTGAGAGCTAGGCATCTGTGTATAGCCCGCATGATTATGGATTAGGAAGCACATTATCTTTGTAGCCTTCTATAACATATTTATTTAGCAGGGAGACTGCTGAGTTGTCTAAATAGATAAATGTAAATTATGCCGATTTTGTGTTAGATGGTTCTTTTGTACTTGTAATACGCAAGATTGTGTTTTCTCTATTTGTTTCAGCGCCTTGCTGTTGTATGTATGAGCCTCGGTCCTCTGATCAATCTCTTTAAAATGTTGGACTTTGGACTTTTTTTGTCCCTGTGTTGCTTGAATAGGTATCGCATTTCATTATCTATCGTTTTTGCTTGTTCCGTCCTTCAGATTTGAGGTACGTAGCGAGGATCTAGGAAAAGAAACCACACCACGAGGGATATTAAGAAACCAATGTCTTTTTATGTTCACATTTTCTTCTCAGGTTCCCATGTATAGGTTCACCATGTTGTGCCAACTAAAATCTGTGTATTATGATCCCCGTAAGCACGTAGTAAAATAAGCCTTTTTATGATTGTCTCCTTGCCTAATAGAGGAGCCCGATCTGTTGCTCTATCGTAAGCTTCTTTGAGGAGAAGGGTGAATGGAGATGATTTTCAATAGCGATTTTACATTCCCCCCTTCCATTCCCAATTAACTAAGTACTGTTGATTAAGACACATTTATATGTGTTTTCAGCTTATTTCCATAGAATGAACAGAGTACGCATGATTCTTCTTCACAGCTTATTTGCACTGTCCTATGGGAAATATGAATATCACTAATCTGGTCTTGGGGCCAGCAGGATGGTTAAAACGGCTTGAAGCTTTGAATAAGTCATTGAAACCAAACCATGCTTTGATGTTCTTTCGCATGACCTGTTTTGTCTGTATGTGGCAGGGGCTGAAAGTAGGGACTAAGAAGCAGAAATATGACACTTAATTTGTCATTTTCTGATATATTGTGAGTCGGGTATTGTGGAAGTTCAATTCAGATTATTCTTACTTGATGATAATATCCCGTGATCTCTTCATCCATGAAGGTAACTTTCTGACTAAACTTTCCCCTGTTCCCATGAATCTGCTAAATATGTTTGCAACTGTATCATTTCTTGTTATTACAGTGTCTATGAAAAAATGTACTTTAAAACGCACACATAATCATCATTAAGGAATCTTCTCTAATCTAGTCCAGCGTGTTCAAGTGCTAAGTACTTCCTTGTAGACTATGTTCATCGTGGTCGTTACTAAGGACTCGGTTCTTTTTCTCTTCTTTGATTTCTTGGTCTTTTCCTTTCCATTGACCTTGATGGCGAGGATCTTGATGTTCCTTTTCGCGGTGGCTCTAGACAACGCGACGTACAACTGTCCGTGAGAGAATACCGGTTCTGGTAGGTACACGCCTACAATTGGTATGGTTTGTCCTTGCGCCTTGTTGATCGTCATAGCAAAGCTAAGCCTGATCGGGAACTGTTTTCTCCTGAACCTGAACGGGAATATGTCACTGTCGGACGGACATAGAGGTATCCTAGGGAGAAACACCCTTTGCCCAGCATGCTGTCCTACCACGATCTCCGCATCGATTGCGTTCCTCTGGAACCCACGGATGACAAGCCTTGTGCCGTTACACAACCCATTAGCTGGGTCAATGTTCCTCAGCAATATAATGGGGCAGTTCATCTTCAGTTTAAGCGCATGCGGGGGCATCCCAGTAGGAGTCAGCGAGTTGAGAAACTCTTGAGTATAGTAGCCATGCGGATCGTCCTCCGCACTATCGAAGCTATGGTAGATGACCTCGTCGCCCTGAAAACGCTCTATCATGCGCATGTTTATTCCATCGACGTTGTCGTTCTTTGTGGAGAGAATTGCTCGGGAGGTCATGTAGTCTGGATTTTCCATGTTTTGGTCTAGGGCAGGAAACACATGGTCAATCAGCTTCTCTATGTCAGACGCGTCGCCTGTAGATGGCACGCAAATATCTTCTGGAAGCTGGATGTTTCCTTCGTCATCAGTTTCCTCGGTGCCGTTACCTATCCTCAACAAGTAATCCGCGAACCACTGGTCGTTTTGCGCCCTCATGTTCTTTACGAGCCTTAGTTTGCGCATGCCCTTCCATAGTTTCGAACTCCGTAGACTCGCATCGATTATCTGACCTCGTGACCCTTTCCTCACTACCGGAAGCACCTGCCTGAAGTCACCACCGAACACGACGGTCTTGCCCCCAAAAGGTTTGTCGATATTGCCCATGAAAGGTTTGTCCGGGCTTTTCATGATGTCGCGCATGCTTTTGTCCAATGCCTCTACCGCCTGTCGTTTCGTCATGGTGGCTTCGTCCCATAGTATGAGTTTAGCTTTCTCCAGTAGCTTGGCAGTCCCACTCTGCTTAGTGAAGCTACACGATGCCCCTTCTTCAAGGTTTAGTGGTATTTTGAACCTTGAGTGGGCTGTCCTGCCTCCAGGCATGATTGAAGCTGCGACACCTGATGTCGCTGTAGCCACTGCGATATCCCCCTGTCCACGAACCCTTGCGAGCAGTGCCCGGTAAAGGTATGTCTTCCCAGTGCCTCCCGGACCATCGACGAAGAATACACCTCCTTTTTCGTCATCAACAGCCTTTAGTATCTCGTTGTAGGCTAGCCTCTGCTCGGTGTTTAATAAGTCTGCCAAAGAAGCGTCTTCCTCGTCAACCTTGATGTTGGTTTCTTCAATTACCTCCCTAAACTCGCCTCCAGTGTTATCATACGTCTCGTCAATGTGCGGAAGAGGGAATGATTTTATGTCTTTACCCATGGATTGTAGCATGCCCCTGATATCAAGCAACACCATTTGCTCCACCGCTTTTTGACACGTGTTGTTTCGCCGATAGTCGTCTGACATCGCCTCAAGGTGTCGATCCCAAAGACCACGCACATCGCTAGGTTCACAGAATACCAAGATCGTTGCAAAGAGCCTCCTAAGTGAGGCTGGCATGGCGAACTGCTCCGACTCAGTAAGACACTCGTCGAGCGTGTTGTCGGCCTCGATTAGACCCCTCCTCTCCGCGGCTTCACGGAAGGTATCACATAGCACACCATCAACGGTTCTTAGGTCTTCAAAGGACGTCGATCCTGGTACGTGGTTTAGAAGCACTCTAAGAAAGTACCGCTCTCCCTCGGCGGGATTGGACGTCACGATTCGGCCTACTTGGTGATCCCTTTTCCTTTCCTTCCAGTACTTTGATTGCTGCCATGTGAACCTTCCTGGAAAGTCCCTATAGAGAATATCTCGAGCCCACTCGTGCTTTTGGTTAGCCATGAAATACTCGGTTAGCATGGATCTGTGCTCTTGGGCAGCAACATCGTTCAAGTTGTCTCCCTCTTTGAACGTGACTCTTTGCATATTTGGAAGATGAAGAGGCAGCTGTAGTACAGACGGGTGGCACTCACATAGTTTGAAGCCAAATATCCTCCACATGGCTTCGGGTGGAGTAATCCACCTTGCATCAATGTATCTCTTGATCTCGTCAATGTTACCATCGGCGTCAGGCTTGTCGATATTGAATGAAGTTTGATCGTTTCCCTTGTATATGTACTTATATAGGTACTTGACAGCCTTTATGCTCGAGCACACTTCCACATTGATGTGGCAGTTGAACATCCGCAATAGGAAAGGGTTGTAAGGAACAACCCATCTATTGTCGAGCATGGCACGGCGGACCTTCGCCGAGCGGCCATCCTTCCGTCTCCGATAAATGGGGTATGAGTCCTTTCCCTGTATAGTGGTCTCGTTGAACGCCCGTGGGTACCTACACTTGCATGACCCATCCTGCATGCACACGTTGTCTCGCTTTAGGACACCGCATGGGCCGTGCATCATATGTTTGACGACCATGGCGTATAGCTCTGGGTATTTATCTTTGTCCGGGAGCTCAGCGGATATGAGGTGGTCATACTGTTCTGGCACAACGAGCTTATAATTGGAATCCATTATCAATAGGAAATGGGCATGCGGTAGGCCCCTTTTCTGGAACTCGACCACATAGACGTACGCCTTCACAACGCCTAGGATGTTCTTCTTGGTCAACATCTCCTTCATCTTGTCGAGTTTGGCCTTAAACACTCGGGCCACAATATCTGGCCGGTCTTGCGGTGTTTGCCCTGGAAGCAAGGCATCTTGTATCTCCTCCCAGTTTGGGTTGCATGTCATTGTCAAGAATATGTCAGGCTTGCCGTATGTCTGCACCAATGCCATGGCATCCATATGCCTCCGCTTCATGTCTCGGAAGCACCCTTGGAAATTCCAGGGTAGAACAATCCTTGTTCCAATAGCGCTTGCTCGAGTCTCTCCAGCCGTAATGCTATCGACAATGCCTTTATATAGATCAGCGCGTATCTCCGGCTGGTGCTTTCTAAACCAATTCAACCTGCAGCCCTCAATCTTTATGTACATGTCCACTGCCCACTGCTGTAACAGTCTCCCTCCATGTAGTATGGGGTTGAATATGGAAGGACGTGTTTGTAGACGATAACAGTAGTAGTCCCTGACGGAGACACATAAATTTCCACCTCCCTCTGCGTGAAGGACAATAAAAAGAATAACATTATGAAACATAAGTGAGTTTAGAAAAGAAGATATAAGTACCGCAAGTAGAAAAAAGTATTGCAAGTATCCCAACCTGGATCGTTGTCACGGTCTGCTCTTGGTAGCTGTGCAAGGTTCCAAGGTTTATTACGTTTAGGAATATTTGGATGCCAACCGAGTTCCCCCTTCGGAAAGAAGAGGGGATACGAGAGCGGGTCATAGCATCCTTGGGTGGCTTGTATACTGTGTCTCTCATTGTTGTTACCATAGAGTATAATGCTGCGCTTGAACCTGTTTTCTGGGTTGCTGCCCTCGACCCAGATCGCAGCCACCTCAGACGATGCTGGTGTGTTATATCTCCGTTGGTCTAGCTTTTTGTCGGTGTTCAGTTCTATACGGTAGTCCTCAAGGTTATCCTTATGGGCGCCCAAACTCCTAAACTGATGGGAGTAAGGGTTTGCTCTCATTATGTTCACAACCTTACGAACGACCTCTTGGTCTAGTTCCTTCGTGGCATCCTTGCGATGGATCAGGCTGGGATCGTCGTCGTAGAAGTAGAGTTGTAGATGTTCCGGGCGAGATCCTGGACCGAACGAATGCAACTTGTGGTACAAGGAGCCTTGTGCTCGGAATGTGTAGACTCCGGACCTCATGTTCGTGCAATCATTGTCGAGATTGACGCCAAGGGTTGTAAACGAGAAGTGGCCATTGAAGAATCGTATGCTCTCCCGAAAATGTCGACAATCCGCATCCATGCTAGACCATAGCCTCATCAGCTCCGGGATAGGAACTGTTTCAGCTAGCTCGATCTGTCCGTTTCGACAACAGAAACCGGGGGTCTCATTCTCAAATTTCTTGGCATGACAGTGGTTGCAGTTAGGGACTTCTTCTAGTATGTGAGTGCTATCTGGGAGGTTCGAGTACACATAGTCAAAAGGATCGATAGCAGCCTCGCCAGATGGATCAAGGTCCATGTTATCAGCGTCGGAACCTACATGCATATGATGTCACATCATTATGTTCATATTTACTTGTAATAGACAATGTTGATTGAAAGGTTGGCATTTGTACCTTCGAGGTCATGCATGTAGCACTCCTCGTCTGTTAGGTCGTCGGGGATGGTATTATCGTCCATGATACCATCGAAGAAGGCCTCCATGTCGCCTACAACATTCTTGACTGTTAAGTAGAATGCACCCTGCCATAAATAAGTTTTTAAATATCGATGTGTTACCGTCGGTCCTTGTGATGTACTCCAGCGTGCTCGTTGGAAATTTTGTTGCAGTTGGGCACGCCATCGCGATGGATTCAGGGCACAGGGTGTTCCTCTTGGTCGCATCATTTTCCCTGCGTCGAGCTAGGAGTGTTGCCCTCTCCTCTCCGGTTATGCTTTGTCTGGATGCGCGTTGTCGTGCGTTGTTCTCCTGCCTCCGTTCTACGGATATATTTTGCCTGCTAGCTCTTTGTTGTGTGTTCCTTTCATGGAGTGCTTTGTTTTGCCTGGTTGCTCTTCTACGTGCATTAATCTCCTTCTTTTGCTCCGTTGTCAAACTGTTGTGTTGGGCTTGCCAAGATGTACGTCGCCGTTCGTTCTCCTCCTGCCTCTCTTGTATGGATATATTTTTCATGCTATTGTTCCGGGCTGCTCTTCTACGTGCATTAATCTCCTCCTTTTGTTGAGCCGTCAAACTATTTCGCCGAGCTCTATCACGTTCAAGTCTTTTTTGATTTTTGTCTTGTGCAATGTTAAAATCTTTTGTTGATTCAATGTTATCCATTGTCTGCAACAAAAACAATAATTAGAAGTTAAACATGAAATACTCAGATTATTCGAATAATATTTGAAAAATGAACGCATAAAAAGATGATTTGATGCAGTAACCCATGTTTGCAGTTTGGGAATACAACAACACAGCTGCACATCTGAAATCTGTCAATCACTGGCCAGAGGAGAAAACAAAAGTAGCATCATTTACACTTTTCTGGTGCATTCTTTAGTATTGCTAAATAATCATTTGCATCTGGCAGGTTCATTGTATTCCAGTTTCCAAGGGATCTTGTTGATGAGTTTTTGGAGCCTGATTATTAAAGATTGAGGTAAATCTGTATCATTTACACTTTTCTGGTGCATTATTTAGTAGATCCGATCCGGTAACTTTAGTAGATGCGAGAAACGCTAAATGGGTCATGACTTCACTGTAGCCCGCTATAGCCTTTTATAACTTCTGGTCGAGCCAACGCTAAATGAAATAACCCGCTATTTAAAACTTTGAACATGGCATTCACTTCTGATTGGTTTTCCATGTGTCATAATTATGGTCTATAGCTACTTCTATATTCAGCCTGGTCTAAGAAAAATACAATTCATGTTGTTTCTAATGAATCAATGCCATAATTTAATTCATTAGAACACATTGTAAATTGAAATAAGAAAAAGAGTCATCTAATATAGGTGATGTGACAAAAACAGGTAATTCAGCACATGATGTATTTTTTTCAACAACACATGCATTATTTTCAAGTATGCACATAAACGATACTTAGTCAACTCACAATACTGGCAGGCAACAAAACATATCGATTTTTTTTGGTAATTTTTTTTAGAGAGCGTCGGATTAGTTGTTACCTTCTTGCTGCCTTTTTTCGGGTTAGTTGTTACAATCTAACCTTTTCTTCTATAATTTTGTAAGGTCTCTTTTCTGCCTTTTAGGAGATCAAAACAACATGTCACCTACAGCTACATGAGCGCCGAGGAAGACATTCACAGTTTCACACTGCCAGTGAGTAGCACGTAATCTTAATGTACACAGTTTAGCATTGCCGGAGATACCGACAACAGCGGTGGCCTACGCCTGTAGCAGGAGGCCTTCGAGCATGACCTTTTGGCCATCCCAAATCCCGTGCATGTCTTCGTATTTCACCTCATGGATGCATGATGCTAAGGCTGCTCTTTACTGGAGAGTAGTGTGCATACATTTGCAGATTGAATCCCAGGTAAGCTTCTCTTTCTATAAGTTTTGTATGTAACGCAATAACTGAACTGTCCATTATAGCACTCATGCAAGGGGACAATGATGCATGTAAATATCTTCTATCTATTTGAAGCACAAAAAACATTGGTAAATCATACAACTATGGTCATGGTGAAACTTTAATCTCTGAGATGAGATTCATGAGAACAATTTGCATGCTCCTTTCTATCAATATTCTGGTTCCCATGTATAATTAGTGTCTGATATGGTCGATGTCCGATATAATAAATGATTCTGAATTAAACTATTTTGTATTGAAGCTGCTACTGGAAAAATTAAGTGCTCGGTCACTTGCTGAATATTTGAGAAACAACATCCTGGACTTGCTGAAACTCCTACCTAGCTTCCTGAAGGTGTTCCGGTTCCTGAAGGTGTTCCTGAAGGTGCTTCCTGAAGGTGTTCCGGTTCCTGTTCCTGAAGGTGCTGGTTTCGCTGGAACTTAATCCGCAGAACTTTGATCTTTTGTTTCGCTGGAGATTCATTTTATAAGCCTGTAGCACATATCCGTGTCGGAGCAGAACTCTTTTTTTCCATAGTTGTCCGTGTGCTGATCCGTATTGGAGCAGAGCTATGATTGACTTTTTCGCACCTTACCGAACAGACGAGCCAATCCTATGGAGCGGACCTGATTTGAGTATGACACGGTCGTGTACATAGCGGGTCCGGCCCATACCTAGCGATCAATCCTGTTTTTCTATGCACGATGGTCCGGCCCATACCTAGCGATCAATCCTGTTTTTCTATGCACGATGGTCCGGCCCATACCTAGCGATCAATCGGGATATGCAGCGAGCGACGTACGTACGTCTTGACGTACCAATGAACCATCATCACGGTAAGACAAATTATATAGTAGAGATAGGTGTTTCTCATGATAAATATTTTCGTGTTATGTGCGGAGGTCATTATGTGCATCAAGATACCGCTAATGATCATTGTAGCAGAATGAGTTTCAGACATGTGGGCATGTATTTGAACCCATAGGGTCACACACTTAAGGTTAAACAAAATTTGAGAGTTGTGTTCTGATGGAAGATATAGATGAAATTAACTCCGAAGAATTATCCAGAAGGTCTCGGGATATGATGGGGGAGTCCGGAATATCACCAAGAGTGGAATGAATGTTTCAAACATTTTATGGGAAGTGGTGGAATGATCCTTGAACGTTCCGGAGGAGTTCGGGGGATTTTCTTGAAACCTTGGAATGGAAGTAATGGTCAAAAACCCTAGTGGACCACATAATCTAGTGGGCACATGGGCCCACTAGGTGGTGTGGCCAAAACAAGTATGAAAGAGCTGTGAATGAATTGGCCAGGGACTCCCCAATGCGAATTGGAAAGGAAGGGGGGCGACCCAGTTGGTCTTGGACTCCCCCTTACATTAATCAGATTGGGGGAGGGAGTGCTAGGAGGACTCCAACTCCCCCCAACTCACATAGGATAGTGTTCGTTATCGTCTGCGCAGACACTTGATCATTGTGATGATCATAAAGGAACACCAAAAAACAAAATGAGTAAAGAGTACATAGAGAGTAATGGGGAATGTTTCACCCCAGGTATTGTAAAGTATCAAGAAGCACTGCGATGAGTGAATGCTAGTAATATGTGTGGTTCTCATGATAAAGATCTTCGTGATATATGCAGGTGGTAATTATGTGCATCAAGGTACCATAATAATAATTATAGAGAAATGAGTTTCGGACATGTCCGCATGTATTCTAGCCCATAGGGTCACACACATAAGGTTCAACAACATTTAGGAGTTGTATTCCCATGGAAGATATAGATGAAAGTAACTCCGAAGGATTGTTCGGAGGTTCTCGGGATATGACTGGGAGTCTAGAATATCACCGAGAGTGGACAGAATAGTTTCGCACATTTTATGAAAAGTGGTGGAATGATGCAGGAAAGTTCTGAAGGAGTCCTTTAATTTTTTTGGAAGAGTCCGGAATGGACGGAATGGTCAAAAACCCTAGTGAGACCGCATGTCCTAGTGGTCACATGGGCCCCTGTAGGTGGTGCGACCAAAACAAGTGGGAAAGAGCATTGGCCGAATTGGCCAGAAACTCCCGAGTTCGAATTGAAAAGGAAGGGGAGGAGATCTAGTTATTCTCGAACTCCCCTCTCACATGAGTCGGATTGACGGAGCCCCCCCCCCCCCCACCCCAACGCCCCCTAACACATAACAATGATCTGAAAAGCCTCTCCACACCTTCTCCGCCGGTCTTCGCTGGCAGGTCCAACACTATCATGGTAAACACTGGCATGGCCATGAGAGTGGTCTTAACCGGCATCAGCTGGCGCCTCTGCTCAACTAACAACTTCTACCAAATATGTTTAACAGTCCCTCGGAACACAGCGCGATGACCAAGTCAGCTTATTGTGGGTCAAACTTGTTGAATGGTTAGTTTGACTATCGAATCCTAGTGTTAATTTGACGAGTAACTAATTGACTAGTCTGGCACTCTGGCCGGCATTGCAAGGACCTATAGCAGCTGACAGTACACATGCATCAAGTAATTAAACAAGTGGAGGAAGGAATGAAGAAAGGAATAATGATGCACTAGGTACTATAAACATGAGTTAACTTGCACTACTCAACCACCACTTTTTGTCCTTCAATTTGTCTTTGCTCTTGTTCCATCCATGGATGTATACGTTATTTATACCTAAGCGACGTCACTGATCGATCGACTGCAACTATCCGACCGGTCCCTGCAGCATCCAGATGGATAGATTAGTCTCTCGTGTCATAATAAAGTTGATGCTTGTGTGATTCCCTTTGCATGCCTCGTGGTCTTTGTCTCCTTTGGTTTCTCATTATCTCAGTACTCACGGTCTCAAGCTGCTTGGTTGTTTCGTTGATGAAATCGGAGAAGTCTTCTCTTTTACTAGTAGTATATGATTATATATATCGTCGGTAGAGCAACTATTTTTTTTTGTACCTGCGTGTAATAATCGGCAGAAGGCTAGGCGAGGGAGTTTTCACCATATGGAATAATAGAAAGTCCAACTAAGATAACGTGGGACGGCTAAGCTATGCTAACTAGCTAGCTTTTCTCAATAATTTGCATTATTTGGCAGCTAGTAACTAATTAAGTGCCACTATCTTTTCGACACCGCTAGCTGCTGGGATGCGTGATAAGAACTTGGATCTGTCATCCATCTCTGTCGCTGGAAAATTATTTGATGAGTCAGTCAGGGGCCCGGCCGGGGGCAGCAAAAGATTCTTTGCCTTGTTGTCTGTCTCTACCACTAACACTGCTCGATCACTAGCTCGTTAACAAGGGCATATATGCATGCGCGCTGCTTTCATCTACGTAGTTAAAAATAAACAAATTAAATATCATAACACAATTAAGTACTGTCTGAATTCTCTCGCAATATGAGAGTAAGGGAGAATACTGTACCACTCCTGTTTATGCAACTGTGATTTTGTGTGTATGGTGTGTCTGTGCGCGCGTGTGTGTGCTAGTTATACATTGGCAACTCCACAAACATACCCCCGGCGATTCACGTTTTATTTTGGCTCCTTGCTCAAAAAGCAAACGACTACTCCCTCCATCTCAAAATAAGTTTCGTTGAAATTCAGTTTTGGGTAGCTAATATGAAGCATGCATATTCTAAATTCAATTTGTTAAGTTGTTATTTGGAGCCTGTGAAAAGTCAGAAATGACATGATTTTTCTCCGAAAGGGGTTCAATCCCCGGCATCCGCACCAATTGATGCATATGGCCTATTTTTCGAAGAGGGGTGAACGATGTGATTTTTAATGGCTAATCATGGATTGACATCAAAGAGGTATGGAAGCTTTGTCCTGAATTTAGTGAAGATATGGAAATCGATCTTGAAAGGTGATATGATGGAAGCAACAAAACGTTTCTTCTCCCGGACCCGCTGCTATTGAGAGCTACTATGCTGCTGGAGAATGGATAAAGGATTGTACACCCCCTCCGCAACATTATCTCTGAAACTTGGAGGCCAGCGCTGATTCTTCTGGCTCACTAGAAACTAAGAACATGGTGCGGCAAGGAGCCTAGATCAACGCTAGAGTCGGCATTCATATCACCTACTCCGTATTTAGTTTTAGAATTCTTCAGCTGGTGTTTGATGCACATTGCATCAAAACCCCACTTAGCCAAGCGAGGTGTGTTGTGAATCGTCAGACCTGCTAACTGTAGGTTTCATTGCTTAGCAATGGAACCGGAGATGGTGATCCCTGTTGCTCTATAAAAACTACTGTGTGCATTGTGAGGATCTACATCTATATGTGCACTCTTCGGATGAGCTTCGATGGAGGACGAATACGTGCCTGATAAATCAGACTTTCTAAAAAAAAATCTACTAAATTCCTAAATTAATAAATTATGCTTGTTGCTATATCAGTTTGTCTATACATGCTGTAAATAGTACTCCCTCCGTTCAACAATACTTGACTTCCTTTTGTCCAAATATAAATATATCGAGGATATCATGTTGATAGGAAGTCTGATGTATCGAGCCACTAGCTGTACTAATTAGTCGTTGTATCGAGGATATCCGCCTCTGGTCTCAACGCTGTAATTCAGCGCCCATGGCCACCCGTCTTACTGCTTGGTGTGCCACCTTTGACCCACCTTAGGTTAAACCTATGGTTTACTTCATAGAGTGGCGGAGCCAGCACTTGAATTATGTGTAGTCAGTGAGAAGTTGTGTAGTCAAATACATATATTTATATCATATATTATTATTTTTTGCAAGATCTATACTTGTATATATTGCGAAAAAACTGTGTAGTCAAATTGACTACACAGCTAAATGTGGCTACGCCAATCATAGTACAGTTACGTACTCTCTGAATTATATAATTGCACGTACATGTAGGATGGAAAGCAGGGTCCAGATCCAGATCGGACACGTGCATGCATATGATCATTCATCAGAATATATGATACATGATCTTATATATGGACGTTGGTGTAGGGCTGTGGCCTGTGGGTCGTTGGATCAACGTATACAAAGTATAGTTAGTAGTAATGTCGGAGTACGCGTATATTGTACAGATGGCCAAACTATTTATTTGTTAATTGCATCGTACTATAATGCGTTAGCTAGAGAGAGCTACAGTTCGTGATCCATGATGCATTATTGTGCATGCAGCTATAATACAGCACTAGTCTAGTTGGCCGTCGATAGTACGGCATGATAACACGAACTAGAGGTTCTTGCGTACAATGATCACTAGATAGCTCATCTTCCTATATCTTCTGTCGAACAATTGATCGATCGCCACAGCTTGGGTGTAGTGTCGATCGATTATATGCTTTGAACCTTGAGCTTCCCAAACCGACATGCATGATTTGTCAGTCGACTCTGCATATACATTTATATGGCACATCTGACACGTGTCGTACTAGGGCATCCCTGGCGCAGGAGGCCGGTCGTAGGGTTTTGTTCCTCCCAACAAGCCAAATTTCAGCGATAGGGCAAAGGTCGAGGTTTGGATGGGTCGGCTACTTTCCGCGGGGGGAAGGCTGATCCTTTCCAACGCCTGCTTAGAGGCCCTGCACACTTACGCCATGGGCCTATTCCTGCTTCAGGATGGGGTTCATGAGAAGTTCGACTCCATCCGCGCTAGATTCATCTGCGAGTGCGCTAGCCCCAAACGCAAAGGTCATATGGTTAACTGGCCTGCTGTTTGTCGACCTAAAGACTGCGGGGTCTAGGGTTGACTAACACCAAATTGTTGAACAAAGCACTCCTCCTCAAATGGGTCTGGAAACTCTCCCAACCTGTCTCGTCTCTCTGGCACACTCTCATTGTGGCCAAATATCCGGAGGCGTCTAACTTTTTTACTTTGGATCCCGGGGGGGTTCTCAATTTTGGAATAGCCTACACAAGATCAAACATCTTTTTAAGTTAGGTGAGAGGCATGACGTCCGGGACGGGGCAGGGACCCTGTTTTGGACAGATTGGTGGACGGGGCCGGCCCCCCTCAAAGATAGTTTCCCTCTGCTGTTTGAGATCTCCGAGTCCCCCTCCATCTCCGTTGCCGCCGCCTTTGAGATCGAGAGGCTTCGCTTTCGCCGTGCCTTCTCCCCTGGCTGTTTGTCGCAGTGGTGTGCACTCAACGCCGCTCTCGCCGAGGTGATTTTGGTCAGGGGCGCTGATCGCATCTCGTGGTCTCTGGAGCCCTTGGGCCACTTTTCGGTTGCTTCGATCTACAAGAAACTCTCGCAGGGAGCCTCCTTGGCTCTGTTCCGGGATCTTTGGGCGGCCAAACTCCCGCTCAAGATCAAGAGGGCTGTTTGGTTGGTGCCTGCGTCCGCCCCACCAATTCACGGGCAAGCCAAAATTTTGGCGTAGGTTTCGCCCGCCCCAGCTTTGCCCGCGTGCGGGCGGAAAATCCCACGTAGTGACCAATTTTTTGGCAGGGCTTGGCCAGTTGGGCTTCACACCAAACACCAGCCTGTGCTACGAGTCAACGCCCAGATTTTGGAAAGGTAATCGTTGGCCACAAACCAAACAGCCCCAAGATCTTCTCGTGGCAACTCACCCTCGACAAACTTCCAACTCGTATACGGCTCTTTGGTCGGTTAGATCCTGCACGTGGCTCTTGCGCCCTGTGCGGGGAGCCTGAAGACGCAGCGCACATCTTCTTTCACTGCTCACTGGCCAAGCTGGGATGGAGTGCGATCAGGCAGTTGCTTGGGTGCAGCTGGAGCCCTGCATCCTTCCCACAGTTCTACGCCATTCACCAATCCCTCTTAGGTTGTCAATGCCGCACCAACTGGGTGCTATTTGTGGCACTTGCTTGGACGTTGTGTCTTACGCGTAACAAACTAGCTATAGTATCGGTGGTCCCTAAGCGTCCGGCTGACGTCATTTTCAAAATGGCTATTTTGTGCAAGCTTGGGCAAATCTTGCAAAGACAGCTGACCAGGAGGCGCTTCTACAGATGTCGACAGGGCTTAAGAGCATCTTCCACTCGATGCTTCCTGTATCATAGTTTACTTTGGTTTCCGGTCTGTTCTGGAGAGGCGGGCCCCTGCTTTTTATTTTCTGGTGAAGCTGTGTGCCTCAGCATGTTGTTTGTTTGTGGATTCTGTGTTCGAACTGTTTGCTTTATTAATTTAAAGTAGGGCATATGTTGCCTAGTTTCTAAAAAAGGGCTCTCGAATCACAACCTTAGAACCTGGGGTAGGTATGAACCTGATAGATTACGACTGTATCCACTGCCTCACTTTGTTCAGGTTGTAACTAGGGTACCTATCTATCTATAAACTGAAATTGTACCGCCCTCCATGCTCTGACAGCCTGATTTATATAAACTGAGCGGCGCCCTACGAGGTAGGCACGCTCCAAAAAATCAAGAAAGTTAGCAAAAATGTATTTCTAAGTTCTAAGGTTACAAAAAATGTTCTTCTAAATTTGGATAAATAAGATCATTGGCAAGATGGGTGAAAATTACAAAATGAGATGATGCACGAAAAGGTACCGTACACCGTTAGTTATTGACTCTAGGGAGCATGCCCATTTGGGAAACAATAATAGATTTTCATTTGAACTTTCCTGGTTGCGTCAGGAAGGTTTATGAGCTAATTCTTCGTGAATGGAGGTCGATATTCTCGGGCAACTCCCCGATAGAGCGTTGGCAAAATAAGATTTTTCACTTACGCCAATTCTTATGAGGGTGAGCAAAAAGTTTAAGTGGTCAATATAAGTTCCAGAAAGCTTATTCTTCTCATAGATAGTCTTGATATTAAAGCTGAAACGATTCCTTTAAGCGTAGCCGAGCGGGCTGCTAAAAAGGAAGCAGATGAATGTCTAGCTAAATTGCGTCGTGATGAAGAATCTAAGTGGGCCCAACGAGCAAAGGTCAAGTATATCCAAGAAGGTGGTAACAATACGAGATATTTCCACCTAATTGCAAATGGTAAACATAGGAAAAAACAAAATTTTCGACTTGAGCAAGATGAGGGGACAATTGTGGGTGAGGCTAATCTGTGGGTATTTATATCGGAATACTATAAGAAGTTGTTCGGAGCACCGGTTCCGAGTTATATCTCTCTTGATGAGGATTTTGTTGATGATTTGTCTCAAATTTCCCATCAAGAAAACTCTATTCTTACAGCTCCGTTTACAGAAAAGGAGGTGTTGGAACCAATCACCCAAATGGAACGTAATAAAGCTCCAAGACCAGACGGGTTTCCTGCTGAGTTTTATCAGACATTTTGGGATGTCATTAAAAATGATTTGATGGAAATGTTTTACCAACTTCATAACGGGGATTTGCAGTTGTTTAAGCTTAATTTTGAGGTCATTACGTTGCTTCCCAAAAAGGAGGATGCTAGCCGTATTGAACAATATAGGCCTATTTTCTTGTTAAATGTTAGTTTCAAGACTTTTACAAAAGTTGGAACCAATCGAGTGACATCTATTGCGAGTAGAGTCATTAGACCAACCCAATCAGCGTTTCTGCTGAGAAGAAACATTCTTGAGGGGGTTGTTGTGTTACACGAGACGATTCATGAGCCAAAGAAGAAGAAATTTGATGGGGTGCTCTTCAAAATCGATTTTGAAAAAGCATATGAAAATATTAACTGACCTTTCCTTCAACAAGTGTTAAGAATGAAGGGGTTCTCAACTACGTGGTGTCAGTGGGTTGCTTGTTTTGTTCACGGGGTTTAGGGTTTAAGACAAGGATATCCGTTATCTCCGATTCTTTTTAACCTCGTAGCGGATATATTGGTTGTTCTCATTGCTCGTGCAAAGGAGGATGGAAAAGTAGGTGGACTAGTGCCCCATTTGGTAGATGGTAGGGTTTCCATTCTACAATATGCGGATGATACTATTCTCTTTCTGGAGCACGATATTGACAAAGCACTAAACATGAAACTTATTCTCATATTGTTCGAATAATTGTCGGGACTCAAGCACATGAAGGGATTTAATTATCAACTTGGTGGCAACATAAAGAGCTACAAGGAAGATCATTGAAGAAATTGAAGGATGGATTTATACTCCACAACAACTAGAAGCAACTCAAGGAAGTCCAAGTGTATGAAGAAATCAAGGAGAAAACATTTACCTCTTTGTTTCTATCTTTCTTCTTATTTCCTTTCCTTTCTATTTGACTTAGTGGTATTTTGTGCCCATCCCACTTTGGACCAACTGGTGAGAAAGCCATGAAGAATCCATCAAGGCAAAGAGAAGCACCACCCCAGGGAAAAAGACTACAATGGAATCATGAAGATGAACTTCAAGAAAACAAGTATGTGAAGACTTGGACAAAATCTATACTAGTTGAAGAATAACAAGTTGTTTTTGTCCAACCATTGACCCAAATGGAAAATCCCAAGACTTTATCTTATTTTCTCTACTGTTATGAAGTTAGTGAAACCTAGACCTACCCTAACCAAAATGGAAAGACTAACTTAGATCACTCAAATGTATTGATGAAAATGACTAAGTGATACACATTGTTATGTGCTACTTTAGTTGAAGAAGTGATATGATCACCCTTGGTGAACTCTTGGAGTTTCCTCGACAAGTATGGTTATAATAAAGTTAGATCACAATCAAACTCAACCCAGTTTAACCCAAGTGTTTTCCTGGAACTTTCTTATGGACCCATCATAGCATGAATCTTTCAATCTTTGACCAACCCATGCCCTAGTACCTAACCCTAAACCGTTTTGCTATGTTGGTTGCCTTGTATGTTTGCCTGCTAGGAAGCTTGTTTATTTTGTTAATGTGTTTTCAATGTATAGATTGTACGGAGAGCAACGATCTTTTGTGAATCGAGTGTGATTTCTTCACCAACTTCAACAAGGCAAGTAACACACCATCAACTACCTATTATTTTCCTATGCATTACTAGAGTTTTGAGTAGCATGCATGATAGGATTTTTATCTAAGTGTTATGCTATGCTAATATCCCAAGTAGTGTGTAGCCATCCTTTTATATCCTACTAGTATAGAAGACATTGAACTTAGTAGAATTGCTATGCTCTTGAAATGTTTTATTTAGATGTTAAGGATAAAAAAACCACTAAGTTTAATGAATCACCTAGGTGGAAGTGGAAGGGTTGGTTTATGTTGAGTGGCTCTCTAGGGCCATTTATATGATGGTTTTCACCGAAGGAGTACACTTGCAGATGGCCACCCAGGAACAAAGAGATTAATATGTCCTTCTAAGTTTTGATGCTTCCACTGCAGCCTTTAGTCATATGGGGTCTGTCTTGATCAACTAAGATGAATAAACTCACCGGTTCTTGACAAGAAGATGTAGGGGTGTAGGTTGGAACAGGTCAAGCCTAACGGTGGTGGAATTTCTTCTGAAATATCTCGTCTCAATCTTCTCCTTTCCTTAATGCACTAAGGGTGTATAGGATGTTTGGGATGATTTGAGTCTGAAGGTGAAAGTGCACAAACTCTGCAGAGTCAACAAACTAAGATCTTAGCCGTGTCCCCAGTCATGGACAATTTGAGCAGCTGGACAAGGAATGACGAAAGAATCTCATCATGCCAACTTCATAATAAAATTTTGATGGGTGAACATGGGTAGGAGTTTTCCCTGATTTCTATCACTGGTACTCCTTAATTTAGTTCTGGCTCACTAGTTTCTATTAGTGATACCTATTATAGATGAAAATGTTTTATGATAAGAGATGAGAGAAAACTGGCTTTATGCAAACTTAGCCAAAACTCCACTTAGCCAAATAAGCATGTAGTATAGTCTTTCCACTTATATCCACCATAGTATTACTTGACAATACATTAAATTGTATTGACCCCCTTGTGGCTGCATACGCCATCCTGCAGGTGAATCTGAAGACGAGTGAGGATTTCGTTTAGGATCTCGAGTCTATCGCCAACATGTTTTTCCTGTGGCACATGAAGAAGATGAGGCTCAATGATGTTCTATGTTTCCGCTGTAATACTTTGTTTTCTGCTAGTATTCTAAGACTATGCAAGTTGTAACGTTATTTTGTAAAGACTGGATCATGCGATGTAATAGAATTTGACGCATTTGCATGTTAGTTCTTTTTTTATTGTGGTGCGAGCAATTGATCCAGGGACTAGCACAATAACACATGTGTTCTTACATTATTTAAATGTGGGAATGCTACACGTCCCTTGATGAGTTCTTATCATATCATTTCAGTTTACTATTAGTTTTTATTTTACTTTATTTAGTTTAGCTTTGTTCTTGTTAGTTACTTTAAACCACACTCTTTATATTGGTATTCTAGCAACTTATAGAATAGGCTATTTCCAGGTACGTTTTGGGTGTTTACATGACTGTGTTTGAGACCATAGTTGCGGGTCTATTAGTGCCAACCAATCTTGCTCTCCATGGGAACGATATATAAAACGGTAGATCATACTTCCACAAAATTATGCTTTAACGAACATGTGCACTTGCAGGCATGAAGATTGTTCTGGTGCAGTTGTCGGGGAGCATAGCGCTTGGTCGTTGCCTTTCCACTCACACATACTTTATTCCGTTTGTTGTTATTTATCTTATTGTTTTTTCCTTTATGAAAAAGAACAAAAAAATTATAAAAATGAAAATTGTAAAAACTGCTTATCATGTCTTCCGAGAAAACTTTGTTTGCTTTGACGCTTAAAATACAGGAGAAGTGATATAGGAGTACGATAAACCAGGCTACCCAAAAAGAGATGGTGAGAGTCCTACTGAACCATACTGAAGAAATCTTTGTAGACCTACGTGATGAAATTAAATCATATTGCGAAGACTATGATGGCACCAAGCACCTATGTTATCAATGTAAACATTCATGTGTTCCTTTTGTAGCTCATTATAACAATGGTGTAGCTAAGGGTTAATTCATTATGGAATTTGTGCTATTAATGGGTGCTTGTGAAATGCTAAATAGATTGGGAGATATATAAGTAAGAAAATTTCCACTTGATAGGGTGTATGAATCAATGATCCTCTTACATAGTTTTTTGCTTAAATAATTTTGGTGGTAATGCATTGGTTCAGTAATATATAGATCAGCTTGATTTGGAAGAAGATAACCTTTTACACGACTCACCAAAAAATGAAGAAGATGAGGAGCATAACGAAGAGGAGAAAAAACGGATTGAACACCCGCTCTTTAGTTCCACTTCAAACAGTAAACCTATCATGGATGCTAATTATGGTAATGATTATTTCGATGCTCATATACTAGAAAATTATTCTAAGGAGGACTCGTGCCTAACCTTTGAGAGCGTTGATATTGATGAACTAAATATGAGACCTATTGAATTACCACCTGAGTGTTCTTTACCTTATTGATAAAACTGGAGTTTCTATATTACTTGTTGAGAACTTCATTACTGGTTTAAATAAATATGTTGATATAGGCTTTATCCCTGAAGTGCCAGTGGCAGTACCGGTGCCTGGAGGAACACCGCTGAAACCACGAGGTGCAACCATTCCCCAGCATAGTGCCACACAGCGGTGGTACCGGTGGTTCCATCGGTACTGCCGTCGGACCACATTTCTGCACACCAGGAGCAAAAAGTAAGGGCATCGAGAGAGAAGGGCTTATGGGATGAGATTTTGGCTTAGGTGAGAGGATCGCACTGACATACAAGATACGGGAAAAACACCTAAATTTGCAAGACTCAAAAGGGAAAGCCAAGCTTGAGTGTTTCTCCAAGGTAAGCATAGTTGACATGCGTGTCTAGATAGGCAAGTGAAGAGAAAATAAGAACCAACTCTAGCCGTAGCCACCATGTTTGAGTGTTTGCCTTGGCGTTGCTGTCGGGCTTGAGGATACCAGGGTATACTGACCCGTCTTCTGCGGCCTAGCCCAGTGGGCGTTCGAGGCCTCATCGAGGGTGTCTCATGAAGAGGAGTCTCCTCTGCTAGACTTTGTCCTCGTCAGGCTCAACCAGCAGGAGGCTGGTACCTCTAGAGGATCTGCATCTCTTATCTTTGGGAGGAGCTCTACCTCGCCCCCAGCTCCTCTCTAGAGGACATTCCTCTCAGGAGGGAACAAGCCATGTGCGGCCGACATCCGCTCCTCTGCACGTTGACGAAGGTGGGGCAGAGCTGCGGAACCCCTTTGGCAGGAGTTGTCGTTCTCGTGTATAAAGTGTGGCGACAACTGCCCACGCCAAAGCGCCACCCCAGGAATTCATCTTCGGTGCAAGAAGACCAAGACGGCGCTATAAGACGGAGGAAACATAATCATGCGCCCCCACCGCTCTGCGATGGACGATGGCGCTATCCTCGACAACCAAGACCAGCACGCGCCGCAGAGCTTCGCATGACTTCTCTTTGGCACTTTGTGGTAGCCCTTTCCCGCTAAGTATGAGCGGGAAAGAGCTCTAAACGCCGGTATAAAAGGATCCTTTTGGATCCTGTAGCAGGGGCGGCTCAATTCACCTAGAGCTTCCCTAGTCAGAACCGAGCACAAGCTCGCATCTTGTATCTACAGTAGTGCAATCCATCAGACAGGCAGGAGTAGGATTTTACACCGCAAGGTGGTTTGAACCTGGGTAAACTCCCCGTGTCGCCATTGTTGACTGATCCAAGCTCTCTTGGTGAAGCCTCGCGAGAGGTGTAGGAAGTCGGGTTAGCCCCTAGTGTTCGAACCTCTTGAGAGTCTCTGTCTTTGACAGACCACTCTCAGGCATTTGGCGAACCAGGTAGGGGCTAAGGCACTCCTTCACCTCCTCGCTTCCATGGCACCTGCTCGCCCCACCCGAGCCAAGCGTGCCCGCCGTAAGGGCGAGGACAACCCCACCTGCAACAATAACGACGACGACACGCAGCAACGCGGCCCCACTGGCGCATGTGGCGCACCCGACGCCGAGGACCAAGCCTCCTCCCACCCGTCGCAGAGACACGTACATGCGTCTAAGCCTCCCTGCAGCCCTGATGCTGGCCCGGGAGCTGCTCGTACCCGCCCGTGCTGGAAGGTCACGCCGCATGGCTCGCCACCTCCAGGAGCTCGTCACTATCGCAAACATCCTTCCGCCCCCCCCGCAACTGTCGCAGGGAGGTTGCACTGACCAGCCCAAGAGCGCGACAGCTCATGACGCGCCAAACCCTTCCCATGGTGCAACGTCGCCGGTGCAAAGGCGATCCCCGCACCCATGTCCCTAAAAATGCCCATGCCACTAGAGTTCTTGACAAGAGCAACAACAGCTGTCAGATCTTGCGTACTCCACCCAACACACGCGTGCAGATCGAGTGCGGCCATGAGCGCGAGCGATGCACCATCCGCGACCTCGCTACGGCCGGCCGCACCAACCGTCCGGCAGACAACGACGCACGCGTGAAGGTCTATGTCAGGGTCTCCCTCGCGTTCACCAAGTAGCTTTGCACGATCACGTGGCCGCCGAAATTCAACCCAACGCTACCCCCTCGCTACAACGGCACCACCCCTCCCCTCGACTTCCTGCCGCTGTACAACCTCAGCATGTGCGCTATGAAAGGGGACGACAAATGCATGGCCAACTGGCTGCCCATGGGCCTCAAGGAGCCGCCCTCATCTAGCTCATGAACCTGTCGGAAGGATCCATCGGGTCGTACAAGGAGCAATGCCTCAGTTTCGTCGCCAACTTCAAGGGCTCCTACGAGCGCCCCCTCACCTACAATGATCATCGCGGCATACGCCAGCGCCTAGGCGAAACACTTCACCAGTACCTCCAACGCTTAAGCCAGACGCGCAACAAGATGGCCCGCATCGCCGATGCAAACGTCATCACTGCCTTCCTCTAGGGCGTCACCAATGAGCGCATGCTCGAAGAGCTCGGCATTAGAGACAACCTCTCCTCCGTCGTCGAGCTCGTGGACTTGGCCGACAGATGTGCCAAGGCTGAAGAAGGTTGCCTTTTCAGGCACAACATCCCCACCGATGAATCGAAGCCCGTGGCTCCCAAAGGCCAAAGCCAAGCGTAAGGCTCCGGCCATTCTAGCAGCAGAGCCCGGGCGCAAACACCGACACCTACGTCGCTCATGTGGCGGACAACCGCCCCTTCTGCGCGTTCCACAAGATGCACTCCCACTCCACGTAGGACTGCTTCCATCTAGAGAAGATCCATGGAGATCGCCTCATGAGGAGTGTCCAGGAGGGCTACTCTTGAGGCAATGGCTGGCGCAACCCCGGACGTGGCAGTGGCCGCGGTGGCGGCCACTGGGAGGAACACGGCCCGAACAAATACAACGGGTACAACAACTACAACACCAATGCCGGTGGCTACAACAACAACTACCAGCAGTTTCCTCAATAGCAGCCACCGCCACAGCAGCAGCAGCGCCCCAACCCACCCCGCCTCAGGTGAACGATGTCGCGCAGCACCGCTCTGAGGGGAACCAAGGCAACGACAAGGAAAACTGTGGGGGCTACCAAGATCCCACAGGCTACATTGACTGCATTCTCGACGGAGCACAAGCTTCCCTCTCCAACCGCCACTTCAAGGAAATCTCACGAGAGATAAATGCCTCCATAAGATAGAGGCCGCCAAACCCCTCAAGTGGTCTGAGCACAAGGTCCCCTTCAACGTCCGCGACCACCCCAAGTCCACAAGGACCATGGGCACCATCTCCCTGGTCTGCACCCCCACCATCAACAACATCGCCATCCCCAAGACGCTCCTTGACGGGGGTGCGGGCCTCAACGTGATCTTGGTGTAGACATTCGAGAAGCTGCAAGTGCCCTACGAGCGCTCGGCCCCCACGAGGCCCTTCACCGATGTCACTGTGACGCCCCGGGATCGGGCACTATGCAGATTTCAGCATTTCCGCCAAAATCCACATAATAACCGATTCCAGGTTGCCACTTGTGATAACATTACAACAGTTCACGAGTATTCCGCAACAACAACAGAAAAGATATATACAAGACGACTCAAACGATTCAAGGATACAACTGATACAATACAAAGATCCAAATAACAGCGGAAGAAAACAACATAGTGTTCGACTACGGACAAGATACAAATTGGACTAAGAGTCCTGAAGATAACCGATGGCGTCCAATCCCTGCCCAGGCCAAGCCGGAGGGATTCCCAAGCTAACGTCGTCAGGCTTCAAACCTGTTGACTGCAATGTGGAATATGCAGCCACGAAATGGATTCGTGGGTCAGTACTATTAAGTACTCGCAAGTGGATAAACCATACTCACAAGATACCGGCGTAACCAATCATCACAAGATACAAATACTTTGGGTACAACGGAAGGAAGGGATTATTGCAAAGAAGTAGCAGCGGCTGCACTAACTAACTACAGAGACGCGCTACAACATCCGGCTAAAAGAAAGGGATAAGATAGCGTATCAGAACCAACTACAACTACTCACCAAACAATACCCATCCAATGTTACCCCTACTAAGGAAGCAACCCAAGGAAACTCACACGGTTGATTAAGGTGACATTCATTTTTATGGTGGAGGTAATCTATATTACTAGTCAAGTTATCATCGTTAAGTGTAAGTTGTCTGAGTACTTGTTAGCCAGCACTTTGACCAAGTCATCCATAACCGCGGACAACGCGGCTTCTCGAGAAGATTAACCCTGCAGGGATGCACCAATTTGGCCGTACACGTAAGAATGACCCGCCAGATGGAAAGGCCCTTCCACCAAGCGAGGCACTCAACACAACCCAACTCTTCTTCGCATCAAGCCCAAAGAACCATGTGCTGTGCGTGCGTGGCTAATCGAGCCCCCACGAAGAAAAGGGGGACCCTCATAGCACTGGAAGACCACGCCGCCCTAAATGCCGACTACAAAAGTTCCACCCTGGCGCCAAGGGCTCGCACCTGCATATGCATCCATCAAATGGAAAGCCCGAACTAAGTGTGGAGATTTGGACGAGATGCGTATCGAATCAGAATTGCGGGGGGCGCCCATACTCGCTTCCCACATGCGGTTAGTGCGCTCATCATGGATTGGAGGACAAGACCCTTTTCCTAATTAAGTTCGACACTAGCAGGCCTCAAAACCACGTCGGGCCTCCTGCCGGTGCCTTATCATCAAATTATTATTACCCAAAACATTAACATGTTGTTGATTAAGACAAACCGAACTATCAACTAAACAGGTGATAGAACAAAGGACAACAGGACTCGAGCGCAGACAAACCTAAGCATGCAACTACGACACGAGGGCCAACGGGGTAAACAAACAACAATTAATAGGAAGTGGAAAGAAGGCTATATCATGGCTACAAGGTAAACAATATGATAGGATCGAGACACAAGCATCTAATCATAAGGCTAACATAGAGATAACGGAAAGAATCGGTAACAAGTGATGAAAGGCAGCCATAGGTAGCAAGTGAGTATACTTTCCTGGAATCCAGCAAGCAGAGGTACATCCGAAGAACTTGTCGTTGCTCACATCATCTCAACGTCCTATCCGCGAAGAAGCAACGAACTAGAACAAACACCGGATGCAACAATTACTTCTACGGCAAAAGATCCAGCATGATCAAGATATGGATGCACGACAAGTTTATGGATGCATCAAAGATAAACTAGTTGACATGGTAAACATATTTAAATGGGCCCATATGCAATTTGGGTTGCATATGGAAAAGCCCATGAATTAATGTTGAATTAAATGATCTACAAATAACCATCATGTGAAAGTTGATTAGAATGATGCATGGATGATGAAAACAATAAGAAAACAACAATAGCTTCAGTCTGATATGTTGTTTACCAAGTTTGGAATTTTATTTATTAAGTTATGAACTTTGGCATTTTAGATGATTTAAACAAACATTTGTTGTTTTCACCAATGTTAAAGGTTCAAAACAGATAACAAAATTTATATTTGGAAAGAACACACAATTTTAGATGGAATACATATTTCATTTGTTGAATTTGGAATTTAGATGAGCAAATTATTAAATTGGCAATTTTAAATGCATTAAATAAACAATTAGTTGTTTTCAGCAAATTAACTTATTTTAAACAGATAACAAAGTTGATATTTGCAAATTTCATGAAAAAAATGGGATGGAAAACATATTTTATATGTCCAAAAGGAATTTAGTTTGACCAAGTTATTAATTTAGCAATTTTAAATGAATTTAACAAGATTTAAATTATTTAACCAATTTTAATTATTCAAAACAGGAAACAAAGTTTATATTTGGAAAGATTGTTCAATTTTGCATGGAAAACATATTTTACAGGTGCCATTTGAATTAAATTTGAAATAGTTATGAATTTAATCAAATTCAAAGGAGTTATTTAAATTTGAATTTTTGAATTGATTTGGAATGTTTAAAACAGTGCACAAATGGTTTAAACAGGTAAAGAATTTAATTCTACATGGAAAACATATTTTACATTTTAAATTTGGAGTTTGTTTGCAGCTTTTATGGGTGTTTGAAGTTTCAGGGACTAAAGTGCAAAAGACAGGCACTTGATGGTGAAGGGATTGTGGAAACAAGGGTTTGTGTGCGAAATCCGTGCTAAAAAAATGGATTTGCACCGCGCCAGTAGAGACCCTAGGTCACTGACAGGCGGGCCAGTGCCACGCTTGCGCCCACGTGTGCGCGGGTGCGGATCTGGGTGGCAACAACGCCACTGACTGGGCGAAAAGAAGAAAAAAAGGGGGGCGGCGGTGCTGCGGAAGGGGATCGAACCCGCATCTCCACCGCGCAGATCTGGAGGCTGTGCCAATGGGCTAGTGTGCGACTTCTGTCAGGAACGGGGACGGAACTATTTTCAGTAGCGCCTCGACGTTAACTGAACTCCAATGTTGAGACAAGGTTTTGGGGCTGATCCGTCAGAGGTGGAGGAACATGGCGTCGATCGCCGGTCGATGAAGGCCACGGCGCAGAGCGGCAAGGAGTGCAAGCCGTGTGGTGGCTTTGTGGTGCGGTGCAGCGGCTCGCGGATGCAGAGATTGGAAAGGAGAGGGAACGGGGGGTGCTCACCACCTTGTAGACGTAGCCGTGGCTCGGTGTAGCGGAAGGGATCAGACGACGGAGGCGACCAAGACGAAGAGGAAGGCGGCGATCCCCGGCTCCTGGCGCTCAAGCTCGATGACGAGAAGGTAGACGATGGTGTGGCTTTTCCGTGGTCAGATGGCGTCGAGGTGGCCTAGGGCGACGACGGCCAGAAGCCCAAGCTCCGGCCATGGCAGCACCGCAACATCGTCAGAAAACGAGGTGGAGATCCGACGGGCTAAGGGGCAGGGAGAAGGTGGCGGCGGGAAAGGAATAGGAGGGGGGAGACTAGGGTTTGGGAAAGGAGGGGGAGCTGCTTTATCGGAGGGGGGCAGGTGGAGGTGGGGAGCTCGGTGGTGGGGGTGTGACGTCCCCCTCCTGTCCGTACGAAGAAGACGCAGGGAGGTGGGCTGCTGGGCTGTGGGTATAGGGGTGGTAGGTGGGCTGGCCTGCCTCCCCCTGGTGATTTTATTTCTTCTTTTTTTTTTTTTGTAAAAGAGAGATAAGAGAGAAAAGAAAGGGGTTTAGGGTGTTGTTTATTTATTTTATGCAATATTTTTACTTAGTTCAACATGTCATTTACCCAAGTGCATGACAGTTGAGTTTTGAAAATTTTGAAATTGTGCTCATGTTTGAATTTGAATTTGAAATTCAAATTAGGGTTTTAATAAAAGGGGTTTTATTAACCAAGCAATTTGAATAATTCAAATTCAAAACTATTGAAAAACAATTTGAGTTGTTTTGTTTGCAAATGGTTTTGGAAACATTGTAATATGTTTACATTTTTAATTTGGTTTGGAAACAAGGTGCACTTCATGCATGATGCAATGCCATGCAATGCCAAAAGTAAAACAATCAACTCCTAATTTGGGGGAAAATCCCCCGGGTGTTACAGTCACCCACGGAACTATGGTTCCCTTGGGAAAGGTGCGCCTCGCTGTCACGCTCGGCACTCGTCAGAACTACCACACCGAGACTCTCAACTTTGATGTGGCACACATCGCATTCCCCTACAACGCCATCCTCGGCTACCCAGCTCTAGCCAAATTCATGGCAGTGACGCACCACGCGTACAACATCGCTAAGCTGCCCGGGCCGGCTGGAACCATCACCATCCACAGCTGGTTGGAGGATGCGATGCGCTCCGTCGAGCACACCTACAAGGAGGTGGCAACCTCACACCCCGCCGATGAAGATAACATGGGACACCTCGAGGAGGTCCCCAAGAAGAGGTTGCTATTCTCTCCTGAGGTGGCAGCCACACAGAAGACCTCCCCGAGCGTTGGGGGCTCGGGGGCTACCTCCGCTCTCCACACATTCTTGCCTCCCAATTAGGTGGGCGCGTCCGTTGCCTTCTCGCTCCACGTGCCTCCACAAGGCCTTGGAGACGTATCCATGAGGGGACCCCATGACGCCACGGTAAAATGTCTCCATGACCTCTCTTCGTGAGGGTCTCATGGAGCTTCTCATCAGGCGGGCCGCGTGGCCGCGAGAGCTTCTATCCACACAAGTGGGAGCCCCGTTCCGGTGGGGCAAACTTTTGTTTCTCGAGGACGCCACTACATCCTCGAGCTATGCACCTGAACTCGCGCGAGTATCAGCCCCATGACGATGGTAGTCCCATGTCCGCACGGTGATATCAACTGCCTCTTGGGGGACCACAAGGTCACGACATCCCCACGCGTTTTGTAAAATAACAATGCCTCACCCTAGTAGTAAATTCAGTTGATTTCCCCAGAAATTCTCTCTTTGCATGCCGGCATGCTTGCATCTCTGCATCCAACACACTCATATGCATTCATCTCAACATGCATACTTTACTCTCAAGAGGCGCGTGAGTGCCTTTCCCTCACGAGAGCATCCCGCGAGTGGGGGCTAGGATGGTGTAAGTGTACGGGTCGCTACTGTACAGAACACCTCACCAAGTCCCTTGGTGCAGGTCTCCTCACGAGATGCTCACGAAGGAACAGAAAAACACGCGTCGTTGTCAAAAATACAAATGATTGCAGGCGATTACATTCCTTAGGAGCATGTGTAATCCTCCACGAGGAACCCAAGGAGATCCTTCACAAGACCCCTAGAAAGATTCCCCACAAGGGGCAACAAGAAATACTCCATGGGGAACACGAGCAAGGTGTAACATCCCTGATTTTTGGAAAATGCAAAAATCAAAAAAATTGAAACTTTTTGTTTTCATGTTTAGTAAGTCACCAAAAACCAAATGAGATACAAGAAACAAAATAAAACAATACATGTTTCAATGAAATTGAGTTTACCAATCCAATTATGCCTTGTTCATTAAACCCTAAAACCTTATTCAAAAAAAATAATTTTCTTTATATAAAGGGAATATGTTTTTATCAACAAACCTTTACCCAAAATATTTACAACTCCAATATTACTTTGAAGATATTTTAGGGCAACAAAAATCAAAGATTTATAACCCTTAATAAAGTTCTAAGCCCCAAAGGTATTTGATGAGAATAAAATTATTAATAATAACCTTTAGTTGTTATTCCAAGTTTTTAAACATGAAGGTGTGAGAATAAAATACATTGTTTTGAAAATAACATAAAGAGGGTTTTGAAAACAATAATATGACATGTAGTTTTATCCTAAATTTATTGATCAACAATATTAATTAATTGATATGAACTAATTAAATAACATTAAGATACTAATAGTAAATCCCTCATATCCTAAAATTTATAATATGTGAAAATAGTTTTAAAATGGCTTTCCAAAAATAATATATGACATGGAAATGCCTTTGAAAATTTATTTATATAATAACATCAATTTATTATTTTCTAAATTTTAAAATGGCCTTAAAGTATTATTAGTGTTTTATTTCAAAATATAAAATTGTGAAAAACAAGATGAAATAACTTTCAAAATTATGTTTTCAACATCTATAATGTCACTAAAATTTAAATTGACCAATAACAATGTTTCATAAATTTTTAAATTAAAAATCACATTTTGTGACTATTAAGGAATTATTCAAATCTCCAAAATTCAAAAATATAAATATGTTGAAAAGTTTACAAAAATGGGACTGTTGGAAAGTATTTGAAATTCTAAGATTTTAGAATTTTGTTTCATGTTGATTTGATTATTTAAACAGAAGATATAAATTAAATAAGAAAACAGGAAAAAAAAAAATGCTGACGTCACCTGACGTCATCATCGTCATCAACTCACAGAAACTGCCATGGCCGTTTCGGCCATTGATCTCTCGCCGTGATTACGCCCGAATGAAGGCCTCATTTGATGCCCCATTCCCTCCCCGTTAAAGCCCCCTCCCTCCTCCGCATTTCCCCTCTCCCTCGTCCTCGTTTCGTTTTCCCAATCCACTGTATTTCCTCGCCGGAGTGCACATTCGCCGCCGGCCGTTTTCGTCGATTCCGGCGAGGTGAGCCGTCACCAGCACCCGAGACCACCCCCATTCGCCCCCTTGTGATGCTGCGCCCCTTCTCACATTTCTTGTTTTCGTTTTTGCACAGCATATCCGCCGCACCATCTTTTCCGAGCTCACCGGAGCCCGCAACGTCTCCATCCGCTCGCCGACGCCGTTCACGGAAGCAAGGACCATCTCCGTTGTCTCCATCGTCTCAGTCGTGTTGCGCCGCACGCCGTCGTCACCTCCGTTGAGCCGGAGAGCCCCTGGATCGTAGCCGCCGGCAACTCCCAAGAGCAGCGCCACCGCAGCGGCCATTTCCGGCCAGCCCCGCCGCCACTGTAAGCTCCAATGCCCCTTGACCCTAGATCTAGATCTGGACGGCCTAGAATAGATCCCCCCCAGCGAAGGGGTAAGCCACCGTGGGATCTGGATCCAACGATCCTGATCGACCCACTTATCCACATCAGCAACCCAGTCAGCACGCCACGCCAGCGCACAGTCAGCACCCCTGACCAATCAGAAAGAGCCACGTGGCCAGCCTTTAATTCAGTTATTTTCTCCCGCTGAAATCAATTAGCAGTTTTACAGATTAGTCCCTGCAATTTCAAAACCTCATAACTTTTAAACCACTTAGCCAAATTTAGCAATCTTGGACTTTTTGAAAAGCCCTTGACATATAGAAACTTTTGTCACTGTCCAAATTCAAATTTGACAAACTTAAATTTGTTCAAATTCAAATATGCTTGTTTGATGAAATTTGGCATAATTCAAATTCTACAAATCCAAAAATTGCAAATAAAATATATTTGGAAACCTTAGGATGTGTAATTTCATATCCCCTGTCCCAAATCAATTGTTGATCAAATTAAAATTGAATTTAGAATTAATTGGAGTATTTGAGTAATTTTGACATAGATTTAATTCTGTAAATAATTTCAATATAGTTCCTTTTGCAAAATTGTTCCATTTGACAACCTTGAACCAGAAACAACCTTGCCCAACCATTTTGGACATCCTTGGACCATGGCCATGTGTTTTTGACCAAAAACCCAACCTAGTGATACATCCATTTTCACCATGACTTAGGAATTGTTTTCAATTGTTATTATTTGATGTTATGTCCATTTGGAGCCAAGCCATGTCCTTAGAATGTGCCAATCACATATAATACCAAGTGGTAAACCTTAGACCCTAGTACCTTTGCTTTCTATCTACTTCTCCATTCTCCCATTCTTGCTTCAAGAATTCACCAAGTCAGCAAAATGGAGATCAAGACTCAAGCACAAGAATGAAACTTCAATATAAACTTGGTGGCAACATGAAGAGCTACAAGGAAGATCAATGAAGAAGTTTTTAAGAAAATACTTGGACCCCACACCTAGAAGAAACTCAAGGAAGTACAAGTGTGAAGAAATTCAGAAGAAAGCATCTCCCTCTCTCTTTCTATCTTTCTTCTTATTTTTCTTTTCAAATTGACTTAGTGGTTTTTGTGCCCATCCCATGCCCAGACCAATTAGTGAGAAAACCATGAAGACTATCAAGACCAAGAGAAGCACCACACCAAGGAAGGAAACAACTTAGATGGCATGATGATGATCTTCAAGAAGGCAATCACATGAGGTCTAGAAGCAATCCATACAAGTTGAAGAGTAACAAGTTATTTTTGTCCAACCTTTGACCCAAATGGAAAACCCAAGACTTAGTAATATTTTCCCTTTGATGATGAAGTTAGTATACCTACCCTAACCACAATGGGAAATACTAACATAGTCACTTAAATATTTTTGAAGGTGAATATGACCAAGTTTTGCATGTATTACTTTAGTTGAAGAAGAAATATGTTTATTCTTAGTGAACTCTTGGAACTTCCTCGACAAGTATGATTATAATAAAGTTAGTTTTCTACAAACTCAACCTAGCCCTTCCCAAGTAAACCATTGGAATTTCCTTAACAAGTATGAGACCATTAGAGAATGAATATTTCAACTCAAACCTTGACCTTGTCCTAGCCAACTTGGTCCAACTCCTTTGTTATGTTATTTGCTATGGTTGCTTTATCCACCTATGTGTTTGATTGCTAGGATGCTTGTTGATTTTGTTATTGTGTTTTCAATGAATAGATTGTACGGAGAGCAACGATCTTTTGTGAAGAGAGTGTGAATTCTTCACCAACTTCAACAAGGCAAGTAACACACCATCAACTACCCATTATTTTCTATATGCATTAGTTGATTTTGAGTAGTATGCATGATAGGAAATTTTACTAAGTTATACTATGCTATGCTATTATCCTAGTAGTGTGTAGCCATCCCTTTTACCTTGTTATTTTGATAGCCTTAGAATTTACTAGGTGCTATGCAATGTTACAAATTGTTTTACTAGATGTTGAGGAAAAATCCTAAGTATAACTAATGAATGAACCACCTGGGTGGAAGTGGTAAGACTGGGTTATGTTGAGTGTTTCCTCAGGGCCCTTATCTAAGGGTTATTCCACTTGAGGTTGTCACTTGCGGATAGCCACCCAGGAACAAAGAGATTACTATGTCCCTCTAAATCTAGTAGCTTCCCGTGCAGCCTTTTGACAATATGGGCTCTGTCTTGATCAATTAAGTTGTGAGGGTTCAGCCCAGGCTTGACAAGCAGATGTAGCAAAATTATAGGTGGAACGGGTCTTGCCGGTGGGTTTGGACTTCTTCTTCTGAAAGATCTCGTCTCAATTCTCTCCTTTCCATGATGCACTCCGGGTGTATAGGATGTTTGGGCTAATTGAAGACAAAGGGTGAAAGTGCACAACCTCTGCAGAGTTAGAAACTAAGATCTTAGCCGTGTCCCCGGTTATGGACAACTATGAGCAGTTGGACAAGGATTGACGGAAGAATCTCATCACCAATTTCAATAAGTAAAATTTTGACCAAGTGAACAGTATTGTGGTGCTTGGATCTTACTCCAATGTTGCCACCCCTTTGAAAAGAAAAGTTTCTTTTACAAAAGAGATAGGACAAAATTGGCTTTATGCAAACTTAGCCAAAACTCCACTCAGCCAAATGAGCATGTAGTATTAGTCTTGCCATTTTATATCCACCATAGTGTTACTTGCCAATACATTAAATTGTATTGACTCCCTTGTGGCTGCATATTCAATATTGCAGATATTTCTGAAGACGAGTGAGGATTTCGTTTAGGATCTCGAGACTATCGCCAACATGTTTTGCCTGTGGCACATGAAGAAGATGGGCTCAATGTTGTACCTTGTTTTCCGCTGTATTTCTTTCTTATCTGCTAGTCTTCTAAGACTATGCAAGTTGTAATCCTATTTTGTAAAGACTGGATCATGCGTTGTAATAGAATTTGATGCATTTGCATGATATTTCATTTTGTACTATGGTGCTAGCATTTGATCCAGGGACTAGCACAGTAACACAGGTATTCCATCTTTATTAAAAGTAGGGATGCTACAAAATGGTATCAGAGCATTGTGTTGCCTGTAGAATTCGAGACCCTAAGTTTGGAAAATACCCTAGGATTGAAAAAAAATTATATGTTCAAACTTTCTATAAACAAAATAATTATCTTAATTCTTCTCATATCCTCTCATCTATAATTCACCTTCAAAATTTTCTAGATGACCTACCTTTTGAATACCCTCAAGGCAAGATTGTTGATGACCCTTCCATGAAGTGCAAGAAGTATTTTCACCATATGAAGCCTTACACTCAAGATTTTTGAAGAATCTGAAGAAAAACTTAGACTTCACAACAATCAAGAACACCCCAAGATATTGAGAGAAGATTTTTGAAGAAACTCAAGAAGATATAGATGAGACCACCAATATAGTTACTTTGTTAGAACAACGTTAATGTGTTAGAGTATTGATCATACCAATGAGTGTGGTATGACAATATTAGTTGTTTTATAAAACCTTGTTGTTTGGTGTGAAGATTGTTTGTTATGTGTTGTTTGTAAGATGAGTTTCCTTGATCTGCTATTTTGGATAAGAACCTTCCTTAGCCATCTTTCTAAATCTCTACTCATCCCTACTAGACCAAACCCGACACCATACTCATTCACCAACCCTAGTGAGAACCATTGGAATCATACAACCTTTACCCTATTGAGACACAAGCCATCCCATTTGAGGAATGCTAGTATCAAATTTATTTCTTCTGTGTGAAGGAACAATCACATCCATGATCAATGCCAACTACCTAATAAGGAGTATCCAGCCCATCAACAAGTGAAGAAGACAAGTGAACCCCAAGTTGCATGAGCCATGAAGATTTCAGAGCCAACTACACCAAGAGAAGAAGTAATGAAGAAACACAACTACCCAGTTTGTGTTACATGAGAGTTTGTTTAGAAATAGCATGATGTTGCCTTCAAGGATGACAACAACAAGATGGAAGATTGTCAAGAATATCAAAAGACCAAGTTGAGAGTGAACCAAAGGCTTTTGATTGACCCAAAGAGTGACCCCTCAGTGTCAAAGGTAGTCCAACATACCTATGTTGGTCTACACCTCTACCACAAAGGAAAGATCTACTCAAGCTAATCTAGAATCAATCTACACTCCAATCTAATGAAAATAGACTACCCACCAAAGCTTCTTTTAAGGGTGATAGCCCACCCAGTTTCTCTGTAACCCAGTTGTTTTGGAGCCCAGTTACCCAATATTTCTTTCTAGCCTTCCCAAATCTCGGGACGAGATTTCTTTTAAGGGTGGTAGTCTGTAACATCCCTGATTTTTGGAAAATGCAAAAATCACAAAAATTTGAAACTTTTTGTTTTCATGTTTAGTAAGTCACCAAAAACCAAATGAGATGCAAGAAACAAAAGAAAACAATACATGTTTCAATGAAATTGAGTTTACCAATCCAATTATGCCTTGTTCATTAAACCCTAATACCTTATTCAAAAAAAAAATTTCTTTATATAAAGGGAATATGTTTTTATCAACAAACCTTTACCCAAAATATTTACAACTCCAATATTACTTTGAAGATATTTTAGGGCAACAAAAATCAAAGATTTATAACCCTTAATAAAGTTCTAAGCCCCAAAGGTATTTGATGAGAATAAAATTATTAATAATAACCTTTAGTTGTTATTCCAAGTTTTTAAACATGAAGGTGTGAGAATAAAATACATTGTTTTGAAAATAACATAAAGAGGGTTTTGAAAACAATAATATGACATGTAGTTTTATCCTAAATTTATTGATCAACAATATTAATTAATTGATATGAACTAATTAAATAAAATTAAGATACTAATAGTAAATCCCTCATATCCTAAAATTTATAATATGTGAAAATAGTTTTAAAATGGCTTTCCAAAAATAATATATGACATGGAAATGCCTTTGAAATTTTTTTTATATAATAACATCAATTTATTATTTTCTAAATTTTAAAATGGCCTTAAAGTATTATTAGTGTTTTATTTCAAAATATAAAATTGTGAAAAACAAGATGAAATAACTTTCAAAATTATGTTTTCAACATCTATAATGTCACTAAAATTTAAATTGACCAATAACAATGTTTCATAAATTTTTAAATTAAAAATCACATTTTGTGACTATTAAGATATTATTCAAATCTCCAAAATTGAAAAATATAAATATGTTGAAAAGTTTACAAAAAATGGGACTGTTGGAAAGTATTTGAAATTCTAAGATTTTAGAATTTTGTTTCATGTTGATTTGATTATTTAAACAGAAGATATAAATTAAATAAGAAAACAGGAAAAGAAAAAAAAAATGCTGACGTCACCTGACGTCATCATCGTCATCAACTCACAGAAACTGCCATGGCCGTTTCGGCCATTGATCTCTCGCCGTGATTACGCCCGAATGAAGGCCTCATTTGATGCCCCATTCCCTCCCCGTTAAAGCCCCATCCCTCCTCCGCATTTCCCCTCTCCCTCCTCCTCGTTTCGTTTTCCCAATCCACTGTATTTCCTCGCCGGAGTGCACATTCGCCGCCGGCCGTTTTCGTCGATTCCGGCGAGGTGAGCCGTCACCAGCACCCGAGACCACCCCCATTCGCCCCCTTGTGATGCTGCGCCCCTTCTCACATTTCTTGTTTTCGTTTTTGCACAGCATATCCGCCGCACCATCTTTTCCGAGCTCACCGGAGCCCGCAACGTCTCCATCCGCTCGCCGACGCCATTCACGGAAGCAAGGACCATCTCCGTTGTCTCCATCGTCTCAGTCGTGTTGCGCCGCACGCCGTCGTCACCTCCGTTGAGCCGGAGAGCCCCTGGATCGTAGCCGCCGGCAACTCCCGAGAGCAACGCCACCGCAGCGGCCATTTCCGGCCAGCCCCGCCGCCACTGTAAGCTCCAATGCCCCTTGACCCTAGATCTAGATCTGGACGGCCTAGAATAGATCCCCCCAGCGAAGGGGTAAGCCACCATGGGATCTGGATCCAACGATCCTGATCGACCCACTTATCCACATCAGCAACCCAGTCAGCACGCCACGCCAGCGCACAGTCAGCACCCCTGACCAATCAGAAAGAGCCACGTGGCCAGCCTTTAATTCAGTTATTTTCTCCCGCTGAAATCAATTAGCAGTTTTACAGATTAGTCCCTGCAATTTCAAAACCTCATAACTTTTAAACCACTTAGCCAAATTTAGCAATCTTGGACTTTTTGAAAAGCCCTTGACATATAGAAACTTTTGTCACTGTCCAAATTCAAATTTGACAAACTTAAATTTGTTCAAATTCAAATATGCTTGTTTGATGAAATTTGGCATAATTCAAATTCTACAAATCCAAAAATTGCAAATAAAATATATTTGGAAACCTTAGGATGTGTAATTTCATATCCCCTGTCCCAAATCAATTGTTGATCAAATTAAAATTGAATTTAGAATTAATTGGAGTATTTGAGTAATTTTGACATAGATTTAATTCTGTAAATAATTTCAATATAGTTCCTTTTGCAAAATTGTTCCATTTGACAACCTTGAACCAGAAACAACCTTGCCCAACCATTTTGGACATCCTTGGACCATGGCCATGTGTTTTTGACCAAAAACCCAACCTAGTGATACATCCATTTTCACCATGACTTAGGAATTGTTTTCAATTGTTATTATTTGATGTTATGTCCATTTGGAGCCAAGCCATGTCCTTAGAATGTGCCAATCACATATAATACCAAGTGGTAAACCTTAGACCCTAGTACCTTTGCTTTCTATCTACTTCTCCATTCTCCCATTCTTGCTTCAAGAATTCACCAAGTCAGCAAAATGGAGATCAAGACTCAAGCACAAGAATGAAACTTCAATATAAACTTGGTGGCAACATGAAGAGCTACAAGGAAGATCAATGAAGAAGTTTTTAAGAAAATACTTGGACCCCACACCTAGAAGAAACTCAAGGAAGTACAAGTGTGAAGAAATTCAGAAGAAAGCATCTCCCTCTCTCTTTCTATCTTTCTTCTTATTTTTCTTTTCAAATTGACTTAGTGGTTTTTGTGCCCATCCCATGCCCAGACCAATTAGTGAGAAAACCATGAAGACTATCAAGACCAAGAGAAGCACCACACCAAGGAAGGAAACAACTTAGATGGCATGATGATGATCTTCAAGAAGGCAATCACATGAGGTCTAGAAGCAATCCATACAAGTTGAAGAGTAACAAGTTATTTTTGTCCAACCTTTGACCCAAATGGAAAACCCAAGACTTAGTAATATTTTCCCTTTGATGATGAAGTTAGTATACCTACCCTAACCACAATGGGAAATACTAACATAGTCACTTAAATATTTTTGAAGGTGAATATGACCAAGTTTTGCATGTATTACTTTAGTTGAAGAAGAAATATGTTTATTCTTAGTGAACTCTTGGAACTTCCTCGACAAGTATGATTATAATAAAGTTAGTTTTCTACAAACTCAACCTAGCCCTTCCCAAGTAAACCATTGGAATTTCCTTAACAAGTATGAGACCATTAGAGAATGAATCTTTCAACTCAAACCTTGACCTTGTCCTAGCCAACTTTGTCCAACTCCTTTGTTATGTTATTTGCTATGGTTGCTTTCTCCACCTATGTGTTTGATTGATAGGATGATTGTTTATTTTGTTATTTTGTTTTCAATGAATAGATTGTACGGAGAGCAACGATCTTTTGTGAAGAGAGTGTGAATTCTTCACCAACTTCAACAAGGCAAGTAACACACCATCAACTACCCATTATTTTCTATATGCATTAGTTGATTTTGAGTAGTATGCATGATAGGAAATTTTACTAAGTTATACTATGCTATGCTATTATCCTAGTAGTGTGTAGCCATCCCTTTTACCTTGTTATTTTGATAGCCTTAGAATTTACTAGGTGCTATGCAATGTTACAAATTGTTTTACTAGATGTTGAGGAAAAATCCTAAGTATAACTAATGAATGAACCACCTGGGTGGAAGTGGTAAGACTGGGTTATGTTGAGTGTTTCCTCAGGGCCCTTATCTAAGGGTTATTCCACTTGAGGTTGTCACTTGCGGATGGCCACCCAGGAACAAAGAGATTACTATGTCCCTCTAAATCTAGTAGCTTCCCGTGCAGCCTTTTGACAATATGGGCTCTGTCTTGATCAATTAAGTTGTGAGGGTTCAGCCCAGGCTTGACAAGCATATGTAGCAAAATTATAGGTGGAACGGGTCTTGCCGGTGGGTTTGGACTTCTTCTTCTGAAAGATCTCGTCTCAATTCTCTCCTTTCCATGATGCACTCCGGGTGTATAGGATGTTTGGGCTAATTGAAGACAAAGGGTGAAAGTGCACAACCTCTGCAGAGTTAGAAACTAAGATCTTAGCCGTGTCCCCGGTTATGGACAACTATGAGCAGCTGGACAAGGATTGACGGAAGAATCTCATCACCAATTTCAATAAGTAAAATTTTGACCAAGTGAACAGTATTGTGGTGCTTGGATCTTACTCCAATGTTGCCACCCCTTTGAAAAGAAAAGTTTCTTTTACAAAAGAGATAGGACAAAATTGGCTTTATGCAAACTTAGCCAAAACTCCACTCAGCCAAATGAGCATGTAGTATTAGTCTTGCCATTTTATATCCACCATAGTGTTACTTGCCAATACATTAAATTGTATTGACTCCCTTGTGGCTGCATATTCCATATTGCAGATATTTCTGAAGACGAGTGAGGATTTCGTTTAGGATCTCGAGACTATCGCCAACATGTTTTGCCTGTGGCACATGAAGAAGATGGGCTCAATGTTGTACCTTGTTTTCCGCTGTATTTCTTTCTTATCTGCTAGTCTTCTAAGACTATGCAAGTTGTAATCCTATTTTGTAAAGACTGGATCATGCGTTGTAATAGAATTTGATGCATTTGCATGATATTTCATTTTGTACTGTGGTGCTAGCATTTGATCCAGGGACTAGCACAGTAACACAGGTATTCCATCTTTATTAAAAGTAGGGATGCTACACAAGGTCTCTCGAGAGATCCTCCATAGGCACTACATCAACAAAGGGCTCCACTTCCCAAAAAGCTAAGTTTCTCCGCAAAGAACATTCAGAGACACATACAGAAAACACAATTACGCAAGGCGCGGAGCGTCCTCTACAAACTTATAACGTTCATGATTTTTCACCTATTCTCTGTTGCATTCATCAGGAGCACAAAGACATCCTTCAAGCGGAAGAGTGGTGGTCTTCGGAGCTCTCTCCATCACCATAGGATGCCCCGGCTTCATCTTCAAAACTCGCACAGGCTGACTGCTCCGTTCCTCCTTGTGGGTTGAAAGCCTTGGAGAAGGTAATCACGTCCTCATGCACCTTGCACCGGAGAGATTCCTGGAGGTTGTCAGGGATGGGGGCTGACAACAAGTCAAAGTCAAAGAGGGGATCAGCGCAAAGGAGCTAGGAGAAGGCGTGCATGATCGCCTCCGACAGAAGTTGGCGGCTCTCCTCATTGAGGACACTATCCAGACCGTGGACCTTCTCCTCAAGCGTGGTGATGAACCGTGAGAAGAAATGGATGTAGCCAGCATCGTCGAGCTCGAGCGGTAGGTCCGGCACGTTGACATGCAGGCGACCAGCGACGATGCGGGAGCTGCGGACCGCCCGACAGAACATCTCTTCAAACCAGCGCCTCAATTCCCGCGCTTGTCTGGCGGATTCCCGGTGCTCCTCGCCCCCTCTACGAGCGGGGCAATGTGCTTCTGCAATGCAATCAGGTCAGCTTTATGGCTCGCTGCCTCCTTGGTTGTGTGTTCCTTCGCTCTCCTCTCCCCGCCACGCTCCCGGCGGATCCGGTGGAGATTGTATTCCCAGTTCTTATGATATTGTGCAAAGATCATATTCTCAATACCGTGTCTCATGCAAAGTTCATATTTTAAATCCTTGGAGAAACTTTTTCTATCACATGAAACTATCTTATGTTCCCTCAGCTACGTTGGCATGCCTCGTGCTTGCTATCTATGCTCTGCAACAAGGAAGATCATCGTGGGATCAAGAAGCTTGTGGAAGACAAGTGTTGTCATGTTTCCCCCTCTCTCTTTCTACTGCAGGAACTTGGGACGAGATTCTTGTAAGTGGGGTAGATTTGTAACAACCCAATTTTGGCACCCTAAAATTTGAGCCAAAATTTCACTTTTGCATTCCATCATGCATCATGGCATCCATATTAAATTGCTAAAAACAATAAAGAAAATTGGAAAACATTAAAATGAGACTAATCCGATTTCCAAATTCAATGCAATTGTTCACGATGGAAAAAACAAAACTATTCTTGAGCTTCCATATTTGTCAAGTAAGTTCCAAGAGTTGAATTGATATTTTCGGAAATATCAAAAATTCCATTTTGTTAAAAGGGAAAGAAAACCATTCAAATTGGATACTTTCAAAACTTTTCAAATTCCAAAACAGAAGTTATGGATTGCTTCTCCATGTTGTTGGGAGCCTCCACTTTTGTTTTGACAAATATTTGGATAATAAAATAAATACCACACTTTATTAAATGGAAAAGCCAAAAAATGACTATATCTCAATTCCAATGTTCTGTAAAAGTTTTGACAACCAAAAATTATTTTCAGCTTACATATCTATCAAGATTTATTAAATACTTCCAAATATAAAATTTGCAAAGGCAATTGAATTTCCAAATTAAATTAACTATAGAAATAGTAAAAATGCCTTAAAGGAAATTTAAACAACTTTGTTCAGAAAACTTTCTCTAAATGACTTCAACATTTTACCAAAGCCTCTTCTTGCCAAATACGAATTTTGTCCAAATTTTCATAAGGTTTTGATTTGTTTAAGGGCCACAATTAAATGTTTAAAGAAAAGGTCAAGGAAGAAAACATAAATGAGAAAAGGGACAAGGGGTTTTCAGAAAAGAGTCGTCCTCTTTCTCCTGTAGCGCACAGAAGAGGGCATGGCGTGACAGTGGCCGCCAGCCACTGCCCCCACGTCGCCCACGACGCTCCTCTGCCGCTTGGGATAAGGAGGAGAGCCGCACCGCCGCCTCCCACTCTCCCCACCTACTCCCATGCAGCTCTTCCCTCTCTTTGTGTGTATTTTTTTCCTCTCGGCCGAAACCCTAGACATGGCCGTCATAATCGCCACCATCGATTGAGAGGGTTCAGAGCAGATAGAAGACCACCACCGGAACCGCCTCATCGTCCTCTACCTCCTCGTAAAAGGAATCGTGTCGGAGCGCAGCGAATCGCCGCTGTCGTCTGTGTCTTCTCTGCCACCGAAGCAACTCCGTCAAGCTCGCGCTGCCGCATCCGACCTTGTCCCTCCATGCTAGTTATTCTCACGCATCTAGGATGAGCTGCTACACCTCCCCGTCCCCTTTTACCTCTCTCTCGTGCGCTACTTAGTCGCCACGCCGTAGTAACCGATGGCCGTTGAGTGCCATCGACACCGGCGTTGCTCTAGTAAGAAATAGACGACGGTGCCGCCATGTTTAGGTTCGGCTCGGTCCCCTCTGTCGAATGCACCCCTCCGTACGCTCCCGCACGCCCCATAGAGCCGCCGTCATCCGCCACAGAGCTGCCCCCACCAGTGGTGACGTCGTGTTGATGACAAGATGACGTTGTGTGCGAGTGGTCCACCCAGTTAAACCTGCCAGGTGGCCCCTGGTTCGCTTGTGTGGCACCACCGTGGCCCTAGGCCCGCTCGTCAGTATTTGTGGCTGGGTGCCTCTGCGTGAAAAACATTTCGGCCGATTTTCTAAAAAATAAAAATCGAAAACAGCAAAATAGATTCAAATGATTACTTATAAAATCCATAGTAAATTGAAAAAAATGCCCCAAATTGGATGATTCGAATTTCTATGGTTTCATATTGAAGAGCTCTATCTTTTGGCATCATTTATACACAAGGTTGAATAAATTATTTTTGTAGTTATTAATTAAGTACATAATTGGCCTAAGAAAAGTAAAACTTTGAAAATTCATAACCTCAATTCAGCTTCCAAATTGAGCAAATAATGTGTCAAAATATTTTTCTTAACAATATCTACACATCCATATTTATTTTTCCCGAAATGATATATTTTTATTTTCTATTTAAATGAATTACTAAAATGTCAAAACCAAAATGAAACTTTGGCAATCCGTACTAAATTCCCTAAGTTTCCAAAAAAATATGTTCAATACCTAAAAAATGTTCACAGAAACATTTACAAAGTATTTAAATATTTTACACACATTAATGAACTTTTTATAACATGGTTCTTTGCGTTTTCCTAAAATGGCAGATCCAAATGCCAACTTAAAAAATGCATCAAATATTCATACTTGCTTCAAAAATTGCAAACAATGTATCAAAATGTTCGGCAAGTCAATACCTAACAGAATACATCATTATCATGCATGTATGAATCATCTAGTGGTACTGGTCCATAAGGAAAACAACAATATAACATTAATATAAATATGGGTGCTATTCCAAATAATGCCTAAATAATTGTGGAGTCCCATTTAAATTGTTGCTTCTATTTAAGAATTTCTTAGCTGCATTAACATGTCATATCATCACGGGTATGCATTGCATCTTTGTATTCGTGTTATTTATTTTGTTCCTTTCTGCTTGGTTGTGCATCGATAGATCAAGAAGTGGAGGTTCCACCATGATACATTGACGATCTTACTACGTGCCCCACCAGCAAGCCAAGCGTAATCCTCTTCTTGAGCATTCTCTGATCCTATATTTTCCCTCAAGTATTTTATCCTCTATAATATTGGATTATATTCAAATGTCAATCTCTTAGAGTATCCTATTAGTTGCATTATGCCAGATACCATTACTTGTTTTTCCTTCCTATTTTCCATAGGTTTGTTGTGTTGGCCCGAGATAATACTTATGCTACTTAATTTCTTAGCCATGCTTAGTTGAGTGCTTGTTGGTCCGGGGGTTGGATCATGGTTGGAAATATTATGGCATGCCTGGATGTGTTGGAGATAAGTGGTCTTCAATTAAAATGCTAACAAGTGTGAATGATGGTGTTTCGTCTCATTCATGCCCCTAGGAGCGAGTTCTTTACCTCTTGAACCAAACCTAAGCGTGCTTCCATCGGTGGGACATATGGAATACCTATCGGCCGACTAACTTGTGAGGGTCTAGCCAAGGGTCATCTAGTTTGAGCTTTCCATTTGCGTGCGAGTGAAAAGATGGAAAAGATGAACGAGGACAGCGGTGTTTAGGATGTGGCCGTAGTACAGGGTATCGGAGGCACTGAACCTGGACTTCTACACACTGATGATCCTTGGATAGATTCCTGCAAGCTAAAGGTTGTAACCACGCCCACTCTGCCATCCTCCTAGGACAAGAACTTATGCGCAGGCAAGGAGCCGGATGGTACTGGTGGTTAAATTTAGTACACCCCTGCAGGGTTAAATCTTTTCGAAAAGCCGTGTCCGCGGTTATGGACGCTTGGGAATGGACGATAAGATCATAGAGAACTCGAATAATAAAATTGTGTAGATAGGTGATGATGCTGGAATTGTGGATTCAATTATCAGAAGTTGAAGAAGAGTTGTCGTTTCTATCTCAGTTCAAAACCTTCTGATAGACGTGGCCCAGTTGGGTCTATTAAAAAGAAAAGTAGCTTTCTGCACAACAACTACAAAAGCCTTGCTAAAGCCTCATTCGAGATAGTAGCTCTAGTAACCTTGCGATTACCTCATGTATTCATCGTTGCTTTATTGAATCTTTATTATTCTAGCAGAGGATTTCCCAGAAGTCAAAGGTGGTTTTTTCGTGGACGTCGATGAGTAGTATGGGTTTTCTAGGTGGAAGCCTGGGGTGGTTAGGAGCAAGCTGGCGATGACTTGTTTATCTGTATGTCTCTTAGACCATATTTGGTTCTTGTTGTTTAGAACAACTATACATGCTTCCACTTGTTGTAACATTGGGTCCATGACCTCTGATTGTAATTTGCTATATTTCTCTGTTAAGAGTTGAAATATATTGTTTTGTGTCATAGAGTCTATCATGTGCCATACGTTACAAGTATTGATCTCCTGATTATGCATTCATGGTTGGGCCCGATGTGATCCATTTCCGAGCCTTGCATGTTGATGTGATTCATCCTGGGAGTGGTAACCCTAGTAACCTTCAGTTATGTGTCGTAACCGGTGTTACTCAGCACTAATGTATAGGTCCCGATGTCGGGGTGATACATTGGCCTTCTTGACAAATTCCTTCAGGAGCTCCTTGCGGATGGCTGCATGGCCAGCTTCGACCCGCTCCTTGATACCCTTCTCTCGCTCAGTTTTATCCTTAGAGAGCCAGGCATTGCAAGCGGCAATGGACTGCTGGTTGCGCTCCTCCAGGTCCGCACTTCAGTATCCATAGTCTCAAGGTATTCACGCTTGAGACTAAGATTAGCCTCTGCCTGGACAATCTCCTGCTCCCGCTTCGCATGATCTCGCTCGGTTTCCCTAAGCTTCTCCTCTCCGGAGTAGAGACTCTCCTCCAGAGTCTTCTCTGCAAGCGACCCCAGGCGCATCTCACGAAGAGCAAGCTCGTTCTCCTGCTCCTGACGACGGCGGGTCCACTCTTCCACCTCCAGATCATGTTGGTTCTTCTCGAGGCGAAGCTCTTCCCCAATGTCTAGCGAGGCTGCCAGCTTATTCTTGGCCTCCTCTAGAGCCACGGTGGCGTCTTGGTTCTGCCGCTCTGCCTCTTCAAGCATCGCCTTCGCCACGAGCTCCACCTGCTTGCAGCCCACCGCAACCACCTCGTGAAGCTGGCTGCCCAGGATCTCGAGGCACTCGTACTCCTTGGCCATGACGGCCACTTGGGAGTCAGCTCGGGACCCGATAATATCGCTGACCTGCTTCACGGCACGGTCAGCAAACCCGTTCAGGCTGAGGTTCGGCCTGCGGCAGTCGCAAACCAGCTGTGACCAGCAGTCTTTGCTGGCTACCACGGTGAGGATGTCGCCAGGCGTTGGTCCGGCACCCGCCACTGGTGCAGCTCGAGCTCACGCGCGTCTAGTGGGACTTTGAAGCATCCTCTTGCGTCGGGGGCTAAAGGGGCACAGAGGGCCCAACCGTAGACATGGAGTTAACCAAGGCTACAACAAGCTCTATTCCTGGGCCGGTCCGTTCCTCGGCCATGTCAGCAGACATATTTTCATTCGTGGCTGGCTCTAGAACCACGGGCGCAGCAGGCGGCGGAGGAGAGCTAGAACGCACTTGCTCGACCACATGCGTGCCAAGGGGTGAGGGAGCTCTCTGCTCAGCATCTGCGGTACTCAGGCCCTCCGCGACGATGGCGTGAGAGATCACCATAGCAGGCGTGGTCGCGGGGCTGGGGCCACCCCCCAGCTGCCTCGCCAAATCGTCCTTTTCTTGGGCCCCGTGGAATCAGAAAAGCTCAGCAACCCAGGACAAGGAAAAAGGGGAATGCGCACTGGAGTCCTCACCTCCAAGTGTAGTGCCACACCCTTGGCTTGTGACCCCTGAGGAAGGACCCTACAGTTAGGGGTCCCTCAGGGCAAGAATCACTGGGGCCAGGTGGGGCATCGTCAAGCCTCGGCTTCTTCGCCAAGCGGGCCTCACCTAAGGACTGGCTCGGTTACTCGTCGTCATCAGACTGCGCCCGTCACGAAGGAGCCACATGGAAACCTTCATTGTCCCATATTCCTCCTCTTCCGAGGAGACCACCATCGCTTGACGCTTCCTCGAGGAGGACGGCACCGAGTTTGCGCCCTGGTCAGGGCGTCAGTCATCTTGGAGCCCTCAACGCTCTCCTCGGTGAAGACCAGTGCAAAAAGATTGTCTTCAGCGAATCTGTTCACTCAGCAAGGGGGCCCCATCGGTCGAAGCATGGCATCACGGCCAAAATCGCCACCTCCACCGGGAGGTCATAAAGGGGGACCACACTGGGAGGGATTCTGGACGGTGATGGATCAGTGAGGAGTAGCTTCAACACGCCAGTGAAGGACTGGTGCGTAAGAGGATGCGATTCAAGCCTCGTCGCATCCCCAGGGCCGTCGTAGAGCCATATGCACCTCTCATGGTGTTGTAGAGGGGCGATGCACTGCTCGATGAATTCACTCACAATAATGAAGAATGTGAGGCCCTCATCATACAACGCGTTCACACGCTCCGTCGACGACCACATGATGGCGCCACGAAGCTCCTCCTGGCTCCATCCCGAGTGTCTTGAGGGTGATGAAGAGGGGAACTCAAAGAGGTTATTGACTTCATTCGGGAGGTCCATCTGGGGAAACACTGCGCCCAGGTTAGGGACGGCATGGAAGGAAACGTCGCCAACACCAGGTTTCTCAGTGTCTGTGTGCAAGTAAAATAAGCATCGGAAGAATACGATCGAGGTCCTCACGCCAAGGAATGCCTCGCGGTAAACAGCAAACACCGGGAGGATAAGAACGCAGTTGGGGTGGAGATGGAGCGGCTGAATCTAGTAATGGGCGAGGACAGCAAGGAAGAAGGAGGAGAAAGGGGGAACCAGCCCCACGACAAGGCTCTGGTAGAAGAATGGGTATGACGATGGAGAGAGAGCATCGATATCCACTATACCGATGTGGAGGATGGTCAGCCCGTGCTCGTTGGAGGGGTGGGCCGCCATGTGCACGACACTGTTCATCGAAAGCACCAAGACACGCGGGTCGGAAGTCGTCGCACCCTTGCCAGTGTGGAAGACGAAGAGAAAGGGAGAGCTGGGAGGTGGAAAAGGGGAAGTGGGGGAGTGGAGAACTGGGCTCGGCCTCCTAGGCTACCTATGACGGTCTGGCTGCAACACAGAGAGCTGTCGCCTCCGACGTCTGTAGGTGTGTGGGACGCCGCGCGCTAACCGTTGCGCCACGTGCTCATAACTGGCCCGACAGCAGTTGGCCCTGCAACGTCTCATCTCCTTTCAACACGTGTCCACCGTGGGCTCGGGGGCTACTGTCGGACCCGAGGGTACCAGGGTATCCTCGCCCGTTTGCTGTAGCCCAGCCCAGTGGGCGTTCGAAGCCTCATCGAGGGTGTCTCATGAAGAGGAGTCTCCTCCACGAGACTTTGTCCTCGTCAGGGCTCAACCAGCAGGAGGCTGGTCCCTCTAGAGCAGCTTCATCGCCTACCTTTGAAGAGGAGCTCTACCTCGCCCCCTCTTCTCTCTAGAGGACATTCTCAGGAGGGAACAAGCCATGTACAGATGACGTCCGCTCCTCTGCATGATGATGAAGGTGGCGCGGAGCCGTAGAACCCCTTTGGCGGCAGTTGTCGTTCCCGTGTATAAAGCGTGGGAGATAGCTGCCCACGCCAAAGCACCACCCCAGGACTTGATCTTCAGTGCAAGAAGACAAAGGCGGCGCTCCAAAATGGAGGAAACATCACCGGGCGCCCCCACCGCCCTGCCATGGACGGTGGCGATGTCCTCGATGACCAAGACCAGCAGGCGCCACAGAGCTCCGCATGTCTCCTCTTTGGCACTTTGTGGTAGCCCTTTTCCGCCAAGTATGAGCGGGAAAGAGATCAAAACGCTGGTATAAAAGGATCCCTTTGGCTCGCGTAGCAAGGACGGCTCAATTCGCCTAGAGCCTCCCTAGTATGAACCGAGCACAAGCTCACATCTTGTACTGTATCTACAGCAGTGCAATCCATCAGACAAGCAGGAATGGGGTTTTACACCACAAGGTGGCCTGAACCTGGGTAAATTCTCTGTGTCACCATTGTTGACTGTTCCAATCTATCCTCGTGAAGCCTCACGAGATGTGTAGGAAGTGTGGTTAGCCCCCAGTGTTCGAACCTCTTGAGAGTCCCTGTCTTTGACACACCACTCATGCAACATCCCAAATTTGCTAACAAAAGTGTGTGGTGTTGTGTTCATCTCATACATGCATGAAAAAAAATTGAACCATGTTGAAACAATTGAAGTGTTAATTTAAATGGTTTGAGAAAATACCAAAAATAGTACTTAAAGTGGGTTCCAAAATCTTGTATTGAAAAATATTTCAATTACACCAAAGAAACACATGGTTTTGTTGGAAATTTTATGAGGATTCCAGAATGTATTTTTGCAAAATTTTCTGTTTACAAAAAGGCCCTGAAAACATCTATTTCCTGTTCAGTTTTAACCCCAGAAGGGCTCCTTTGTAATTTCGGAAACTTCCAGGGGGTTATGGAGAAATCCCTTTTCTTTCCTTTCTTCAACCTCCTGCCAGAAGGAAATTCAACGGGGGTTTCGCCACCTCCTGCTTCCAGCGCCACAGGGGAAGGATGAGGACGCCGAGGAGCCGTCTGGATCGCTTCTAACTCGCAAACCCCCCTCGAGATACCTTTCTCCCTCTGTCCCTGTTAACACCCGGAACCCTAACCCTAACCGCTGTCTCCGGTCGCCGCTCTTTGCGCAACTCCGGCCATGGCAGCACCAACCGAGAGTCCCTGGAGCTCCTCCGTGCTGCCCTCGTCTACCTAACCTAATATCGCTTGCCGGGATGGCCTCACAAGGGCGAATTTCGTCGCCGTTCTTCCCTCCGACCGCCGCGCAATCTTCCATGCCGGCGACGACCCCGGCCATCCCGCACCTCTCCGTCGACGCCATCGTCCTCCTCGTGTCTCGGTGAGCTTCCCGGTGCCCTTAGATCGCCTCCTCCCCCTCGGATACCCCTCCTCGGCATGTCTCTGTCACCGCCACCGCGGGGATGCTCGCCGGCTCGCCGCCGGTGACCATTTGGTCACGGTGCCACCACCCTCGTGCTCGCCTTGCTTCTCTCTCGCTCGCTAGCCCCTCCATTCCGCCCATCCCGCGCTGAATCGCGCGATTGCACCGCGGCAGTGCAGCAATGGCCAGTGATGATGTCACCTGGATGTCATGACGACGTCATAATCCTGTTTTTCTATTTTCCAGAAAATGGTTATTAAATTACAGAAAATGTTTAATAATTGCAAAATCAATAACTAATGTTTTATAATTCAGAAAAATAAGAGTGATGTACTAAAATGTTCATAAAAATGTAATCTACCCAAATATGTCATTTTCAATCATGTTTGAGAAAGTTGATTTTTGAACATTATTTAATGTTGTTTAATCATTTAAAAATAGAAAATTAAGTTTTTATTCAAGAAAATTAGAAAAATACAAGTTATATATAAAAATGCTCAAAATGACAAATGCAACCTAGTTATGATGTTTTTAAACCCATTTGAGCAATTAAAATGGTACACCCTCTCAAGATCGCCCAAAACCTCCTCCGGGGTCTATTTCGGGTTAATTTCAGTAAAATTGCATAATTTCCATAAGAACCCTAGCAACCCTATCTTCATGTCTAGGGCTTTATTTCAGTGTATTAAGTTGCTCATGCATACATATTGCACATTGCATCAATGCCATGGTTGATTGTTCTTCTTGTTTCGGTGTTTGTCCCCCCCTCGGTAGAACGTGACTCCGAAGAGAAGGCCAGCAGTCCAATGGTGAATACTTGATCTTAACCGAAAAGTCAAGCACTTACCCGAGAAGACATTTCTATTGGTTTTCTTATAACCAAGGAAAGCATAACCTCTTATCTGCTCATATATGGTTTGAACGTGTTTTGAATCTCGTACTTTGCATTCGGTTCCAAACTATTTGAAGTCAGTAGATAGAGTTCTCCTATATACTGCATAACCTAGATATCCTGATACAATGCTCCTAGCAGCTATAGGTTTGTTTGTGCGCGCTCCGCTAAACCCTGTGAGTCTTGCTTAGCCATGCCTAGTTGTGATCTGATCCATCTGGTTGATGAATCTGGTCAACGCGTGAATCTATTATGTCATGTTGTTATGATTTGAATTATCTTTGATAACCTGGATAATCACGGCATGGATGTGAGGCCACAATGGGTTGTGGCGTTTTGTCCTGTTCATGCCCCTAGGAGCGAGTTCTCGCCTTCGAGCCAAGACTGAGCGTACAGCCACACGTGGGCCGATGAACCCCGCCCGGCTAACTAACTTTTTTAACCTTATCCGTGAGCCACGTAGTTTGAGTTTTCCATCTGCGTGTGTGTCGGAAAATGTTTTGGAGAAAACTAGGTCGTGACCGGGACAAGTGATGGACATACACGGATCTTGATCCCGACTCACAGAACAGGTGCCGTCAGGAGGTGGCCAACTCCCTGTTGACGGGGTGGCCCTGTTTGGGTTGACTCATGGATATGGTTCGACAAGGTAAAGGCTGGGAATCGACCACCCTCTGCCGACACTTCCCGGGCTAGTGCTAATCATGTGGTACTAAGAGTCGGTTGGTACGTGTGGGTAAAGTTGTACACCCCTGCAGGTTTAAATCTTTTCGAAAAGCTGTGTCTACGGTTAAAGACGACTTGGTGACGGATTCTGTGATCATAGATAACTTAAACGGAATGATTAAAACTTGCTGATAACGAATGAAGGATGCCTCCTCGGAGATGCCGAGAGGCGTTACCTTGTAGCATGAGGTAGTGGAACAACTTGAGGTGGTGATCTTTGAAGCACGAGGTGCTGAAATGATATTGGTGGAATAAAAGATGATATCAGTAGTTGAGTAGCTTTCTCATCTGTTTTCAAAATACTCCATGAGACGTGCTATTCGTTCCTCAACTTGGAAAACAAAGATGGCTTTACGCAAAATAAACTTCATAACTCTTTCTAAAAGAAGCAGATATATAATAGGTTAAATAAGTCTTGTTGAGTACCTCCCGTACTCATGTTTGGTTCAACTTGGTTCAGGTGGAGTTCCTCAGTTCGGTGGTGTTTCGACGTGGACATCGACGAGTAGTTTGGGGTTCCCAGGTAGCAGCCTGGAATCTATGGGCTGGGACGTCGCCTTATGTTGCGGCCTCTTAGGCCTTTTTGGTTCTTGTTGTTTAGCAACATAATTTGCCTTCCGTTGTCTGATGTAATGTTGGGTCGTGTGACCTCTGCTTGTAAGCTATACTCTAGTAACACATGTTTAATACAACTTCAGTGTCTAGAGTGTTGCTTTGATCGGTTGTTGGTTTCGAGCTCATTGTTATACAGTTTTGGCTATGCCTGCTTAGTTGTCGCAGTCGAGGGGTTGTGGTGCCGATGATCCATGTCCGAGCCCGCCTGCCGATGTGATTCGGCCTGGGGCGAGGTAACCCCAGTAACCCTCGATTGTTGTTGCACTTTCTGGACACATAGCAGCTCTGTATAACTTTGGTCCCGTTTCTTCAGTTTCATCCGACTCGTGGACACATATCTGTTTATGACTAGCATGGACACAAGGAGTAGTAGACTGTCGCACCCCGGTTTCTAGAGGATACTCATCGCACGAACTGGAAGTCAGGTGCTTGGATTATGGGGCATACCTGCTCCCACGTCCCAGCTTCCTGGTAGGCCTGCGCTTATGCGCGACAACACAAGCCCTGCTCCCACCGTCGAAGTAAACTATCCGCTAGGAACCTAAGGCACTACTGTCGACGTACTTCATATTCAAGCACGCACTGTACGTCAACAGCTTTGAACGAAATGATAGCACAAACTGTCTCTAAGACACAAAAGAATGAAATAAGTTTGCAAATAGCCTTCACTAAGGCAGAGATAGCAAAACACTCATCCAGAGGACACATGTCCCAACATATCATCCATTACATCAGCGGAAGCAATCAAATGGGTCTGAGTACAGACAAATCCAAGGCTTAAGAAGCCGGAGAACATAACGAAAAACGAAGCCCATCCACGTAGGTCCTGGATCCTGCCCGGGGTCCAGCCAACTACTCGTCTGCAGTGTCGTCGAACTCCACAAAGTAGCCATCCTGGTGATCATCGTAGCCGTAGTCGTACTCTGCGTAAACCACAGCCCCAACGGGGTCAGTACATCCAAGTACTGGCAAGCAAGACTCACACTTCATCAAGGAGTTACCCGTCAACACAAGCATTGATGCTTGGGATCAACGGAAGGAGATAGGTATTATAAAAGCTGCAGCGGGCTGCTCTAACCAACTACAGAAAATACTACTTGTGTCCGGCTAATAGAAAAGATAAGATCGAGGAATTGTAACCAACTGAAGGATAACTTCAAAACAAACCCATCCTGGATCTCGCCCCTTATCCGAAGAAGCAATCCGAGGATAACTCACACCGTTGTAATAAGGTGAATCAAGTTATTGTGTGAATAATCTATTACTAGTCAAGTTATTAGTCATTGGGTGAACATGATTGATCATTATGTTGAAGTTGTCCTGAGTACTTGTTAGCCAGTACTTTCACCAAGTAATCCATAACCGCGGAAAACACGGCTTCTCGAGAAGATTTATCCCTGCAGGGGTGCACCATAGTAACCGTACACGTAAGAATATCCCGCCAGATGGGAATCAAACCCACCAAGCGAGACACTCAACACAACCAACTGTTCTTCGCATCAAGCCCAAAGCACCGCGTGCTGTGCGTGCGCGGCTAATCGAGCCCCCCGAAGAAAAGGAGGACCCTCATAGCACTGGAAGACCACGCCGCCCTAAATGCCGACTACAAAAGTTCCACCCTGGCCTCGGGTTCGTACCTGCATATGATGCAGCAAATGGAAAGCCCGAACTAGTACGGCGATTTGGACGAGATGCGAATCGAGTCAAGTTGAGGGGGGCGCCCATACTCGCTTCCCACATGCGGGTAGTGCGCTCATCATGGATCAGTAGACAAGACCCTTTTCCTACTAGGGTCGACACTAGCAGGCCTCAAAACCACAAAGGGCCTCCTGCCGGTGCCTTATCATCAAATTATTATTAACAGCAGCATTAACAGGATTGATTGATTAACATCGAGCCCCCGGAACGATAACAGATAATAACAGCACGTTAGTAAAAGAAGTAACCGACAACAGGCTCGAGCAAAAGCAACCCTAAGCATGCTAGATAAGAACAGGCACAAGCAAAGGCTGTGGGTATGGAGGTGAGGCAATATCATTGGTTCAGGGAATCATGTGATGGGTTCGGAGAATAGCAACGATACATAGGGCTAGCAATAGTAGACAAAAGGATAGTATCGACAACAAGTGTGGAAGAGAACTCGATGATTCATGTGAGTGATAACTTGCCTGGAAGCTCAGCAGCCGGGTACTGGGCTAGGTCCTGGGTAGTGGTGTCGTAAGGCTCGTCGGTACCAACGTCGTCGTCTAAGCGAGAAGAAGCAAAAACAACAACGAAGGAAGACGGCAATCAATACATGGCATATGTGCACAAACATTGGGATGATGCATGTCATGTTTAATAGATGCACCAAAATAAACTAGTGGATATGATACACAAGTTTAAATGGATTCCATATGCAAAGATTGCATATGGCAAACCCATGCCTTAGAGTTGAATTAATTGTTCTAACACTAAGCATCAGGTGTTGGTGAGTTAGCATGATGCATCCATGATGAATAACAATAAGATAACAATTTAAATGCAATTGGAATGATAGTTAACCATTTTTAGAAAACATTAATCAAGTTTGGAAATTATTGTTACTTAATGGTGTTAAACAAGTAGTGATTGTTTTCATCAAGTTAAAAGGTGCAAAACAAATAACAAAGTTGATATTTGAAAAGGTTATCAAATTTTAGTTGGGTTACATGTTTCACATTTTGAAATTGGACTTTGGATTAATTAATTATGAATTAAACAATACTAAACAATTTTTAATTGCATTAATCAAGATTTAAATTGTTTAGGCAATTTAAATTATTCAAACCAGAAACAAAATTTATATTTGGAAAGTACATGAAAAGTTGATTGAAAAACATATTTGGTTTGTGAAATTTGGAATTTTTATGAACAAGTTATGAATTTTGCAAATTTAAGGGAATTTGACAAGAATTCAAATTTTGCACCAATTTAAAATATTCAAAACAGTAAACAAATTTTATATTTGGATAGAACATTTAATTTGGTATTGAAAACATATTTAAAAAGTTAATTTTGGAGTTAAAATGAATTTGTTATGTATTTTAGAAGTATAGGGTGCAATCTGCCATTTTAATGCCTCTAGGGACTTAGGAAAAAATTTCCAGGGGCTAGAAATAAGGGCCAGGGGCTTAGTGGTGATTTGCTAAATATTCCAGTACCAAACCATTGTAAAAATAAAACTTGGTTTTATTTGGGAGAGAGGGGACTTGATCCCTCCACCTCCTGGTTGATGCAAAGGAACACCACCACTAGGCTAATGCGATTTTTGTTGGTGGGACTGCACCTCTGAACAGGTTAAGGAGTTGGTACTGGCTGTACCGAATTAAAACAGAAAAGAGCAGGAAAAGAGTGGGGCTGGGAATCGAACCCGCAACCTCTGGCTTCACTGCGCGCGCATCAAACCAGTGGGGCTTCGCTGCGGTTGTTGATTGGATGAGGGGCTGGTTGGTTTTGGAGCTTGCAAACGCTGTGTTAACTGAACCTGCAAGCACACGATCCATCAGATCGTTACTGTCTCATGAACGAACAGAGCACCAAGGCGATCTTCGGGCAAGAAATTGATGACCAATCCGCAGGAGAAAAGAGAGGGGATGAGCGGGAATGGAAGGGTTGCCTCACCCTCTACGCAGGGGCGGGCTCGGCGCGGCCGATGGGTGGCGGAGGCGGCGGCACCGTGCGCCGGCGGCCGGTGGCCGTGGCACCAGCAGAGGAGGGAGTTCTCCCTCGATGGTGGCGGCGGCTGGGGAATAGGAGGGAGGAGATACGACCTAGGGTTAGGGTTTAGCTCGGGAGGGGAGAGGAGGAGATAAATAGAAGGGGGGAGGAGCATCGAGTGGTGGAGGGAGGGGCTCCTGTCGCTGTCCTCCATTGCGTCACCTCCTGTACGGAGGTAGAAGAGGGGGGTATCGGGCCAACACAGGTGGGCTGGGCCTTCTCCCCCACCTGGTTGAAACGTTTTGCTCTTCTTTTTTTTTTTATTATGAGATGTGCTGTTTTTTTTGTAGCAAATGCTTTTGGAAGAAATAAATAGGTTTTAACTTAGATAAAATTTTGGAAAAAATTGGATAAGCTTCTTAGGTGAAAAGAAACCACTTGGTAGTTTTGGTTTTCAAAATTACAAATGTTTGATTGCTGTTTCAAAATTGAACCAATTTAAGTGATAATTGCCATAGTGATTAATATTTAGAAAATAGGGTGTTTTCAATAGGGTTTCCCCTAGGGTTTAGTATGTTTTTGAAGAATACCAAGTTGTGATAACTTCATGGATTCAAAGGATTGATGATTTGAGAATTGTTTTGAGTTTGGGAAAGACTTGGAAATAATTGATTAAATTGAGCAATTGATTTTAGCAACAACTTAAAAGGTGAATTATAATGAGTTGCTTGAAAACAAAAGAGGTTTTTAGTTTGCACTTCTTTATTTGAAAGGTTGTAACAGACAAGTGTGAAAACAGAAGTTGATAACAAGTTTAAATTTCATATGAAAACAATGCAAACAGAAATAAATATGAGGATGATGATATGATGCATTGCTTAAATAAAAACAACAAGTAAAACAACTAAGGGTTTTCATACTTGGATGTTACAAAACGCCCCCCCTTGAAGGAATCGCGCCCCGAGATTCCTACGGAGAAGTGAAAAGGTCCGGATACTTCTTGCGAAGATCCTCTTCGGTCTCCCACGTTGCCTCTTTATCGGAATGATGCGACCATTGGACTTTCAAGAACTTGGTGCTCTTGTTGCGAGTCTTACGCTCGGTCTCATCGAGAATTCGAATAGGGTGCTCCTCATAAGATAGATCATCTTGCAGTTCAATGTAATCATGATCAACTGCACGATCTGGATCTTTGAAACACTTCTTGAGTTGTGACACGTGGAACACATCGTGCACTTTGGATAGTTTTTCTGGAAGTTCGAGACGATAAGCATTCTCTGCACGTCTTGAGAGGATGTTGAAAGGGCCAATGTATCTTGGTGCAAGATTTCCTTTCACACCGAAACGATGAGTTCCTCTGAGGGGAGTTACACGGAGATATGCCTTATCACCAGGTGCATAGACCATATCCCTGTGCTTGCTATCATAATAGCTCTTCTGACGAGATTGAGCAATCCTGAGATTGTCACGAATGATACGAACTTTCTCCTCGGCTTCCTTAACAATGTCAGGGCCTAAAAGTGAACGTTCACCAGCTCCAGACCAATTGATTGGACTCCTGCATCTGCGACCATACAGTGCCTCAAATGGTGCCATGCCTAGGCTTGCCTGGTAGCTGTTGTTGTAGGAGAATTCAGCATATGGAAGGCAATCCTCCCATTTCATGCCAAAGGAGAGACCACATGCTCTGAGCATATCCTCGAGAATCTGATTGACTCTTTCGACTTGCCCCTGAGACTGAGGGTGGTAAGCTGTGCTGAACAGAAGTTTGGTGCCCAATGCTTCTTGAAAGCTCTTCCAGAAATGAGAAGTGAAGATACTTCCACGGTCTGAGCTTATTTCCAATGGAACACCATGAAGGGGAACAATCTTTGCTGTGTAGAGCTCTGCTAACTGGCTAGCTGAGATAGTTTCCTTTACAGCATAGAAGTGAGCAACCTTAGTGAGACGATCAATAACAACGAAGATTGCATCGTTGCCCTTCTTGGACTTTGGAAACCCAGTAACGAAGTCCATTTCAATCATGTCCCACTTCCACTCAGGAATTTTCAGAGGTTGGAGTAGACCTGCTGTCTTCTGATGGACTGCCTTAACACGTTGACAAACGTCGCATTCAGAAACGTATTGAGCAATTTCACGTTTCATGCCAGACCACCAATACAGAGTCTTGAGATCCTGGTACATCTTTGTACTTCCAGGGTGAATGGATAGGGGAGTTTCATGAGCCTCCTTGAGAATGATATCCTTGAGACTTTGAACCTGAGGAACTGCAATGCGTCCTTCAAAGAACACAGTTCCTTTGTCATCAATAGAGAAGGACTTGAACTTATCACTGCCCTCTTTGATTTGCTCTACCATCTTCTTGATTTCATTATCACGAAGTTGTTCAGAACGAATCTTGTCCTCGAGAGTTGGACTGGCTGTCAAGCTAGCAAGATAGCCTTGAGGAACAAGACCAAGGTTCAGCTTCTGGAATTCTTCATGAAGTGGAGGTTGGCTTTCCATGATCATGAGATTATTGCAATAGGATTTGCGACTGAGAGCATCGGCCATAACATTAGCCTTGCCTGGAGTGTAAGAAATGGTGAGATCAAAGTCTTTAATCTTCTCAATCCATCTCCTTTGCCTGAGGTTCAGATCTGGCTGAGTGAAGATGTATTTCAGACTCTTGTGATCGGAAAAGATTTCAGTTTTGTTACCCAACAAGTATTGTCTCCATTTCTTGAGGGCAAACACAACTGATGCAAGTTCAAGATCATGAGTGGGATAGTTTTGTTCATGTGGGTTCAACTGACGTGAAGCATAAGCGACAACTTGACGTTCTTGCATAAGAACTGCACCTAGACCTTGAAGAGATGCATCGCAGAATATCTGGAAAGGTTTGGTAGTGTCGGGGCCAACTAGAACAGGTGTGGAAGTGAGTTTAGTCTTCAGGAGGTTGAAACTCTCATCACATTGTGGAGTCCAAACGAACTTTTTGTCCTTCTTTGTGAGATCAGTGAGAGGTTTGGCAATCTTGGAAAAGTTTTGGACGAAACGACGGCAATAGCTAGCCAAGCCAAGAAAACTTCTGACTTGCTTCACCGTTTTAGGGGGTTTCCAATCAACAATTGCCTTAACCTTTTCAGGATCAATGGCAATGCCTTTGGCAGAGATGATATGACCAAGATATGCAACTTCTGGAATCCAGAACTCACATTTGGAGTATTTGGCATATAGACGATGCTCGCGGAGTTTCATGAGAGTGAGACGAAGGTGTTCTCCATGCTCTTCCTCGGATTTTGAGTAGACAAGGATATCATCAAGATATACCACAACGAACTTGTCGAGGTATTCGTGGAAGACAGAATTCATCAGTCGAGAGAAGGTCGCCGGTGCATTGGTGAGACCAAAGGACATTACGGTGTATTCATATAGACCGTACCGAGTGGTGAAAGATGTCTTAGGAATATCTTCCTTTCTGATCTTTATTTGATGGTAACCCATCCTCAAGTCCAACTTTGAGAATATTGAGGCTCCAGCAAGTTGATCAAAAAGATCATCGATACGAGGAAGTGGATACTTGTTCTTGATGGTTTTCTCGTTGAGAGGACGATAGTCAACCACGAGTCTCTTAGTTTGGTCCTTCTTGGCTACGAACAGAGTTGGGCAACCCCAAGCGGAGGAACTAGGCTGAATGAAACCTTTGTCCATGTACATATCGATTTGCTCCTTCAACAATTTCAGTTCAGGAGGAGCTATCTTGTATGGATGCTTAGAGATTGGAGCAGTACCTGGTTCAAGCTCGATAACGAACTCAACTGCTCTGTCCGGAGGCATCCCTGGCAACTCTTCTGGAAAGACGTCAGGGAATTCACAAACCACCGGAACATTCTCAATTGCAGGAAGAGGTTTAGCATCCAGGGTGTACAGCTGAACATAACTTGATTCCTTCGGAGAATAGACTATCTGGCCGGAAGGGTGGAACAGAGTTATTGACTTCTTAGCACAATCAATCGTAGCTTTATTGGCCTTCAATCAATCCATGCCAAGGATGACATCAATGTCTGAATTGCCAAGCAGAATGAGGGAAGCAAGGAATATGTGACCTCCAATTAAGATCTGATTCTCATGACTGATCTTGGAAGTTTGCATAGTTGCTCCAGGGGAGTTTACTACTAGCGGGGAACCCAAACCAACAAAAGGTAGTTTAACTGCTGTAGCAAAGATCTTTGACACGAACGAATGCGATGCTCCGGTATCAAACAACACTTTAGCTGGGTTAAAGTTTACGGGTAATGTACCGAGAACAACGTCGGCAGATTCCTCAGCTGTGTCAACCTTGACGTGGTTCACCCTTGCGGTCCTCCCAACAGGCCTGTTGTTGGCGTTGAAGGCCTTATGCGGAGGAGCGCGGACCATCGCCTGGTTGGTGTTGGGGCGAGGTGGTGGAGAAGGCAGCATCCTCTGAGTGCACTTATCTGCGTAGTGCCCAGTCTCCTTGCACTTGAAGCAAGTGACGACACGCGGGGGATCTGGCCTTGGCTGCGCCACTGGAAACCTCTGCCCATGCATCTGAGCTGGGTTGGGTGGGCGGGGACCAAAGCCTGGAGAAGCTTGGGCATTTGGAGCCCTAGTGACAGCACTGTTTGGCACCCAGATGCGGCGCTTCTGCGGAGGGGTGGTCATGTTGGAGGAGGAACCACCCTCACGCGAGTGCTTGCGCGACTCTTCGAACGCCTTGCGCCCATTCTCCTCATTGAGCGCGGTGTTCACGAGCTCGACGAAGTCCTTGCACTTGATGTTTGTGAGAGCGTACTTCAGTTCCGGGTTAAAACCTCGGCGGAACCTTGCCATCTTCTTGGTCTCAGTAGACACCTCGTCTCCAGCATACCGAGCGAGGCGATTGAACTCGTTCTGGTAGCCGATGACGTCGAGCTTGCCCTGCTTCAGCGAGCAAAACTCTTCACGCATCCTCTCCATGAGACCATCGGGGATGTGGTACTTCAGGAAAGCCTCCTTGAAGCAACCCCAAGTGATAGGATAGCCAGCTCTCATGGCCTGGTAGTTCTCCCACCACGAGGCTGCCTGACCCTTCAGCAGGTAAGCAGCATAGTTGACCTTGTCCTCTTCCGCAACATGAGCAATCTCCAGGGCTCTTGCTACGTCACGGATCCAGTCATCAGCATCCAGCGGCTCGCGTGTTGCCACGAAAGCCTTGGGACCCACACTGAGGAAGTCCTTGATGGCGACCCTTGGAGCAGTCTGGTGGTGGTTGTTCTGGTGGTTCTGAACCTGGACCATCTGAGCCATGACCTGAGTCATCTGAGTCAAGAGCTCAGCGATCGGCGGTGGCTCAGGCGTGTTCCTTGTTGGAGGCATCCTGAACAGAAATGCATTTTAGCACAACAATAGGAAGGAATAAACTTAGCAACCGAAAGAGAGATTATTCCGACGCATGAATAGATAACCAACAGGTACATCATGAGTTCAAATACATCAGAATATCCAACAGACCAATACATGGTTCGAAAACGAAAGGATAAACTAGACACAGCTAGTAACGGATACATCGGTACTCCCATGCTCATCACGCAGGACGGCGGTGAGTAGTACGACGAGAGATACGGTGAGGAGGAACCCCACGGAAGTAGGTATCACGACGATCCATGTAGATAGGAACTGCTCTGAGAGCAACTCTCGGTGTGGTGAAGTAGAAAGCGTCCTCCCCTGTGCTCCATAGCGGGGAATCCCTGCGTAACCAGCTCCGAGGTCGAGAAGTGGGCCTCTGATCGGCTCGTAACCTCCAGCATCTGGCAGAGGAAAACCCAGTGTCTGCTGGAAACGTGCAAAGCGCTCGTCTCCAACAAAGTCTGTGGTGTACGTCGCCAGACGAGTCAAAGCCAGACAGAGCTGCTCCCTGACTGAGGCTAACTCCTGAGCAAGTGTGGAAGCAACGGCATCACTGTGACTAGCGAACTGTGCAGTGGTCTGCAGCCTGGAGCTATCAGTCTCGTAGGTATCCAGGTCGCGGTGGACAGTGAAGTGAACTCCCGCTGCCGTGATGTAACCACGGGGGATGTGACGAAAACTGGACTTATCAAACCCCCAGTAGTCAGCACGGAGGACGGTGAGACTCACGTACGCTGCCTGCTGCACTGCCATATCCACTGTGGACCCTACTGCCTCGTACTGGTGGACAATGCTCCTGTCATCATCCGACAGAATGTAGACGATGGCCCGGTAGAAGGTCTGGTCAAACTCTCGCTGGTGCTCGTAGACCTGGTACTCTGGTGCCCAACGGAACCCCAGATAGGTAACCATGTCTCTCAGCATCTCCGGAAAACCGGCGGTGCTCTCACAGCGAGTCATGCGAACCACCTGCGGGTAGTAGCTGAGACCCATCTGCAGATGATTGGGAAAGGTTTTGATTAGACTCCGGTAGAAGAAAAAGGATGTGGAAAAACAACAACAAGGTTTGAACGGACGAAAGGTTCTTCGGAAGAACATGATAACGAAGCAACATCGGGAAAACGAGACCAAAAGTCCTGAGGTACTAAGGAGAACCCAAAACACGTGAAATCCTAACTTGAAAGTTTAGGGGAGAACAGAAAACAACGTTGCACTTCCTTACCAGAAAAGGGTGGGTGGGTGGGGAAAGAAGAAAAATGGCAGAATTCCTACTCTCACGTTTCATTTTTCCTATATAGCTACAAAATAGTTTCTAGACTCAACTGCGACCAGTAAAAAGGGATCCTACAGGCAGACAGGCTCTGATACCATTTGTCGCACCCCGGTTTCTAGAGGATACTCATCGCACGAACTGGAAGTCAGGTGCTTGGATTATGGGGCATACCTGCTCCCACGTCCCAGCTTCCTGGTACGCCTGCGCTTATGCGCGACAACACAAGCCCTGCTCCCACCGTCGAAGTAAACTATCCGCTAGGAACCTAAGGCACTACTGTCGACGTACTTCATATTCAAGCACGCACTGTACGTCAACAGCTTTGAACGAAATGATAGCACAAACTGTCTCTAAGACACAAAAGAATGAAATAAGTTTGCAAATAGCCTTCACTAAGGCAGAGATAGCAAAACACTCATCCAGAGGACACATGTCCCAACATATCATCCATTACATCAGCGGAAGCAATCAAATGGGTCTGAGTACAGACAAATCCAAGGCTTAAGAAGCCGGAGAACATAACGAAAAACGAAGCCCATCCACGTAGGTCCTGGATCCTGCCCGGGGTCCAGCCAACTACTCGTCTGCAGTGTCGTCGAACTCCACAAAGTAGCCATCCTGGTGATCATCGTAGCCGTAGTCGTACTCTGCGTAAACCACAGCCCCAACGGGGTCAGTACATCCAAGTACTGGCAAGCAAGACTCACACTTCATCAAGGAGTTACCCGTCAACACAAGCATTGATGCTTGGGATCAACGGAAGGAGATAGGTATTATAAAAGCTGCAGCGGGCTGCTCTAACCAACTACAGAAAATACTACTTGTGTCCGGCTAATAGAAAAGATAAGATCGAGGAATTGTAACCAACTGAAGGATAACTTCAAAACAAACCCATCCTGGATCTCGCCCCTTATCCGAAGAAGCAATCCGAGGATAACTCACACCGTTGTAATAAGGTGAATCAAGTTATTGTGTGAATAATCTATTACTAGTCAAGTTATTAGTCATTGGGTGAACATGATTGATCATTATGTTGAAGTTGTCCTGAGTACTTGTTAGCCAGTACTTTCACCAAGTAATCCATAACCGCGGAAAACACGGCTTCTCGAGAAGATTTATCCCTGCAGGGGTGCACCATAGTAACCGTACACGTAAGAATATCCCGCCAGATGGGAATCAAACCCACCAAGCGAGACACTCAACACAACCAACTGTTCTTCGCATCAAGCCCAAAGCACCGCGTGCTGTGCGTGCGCGGCTAATCGAGCCCCCCGAAGAAAAGGAGGACCCTCATAGCACTGGAAGACCACGCCGCCCTAAATGCCGACTACAAAAGTTCCACCCTGGCCTCGGGTTCGTACCTGCATATGATGCAGCAAATGGAAAGCCCGAACTAGTACGGCGATTTGGACGAGATGCGAATCGAGTCAAGTTGAGGGGGGCGCCCATACTCGCTTCCCACATGCGGGTAGTGCGCTCATCATGGATCAGTAGACAAGACCCTTTTCCTATTAGGGTCGACACTAGCAGGCCTCAAAACCACAAAGGGCCTCCTGCCGGTGCCTTATCATCAAATTATTATTAACAGCAGCATTAACAGGATTGATTGATTAACATCGAGCCCCCGGAACGATAACAGATAATAACAGCACGTTAGTAAAAGAAGTAACCGACAACAGGCTCGAGCAAAAGCAACCCTAAGCATGCTAGATAAGAACAGGCACAAGCAAAGGCTGTGGGTATGGAGGTGAGGCAATATCATTGGTTCAGGGAATCATGTGATGGGTTCGGAGAATAGCAACGATACATAGGGCTAGCAATAGTAGACAAAAGGATAGTATCGACAACAAGTGTGGAAGAGAACTCGATGATTCATGTGAGTGATAACTTGCCTGGAAGCTCAGCAGCCGGGTACTGGGCTAGGTCCTGGGTAGTGGTGTCGTAAGGCTCGTCGGTACCAACATCGTCGTCTAAGCGAGAAGAAGCAAAAACAACAACGAAGGAAGACGGCAATCAATACATGGCATATGTGCACAAACATTGGGATGATGCATGTCATGTTTAATAGATGCACCAAAATAAACTAGTGGATATGATACACAAGTTTAAATGGATTCCATATGCAAAGATTGCATATGGCAAACCCATGCCTTAGAGTTGAATTAATTGTTCTAACACTAAGCATCAGGTGTTGGTGAGTTAGCATGATGCATGCATGATGAATAACAAGAAGATAACAATTTAAATGCAATTGGAATGATAGTTAACCATTTTTAGAAAACATTAATCAAGTTTGGAAATTATTGTTACTTAATGGTGTTAAACAAGTAGTGATTGTTTTCATCAAGTTAAAAGGTGCAAAACAAATAACAAAGTTGATATTTGAAAAGGTTATCAAATTTTAGTTGGGTTACATGTTTCACATTTTGAAATTGGACTTTGGATTAATTAATTATGAATTAAACAATACTAAACAATTTTTAATTGCATTAATCAAGATTTAAATTGTTTAGGCAATTTAAATTATTCAAACCAGAAACAAAATTTATATTTGGAAAGTACATGAAAAGTTGATTGAAAAACATATTTGGTTTGTGAAATTTGGAATTTTTATGAACAAGTTATGAATTTTGCAAATTTAAGGGAATTTGACAAGAATTCAAATTTTGCACCAATTTAAAATATTCAAAACAGTAAACAAATTTTATATTTGGATAGAAAATTTAATTTGGTATTGAAAACATATTTAAAAAGTTAATTTTGGAGTTAAAATGAATTTGTTATGTATTTTAGAAGTATAGGGTGCAATCTGCCATTTTAATGCCTCTAGGGACTTAGGAAAAATTTTCCAGGGGCTAGAAATAAGGGCCAGGGGCTTAGTGGTGATTTGCTAAATATTCTAGTACCAAACCATTGTAAAAATAAAACTTGGTTTTATTTGGGAGAGAGGGGACTTGATCCCTCCACCTCCTGGTTGATGCAAAGGAACACCACCACTAGGCTAATGCGATTTTTGTTGGTGGGACTGCACCTCTGAACAGGTTAAGGAGTTGGTACTGGCTGTACCGAATTAAAACAGAAAAGAGCAGGAAAAGAGTGGGGCTGGGAATCGAACCCGCAACCTCTGGCTTCACTGCGCGCGCATCAAACCAGTGGGGCTTCGCTGCGGTTGTTGATTGGATGAGGGGCTGGTTGGTTTTGGAGCTTGCAAACGCTGTGTTAACTGAACCTGCAAGCACACGATCCATCAGATCGTTACTGTCTCATGAACGAACAGAGCACCAAGGCGATCTTCGGGCAAGAAATTGATGACCAATCCGCAGGAGAAAAGAGAGGGGATGAGCGGGAATGGAAGGGTTGCCTCACCCTCTACGCAGGGGCGGGCTCGGCGCGGCCGATGGGTGGCGGAGGCGGCGGCACCGTGCGCCGGCGGCCGGTGGCCGTGGCACCAGCAGAGGAGGGAGTTCTCCCTCGATGGTGGCGGCGGCTGGGGAATAGGAGGGAGGAGATACGACCTAGGGTTAGGGTTTAGCTCGGGAGGGGAGAGGAGGAGATAAATAGAAGGGGGGAGGAGCATCGAGTGGTGGAGGGAGGGGCTCCTGTCGCTGTCCTCCATTGCGTCACCTCCTGTACGGAGGTAGAAGAGGGGGGTATCGGGCCAACACAGGTGGGCTGGGCCTTCTCCCCCACCTGGTTGAAACGTTTTGCTCTTTTTTTTTTATTATGAGATGTGCTGTTTTTTTTGTAGCAAATGCTTTTGGAAGAAATAAATAGGTTTTAACTTAGATAAAATTTTGGAAAAAATTGGATAAGCTTCTTAGGTGAAAAGAAACCACTTGGTAGTTTTGGTTTTCAAAATTACAAATGTTTGATTGCTGTTTCAAAATTGAACCAATTTAAGTGATAATTGCCATAGTGATTAATATTTAGAAAATAGGGTGTTTTCAATAGGGTTTCCCCTAGGGTTTAGTATGTTTTTGAAGAATACCAAGTTGTGATAACTTCATGGATTCAAAGGATTGATGATTTGAGAATTGTTTTGAGTTTGGGAAAGACTTGGAAATAATTGATTAAATTGAGCAATTGATTTTAGCAACAACTTAAAAGGTGAATTATAATGAGTTGCTTGAAAACAAAAGAGGTTTTTAGTTTGCACTTCTTTATTTGAAAGGTTGTAACAGACAAGTGTGAAAACAGAAGTTGATAACAAGTTTAAATTTCATATGAAAACAATGCAAACAGAAATAAATATGAGGATGATGATATGATGCATTGCTTAAATAAAAACAACAAGTAAAACAACTAAGGGTTTTCATACTTGGATGTTACATAGACCGGGGATCCGGACTACGTGCCGATAAATCCGGTCTGCCTGCCGTTGTTTGTTGCGGCCGGGGCTGGTAACCCTGAAGCCCTTGTGAGTCCATTGCTAGGAGCACATGACAGTTTGTATATCTCTGGGTCCGGGGTCTGACAACTCCCCGGCAGCTGCGAAGATATATCTTGGGCCCAAAAGCAATATTCAACATTGAAGCACAATAAATCACAAAATGACTAGATATGCGTGATGGATTGATTTATGCATAATAGAAGGAATGTTGACTCATGAATTGAGTTACAATCCCCCTATGTCGATGCCTACATCTAAACCTAATAACACGTGTAATGGAGGTGGTTATGCAAGGTACCAAGTGAAATTTAGACGAATCGTTGACATTTAATTCATTCTCCAAAGCTCGAAATCTTGGTTCATCAAGGTCCTTCGTGAAGATATCGGCAAGTTGATCCTTGGTGGACACATAGGAGAGATCAATATCACCTTCTCAACATGATCCTGAATGAAGTGATGACGAATCTCAATATGCTTCGGCTTGGAGTGTTGAACGGGGTTGTAGGCGATCTTGATAGCAATTTCATTGTCACATAGAAGAGGCACTTTGTCAAACATAACACTGTAGTAATTTAAAGTTTGCCTCATCCATAGCAATTGAGCACAACAACTTGTTGTGGAGATGTACTCGGCTTTGGTGGTATAGAGAGCTATGCAATTTTGCTTCTTCGAAGAGCATCACACCAAGGAGCGACAAAGAAATTGGCAACCCCCGAATGTGGACTTCCTATCTGTCATCTCTCCCGCATAGTCCGCATCCGAATGCCCAATGAGCTGAAAGCTTGAACCCTTGGGATACCAAAGACCAAACTTTGGAGTGTGAAATAAATATCAAAAGATTCATTTAACCAGTTCAAAATGACTTTGCCTTGGAGAGGCTTGAAACCATGCAAATTTACCAACACTATACATGATATCCGGTCTAGATGCACAAAGGTAAAGCAAAGAACCAATCATGGATCAGTATACCTTTTGACCTACCTCTTTACCATCAAGATCGGGTTTCAAGTCAAGGGTTGTGTTCATTGGAGTCTTCATAGGCTTGGCTTCATGCATATTGAACCTCTTGAGCATGTCTTGGGTATATTTTCCTTGCTTGATGAAGGTTCCTTCTTGATATTGCTTGATTTCAAAGCCAGGGAAATACTTCAGTTCTCCAATCATATACATCTCAAATCTATCAATCATAAGCTTCCAAAACTCTTCATTGCACAAAGTGTTAGTAGACCCAAAAATGATGTCATCCACATAGAGTTGGCATATGAACAAGTCATCTACAACCATCTTGGTAAACAGGGTGGGATCGATTAAACCAACATTAAACCCACTATCCACTAAAAAACTCTTTAAGGTGCTCATACCATGCAGGTGGAGCTTGTTTAAGTTCATAGAGCGCCTTATCAAGTTTATAGACATAGTCGGGGTTGTTGGGATCTTTGAAACCCGTAGGTTGCTTGTGTCGGACCCGCGGATACCAAGGTATCCTAGACCGTCCGCTGCTAGCCTAGCCTACATAGTAAGGAAGGTGTCCGTACTGGCCCGCTATGGGAAATAGGCGCGCCGGTCCTGTTCTCGCTAAGGACGATTCCCTGGCGAGGAGCCCTCTTCGGTGGTATCCCCACTCACCGTCAAAGAGGAGCCATGCTTCGTCCATGCTCCTCTCTAGAAAGACCCCCGCCCGCTGGGAGACAGCCCACATGGGGGTGACGTCTGAGCCTCTGCGCAAGTGACGGAGGCACCACACGGCAACAAAGCGACTTTGGCCACAGTTGCCATTTCGTGTATAAAGAGCGGAGCACCGCTGTGCACCAAAGCCTTGGCCGAGGCTTTCCCTTCGGTGCAAGGAGACCGGTCTATCGCTGAAAGACGAAGGGAGCATCATCGGAGCCCCCACCTCTCTGCCATGGATGGTGGCGCTGTTCTCGACGAACAGGAACAGTTGGCGCAGCACGGCGCCGCAGTGTACTCGTTGGCACCTTCTGGTGGCCCTTTCCCGCCCAATGAGCAGGAAAGAGGGCAAGTGCCGGTATAAGAAGGGCTATCCTGCCCTCGTAGTAGGGGTTGATCAGAAGATATATAGCAACATCCCTTGGAGAGCACCCGTAGTCTGTACCGAGCACGAGCTCGCGCTTGTATTGTTCATACCGCAGTTGAATCCATCAGACAAGCAGGAGTAGGGTTTTACACCATCACGGTGGCCTAAACCTGGGTAAACTCTCTGTGTCTCCATTGTCGACCTTCACGAGCTCCCCTCTCAAACCCTCTCGAGGTGCGATATAACGTGGTTATCCCCAAGTGTTCGAACCCCTAGAAGCAATCATGTCTAGGACATACCGCTTCTCCGACATTTGGCGCACCATGTAGGGGGCTAAGGCGTTCTCTTGCACTTCGGTCGTCATGGTCGCCTCCCGCACCGACCGGACCGGCCGCAGGGCGCGGTCCTGGAAGCGGACCACCATCGGCAGCCTCGCCTCCAGCCTCTCTGGCACCAGAACCCACCGTTCTCGCTCTCCCGCGCCCCACCATGGACGTGACATGATGCCTGTCGGCGAGTCCCTCGCGGACCCGACATGGCCCCTGCAGTCTCATGCGCATGCGATGCTCACCTTGCGGCCGTCGACTGTGCGCATGTGATACATCTCAAACGTATCTATAATTTCTGATGTCCCATGTTTTTTATGTCATTTGCTACATGTTTTCTATATACTTTACATCATTTTTATGGATTTCCTGGGACTAACCTATTAACAATATGCCATAGAGCTAGTTCCTGTTTTCTGATGTTTTTGGTTTCAGGAAAGTTGTTCTAGAAATACTCTCGGAATTGGACGAAACAAAATCCCGGGGTCTTATTTTTATGTCACGAACACGGAGTCCGGAGAAGACCCGGAGGGGGGCCCTAGAACCACCACACCATAGGGTGGCGCCCACCCCCCCTTGGCCGCGCCACTAGGTGGTGTGGCCCCCTGGCCATCCATCGACATTGCTCTTTCGCCTATATAAGCTCCTTCTTGGGTTAACCCTAAATACCCGAGCCTCCATCCACAAAAAATTACGTAGCCACCGTCATCATCAACCCTAGTTCGGGAGGGTTCTGACGCTCTCCCCGGCACCCTGCCTAGAGGGGAAATCATAACCAGAGGGCTCTACATCACCATGCCTGCCTCCAGAGTGATGTGTGAGTAGTTCATCCTTGGACTACGGGTCCATAGCAGTAGCTAGATTGTTGTCTTCTCCTCTTTATGCCACCATATTTAGATCTTGTGAGCTTCCTAACATGATCAAGATCATCTATCTATAATGCTACATGTTGTGTTTGCTAGGATCTGAAGAATATTGAATGCTATGTCAAGTTGATTATCAACCTATCATGTTTATGTTATTTATGATCTTGCATGCTTTGTGTTACTAGTAGATGCTCTAGCCAAGTTGATGCTTGTAAATCCAAGAAGGAGTATTTATGCTCGATAGTGGGTTCATTCCTCCCTTTCATCTGTTCTCGCGTCACAGAAACATGACGGATGGGGGATGTCATGTTGCCATTGGGAGAAAACAACAATGCTTTCATTGTTTACATTACGCACTTTACTTAATGCAATAATCGTTTGCTTGCAACTTAATACCCGAAGTCTGCTTGGATTACGTTCTGAGGGTGGATTATTAGTCATAGATGTAGTTGGATAACTGTCTATGAAATATGTTGTAATGCCCGCATGAATCTCATAGTAATCATCATGTCTTGCATATGCACTACGGTGCAGTTTTTATTTATGTCAATTGCCCAGCTATAATTTGGTTACCCAGCATGTTATCTATCTGTTTTGGAGAGACGCCACTATTGAACTGTGGACCCCGCTCCATTCTTTTACACTGATAATACAACCACTGCAAACAATGTTTCTTTTACTGCAATCACTGTTCTCTTTTCATTCACTGCAAACAAGTAATGTTTTCCACATTATACATATAATCCTTTGTGTTAGCAAAATCGGTGAGATTGACAACCTCATTGTTTCGTTGGGGCAAAGTATCTTGGTTGTGTTCTGTGCAGATTCCACGTTGCTGCTGAGCCTGGTAGTGCGCCCTGCCAACATGAGTTGTCAACAACCTCCAGAAGTGATTTCTTTCTCCTACTGGTCCATTCAACCTTGGTTTCTTTCTGAGGGAAAAACTTGCTGATGTACTCTTCATACCTTCCTCTTGGGGTCTCCCAACGAACGTGTGTCCACACGCAATAATGAAGCTTTTTCAGGCGCCGTGGCCGGGGAGAAAGAGGATTTCTGCAAGGGGAATCTCTCACCTCCAATCTCTTTACTTTGTTTTTTTTGCTTAGTTTTTTTTATTTTGTCTTGTTTGCTTCTTTATATGAAAAACAAAAAAAAATTAGTTCTTATTCTAGTTGTTATTTGTATCATGTTCTTAATCTTGCTAAAATGAGTACTCCTGAGAACACTAAGTTGTGTGACTTTACTAGCACAGACAACAATCATTTTATTTGTACACCTATTGCTCCACCTGCTCCTACTGCTGATTTTGATGAAATTAAGTTTCCCTGTTAAATCTTGTTATGAGAGAGCAATTTTCTGGTGTTAGTTCTGATGATGTTGTTGTTCACCTTAATAATTTTGTTGAACTTTGTGAGATGCAAAAAATATAAGGATGTAGATGGATATATTATTAAATTAAAATGGTTCCCTTTCTCTTTGAGTGGAAGAGGTTAAGAATGGTTGTTATCTTTGCCTAAAAATAGTATTGATTCTTGGACTAAATATAAAGATGCTTTCATTGGAAAATATTATCCTCCTTCTAAGATTATATCTTTAAGAAGTAGCATTATGAATTTTAAGCAACTTGATAATGAGCATGTTGCTAAAGCTTGGGAAAGAATGAAATCTTTGGTAAAGAATTGTCACACTCATGGACTGACTACTTGGATGATCATCCAAACCTTTCATGTAGGTCTTAATTTTTCTTCAAGAAACCTTCTGGATTCAGCTGCTGAAGGAACCTTTATGTCCATTACTTTGGGTGCTGCAACAAATATTCTTGATGGTATAATGATAAATTATTTTGAATGGCACACTGAGAGAGATCCACCAGGTAAGAAGGTAAATTCTGTTGAACAAACCTCTTCCTTGAGTGATAGGCTTGATACTAGTACGTTTATGCTTGTGAATGGTAAAGCTTATGTTGATCCAAATAATGTTCCTTTAGCCTCTTTGGTTGCCCAAGAAGAGCGTGTTGATGTGAACTTCATTAAAAACAATAATTTCAACAACAATGCTTATACAAATAATTTTGGTAGTAACAATTATAGACCGTATCCTTCTAATGATGTTAATGGTTATGCCAATTCTTATGGTAATTCCTACAACAACAATAGAAGTGTACACGCTGATCTTGAAAACATGCTTAAGAATTTTATTTGTACACAAACAGCTTTTAATAAGTCTGTTGAGGAAAAGTTTGGCAAAATAGATGTTCTTGCTTCTAAAGTTGATAGTCTTGCTCTTGATTTTGATCTTCTTAAAATAAAGGTTATGCCTCATGATGTTAAAGAAAGCAAAACTTTGAATGACATTCAAGTTAGAATTGATGACAAATGTTAGGATGTTAGCTGAATTGCATGCTAGGTGGGAGGGAGAAGATGAAGTTGCTAGAAAGAATAATATAACTAAAGTTTGTACTATTACCACCACTAGTAAAACTTAAGTTTCAAATGCTAGTAAACCTCCTACTATTAATGGTAAAGCAATTGGTGTTGGCAATGCCTCCACTTCTTCTGTTAAACGTTTAAAATTGCTTGAAAGCACTGAAACTGTTCCTAATAAAAGTGGTGAAATTTTTCTAAATATGAGAGAGCTTTATAATCTATATCTTGAGTTAGGACATTAAGTGTTTGAAGAGAAAATTAAAAAACCGATGGAGCTTTATCTGCATGCTAGTAGCAATGTTACTAGTATTAATTCTTTGATCACCATTATTGCTAATTCTATGGAAAAGTCTAAGCTTGGGGAAGCTGGTTTTGATGAATATGGTATTTTTAGTCCCCCAAGTTTTGAGGAGGAAATTTTATTCGATGCTACCTTGCCTCCAATATATGATTATTATAATGACTGTGGTATTCTAGTTCCACCTACCGTTGAGGATAAAGTTCATTATGATTATACTATTCCTCCAATTTATGATGATTGCAATGATGGATGTGACAGTTTTACTCCCACTATTACTAATGAGAAGGACTTTAATTATGTGGAGAGTAATGGTAATAATGTTATGCTTAATCATGATAAAAAATGCTTTATGTGATAGCTATATTATTGAGTCTGCTCATGATACTACCGAGAATTATTTTGAGAGAGGCACATCTGAACCTTCTATAGATAAAATACAATGCATTGTTGAGGAGGTTTCTGGTCTCAAATTGGATGCTTTTTCACTTGAAAATACTTGATTCTTGTTTTCTGGGCCTAGCTAAAAGGCATTAAAGAAAAACACTTCTTCGGAGATAACTCATGATTTTATTTTTGCAATGTTTTCTTCTATTTTCTTTGAGTCAAAGTGTTTCTTACTTCTGTAGAAACTCCTTTGTATCTTTACTTTCTCGTATTTGTTGTGCCAAGTAAAGTCTCTAGTGAAATTTTAAGTTAGATTTGGATTTATGCGTAGGAACAGATTTTGGATGTCCACTGTTTAATTCGTATAAATTAACAGAAAAATCGAAACCACCTTAATGGTTTTGTGCATGATCCTCAGCTATTTCTGAAACTTTTTCTAGTTCTGGGTTTTATGGTCAAGCAACGTAAGTGCCTCAAAAAAATTCGTCTTTACAGACTATTCTGGTTTGACAGATTTTGCCTTTTTACTTTGCATTCTCTGTTTTACTATGTTGAGTGGATTTCTTTGCTCCACAAAACATCAGTGGTTGTAGCTAATGTTTAAAAATTATTTTTAATGCTTGTGTCAAGGGAGAACATGTGAGTTTTTTATTATGCACTAACCCTCGAATGAGAATTACTTTGAGCTTGGTGTGAAGGAAGTTTTCAAGGGTCAAGAGAAGAGGGTGATATAATATGATCAAGAAGAGTGAAAAGCCTAAGCTTGGGGACACCCCCGTGGTTCGTCCCAGCAAATTCCAAGAAGACTCAGGCGTCTAATCTTGGGGATTCCCAAGGCATCCCCTTCTTCATCGGCAATTTATCAGGTCACTTCTAGTGAAACTATATTTTTATTCGGTCACATCATATGCAGTTTACTTGGAGTGTTTGTTTGTTTTTGTTTTGTTCTCTTTTATTTTCCTTTCTGCAATAAAATTAGTTGGAACCCAGCATTCTTGTGTGGGAGAGAGACACGTTTCGCGTTTTCATATGAATACTCGTATTCCTCATTTATCATACTCGTATTCTCGTTTTTCTTCTAGCTGCTACAAATCCTTTTAGCTCCTGTTTTTCATGCATCTCTTATTCAGAGCTGTTAGTTCGTAGAGTAGTAGTACTCTCTTATTTCATTGATAAATAATTTGGAGAGTTTTGTTTAAATAAAATGATTGGTGTTGGAAAGCAATAAAATATTTCATGCTTATGACGGTCCAAAAAGAAGCTTGTTTGGACTGTGGCTAGACTTTATCATGTCATGTTAGATGTTATTTTAATTCTATGCTTACTAGTTATTATTGTAACATGACTTGTCTCAAATATCTGAGAGTGCTCAATGTGCCATTGAAAGAATCATGAGTTGTTTTTATCATATCGAAACATAATATTGTGGTATTCTCCTTCGAATGCTTTATTTGGTTGACTTGGCTCATGCTTACACCATGTTATGACTACAAACCAGTCACCTCTAGCCTCTATGATCATATAGTTTTTCACTTGTAATACCATTTATGCTTTGATTAATAATGTTTTTGTCACTATGCATGATTATGGCCATTATTGATGTCTTAATTTGTCGCCCCTAGTCTTTTCCTAGCATCCACCTGTACTGAGTATGAGCTCTACTCGTGCATCCAACTCCCCAAAACAAAATTTTGCCAAATGTGTCCACCATACCTACCTATATGTGGTATTTAATCGCCACTCCAAAGTAAATTTCTCATGTGCTACCTTTAAAACCTTCAAAATTATACCTGTTTTGTGTTCTTGTTTTAGCTCATGGGGACGTAAGTAGAGAATCTTTATCTCACTTGTTAATTGGACTTTACACACCTTGACTAGTGGCACATCCGCTTATCCAAATTAATATAAGAGCTTGCAACAGGGTGCCCAGCCCCAAATTTGGTTACTATAAATTCTCTTCACTCTTTTTGCCCCCGATTTATCAGTTAAAGCATAATTGTGTAAACAAAAGAGAAGTGGGATGATCTACTGACCCCAGTAGAAAGAACATTATTCAAATGGAGCCGCTCTTGTGAAGTCTAGTTAATTTGTGACGTACTGAATTGTCTATTTAGCATTCATTGACATAAACATACACCTCTCTTAAAAAATTGTTTTCAATACCTCTGTTTATAAAAACAAAAAGCTCTACCACATGAGTTAATTCATGCTTCCCTCTGCGAAGGGCCTTTCTTTTACTTTTATGTTGATTCTTCATCTTCTAACTTTATGCACAATCAAGAGAGTGCAGTTGTCATTCTGAGTATAATGTGCATCAGTCCCAAAGATTATTATTTATTGATTCATGATATGTTATTACTTGTTCTCAAATTACTTGTTTCTACTCACCACTTGAACTTTGAAGGTGTCCTGACATTTATGTTTTGCTCTCACTTTTAAGGACAAGTGGAATACCATGTTGCTATGTTTTCCTTATGCCAGAAACAAACGTATAACTTTCAAGTGCATTATTATTCATGATCTTTTGTTTGTGTTACTTTTCATGTTGCAACATGATTGCTAAGTTTCATTGTTAGAATTATATCTATCATGCCTATGATCTCAGCTTACAATTGGTTTTACAAATATGATGATCAAGATTGTGTTGGCTTCATGTCGCCTCAAAAATTATTTTTGTTAACACTTACCTACTCAAGGACGAGCATGTTTTAAAACTTGGGGATGCTTGATACGTATCAAACATATCTATAACTTTTGATGCTCCATTCTTGTTTTATATCCAATACCTTCATGTTTTCACATGTTTTCCTTCGTTTTTCGGATGTTTTCCGGACTAACCTATTGACAAGATGCCACAGCGCCAGTTCCTGTTTTCTGCTGTTTTTTATTTCAGAAAAGTTGTTCTGGAAATATTCTCGGAATTGGACGAAACAAAATCCCACGGTCCTATTTTTCCGGCACGTCAACGGAGTCCAATGGAGCCCCGGAGGGGGGCAATGAGGTAGCCACTCCACCTGGTTGCGCGCCCCTGGCCGCGCCACTAGATAGTGTGGGCCCCTCGGGAGCCCACCGACATCGCCCTTTCGCCTATTTATTCACCTCGATGCATAAACCCTAAAACATAAAGCCTCCATCCACGAAAAGTTTCGTAACTCCACTGACATCGCCGACAAGTTTCGGGGGACAAAAATCTGTGTTCCGGTGCCCTACCGAGACGGGGAAGTGCCCCCGGAGCCATCTCCATCTACTCCACCGCCAGCTTCGTTGTCGTTGCTGACTCCCATGACGAGGAGGGAGTATTTCTCCGGGGGGCTGAGGGCTCTACCGGTAGATATGTGTTTCATCTCTCTCTCCCATGATGTGATCTTTATGTGATCATGAGCTTTGTAATCTAGTTGAATAAGTAGATGTTACTCTTCATCTGTTATGCTACTCTAGTGGTTTGGTTAATGTGATCTCCGGAGACTCCCACAGTGTAAAGGTGATAGTGTATGCACCATGTGTGGCTTACCATAATATATATTTTGTGTTGGATGACCCTATGAAATTGTGGTGTTTGTCTAGAACCATCTAGGTATCAAGGTGACAGTGTGGGGTTACCTGGTGGGGAATGCAACTTTAAGGTGTGCTTCCATAGCCCTACACAATGATTTGTGTTTGTTATCCAACCGGAGAGTGGTTCGGAGTAGCATAGTGAAGAGATGATATTTATGTATTCAATTATGTTATTATTGTTGAGAGTGTCCACTAGTGAAAGTATGATCCCTAGGCCTTGTTTCTAAGCATTGAAACACCGTTTACAATCAGTTATGTTACATGTTTTCTTGCTGTCATTTTTATTTCAGATTGCTATTATCACTTATAATCATTCATATTACTTGTATTTCACTATCTCTTCGCCGAACTAGTGCACCTATACAACTGACAATTGTATTAGGTGTGTTGGGGACACAAGAGACTTCTTGTATCGTAATTGCAGGGTTGCTTGAGAGGGATATCTTTGACCTCTACCTCCCTGAGTTTGATAAACCTTGGGTGATCCACTTAAGGGAAAGTTGCTATTGTTCTACAAACTTCTGCACTTGGAGGCCCAACACTGTCTACAAGAATAGAAGCGTGCGTAGACACCAACGACTACTATGATATTCATTTGGGCATTACAACATGATACCTAGACCATTATCCAACTGCATCTATGACTAATAATCCACCCTCGGGACGTCATCCAAGCAAATTTTGGGTATTAAGTTGCAAGCAACAGATTATTGCATTAAGTAAAGTGCGTAATGTAAACAACACAATTATCCTTAGACAAAGCATTTTTATTTTACCCCTAGTGGCAACAACACATCCATAATCTTAGAAGTTGTTGTCACTCTCCCAGATTAATGGAGGCATGAACCCACTATCTAGCATAAATACTCCCTGTTGGACTCACAAGCATCTACCTGGCCAGAGCATCTACTAGCAACGGAGAGGATGCAAGATCACAAATAACATATATGATCGATCTATAATCAACTTGACATAGTATTCAATATTCATCGGATCCCAGCAAACACAACATGTAGCATTACAATAAGATGATCTTGATCATGTTAGGCAGCTCACAAGAACTAAACATGATGACACAAAATAGGAGAAGACAACCATCTAGCTACTGCTATGGACCCGTAGTCAAAGGATGAACCACTCACGCATCACTTTGGTGGAAGGCATGGTGATCAAGAGCCCTCCGCTGATGATTCCCCTCTCCGGCACGGTGCCGGGAAGAGCTTTAGAACCCTCACGAACAAGGGTTGACGACGGTAGCGGCTACGGAACTTTTCGTGGATGGAGGATCGGTTACTTAGGTGTAACATCCAAGTATGAAAACCCTTAGTTGTTTTACTTATTTGTTTAATTTATGCAATGCATCATGGCATCATTCTCATTTTTATTTCTGTTTGCATTGTTTTCATAATAAAATTCAAACTTAATCAAACATTGTTTTCACACTTGTCTGTTACAATTTCTCAAATAAAGATTTGCAATTCCAAAAACATCAATTGCTCCCAATTAGTTTCATATTGGATCAACTCTTAAATTGTTGCTTAATTTAATCACACCATTAATCAATCAACCATTTCAATCACTATTTTCTAAGTCATTTCAAATTCAAACCAACCCTTAAAAATTCAGTACCCTTTTGAAACCATAAAAGTCACCACCCCTTTCTCCCTCTTTAAACCCTTCCAAAACCCTAGTGGGAATGGCACTATTTTTCTAATATTAATTATTATGGCAATTTTCAATCAATTTGGTTCAATTTCAAAACAGCAAGCAAACTTTTGAAATTTTGAAAACCAAAACTACCAAATGGTTTCTTTTCATCTAAGAAGCTTATACAAATTTTTCCAAAATTTTATCTAATCAAAAACCTATCTATTTTACCCAAAAGCTAACTGCAAAAAAAAAAATATAAACAGAAAAGAATAAAAAGCAGCTAACCTACGCGCGCGCAGCAGAAAACCCAGTCCAGCCCACCTAGCTACGCGCGCGCAGCAGCCCAGCCCAACACTTACCCGCGTACCGGTTCGCTGCGCGCCAAGATTCGTGCGCACCTTCTAATCGTCCTTCTCCCTCCCGTACGGCGGCCATCCAGCGGAGCCACCTCGACACCGCGGCGACTCCGGCGGCCAGGAGGGCACCGCGGGCCTATAAAAGCCAACCCTAGCCCCCTAGCTGTACCCTATCGCTCTAGGGTTCCTCGCAGCGCCGTCAATCGCCTCCATCCCCAAGCTCCATCTCTCTGTGCAACTCCTCTCGCCGGCGACAGCTTCTGAAGAAATCCATGGCGCCACCGTGTCTCACTCCCACCTAGCTACCAGCCAATTGCAATCGTGTCGCCGCTCCTCCTTCTTCCTCGTGGACACCAGAATCAGCGCAGGTGAGCCTCAAATCGACGCCACTGTCTCTGTCCTCTCCGGCCACCGTGCGCCCGTTCTGAATCTTCGCTTCGCGCCGCCGTTGCAGGCCACCGCTGCACCCACCGTTTCCGGGAACGAGCTCGCCACTCCTCCATCTTTCGTTTGGACACCTGAGGACGCAAGCAGGACCACCAGGAGCTCGCCGCCGTCCTCGACTGTCCGCGTCACCGCCGTCGTCAGCCTCGCGTCATCACCGTCGAGCCTCTGCCCCTCTACAAACGGTGGTGAGCACCGTTCGCTTCCCTTCCTCCTTGCATTAGATCCGCGCACCTCTCTGCAGCATGCGCACACCTCAACCACGGCGAGCACTGGCCGCGTTTCCCCGCCGGCGTACCTTCTCTGTCAGTCGAGCACGCTTTCGTTCGTCAGTCAGTTTCAGTTAACGCTACGAAGAACATGTTAACCTCACTGCGCGCGCTATACTGTCAAAGACTGAATCGCACCGCAGTGGTTCCGAACCTCGTGTGCGTTGCGCAGGGCGCGGGTTCGAGCCGCAAGCCCCCACCTTTTTGTGTGGAATTTTTCTCCCGCAGCGCAAGGCCCACCAGTCAGCCACCCCCACTGCCACGCGGCGTTGCGCAGCGCCACGTTGGCAGCTGGCCCACTGCGCAGTGGCAGAGTGTAGGGTGCTGCTGCGTAACGAATGTTTTTCGGCACAAATCAAAAATTCCAATTTCTTTTAATTAACAGATTTGAACTCACACTTTGAAATTCAATAACTTTCATTTGGCAAATCCAATGAATACAAACTTTATATGAAACTTGATCTAAATTTCATAATCTTTCCAAATGTGCAATTTGTGTTCTGTTTTGAATTTTCAAAATACATTTAAATTTCAAATTTGAATAACTCAAATGCAAATTGAAATAATTCATAACTAATTCATACTGTTTTCAAATAATACAAATAAAATATGTTTTTCACACCATTTTGAATGCTCTATTCAAATATAAATTTTGTTTTCTGGTTTGAATAATTTAAATTGCCTAAACTATTTAAATCTTGTTTAATTCAATTAAAAATTGTTTAAAATTGTTTAATTCATAAATAATTAATCCTAAGTCCAATTTCAAAATGTGAAACATGTAACTCAACTAAAATTTGATAACCTTTTCAAATATAAAATTTGTAAATTGTTTTGCACACCCTAACTTGATGAAAACAATAATTGTTTTGTGTACCATGTTTAAGTAACAAAAATTCCAAATTTAATAAATGCCTTTCTAAAATTGTTAACTATCATTCCAAATGCATTTAACTTTGTTATCTTATTGTTCCTCATCATGCATGCATCATACTAAGTCACCTACACATGATGCTTAGTGATAGAACAATTAATTCAGCTCTAAAGCATGGGCTTCCATATGCAACCTTTGCATATGGAATCCATTTAAACTTGTGTCTCATCTCAACTAGTTTAGTTTGGTGCATCTATTAAACATGACATGCATCATCCAATGTTTGTGCACCTATGCCATGTATTGATTGCCCGTCTTCCTTCGTTGTTGTTTTTGCTTCTTCTCGATTAGACGACGACGTTGGTACCGACGAGCCTTACGACACCACTACTCAGGACCTAGCCCAGTACGAGGCTGAGCTGCCAGGCAAGTTATCACTCACATGAATCATCGAGTTCCTTTCCACACTTGTTGTCGATACTATCCTTTTGTCTACTATTGCTAGCCCTATGTATCGTTGCTTGTTCTCCGAACCTATCACATGATTCCCTGAACCAATGATATTGCCTCACCTCCATACCTACAGCCTTTGTTTGTGCCTTAGTATTATCTAGCATGCTTAGGGTTGCTTTTACTCGAGTCTGTTGTCGGTTACTACTGTTACTATCTTATTATCTGGTACCGGGGCTCGTTATTAATCAATCAATCCTGTTAATTGCTAATGGTAATAATAATTTGATGATAAGGCACCGGCAGGAGGCCCATGAGTGGTTTTGGAGCCTGCTAGTGTCGACCCTAATAGGAAAAGGGTCTTGTCTACTGATCCATGATGAGCGCACTACCCGCATTTGGGAAGCGAGTATGGGCGCCCCCCTCAACTTGACCTGATTCGCATCTCGTCCAAATCGCCTCATTTAGTTCGTGCTTTCTATTTGCCGCATGCATGTTTTTGTGAGCCCAGCGCAGGGTGGAACTTTTGTAGTCGGCATATAGGGGGACACGTTCTTAGAGTGCTATGAGGGTCCATTTTCTTCTGGGCTCGATTAGCCGTGCGCCCAAGGTGCTTTGGGCTTGATGCGAAGAATGGTTGGTTGTGTAGAGTACCCCGCTTGGTGGAAGTGCATTTCCATCTGGCGGGTTATTCTTGAGTGTACGGCCAAATTGGTGCAACCCTGCAGGGATAATCTTCTCGAGAAGCCGTGTTTTCCACGGTTATGGATTACTTGGTGAAAGTACTGGCTAACAAGTACTCAGGACAACTTCAACATAATGATCAATCATGTTTCACCCAATGATTAATAACCTGACTAGTAATAGGTTATTTCACCCAATAACTTGATTCACCTTATCACAACTGTGTGAGTTATCCTCGGACTGCTTCTTTGGATAAGGGGCTAGATCCAGGATGGGTTTGGTTGAAGTTATCTTTCAGTTGGTTACAATCCTCGATCTTATCTTTTCTGTTAGCCGGAACTTGTAGTTATCTTCTGTAGTTGTTTAGAGCAGCCAGCAGCAACTTTTATATCACCCCTTTCTTCCGTTGATCCCAAGTATCAATGCTTGTGTTGACGGGTAACTCTTTGATGAACTGTGAGTCTTGCTTGCCAGTACTTGGATGTACTGACCCCGTTGGGGCTGTGGTTTACGCAGAGTACGACTACGACTACGATGCTTCCCAGGATGGCTACTTTGTGGAGTTCGACGACGCTGCAGACGAGTAGTTAGCTGGACCAGGGCAGGATCCAGACCTACGTGGATGGGCTTCGCTTTTCTTTATTTTCTCCGGCTTCTTAAGCCATGGATTTGTCTGTACTCAGACCCCTTTGATTGCTTCCGCTGTTGTAATGGATGATATGTTGGGACATGTGTCCTCTGGATGACTGTATTCGATATTTCTGCCTTAGTGAAGGCCAGTTGCACTTATTTCATTCTTTTGTGTCTTAGAGACATTCTGTGCTATCATTCGTACCAAACTGTTGACGTACCGTGCGTGTTTGATTATGAAGTACGTCGACAGTAGTGCCTTTAGGTTCCTAGCGGATAGTTTACTTCGACGGTGGAAGCAGGGCTTGTGTTGTCGCGCATAAGAGCAGGCCTACCAGGAAGCTGGGACGTGGGAGCATGTTTGCCCCATAATCCAAGCACCTGACTTCCAGTTCGTGCGATGAGTATCCTCTAGAAACCCAGGGTGCGACATTAGGGTTTTCCCAAGGAAGGCAATATATAGGCGGAAGGGCGATGTCGGTGGGCGACCAGGGGGCCCACACAACATGGTCGAGCGGCCAAGGGGGTCCAGGCCTCCCTATGGTGTGGCCGCCTCCCTGTCCCCCTTCGGGACTCCTTCGGACTCCATGTACGTGACTGGAAAATAGGGACTTCGGCTTTTGTTTCATCCAATTCCGAGAATATTTCCAGAACAACTTTTCTGAAATACAAAAACAGTAAAAAAAATAGGAACTGGCAGTATGGCATCTTGTCAATAGGTTAGTCTCAGAAAATTTATAAAAATTCTATGAAGTGTATAGAAAACATGTAGCAATTGGCATAATATCAACATGGAACATCAGAAATTATAGATACGTTGGAGACGTATCAAGAATCCCCAAGCTTAGTTCTACTCGTCCTCGAGTAGGTAAACCGATAACAACAAAATAATTTCTGAGGTGACATGCTACCAACACACTCTTGATCAACATTATTGTAAAAGCATTGCTAGTTGAGATCAAATTACTCTAAACATAGGCATGATAGATATAATTCCAACATTGTAACTTAGCGACTATATGGCAACATGAAAAATAACACAAAGAAAAGATCATGAATAATAATGCATTGAAATTTATATGTTTGTTTCGAGCATAGGGAAAACATAACAAAGTGGTATTCAGATTGTCCTTCATGGAATAGAAAAACATAAATGCCAGGACACCTTCAAAGTTCAAATGGTGACTAGATACAAATAATTTGAGAACAAGTAATAACATAATCATGAATCAATCAATAATAATTTTTTAGACTATGCACATTATACTCAGAATGACAACTATGCTCTCTTAATTGGTGCATAAAGTTAGAAGATGAAGACTCAACATAGAAGTAAAAGAAAGGCCCTTCGCAGAGGGAATCAGGGATTACTCATGTGCTAGAGATTTTTATTTAAATAAAACAGAGGTATTGAAAATATAATTTTGAGAGAGGTGTATGTCTATGTCAACGAATGGTAATGAAAAACTTATCAAAACTCATGTCAAGCAAGGTTTTCAGACTTTTGAGAGCGGTTTTCATTTTCACTTTCCTCTTTGCCTTATTGTTGGCACTTTCCCCCACCTTTTCTTACACAAACCATGGCTAACTGAATCCTCGGGTGCTGATTATTCATTATTTAAGTACATGATATTTGGCACTAGCTCTCGACAATATTAAGATGGGCATAGATTCCATACTCGTCAGGTGAAAGAGGGGGAAGAAATTTTCTTGACATAAGACACAATAAACTTTAAACTACTTCCTCATGAGCTAAAACTGGAGCACAAAACAGGTAATAGCTTTTGAAGGTTTTAAAGGTAGCACACAAGCAATTACTTTGGAGTTGCGGTGAAATACCACATATAGGTAGGTATGTTGGACACATTTAGCAAACTTTGGGTTTTTGGGAGTTGGATGCACGAGTAGAGCTCATATTCAGTACAAGTGAAGGCTAGCAAGAGACTGGGAGCGATGTAACACCCGGGGTTTTTCCCATATAGAAAGTTGTTTGTTTTTCTTTTTGGCATCATGCATTGCATTGCATCTCATTGGATTGCATATAACATCTTAATAAAATTTTAATCGCAAAAGTTCAATAATTATTTTTGGTGTGAGCCCTCTATTATCCTCCCAATCCCTTTCTTTTGTTTTGTGAAAAAAAATGCTTTTGAAAGAGTGCAGAACAGCCCACCAAGCCCAGCCAGCCCTCTCTCCCTTCTAGCCCACCTAAACCAACTCGCAGCCCACCTAGCCTCCTCCTTCCTCGTCCGTACGAACACCTCCTATCGCTTTCCTAACCAAACCACCACCGATCCCCACCTGCTCCCTCCACACGTTAAAGCCGCCCTATCCCCTCCTCAAACCCTAGTCCCTGTCCTCCTCCATTCCCCGCCGCCACCAGCCCTCTTCCTCTTCCTACCATGTTCTTCTTTTCCTTCAATCACCACCATACTTGCCGGAGATGGGAGCTCATGGAGCCGGGACAGTGATCGCCGAGAAGAACAACGAATGATGGGAATGGAACCACCTAGCCGTCCTCTTCCTCTAAGCTGAAGATCAGGAGCCGGAGCTGCCCGAGACGTCGCCACCGAGCTCGTCTTTCGCCTCTGTCGGCATGTCCGTGCGTACTGGATCGTCGTCTACTTCGTCTTCTCTGTCCATGCGCCAAACGACCACGCCGGACGCCCCACGGTGAGCCTTCATTCCGCTGGACAACCTTCTCCTCTCTCCCTTTTGCTCTGCGTGTGCGAGTTCGATGCGGCACGGCCTCATCGTTGCCTCCGGTGGCCGTTGTTCGTGTGCAGTTTTCCATCTTCGTCAGTTTCGTCAGAAACTCCAGTCCGCGTGACGCGGAATACTAAAATCCTGTGCCTACATCAATCACCAGTCCGCTCACAGCCCAGTGGCTGGCCATCTGCGCTGCACACCCTAGGTCCCGGGATCAAATCCTAGAGGGGAAACCCTTTTACGTTTATTTTGTTTCTGTCAATCCTGGAGTCTGAATCTTTCATGTGAAAGTTCAGTTAACGCCCAAGCTCTGTTTCATATTCCTTTGGTTCCATATATCATCACAAGCACACGCTATGCACCCGATCCTTTCCCTGGCAGTCCCAAGTTCGAACTCTAAAGCCTGCAGGTTACAACACTCATTTTTGCTGTTTTACCTAAATTATTCTTATTTTTGTAATTGCTACAACTTTGTCATCCTAATTCCAAACAATATAAACTGTATGTCTATTTCGATCAGAAACATGCAATGAACCTAAATATGTCATCCATGCTTGCATCTTTTATCTTTATTATTAATTATGTTATGCATGTCACCTAAATAATAAAACATGGAATATGTTTGGCTACTTAATTCAATTGGTGCCCTATTCCATTTAATCCTGTTTAGCTCACCTATTTATTGTTCTCCATGTTAATCAACATTTAACATTGATGGTTAAATAAACAACTTGAACCAATAATTATTTTGTCCGGACTCAGGTTACGATTAAATTGTCTAAATTGCATTTTGCGTTGCATCCCGCATGTCATGCATATAAAATAGGATCATGCTGGATCTTTTGCCGTAGAAGTAATTGATGCATCTGTTGATTCTATTAGTGCTTTGCTTCTTCGCGGATAGGACGTTGAGATTATGTGAGCACCGACAAGTTCTACGGATGTACCTCTACTTGCTGGATCTAAGGCAAGTATACTCACTTGCTACCTATGTTGCCTTTCCTCACTTGTTACCGATTCTTTCCGTTGTCTTTATGCTAGCCTAGTATTTTCGATGCTTGTGTTCCGATCCCATCACATGTTTACCCTGTTGCCACGATATTGCCTTACCTCCACGCCTATAACCCTGTTGTTTGTTGGCATGTGTCGTAATAGCATGCTTAGGTTTGTTTGCGCTCTAGTCCTGTTGTCCTTTGTTCTACAACCTGTTTAGTTTGATAGTTGGGTTTCAACTTAATCAACAACATGTTAATGTTTTGGGTAATAATAATTTGATGATAAGGCACCGGCAGGAGGACCGGCGTGGTTTTGAGGCCTGCTAGTGTCGACCTTAATTAGGAAAAGGGTCTTGTCCTCCGATCCATCATGAGCGCGCTAACCGCATGTGGGAAGCGTGTATGGGCGCCCCCCGCAACTTTGATTCGATTCGCATCTCGTCCAAATCGCCACACTTAGTTCGGGTTTTCCATTTGCCGCATGCATATGCAGGTGCGAACCCTTGGCGCCAGGGTGGAACTTTTGTAGTCGGCATTTAGGGAGACACGTTCTTAGAGTGCTATGAGGGTCCCCTTTTCTTCGTGGGGCTTGATTAGTCGTGCGCTCAATTGCATGTGGTTCTTTGGGCTTGATGCGAAGAAGAGTTGGGTTGTGTTGAGTGCCTCGCTTGGTGGAAGTGCATTTCCATCTGGCGGGTCATTCTTACGTGTACGGCCAAATTGGTGCATCCCTGCAGGGTTAATCTTCTCGAGAAGCCGTGTTGTCCGCGGTTATGGATGACTTGGTGAAAGTGCTGGCTAACAAGTACTCAGACAACTTACACTTAACGATGATAACTTGACTAGTAATATAGATTACCTCCACCATAAAAATGAATGTAACCTTAATCAACAGTGTGAGTTTCCTTGGGTTGCTTCCTTAGTAGGGGTAACACTGGATGGGTATTGTTTGGTGAGTAGTTATAGTTGGTTTTGGTCGCGCTATCTTATTCCTTTCTTTTAGCCGGATGTTGTAGCGCGTCTCTGTAGTTAGTTAGTGCAGCCCGCTGCCGCTTCGTTGCAATAATCCTTTCTTTCCGTTGTACCCAAAGTATTTGTATCTTGTGATGATTGGTTACACTGGTATCTTGTGAGTATGGTTTATCCGCTTGCCAGTACTTAATAGTACTGACACACGAATCCCTTTCGTGGCTGCATATTCCACATTGCAGTCAACAGGTTTGAAATCTGACGACGTTAGCTACGGAATCCCTCCGGCATGGCCTGGGCAGGGATTGGACGCCATCGATTATCTTCAGGACTCTTAGTCCAATTGGTATCTTGTCCGTAGTCGGACACTATGTTGTTTCTTCCGCTGTCATTTGGATCTTTGTATTGTATCAGTTGTATCCTTGACTCGTTTGAGTCGTCTTGTATATATCTTTTCTGTTGTTGTTGCGGAATATTGGTGAACTGTTGTAATGTTATCACAAGTGGCAACCTAGAATCGGTTATTATGCGGATTTCGGTGGAAATGCCGAAATCTGCATAGTGCCCGATCTCGGGGCGTCACAAATGGTATCAGAGCATGGTTTCCGATTCCCAAAGTTGTTTCGATACGAATGGTTATCGAAGCAACGGGTCCGCAAAGCCTGTAGGATAACCTCGCTAACGGTCGTTGTTTCTAGAGTGTCAAAAACTATTTTTGCTAAACTATTTTGGAAACATCTCAATAGGATTCTTGTTTTCTCCTTATCTCTATTCTATTTCTCCTCTCATCTTATTTGTTTTGGAGTCTCTCTTCTTCTCAATCTTTCAAAGTTTTAGGATCCTACGTGGGTGGACGTTTTCTGAGCCGTTAACCTAATAGGTTCGATCATCGGAAGATTCCTGGTGGGAGAAGATCGTCATCAACCCGAGCAAGATTCCCTTGTTAGTGGTGTCGCGAAGAAGAGATTCGCCCACTGACCCGGGAAATCAACCGCAGCACGAAGACTCCGTAGTTGATACCTCTCTTCCCCTTGCCTTGGGTGGATTGCGAGGGCGCAATCCCTTGTTAGTGGTGTCGGCTGTAACACCCGGGGTTTTTCCCATATAGAAATTTGTTTGTTTTTCTTTTTCGCATCATGCATTGCATTGCATCTCATTGGATTGCATATAACATCTTAATAAAATTTTAATCGCAAAAGTTCAATAATTATTTTTTGTGTGAGCCCTCTATTATCCTCCCAATCCCTTTCTTTTGTTTTGTGAAAAAAAATGCTTTTGGAAGAGTGCAGAACAGCCCACCAAGCCCAGCCAGCCCTCTCTCCCTTCTAGCCCACCTAAACCAACTCGCAACCCACCTAGCCTCCTCCTTCCTCGTCCGTACGAACACCTCCTGTCGCTTTCCTAACCAAACCACCACCGCACCACCACCGATCCCCACCTGCTCCCTCCACATGTTAAAGCCGCCCTATCCCCTCCTCAAACCCTAGTCCCTGTCATCCTCCATTCCCCGCCGCCACCAGCCCTCTTCCTCTTCCTACCATGTTCTTCTTTTCCTTCAATCACCACCATACTTGCCGGAGATGGGAGCTCATGGAGCCGGGACAGTGATCGCCGAGAAGAACAACGAATGATGGGAATGGAACCACCTAGCCGTCCTCTTCCTCTAAGCTGAAGATCAGGAGCCGGAGCTGCCCGAGACGTCGCCACCGAGCTCGTCTTTCGCCTCTGTCGGCATGTCCGTGCGTACTGGATCGTCGTCTACTTCGTCTTCTCTGTCCATGCGCCAAACGACCACGTCGGATGCCCCACGGTGAGCCTTCATTCCGCTGGACAACCTTCTCCTCTCTCCCTTTTGCTCTGCGTGTGCGAGTTCGATGCGGCACAGCCTCATCGTTGCCTCCGGTGGCCGTTGTTCGTGTGCAGTTTTCCATCTTCGTCAGTTTCGTCAGAAACTCCAGTCCGCGTGACGCGGAATACTAAAATCATGTGCCTACATCAATCACCAGTCCGCTCACAGCCCAGTGGCTGGCCATCTGCGCTGCACACCCTAGGTCCCGGGATCAAATCCTAGAGGGGAAACCCTTTTACGTTTATTTTGTTTCTGTCAATCCTGGAGTCTGAATCTTTCATGTGAAAGTTCAGTTAACGCCCAAGCTCTGTTTCATATTCCTTTGGTTCCATATATCATCACAAGCACACGCTATGCACCCGATCCTTTCCCTGGCAGTCCCAAGTTCGAACTCTAAAGCATGCAGGTTACAACACTCATTTTTGCTGTTTTACCTAAATTATTCTTATTTTTGTAATTGCTACAACTTTGTCATCCTAATTCCAAACAATATAAACTGTATGTCTATTTCGATCAGAAACATGCAATGAACCTAAATATGTCATCCATGCTTGCATCTTTTATCTTTATTATTAATTATGTTATGCATGTCACCTAAATAATAAAACATGGAATATGTTTGGCTACTTAATTCAATTGGTGCCCTATTCCATTTAATCCTGTTTAGCTCACCTATTTATTGTTCTCCATGTTAATCAACATTTAAAATTGATGGTTAAATAAATAACTTGAACCAATAATTATTTTGTCCGGACTCAGGTTACGATTAAATTGTCTAAATTGCATTTTGCGTTGCATCCCGCATGTCATGCATATAAAATAGGATCATGCTGGATCTTTTGCCGTAGAAGTAATTGCTGCATCCGTTGATTCTTTTAGTGCTTTGCTTCTTCGCGGATAGGACGTTGAAATTATGTGAGCACCGACAAATTCTACGGATGTACCTCTACTTGCTGGATCTCGGGAAAGTATACTCACTTGCTACCTATGTTGCCTTTCCTCACTTGTTACCGATTCTTTCCGTTGTCTTTATGCTAGCCTAGTATTTTCGATGCTTGTGCTCCGATCCCATCACATGTTTACCCTGTTGCCACGATATTGCCTTACCTCCACACCTATAACCCTGTTGTTTGTTGGCCTGTGTCGTACTAGCATGCTTAGGTTTGTTTGCGCTCTAGTCTTGTTGTCCTTTGTTCTACCACCTGTTTAGTTTGATAGTTGGGTTTCAACTTAATCAACAACATGTTAATGTTTTTGGTAATAATAATTTGATGATAAGGCACCGGCAGGAGGCCCGGCGTGGTTTTGAGGCCTGCTAGTGTCGACCTTAATTAGGAAAAGGGTCTTGTCCTCCGATCCATGATGAGCGCGCTAACCGCATGTGGGAAGCGTGTATGGGCGCCCCCCGCAAATTTGATTCGATTCGCATCTCGTCCAAATCGCCACACTTAGTTCGGGTTTTCCATTTGCCGCATGCATATGCAGGTGCGAACCCTTGGCGCTAGGGTGGAACTTTTGTAGTCGGCATTTAGGGAGACACGTTCTTAGAGTGCTATGAGGGTCCCCTTTTCTTCGTGGGGCTTGATTAGTCGTGCGCTCAATTGCACATGGTTCTTTGGGCTTGATGCAAAGAAGAGTTGGGTTGTGTTGAGTGCCTCGCTTGGTGGAAGTGCATTTCCATCTGGCGGGTCATTCTTACGTGTACGGCCAAATTGGTGCATCCCTGCAGGGTTAATCTTCTTGAGAAGCCGTGTTGTCCGCGGTTATGGATGACTTGGTGAAAGTGCTGGCTAACAAGTACTCAGACAACTTACATTTAACGATGATAACTTGACTAGTAATATAGATTACCTCCACCATAAAAATGAATGTCACCTTAATCAACAGTGTGAGTTTCCTTGGGTTGCTTCCTTAGTAGGGGGTAACACTGGATGGGTATTGTTTGGTGAGTAGTTATAGTTGGTTTTGGTCGCGCTATCTTATCCCTTTCTTTTAGCCGGATGTTGTAGCGCGTCTCTGTAGTTAGTTAGTGCAGCCCGCTGCCGCTTCGTTGCAATAATCCCTTCCTTTCCGTTGTACCCAAATAATTTGTATCTTGTGATGATTGGTTACGCTGGTATCTTGTGAGTATGGTTTATCCGCTTTCCAGTACTTAATAGTACTGACCCACGAATCCCTTTCGTGGCTGCATATTCCACATTGCAGTCAACAGGTTTGAAATCTGACGACGTTAGCTTCGGAATCCCTCCGGTTTGGCCTGGGCAGGGATTGGACGCCATCGGTTATCTTCAGGACTCTTAGTCCAATTGGTATCTTGTCCGTAGTCGGACACTATGTTGTTTCTTCCGCTGTCATTTGGATCTTTGTATTGTATCAGTTGTATCCTTGACTCGTTTGAGTCGTCTTGTATATATCTTTTCTGTTGTTGTTGCGGAATATTGGTGAACTGTTGTAATGTTATCACAAGTGGCAACCTGGAATCGGTTATTATGCGGATTTGGGTGGAAATGCCGAAATCTGCATAGTGCCCGATCTCGGGGCGTCACAAGCGACTAACTAAGAGAGCAATAACAGCCATAATCATTCATAGCGACAAAATATTATTAATCAAAGCATAAATGATATTACAAGTCAAAAACTAAATGATCATAGAGGCTAGAGGTGATTGGTTTGTAGTCATAACATGGTGTGAGAATGCGCCGAGTCAACCCAAATAAAGCATCAAAGGAGAATACTACAATATTATGCTTTATGGTAAAAACAACTCATGATTTCTTTCAATGGCACATTAATTACCCTCAGATATTTGAGACAAGTCATGCTACATCAATAACTACTAAGCATATAATCAAAATAATATCTAACATGACATGTTAAAGTCTAATCCACGGTCTAAACAAGCTTCCTATTGCGCAGTTATAAGCATGAAATATTTATTCTTCACCAACACCAATCAATTTATTTCAACACAAACTCTCCAAATAATTTATCAATGAAACAAGAGAGTACTACTCTACAAGAACTAACTGCTCTAAATAAGACATGCATGAAAAACAGGAGCTAAAATAATTGAGCAGCTAGACAATAAATAAAAAAAATACGAGTATTCATATGAAAAAGAGGAGCGTGTCTCTCTCCCACACAAGAATGCTAGGATCCAACCAATTTTATTACATAAAATAAAAGAAAATAAAAACAAACAGACGCCCCAAGTAAAGTACGTAAGATGTGAACGAATAAAAATATAGTTTCAGTAGAAATGACCTGATAAGTTGTTGATGAACAGGGGGATGCCTTGGGTATCCCCAAGCTTAGACGATTGAGTCTTCTTGAAATTTTCTGGGATGATCCATGGGGGCATCCCCAAGCTTAGGCATTTCACTCTTCTTGAGTACATTATATCATCCTCTTCTCTTGACCCTTAAAAACTTCCTTCACACCAAAATCAAAGTAATTCTCATTAGAGAGTTAGTGCATAATCAAAAACTCACATGTTCTGCATGGACACAAGCATTACCAATATTTTCTAAACATTATCTACAACCACTAATGTTTTGTGGAGCAAATCAATCCACTCATCATAGTAAAAGAGAGAATGCAAAATAAAAAGCAGATTCTGTCAAAACCGGAACTGTACGAGCCACTTACGTTGCTCAGATCAGAAAACCCAGAACCAAGAAAATTTGCGTACATATCTAAGGATCACGCACAAAATTTTTGAGGATGTTTCAATTTTTTTAGAATTTATGGCGAATTAAACGGTGGACAGCAAAAATTTGTTCCTGTGTAGAAATCCAAATCTAGCATCAACTTTCCACTGGAGACTTTATGGTGCACAACAGTTCAAAAAAGTAAAGATACAAAGGAGTTTTTACAGAAGTGAACAACACCTTGACTCAAAGAAAACAAAAGCTTTTCTTTAACGCCTTTTAGCTAGGCACAGAAAGCAAGAATCAACTATTTTTGAGTGAAGAAGCATCCAAATCAATAACAAAAACCTTACATTTACCTCTCTTACCCTTACTCTTACTTTTAGGGAACACATGATGGCAGCCTGGTGTGGAGGTGAAATTCATGGTGCCTTTTCCCATATCTATTGTTGCTCCCAAGAGTTTTAACAGAGATCTTCCAAGAGTAATTTGTCCTTTTCCTACACATTCAATAACAATATAATCAGTGGATACCGTTATTGCTAGGAGTTTTGTAAACACTTCTTCAGATACCCCAATTGGTAATATAATGGCATTATCAGTAAGAGGTATTCCTTTTCCACCTTCAGAAAGTTCCCAAATATTCAAAGATTCGTAAATATCTTTAGGCATAAGAAAAAATTCAAACATAATATCACAACGAGCATGAAAAGTTTCACCATTTACAACAACTTTTATTGTAGGGATCCATTTTTAGGTTTCAAAATTGTTGGGACATAATCATAATGTTCACGAATCCGATTATAATCTTATTTTAAACAAGATATATGTGTCTCAAGAGTGTTTAATCTAGCTAGAATGCTCACAAGGGCTGAATCAATTTTACTAGGTGAGCTAGAGGTTACAATTAACTTTTTTATGGCATTAAAAGCTTGATCCCCATCACAATGAAGGAAATCTCCTCCTACTACATCATCCAAAGTATATCTATAACAAAGAACATGAACAAAGTAAAAGCTACTAAGAAACATGCTTAGAGTGTTTTAGGCTTAGTTTTACAATAAGAATAAAAGATTCTAGACCAAGCTTTTTTGAAACTCTCCTCATTCCCTTGTTTGAAAGTGAAGATCATTTTCTGAGGTGACATAGTAATAGGGATAGAACTAGACATAAAGGCAATTTTAAATAGGAATTGTTTTTTTGTTTTTGATATAAACAAGACAAAATAAAATAAACTAAGCAAAACAATAAAAAAGTAAAAAAAAAATTGGAGGTGAGAGACTCCCCCTGCAGAAATCCTCTTCCTCCCCGACAACTGCGCCAGAAAAGAGCTTGATGGCATGTGAACACACGTTCGTGGGGAGACCCCAAGAGGAAGGTATGATGAGTACATCAACAAGATTTTCCCTCGGTAATAAACCAAGGTTTAATCGGACCAGTAGGAGAAAGAAATAACTTCTGAAGGTTGTTAACAGCTGATGTTGGCAGGGCGCACTATCAGGCTCAGTTCTACTTTGCCCCAACGAAACAGTGAGGTTGTCAATCTCACGGGTCTTGCTGAAAACAAAGGATTAGATGTATAGAGTGGAAAATGATGCTTGTTTACAGTGAATGAAATGAGAATAGAGTTTGAAGTGAAAAAGAACAGTGTTTGCAGTAGGCTGTATTATCAGTGTAAAAGAATGGACTAGGGTCCACAGTTCACTAGAGGTGTCTCTCCATAACACATAAATAAAATGCTAGGTGAACAAATTGCATCTGGGCAATTGACAAATAGAGAATGCACTGTAATGCATATACATGACATGATGACTACGATGATATTCATTTGGGCATTACAAGATGATACATAGACTGTTATCCAACTGTATCTATGACTAATAATCCACCCTCAAAAGGTCATCCAAGCAAACTTTTGGTATTAAGTTGCAAGCAACAGATTATTGCATTAAGTAAAGTGCGTAATGTAAACAACACAATTATCCTTAGAGAAAGCATTGATGTTTTACCCCTAGTGGCAACAGCACATCCACAATCTTAGAAGTTATTGTCACTCTCCCAGATTACTGGAGGCACCAACCCACTATCTAGCATAAATAATCCCTCTTGGAGTCACAAGCATCTACTTGTCCAAAGGATCTACTAGCAAAGGAGAGCATGGAAGATCACAAATAACATATGTGCTAGATCTATATTCAACTTGACATAGTATTCAATATTCACCGGACCACAGCAAACACAACATGTAGCATTACAAAAAGATGATCTTGATCATGTTAGGCAGTTGACAAGATCTAAACACGATGGCACAAAATAGGAGAAGAAAACCATCTAGCTACTACTATGGACCCGTAGTCTAAGGATGAACTACTCATGCATCACTCCGGAGGCATACATGGTGGTGAAGATCCCTCTAGTGATGATTCCCCTCTCTGGCAGGATGCCGGGAAGAGCTTCAGAACCCTCCCGAACTAGGGTTGACTATGGTGGAGGCTACTGAACTTTTCGTGGATGGAGGCTCAGGTACTTAGGGTTTTCCCAAGGAAGGCAATATATAGGCGGAAGGGCGATGTCGGTGGGCGACCAGGGGGCCACACAACGTGGTTGCGCGGCCAAGGGGGGCGCGCCGCCCTATGGTGTTGCCGCCTCCCTGGCCCCCTTCGGATCTCCTTGGGACTCTGTATACGTGATGGAAAAAATAGGGACTTTGGCTTTTGTTACGTCCAACTTCGAGAATATTTCGAGAAAAACTTTTCTGAATACAAAAACAGCAGAAAAAGGAACTGGCACCATGGCATCTTGTCAATAGGTAAGTCCCAGAAAATGCATTAAAATACTATGAAGTGTATAGAAAACATGTAGCAATTGGCATAATATCAACATGGAACATTAGAAATTATAATTACGTTGGATACGTATCAGACACCTCATCCAAGTCCTTGGTGCTGACTTCCTCGCTCACTGCAGAGACAACCACCCATGACCCACCCCGCAGAGCAACCAGGCAAGAACTTCCACAAGGAAGACATGAGGCACCTCAACAAGGGGCCACCACGAGGACGCTCACAAGCACAACTCGCCACACGAAGGACATCAAACCACTAGAGCTAAGTCTAAATCCCCCTAACTTACTCTCCAGAGGATTCACTTGCAAAGGACAGTAGGAAAAAAGAGCACATTTCCTTTATATTTTATGCATAAGATACATTCGGATACATAAGTGTGCTGTAGATCTACTACAAAGACAAAAAGAGGCAAGAAACCCGGAGGGAACTATTCCCCCTCCGCGGCCATCGAAGAAGGAAAAACTGCGACCAACCGCGACTTAACCTGTCTCGCCACAGCTACGAGATATGGTCGGCCGAGGAAGGAGGCACCAAGGAGAAGGAGGAAGAAGAGGAGTATAGATAAAGGTAGAGGAACCAGAGAAAAAGGAAGGCTGACTGATCAGGATCGTTAGACCTTCCCTCTGGGCAAAGACACCCAAAGGCCCTTAGGCCTCCGCCGAGTCCGATTCGTCGCCCTCCACCTTGACGGTCGACGAATCTTCTTCGTCCTCCTCTTCAGCAATGTCATTTTCATCATCGTCGCCACTCTCGTTGCTGCTTCCACTCTCGACGCGGCACTCCTCGCGCTCGCCGCGATGCCCGAAGACCTTCAAGAAGAGCTTGTCTCCTCCGTCGAAGCAAAGATGGAGAACCTGGCTCTCATCCATCTTCTAGGAATGATGGAAAGTTTTCCACCCCCTCGACAGCGACAAGTGTTCATCGAAGCAAAACTCCGCAAAATCCCACCAGGGTCCATTGATGCAACCCACCACCTGGAGCCAGAATGTCACACCCTAGGTTTTGGAACACATGTAGTATAGTTAAGGAAGGGAAATTTGTGAGCCAACAAAAACTTTTGTAATATGTTTGTGTGGACCAACATATGTATGTGACCATGATTAGCAATGCAATGCAAGCAACATTTTCTTTCAAAACAAATATCAATTTTTCCTGATGATCACTATTGTTTATGTGATGTTTTGTACGTGATGCTTTGAGTAATTTTTGTCCCAAGTGTTGGATCATGGGTGTTTTCCACTTAACAACATCATTTGGCTTTGTTTGATTCAAGAAAACATAATGTAAATTGAAAATATGGATGTTTTATTTTAGTTTTTCAATTAAAGTTTATCCCTGAAAAATTAGCCAAATATCATTTTCTAACACTTGTTTTCTATATGTTAGAGTATCCAGTTTTATGTTTTCTTGGCATATAATATTTCTCTGATATGAGGACTGCAAATCTATAACTTTTTTTTTATTTGTGGAGTTTGAAAATAAACAATTGCATGCTTGTTTTTGTGGAAAGAAAATAAGACAGAAAAACAAATATTTTGGAAAACAGAGAAAAACAGAAAGTTGACCTTTTTCCACCTTGTTTTCAAAACCTTCCACAATTACAAAAATGATTTTAAAGGATGTTTCTGAAAGGTCATTTCATGGTTAACATTGTCCAACTTAGAATTGCAAATTGTAATCCATTTGTTAATTTAATCATGAGTGAACTTTTGATTGAACTTGTCTGTTTCCAACACTTAGAGAAAATCGACTAAGTCATTTTCTGAACTTTCTGAATCTGTTACTTTTATAGAAGTTTGATTGATTGTTTGAATTTTTTTTGTTCTTATGAGAGGGGGGAACCTTTCCAAATCGATTAACCTAGGTTCCCACTCTAGTTTCCATGCCTTGGATTCATTTTAGATGGACCAGAGAGTGAGAGGAAGGAGAGGAAAGAGGAGGGGACAGGAAGAGGAAACAGAGGGGGGAACAACAGCGCGACACACAGTGCACGTTGCGCCGCTTGCACTGTAGCCTCAACGCTGCGCCACCGCGCCTCACCTCGACGCCGTGGAGTAGTGCTCACCCACCCTAGTCCCTTAGCCGCCCGTTGCACATCGTTGCGCGCCCGGGAGCACGCTCCCTTCCCATCCGCGATGTGCCCGAGAGCACGCACGCGCCCACGACCCCCTGCCCACGCCTATAAGGCATACCCCACGCCACTGCCTCGCCGCACACCTCTCCACACCCACCGCACTCACCGCAACACGTCAGATCGACCCCGATCGTTCCTAGTGAGCGACACGGGGGAAAAGATCGCCACCGGCGACCGTGAGCAACCATGAAGGTGGAGACCACCCCGAGCCTTCCCAACCCTCCATTGTGCCCTAGCTACGTTCCCCGTACGCGTGCGACCATCCCTGACCACTCCCCTTGGCCTTTCGCTTGCAGGAGCCACGCCGCCGTTGTCGGAGCCGTCGCGGCCACTCTGCACCGCGCCCCCGTTTGAAGCCACCTCGACCCCCACCGTTTGCTCGCCTGCAACGCGTGAGCACCTGCGACTTTCTCAACCACACGCCACTGCCCTATGCCGCCCCTAGGTGAGCCTATCGCTGCCGTCGTTTCTCTGCCCACGCGTGATTGAGAGAGAGAGGGAGGAAGAACAAACCAGGGTCGTTGATCGCGCGATCAATGGATCCCTTTGAACTGTGCAGTTTCCGTGCAGCGCGCACGTGCATGCCTGCGGGCTGATTTCTGCGTTAGTTGGGCCGTGCCCGTTAGATCTGGCCCGTGCCTAGTGGTTTTTATTATTTTTGGAGTTGACAGAAATGTGCACCCTAGATTTTGGCCTAGAAAAAATAGAAAAATAGGTTTTTTGTCCAAACCAAAAAATCACACTTGCACCTTAGCATTTTCTCAACCACAACCAAGTGATAGATCTACATTTTGTGTATTATTTTTGCAGTAACATTTAATTTGGTAGGACCTATATGTTAAGCCATTATTGGCATAACTTTCAAAATATGAATCCAAATCTTTCAAACTAAAAAAATTTAGGTAGCCCTTAGTGATACCTATCAGTAGCACCTGACTTTGCTTGAAGGAGAGATATATGGAGAAAATTCCATGCATTTTTGTAAATGTCCATTTGGCACTTCTAGGATTTTTGTAGACTTTTTGGTGATGATTTTTGATCTGAATCCAACTGGATGAGTTTGTGTATGTTTAGATCTACCTAATACTATCGGTCGTGGTGGTGTCACGGCAGATGCCATAGGATGGCTAAAGATGTGGGAAGGATGGACGCTGGAGGCGCTCGGGGAGGGATCACGCAACGAGTAGCCGCGTGAGGATGAATCTAGCACTGCAAACAAAAAGATCTACCCAGGTTCGGGGCCCTCGTGTGGAGGTAAAACCCCTACTCCTGCCTTTCTCTCTTTGTATTCGTGTGTCACCGAGTAGCCACAGTACAAGTTTTGCTTACAACCGAGTAGGCACTCTTTCCTCTATGCAACTGTAGCCTCTCCTAGTGTCGTCCCTCGCGCAGGAGGAGGCAGGGCACCTTATATACTGGTGCCCAGCCGGATACAGCCAAGATGTCGACATAGTGTGCACACTGCACACTTCGAGCTTCCCGCTGACAGCTTTGGCTTCCAATTTTGTCTCCGTGTGGAAAGTCGTTGTGAAAAACCAAGAAGCTGATCTGTTATCACTGACACTGTCACGGGGTAGGCCCCCCTAACCTGCGACGCCCTGCTGACACCCTGGCGCGGATAAGCACGCGCTCTGTAGATGAACAGTGCTCCAGTACGGACCCAGGATACGCGGGATCCTGTGTCAGAACGGCTCCTTTGACTTCTGGCCCGAGTAGGAGACCGCCATTTCTACTCGGACCACTTCCTCTACTCGGAGGAGAATAACTTCCTTGATTCTTCCTCCTGGCCATCAGTGTGTACGGCCGAATAGCAGTCGACCGGGTAGCGAGTACCGGGTAGCCAGCTACTCTGCCAAACGTTCTGTCTGATCTTGCCCCTAGCACTTGCCTTTACCCTACTTGGGGGTAACCCCCCGACATTAGTCCCCGAAGCTGGTAGAGTCCTACGAACTCGTTCACTGGGCTCTGTCAGCTTAAAACCAATCTTGCCTTTGAGCCTTAGGTTGCTGAGTAGAACTTCTGAGTAGCCCCCAATTCTTGCTCGAGTCTCTTCTCTTCCGCATAGAACTATTTCTCTTCTGCGTCGCCGAGTAAAATGACTTCGCGGAATCCTGGAGAGAATCTCTGTGTGGCAGACCAAATCCACCTTTCCGCACTGCAACTGGGCACGTGTCATGTTCTCGTACCCCCGACGCCTCGGTGCCCGGGATATGGCAGGCCACGCGCCCATCACTGCGGCCTGGGCCCACCGGCCCGTTAGGTCACATCAAGTGCAGTTATCACCCACGATCTCGAGGTGGGATCAATTGCGGCCGTTATGCGCGCGATATGCGCTGTGTGCGTTTCTAACCGGCCCGCACCCCATGTCGCACGATCTCTGCGCACAACTGATCCCACTAACGTTACTAGTAACGGCTACCCGAGGGGAGGGATAAATACCCCCTCGGTAACTCCTTCTTCGCCTTCCTGGTCTCATTCTCTTTCTGTCTCTCCGCCTCTTCGCCGCCACAGAGCGCTCCGCCGCCACGCATCTCGTTGCGCCGCTGCTCCCTGTGACGCCGTTAGGCTAGCAATCTCCACCAAGTTTCCACGAACCTCCACCTAATCCCCTCGTCTCGATGGCCCGCGACGATGACGCCCTCGCCGGATGGGCTGGATCCGATGTCACCCTGGCGGATTGCCAGTGGTTGGTGAATACCCGCCGGGTTCCTCCCGGCGTGCGCTGCCGGCAGCCGGACGGTGAGCTCGTCCCCACACCGGAGGCGGACGAGTTCGTCGTCTTCCTCGCTCACTTCAAGCGGGGATTCGGGCTTCCCGTCTCGGATTTCTTCAAGTCCTTCCTCGACCACTTCGTGCTCCAGCCGCATCACCTGCCGCCCAACGCCATGGTGATGCTCGCATACCACGCCGTGGTGTGCGAGGCGTTCCTGGGTGTGCGCCCCACGGTGCACACCTGGGCGCGCTACTTCTTCTTCCGGAAGCAGAGCGTGCCCAAGCCGGGAAGCACGGAGAGCGCCCGCAACATGACCAAGACCGGCAGCGCGATGATTCTGCAGCGCGGCTCCACCCCTCATCCACGCATCAAGGGCCTCGACTCGGTGCGCAAGTGGCCAACGGACCTTCTTCTACATGAAGAACGTCCCTGACGAAGAAGGAGCGCCAATCATGGACAGGATCTTGCTTCCCAAGTGGACGAACACGGCGCCCACCCAACAGAATTGGGGATTCAAGCCAAAATTGGAAGGCGACGTCTTCCAGATCAACAAGCGCCTCATCGAGCTGAAGGATATGGGGCTGAAGAGCGACGATCCGATCGCGTGTTGGATCTCCAGGCGAGTGCTCCCGCTGCAGCGCCGTGCGCACCTCATGTGCTACATGGGGGGCAACAGAGACTGCACACGGACAACCACGTTCGAGTTGAGCAACACGGATGTGGCCGTCTGGGCGCGCTCGATCATGAGCACTGGCCTCACCGACAACTGGCAATACGGCTTCGTGCCGTATAGCCGTGAGAAGCCAATCGGGCAGGTTAGTACTTCACGCTTTATCTATGCATCCTGATACCGAGTAGGTGGTTTCCCAGCTTAGTGTGCTTTAGTCTTTGCATGCTGCACCGAGTAGAAGCATTCACTAGTATCTGCCTGGCTTTATGTGCATTATGTTTGCACGCCATGTTGAGTAGAGGACTTACTAGTATTCACTAGGCTTCATGTGCTTTATATTTGCACGCCATGTCGAGTAAAGGATTTACTAGTATTCGCTAGGCTTCATGTGCTTTATGTTTGCACGCCATGTCTACTAGAGGATCTTAGCCAAATATGCTTTGCGTTTGCATTCCGTGTCGGGTAGGATTCCTTATATTGCTCAACTAATTTGTATTGCCTGCTTGTGTTTCCAGCATCTTGATCGCCAGCTCGCCGAGAACCAAGAGCTCCTTGAGGCCAACTGGGACCCAGACCAAAAGGAAGACGACGAGACCGCCTATGACACCCACGCTACCCTCTGTGTCCCTCACACTGAACAGCAGGGTAAGCACCACGTCGATGCGTCCATTCGGGATTGGTCCGAGGACGATGAAGAAGGTGACTGAGCTCGCCTCTGCAGTTGCGGGTAGTGCAATTTATCCTTTCTTTCCGCTTCTCAACTATTGCTTCTCTACTCTGCAGATGATGCCGATGCTGATGAGGACGACGAGGACGTCCTCGACATCAAGCCGGTTGTGGTGGCTGCTCCTTCTACCCGGAAGAGGACGGGTAGCGTTGCTCAAGAGGCCCCCGCCAAGTCCAAAAAGAAAACAACCGTCGACCCCGAATCGCTAATCGATCTTGATGAGGACGAGGAGGAGCCAGCTGCACGGGATAGGACGCGTGAGTCCTCTCCCGCGAAGGAAGAAGAAGAAGGCACCAATGCCCAGGACGCGGGCGCTGGTGCCCAAGATATGGACACAGAGCAGCAGGCCCGCGCAGAACAAGATGCGCAGGATGCTGCTCAAGATGAGACCCCGCCTTCTCCTCCAGCTGCCTCAGCTGGGGAGAGAGCCGACCAAGACGCCGAGTACCAAGACCGTGCTGCCCTTGAGCAGCATGAGGAGAACCAGGAGCAGCCCGAAGTGGAGGCTGCTGTCCAAGATGACCCCGCGGCCCAGTCGCGGGTAGAGGTAACAGAAGATGTACCACAAGATCCCGCTTCCAAGCAGCGGGTTGAGACGACTCCGGTGGAGCAGAACCCGCAGAGCCAAGCGCAGCCAGACGCTGCGCCGGGTAGCCAGCCTCCAGTGCCACCTACCCAGCGGGCTGCTCCACCCTCTGCACCAAGCTCTTCGCCACCCGCGAAGAAGACCAAGACTGCACCGAGCCCTCCGGCCAAGCAGGTCACCAAGAAAGCAGATGCCGCCAGTAAGCAGGCCATCCAGCCTGATGCTCCAGTCCGCAAGAACCCACCGCGCAATGCTGCGCTGGACTCTGCCAAGATGCCGCCACCAAAGCTACCCGTGAAGCCTGCCGCGACGCCTGGGCAGCTCACCATCGGCGCTACTGGCAGCTCGGCAGGCGCAGCCGTGGGATCAAGTGCTCAGGAACCGCCTAGCTACCTGCCCTACATGGTGCAGATGAGCAAGCAGCATAACATCAGTCTGAGCAAGACCGAGCAGCGGCTTGCTATTACGAAGGGCAAGCAGGCCACAGCGGTGGACTCCAAGTTGCCAGCAAAGCACAAGGCCCTCTCGATCTACTCGCGGGAGGTCCAAGAGACTGAGGTGGTGTCCCAGGGGCTTGAGCAGATGATCGACCGGGTAGGCTTCATTGAAGCGGAGTGGAATAGCGAGGTCCTTGGCAACAAGACCTGGAACGGCCTGGCCTTGGGCCCGCTGGATCACTGGCGCATCGATTGGAACAAGGCGGACATGGGCTACAATCCCATGACCATTTCGTCCACCACCAGCACGCTGGCCGCAAAGATGTATGTCCACCGCAAGGCCGCTGAAGATCTCGAACAGACCTATGCTATAAGTTTTGTTTGCTTTTTTCGAGTTGCGGTTTTGGTTCCGAGTTGCAATTTTCCTTCTTCTTCTATTCTTCTCTTTCTCCTTAACCATCATCCAGTCCCCGAGATTTGGGCCAAGTAGACGGGTACTCAGCCGAGTTGCCGTCTTCTCGGGCCAAATCTTAAAAACAATGTCTAACTCCTTTTCTTTCTCCTTCTCAGAATAGCCTCTTGAAGAGGACCACCCTTTACCGGCGGCTGCTCTGGAACCACTCCATCGCTAAGAGGCGCCTTGAGGCCCTGGAAGCGGAGCGCAAGACCGATGCTGAAACGAAGAAGGCAGCCCTGGATCGTGCCCTCCAAATTTCAGCACTTGAGAGTAAGCTTCTAGCTATTCGGTTAATGCGTTTTCTGTTTACGCCCGTATGTGCTCTTTGCTCTAACTCCTTCTACTCTGTAGGCAAACTTGAGACGCTGACAGAGGAACACAAGCATTGCCATGTCTTCGTTGAGTCTGCTGAGAGCAAGATTAAGGAACTTGAAGGTGAGTTGCCGTCTTCCTGGTTATTTTACTCCTTTCTCTTGGCTACCCTGCTTACTGTGCCGCCTCTGTCCGCAGAAGAGTACAAGAAGTTCCGTGAGGAGCATCTTGACTGTCTGAAACCCGCCGAGTTGAAGCAGCAGATTGCGGACCTAGAGGTAGAGTTCAGGAATAGACACCTCACCGAGATTGAACCGCTGCAAATCCAACTGAAGACTGCCCTCCAGGACGCCGTAGACCTGACTGCCGAGAAAGACAAGATGGAGGCAGCCTTCAAGGCCAAGCAGCGGGCCCTTGAGTTGGAGAACGAGGTGCTGAAGAAGAGCAATGTGGACCTCATGAGCCAGCTGGCCGAGTTCCGCAAGGTTGAAGAGAAGCACATTGCGGATGAGGAGGCTTGGAGGAAAAAGCTGGAATCGCTACTCTGCGAGCTCAACAGTAAGTTCTCGCTTCTCGGCATCTGCCTGTTTCCATCTTCTTCTGTTTGGCTTGATTTGCATCTCTTTTCTGCCGCTGTTTCTAATCTTTTTCTGAAAGCAATTGTAGAAACCTTCCCTGATCTCTACTCGACTTGCACGCCTGCCTTGGCTAAGGCGCAAAAGAGTCGAGCAGAGAAGGTTCTGCCCACGGACACCAAGTCTTCAATTGAAGATAATCTTTCGAGCATGCAGACCCAGCTCCAGCAGCTTAGGGGCTTGGGCACTGACTTGGTGCGCACCGCCTTCAACCTGCACTCTCTGTTCTGGCCACAAGATGCTGCACCAACAACCATCCGCGCGCTCGCCGAGAAACTTAATGGTGCCAAGGCCGAGTTGAAGAAGTGGCGGGCATCCGGAGCTCGGGCAGGCGCCGACATGCTTCTCCTCTTCATCTGCAGCTGGTATGAGAATCTAAATCTCAATACCATCCTCGAGATGCGCCGGGACTCGAAGTGGGAGAAAGATCCCGAGTGCGTGACTCGCCGCCAGACAGTCGCGTACAAGATCGCCTCCTACGCCGATACCGCACGCTTCATCGAGGGCCTCGCTGAGCCTGACACGGAGGCGGAAAGCGAGGGTGATGAAGATGACGACGAGGAGACCGAGTGGGAAGACTTGGGCTGCTTTGAAGAGACGAGCGTCGAGAAGGGGAAGGGCAAGGCCGTCACGGATAGCGACGAGGAGATCGAGAGCCAAGACGCCACCCAGGGTGCGGCTCCCGAGATGGGCTCATCTTCCGGCACGGCAGCCGGGGACGCGGTGCTACCCCGCACTCGGTCCGACCCCATCTCGGTGGCCACCGCCACCTCAGATCAAACTGCTGCCAACCCTGAAGCGGACGCCGCCAACGCCAACCTGGAGAATACCGCTACCTCGAGCTAGTTCCTTCCTGAAACACTTACGCTCTGAAACATTCATCAGATCCCTGGGATGCCGGGTGCAAATGTATCAAACAGTTTATCTTTCCTGTTGCTACTCAGTTTTTATTCCACTTGATGTTTTATACTTAGTAATTTGAGCAGCTTTGGCTCGATGCCGGGTTGCGTTATCATGCGAGTCCCCGAGTTGCATTTCTCATTCAGTCCTCCTTTTTAGCTCAGCTCTTACCTGCAACTTGTTGCTTTTTTGGTATTCGAGTCACAAGAGTTCAATGTTGGAGTTTCAAATACTTAGCCACTTGGAAACAGTCATAGTAATGCTACCCACCACATAGCCGAAAAAAGTTAACAAAAAACAGTAAAAAAGCACTCTATTCGGTTGCCACATGCGTCCTTCCCTTTGCAATTTTTCATGTGTTCATTGACTCTTTGGCTTGTTCTCTGGCTTGCCATGAAGCCGGGTTGCGGACAGCAGCAGAGTCGCAGAGTGTCCGGTGAGTGTAAACACACTACTTTGTATGCATTTGAAATTCTGAGTGGTTCAACCGAATAGACAAAGATACGGCAGAATAGAAACACTTAGAACAATTTTGGGCGAGGGCAGTCCCTGAGCTCAATTTCAGATTGCAGAGTAGGAGTTTAACTCGGATAAGAGGGTACATACACACTTTTGCTCATGAATGAAAGCGACGAAGTAGAGCTACATTCCAGGGGCGTTTAGATTCCTCCCCAGCTTTATCCGGCCTGTTCTTCTGCGATGGTTGCGCATCTACAAGGTAGTACGCGTCATTGTGTAGAGCCTTTCTCACAATGAACGGCCCTTCCCACGGAGGAGAAAGCTTGTGCATCCCGGCTGTGCGCTGCACGAGCCTAAGGACCATGTCTCCTTCTCGGAAAACCCTTGGGTTTACTTTCCGGCGATGATAACGCCTCAGGTTTTGCTGGTAAACAGCTGAACGTGACAGAGTAAGCTCTCTTGCTTCTTCTAGCAGGTCAACGTCATCTTCTCGAGCTTCTCTCGCCTCCGCCTCAGTGTATAGGGTTACTCGGGGGGAGTCATGCTCTAGGTCGATTGGCAATACGGCCTCAGCCCCGTAAACCAAGAAGAATGGTGTGTAGCCAGTTGACCGGTTAGGGGTAGTCCTTAGACTCCACAACACCGCTGGCAACTCGTCTAGCCAACACCCTGGTGTTTTCAGCAGCAGCTCAATCAGCCTAGGCTTTATGCCTGCAAGGACCATGCCATTTGCTCTTTCCACCTGCCCATTGGACGCGGGATGCGCGACAGACGTGACATCTAGTCGGATGTGCTTATCTCTGCAGAATCTCACCATAGCTCCTTTAGCAAAATTTGTGCCGTTATCTGTGATGATGCTGTGCGGGTAGCCGTATCTTAGGATCACATCCTTCAGGAAACTCACAGCAGTAGCTCCATCACACTTCCGAATAGGCTTCACTTCAATCCACTTGGTGAACTTATCCACCATGACAAAGATGTGTGTCATGTTGCCTCTAGCCGGTTTGAAGGGACCAACCATATCCGGACACCAGACAGCAAATGGCCAAGTGATGGGAATTGTTTTCAACTCGGAAGTAGGCATGTGGATCTTACTTGTGAATCTCTGGCAGCCGTTGCACTTCCTCACGATATCTTCAGCTTGCTTCAAAGCGGTGAGCCAGAAAAAGCCATGCCGAAAATCCTTCTTGACTAGAGCCCGAGAAGAAGCGTGATGTCCGCATTCCCCTTGATGTATTTCCACCAGAATTTCTTCTCCTTCTTCCGGTTCCACACAGCGTTGCAGCATGCCAGTGGGACTTCTCTTATGCAGCACTTTTCTGAAGATGGTGTAGCCCTTGGATCTTCTCTGAATCTGCCTTGCAGTGACCTCATCATCTGGGAGGGTGCCGTCCTTAAGAAAGGATAATATGGGCATAGCCCAACTCGGCGTCTCCCGTGCGGGAAACACTGGTTCGTCCACTTCCATCGGAACAACCACTGCTGCGTCTTTTTCTGAGTTGGGATCTACTCTCTGCAGCCCCGAACGGTTTGCAAGGACTTCTTCAAGGAATGCGACAGTCCTCGAGCTGAGAGGGGAAGTCCCCGGGTAAGGAGGAGCAGTCCCCGAGTAGGGAGGAGCAGTCCCCGAGTAGGGAGGGGCAGCCCCCGAGTTGCAGGCGCCAGTCCCCGGGATGGAGACTGCAGTTCCCGGGTCCTCTTTTGCACCTTCCCAGTCAATCTCCATTGGAACTGCTTCTTCATTAGGCAGAGAAGGAACGAAAATGGACTCCGAGTTGGGGGATGGCTTGATGGATGGATTTCTCAAATGCTCCAAGGCAATCCCAGCCGGGATGTACTGCCGAGAAGACCCCAACTTGGACAGCTCATCAGCTGCTTCATTCTCTGCTCGGTGAATGTGTTGGAACTCGCAACCTTCAAAGAATCTTGTCATGGTTTGGACCAGGAAGTGGTATGACGCCATGTTGGCATCCAGAGCATCCCAAGTGCCAGAAACTTGCTGCACAACTAGATCCGAGTCGCCATAGCATATGATGCGCTGCATCCCAACTTCCTTTGCTACTTTCAAGCCATGTACCACAGCCTCGTACTCTGCAACATTGTTGGATGCCTTGAAGTGGATTTGCAGCACATATTTGAGTTGATCTCGCTTGGGTGACGTAAGCACCACGCCAGCACCAAGGCCCTCCTTCATCTTGGAGCCATCAAAGTGCATCTTCCAGTAGTTGGATACCGGTGTAGGGGGCTCATACTGCACCTCAGCCCAATCCACAAGAAATTCTGCCAGAATCTGAGACTTGATGGCTTCTCTTCTCGCATACGCGGGAGCGTAGGCGGCCAGCTCGATTGCCCATTTGGCTACTCTGCCACTCGCTTCCTTGTTGCCCATGATATCCGAGATGGGAGCTGAACTCACCACAGTGATGGGATGCTCTTGGAAATAGTGCTTTAGCTTCTTGGCGCCCAGGTACACGTCGTAAGTCATCTTCTGGTAGTGCGGGTAGTTCTGCTTGGAGCTGGATAATACTTCACTAAGATAGTACACCGGCCGCTGCACACTTTTGCCTTCCTCTTCTCGCTCCACCACAATCACCACGCTGACTACCCGGTTGGTAGCGGCAATATATAGCAGCATTGGCTCCTTGGGTAGCGGGCTAGCCAAGATGGGAGCGCTACCCAGCATTGTCTTTAGCTCTTTGAATGCCACATCCGCTTGCGGTGTCCAGACGAACTTGTCGCTTTTCTTCATCAATTGATACAAAGGCAGGGCCTTCTTGCCCATTCTGTCCAAGAAACGACTCAGAGATGCCAAGCAACCAGTGAACTTTTGCACATCCTTCAGGGATCTCGGCAAAGACATGCTCTCAATAGCTTTTATCTTTGAAGGATTGGCCTCAATGCCCCGACTGGATACCAAGAAGCCGAGTAGCTTGCCAGCCGGGACGCCAAAGGTGCATTTACTCGGGTTCAACTTCATCTTATACTTGCGCAAGTTAGCGAAAGTTTCCTCAAGGTCACTAAGAAGAGTATGTGTTTTATTCGTTTTGATGACAATGTCATCTACGTACACCTGCACATTTTTGCCGAGCTGGTCATGCAAGCATTTCTGCATGCATCTCTGATAAGTGGCACCCGCATTCCGCAACCCGAAACACATGACACGATAGCAATAAGCCCCGTACGGGGTAATGAAAGCAGTCTTTATTTGATCAGCAGGGTTGAGAGCTATCTGATGAAAACCAGAGTAGGCATCTATGAAAGACAACAGTTCACAACCAGCAGTGGAATCGATCACCTGATCGATGCGAGGTAGCGGGAAAGGATCCTTGGGGCAGGCCTTGTTCAAGTCGGTGTAGTCGACGCACATGCGCCACGCGGTAGCGGCTTTGGGGTCCTCCTTCTTCTTCTCGACCATGACCGGGTTGGCCAGCCAATCCGGATGCAACACCTCCATGATGAAATTGCTTATCAGCAGCTTGGTGATCTAATCACCGATGGCCTTCCTTCTCTCATCTCCGAAGAGGCGCATAGCCTGCTTCACTGGTTTGGCGTCAGGACGCACATGTAGCGAGTGCTCAACCAACTCCCTCGGGACACCCGGTAGATCCTCATTGGACCAGGCGAACACGTCCCGATTCTCACGGAGGAAGTGGATGAGCTCGCTTTCCTATTTCTCTCCCAACCCGGAACCAATGACGGCCACGCGGTCGGGGAACTCAGGGTCGACCTGGATCTTCTTCGTCTCCTGGGATGCCTGGAACGCCGTCCCATGCTGGGAACTCGGCATGCCAGGCGCGCCAGCTTGCGCGGATTGCGCCATAGCCACCACCTCGTACATCTTCTTCTTCTCGGCAGCAATCACCATAGACTCTGCCAACTGAGAACCAGTGGATGCACACTCCATAGACTTCTTGTAATCACCAGAGATGGTGATCACGCCATTGGGACCAGGTATCTTCATCTTCATATATGCAGTGTGAGTAGAAGCCATGAACTTGCTAAGAGCAGGCTTGCCGAGTAGGGCGTGGTAGGGGCTCTGTTGATCAACCACCTCGAACTGCAGGCTCTCTGTGCGGCAGTTCTCACTGGTGCCGAATAGCACGTCTATCCATACCCGGCCAATCGGATTGCAAGAGACTCCCGGCACAATGCCGTGGAACGTGGTCTTGCTAGGTAGCAGCATGTTCTCGGCCATACCGAGCTTCTCAAGTGTGTCCCTGTACACAATGTTGATGCTGCTGCCGTTGTCAATCAGTACCTTGCTGAACCTCACGTTCTTCTCAGGACCCAAGAAGGTGGGATCCAGCACCAAGGCGTAGCTACCCGGGTTGGGCATCACCTTAGGATGATCTGCTCTGGACCATGTGATCTCTTGGTTGCACCAGTGCATGTAGTGAGGAACAGCAGGGATCACAGCATTGACCTCCATGGCACGCCTGTGCTGAGACTTCTTGTCGACGGGCTCAGAGGTGAAGATCATGTAGCTCTCGTGATGCTCCTGGTACCGGTTGCGGTCTCCGCCACCATTGTTGCCGTTGTTGTTGTTGTTACCTTGGTTGTTGTTGTTGTTGCCTCTGTTGTTGTTGCGGGTGTAGTAGTAGTAGTAGTTGTTGTTGTTGCGGTAGCCATCGTTGTTGAAGTAGCGGTTGGCTCCTAAAGCCACCTGGTTCACATTCTCTCTTCTCGGGAAAGCTGGAGGCCGAGCAGCAGGTGCGCGAGCAGGCTGCACTGCGGCATTCGCAGCTGGCAGAGGAGGAGGAGGAGGCAGGCCCTCATTCTTGATTTCTTCCCACCAACTGCACTGCCGAGTAGTGTGGTTGGCGGGTCTAGCGGGATGCCGAGTATGGAAGCTGCATGGGCCATCCTTCATGTCCTTGAAGACAAAGTTTGGTGCCGGACCCGAGTTGCCGCTACCCTGCTAGGAGGCGTTGTATGGCTTCTTGTTGCCTTGGCCCTGATTCTGGTTCTGCCCGTACTGGGCTCCAGCAGTTTTTGGCCTCTGGCTACTCCCAGCTCCAGTTGCCACAGCATTCACCTCCTCAGGATCGTACCGGGTATCAATCCGGTCACCTCTGCTCTTGTTGCGGAACTCATTGCGCTTGTTGCTGTTGTTGTAGTTTCTTCTCGTCTCAGCAGCATCGAGCAGAGGCTGAGTTGGGTCGCCGAGTGCGTACTGATCCGCAATCCGGATGGTCTCACCGAGAGTACTCGGCATCTCTCTCTGCAGCCTTTGCCACAACATGCTGCCATGCCTGCAGCCCTGCGCAAACCAAGTGATGGCCTGGGCCTCGTTCACACCCTCACAAGTGTTCCTCAGAGTACTCCACCGAGTAAGATACTCTCGGTCCGTCTCCTCTTCCCGCTGCCTGCAAGCGGACAGCTGCTGTGGCCTATTCGGCCTCCGGTAGGTGCTGGTGAAGTTGCTGACAAATGCCTCCGCGAAGTCAAGCCAGCAGTTGATGTTGTGCTTAGGCAGGTTGTTGAGCCAAGTTCTTGCTGGTCCCTCGAGCATCTGCGGGATGTAACGCACGACCCATCTCCGGTTGCCGCCTGCAATGTGCACGGCTGTGACATAGTCATTGAGCCAATCTTCCGGCTTGGTGCTGCCGTCATAGCATTTGGTCCCCCTAGCAAGCTGGAACTGCTTCACGGATGGCTCCGTCATGATGCGGGGGCCGAAGCATTCTGGGCCAGGCGGCCCCTTGGTCTCGAGTTGCGCGGACAGGCTGATTCGGTCCAGCTTGTACCTGGCATCACTGGGCTCCAGCACGCGCTCACCCACGCGATCCAGGATGTCATAGCCAGCCAACCCCATTGCCGAGTAGCCATCATCATATCTGTCCACCTGCACGACTGCAGGCTGCTCCACCGGGTTGGCGGCTTGTGCGACTGCACGCGGCTGCTGCCTCTGCCGAGTAGGCTGAGCAACCTGATGCCGAGAAGGGCATGGGCGATCTATATCTCGCGCCTGGCTTTGAGCTTTATGGGCTTGATAGCCTGCTCCTGCAGCGTTGTGTTTTTGACCGGACTGTCGCGGCACAGCGTGCTGTTTCGCGGCGACAGCCGGGTCGTACACCTGCATCTGCCTGTCTCTGCCGGAATGCCCACTTCGGTCCCTCTCACGACTGGGATGCGGTGATGAGGCCTGATCGTTAGATCTAGCCGCATGCGAATGCACCACCTGAGAAGCTCCAGCACCCGGGTTGGCTTTCCGGAACTCCTCGTTCTGCCTACCAGCCTCTAGCACTAGCTCATTGAGCCTCTCCTGCTGCCTAACGTGCGCGTCGCCAGCGAGATGCGGTAACTCAGCAGCTACAGCCTCAGCAGCTCTAAGGGTTTTGGCGGGGGTGTTGTATTTGGGTCTGATGGTGGTGGTGTTTTGGCTAGCGGCTTGGCCAGCAGTTTCACCAACTGCTGCCATCTCGGTGCCTAGGTTGCGGCGCGTAGCGCCTGCCTTGGAAGGCCTCCTCACTACGGGCGTAAAGCCGTGAGCTCGGTTGTACTCGTTCTGGTCCAGATTCAGCTCAAGCCTAACCTTATCCAGCTCCGCCTGCTCGGCGAGCAGCTCCTGGCGCTGCCAGTCGAGCTGCGCCCGCATGGTCATGAGCTCGAGCTCGATGGGAGGCGGCATGCCCACTCGCACGGCGGATGCCGGTATCGTCGATGTCGTGGAAGGAGGGATGTAGCCCGGGATGTTGTGAGGCGCGTCATAGGTCTTGTGCGTTCTCCCTCCAGCACCTCGCGCCATCAAGATCCTCGATAACTCCCGCGGCAGCAGCCACGCCCTTCCCGGCATCAGCAGCAGGACCGGTCATCGTCACCTCCACGCGGTCCGCGGAACAGCCAGTTGGCTTTCCGCGGGCAGCGATGACAGCAGGGGGATCCTCCGCGACATGCACCTGCTCGGGGTACTCGCGGTCGATGACGGTGGCGACGTAGAGGAGGTGCGAGCCGAAGGATAGCACTGATCCGCCCTCCGGCATGGCCCTGCCGCTGAAATCGCCGGCGTTGTCGATGACGAAGTCGAATGAGCTGAATCTGTGGACGAGGCCACAGACCACGCGCTCTCTCCAGTAGCAGAAATCGATCCCGTCCGAACGGAAACTCCAGCCAGCGCCGCTGGTTGCCCCACGGTGGGCGCCAACTGTCGTGGTGGTGTCACGGCAGATGCCATAGGATGGCTAAAGATGTGGGAACGATGGATGTTGGAGGCGCTCGGGGAGGGATCACGCAGCGAGTAGCCGCGTGAGGATTAATCTAGCACTGCAAACAACAAGATCTACCCAGGTTCGGGGCCCTCGTGTGGAGGTAAAACCCCTACTCCTGCCTTTCTCTCTTTGTATTCGTGTGTCACCGAGTAGCCACAGTACAAGTTTTGCTTACAACCGAGTAGCCACTCTTTCCTCTATGCAACTGTAGCCTCTCCTAGTGTCATCCCTCGCGCAGGAGGAGGCAGGGCACCTTATATACTGGTGCCCAGCCGGATACAGCCAAGATGTCGACATAGTGTGCACACTGCACACTTCCAGCTTCCCGCTGACAGCTTTGGCTTCCAAGTTTGTCTCCGTGTTGAAAGTCGTTGTGCAAAACCAAGAAGCTGATCTGTTATCACTGACATTGTCACGGGGTAGGCCCCCCTAACCTGCGACGACCTGCTGACACCCTGGCGCGGATAAGCACGCGCTCTGCAGATGAACAGTGCTCCAGTACGGACCCAGGATACGCGGGATCCTGTGTCAGAACGGCTCCTTTGAATTCTGGCTCGAGTAGGAGACCGCCATTTCTACTCGGACCACTTCCTCTACTCGGAGGAGAATAACTTCCTTGATTCTTCCTCCTGGCCATCAGTGTGTACGGGCGAATAGCAGTCGACCGGGTAGCGAGTACCGGGTAGCCAGCTACTCTGCCAAACGTTCTTTCTGATCTTTCCCCTAGCACTTGCCTTTACCCTACTCGGGGGTAACCCCCCGACACTATCTTGGTATAACTTTTAGAGCTCTATAATAAGTATTGTGTGCATAACTAGATTCAACACATTTCTATTTTTATTTATTCTTATGTAAATAGTTTTTAGTAAATACTTGTGTATTAGATTCTTATTTTCTAGCATGTGTAAGATTGTTATCCTCTGTTATTATGTTGTTTTCTTACATAAATAGCATGTTAGGAAAGGTTTATCATTGTTGGGTGTTGATTAGAACTTGTTTTACTAGTGTAGTCATTTCCTAGACTTTCCTAACGTTTAGGAAATTGTGGCATATTGCTTATAGGTTTAGTAGCTAAGTTTTGTATGTTGTTATGTTAGGTCCAGTGCCACTTTGGTAATAATTTTAGGGGTGTATCACCTCTTTTAGCTTGCACTTAATTTTATAGAAAATCTTGAATAGTTTTTAAGCGATTAATTTCACCTTATTGTTTTCACTAGTATGAATATTGTTTTGAATGCTTGTTTGGTGTGATAGTAATTTTTCCAAGTGTGACCGGAGGCATTGTGACCTCTTAATGCCTTGGTAGCCTAGTGTAACACCCACTGGTCCCATTGCATTTCGGTGAGAAATACAATTTCTCCACCATAGTCATGTTTCTAGTAGTCTAGTGTTGTTTATGGGTGTTTATAGATTTTTGCCCTTTATGAAATGGAGTGATGGATTGTTTTATGTGATGCTTGATATATGTATTTCTATGTAATATGGTGTGCCTTATTTGTTTCTGATTGTGTCTCATTTATTTCTTTTTACGACGTTAGAAAACGAGGAAGAAGGTATTGGAGAAGAAGAACCTTATTTTCATTGTGGCTATTTCGAAGAGCAAGACTTGAACTAGTACCAAGGCAAGCCATCCTAATGCTTGCTGTTATTACACTTATCATTATCTATCATGCATGTTTTACTTCTGAAGTTTTACAAAAATACGGTTAACAAAACTATTTTTGTTGTGGCTATTACTACTATTAATATTACAAGTAATTATCACTTTGCCAATAGTCAAACTTGGTGTTACCAAGCCCTTAGCCACCATATGGTACATAAATACCACCAACTTTAATAATATTGAAGTCCCTAAGTGGACACCCTAAAATGTGCTTTTGTAAACAAATGCTTCAAGGGAAACCCTCGGTGAAAAGGTGGGACCTTGTTCACTAGAAGTGGCAAAAAGGATGTTTTTGAAATGTTTAACAAAAGACACATAACCTAGTCTTCGTTGGACAACCAAGACATACTGCCACTCTTGTTAGTGTGTGGTCTATCCCAAGTGCTATAGAGGATGAGATTCTCAGAACCGAAATGTCGAAAGGTGGGAGATACGGGACATGCAAAGTGTGGGATTAATTTTCCCTCCGGATGCAATAGTTGGGTCTCCTGTCATGGCAGTGTGCGACACGGTGTCGGGGAGAATGAACCCAGGTGAATGGATAGTCATATACTAGCTTGACCATAGTGGAAAGTTAGGATCGGTTATCTGATGTTCGCGTACTGTCGCGGACAGCCCATGGGTGATTCATGGCAGATGATTTGGATCTTGTGGATTGTGTACACCTTTGTACAGTAAATCTATTCAGAATAGCCGCGTCCTTGGATATGGACAGTTGAATGGCCATGTAGCTAGTATTTTGTCAATGTTTTCAAAAAGGATGTTTTGAAAAAGGACTTGTACCTGCGAGGTACTGGAAGAGGAACTGTGTACTTGTGAGGTACATATGAAGAAAAGTTGGAAGTTGTTTTACAAGAAGTTTTGCAAAGAAAAACCTTCTTTAAACAAAGTTTTACAAAACCTCTTGGATATGCGATATCTACAAGAGAAACCATATTATTTTCTTTTGAAGTATCTTCTTCAACAAAGATATAGAGATGTCAAATCAACCATGATGTACCTTTCATCCATCATGGGTAGTGAACCCTATGTATAGCCTACCCACTCCACCATATAAGCATACTTGCATTCTATTAAGCTTCATAAAGGATGTCTTGCAGAGTACATTCAAATGTACTCATATTCGTTTCGTCCCTGGCTATTTAGGTTGACAAAATACAAGGAGCAGCCTTAGGAGGAGTACTACGAGGAGGAGTACTACGTCGACGACCACGCGAACTAGGCTCGTCTCCGGGTCAGCATCTTGTAGGTTAAGGCGTGCCTCGGGTGCTACCACGTTGTGTTTTGCTATCTTCGATGTGTGTGTTTTAGTTTCCTTCCCTGCTGGTAGTTGTTCAAGACTTGGGCATGGACCATTTGTGTAAGACCTTATTATTCGTGTAATGGATGATGTTATCTGTGTACCAACTTCATATGTTCTTCACGAATGATTGATCTGGGATCGTGAATGTATGCATATGAGGGGTCTTGGACTTGCTAGTCTGGGGCCTCTTCAAAGTTGGTATCTGAGCCATCCTGACCATAGGAGACCTTAGTTAGCATGGACGTTAGCAAGTACTCCAAAAAGCTACTTTATAAAACTAAGTTACCGATATGACTAAGTACAAAATATTCTATATACCCCATCTCCTCTGTGTTACTAAACTCTACTTACATTAAGTTACCTCTTGCATAACATAAAACTTTGCACACTGTGGTCTAACTTAAACTATACTTAAAACTTTATGTAGATGGAGGTTGTCTTCACAGAGGCTTGTCAGTTGGGACTGGCTCATGACGTGTCTTTTCTCTTTGAGCCGAGGCTTGTTGAGATGACTGAGCTTATTGACCGCCCAGTTCCTGAGCTGAGAGAAGGACTGATCTTTTGTTCTACAGTAGAGGGTGATTGGTTTGTGGAGTGTACCATCCATCCACCTCTGATGGCACCTTCTGTGGAGACCTTTGTCTTCACCACTGTTGAGCGTTCTTGGCACGAGGGAGTTGTCCATGTGATCCAGGAGGCGATTGCACGCTTGGCGTACTTGAGGGACTACTTGTTCCTTGGCACCCGGTTTGAGTTTCTTGGGAGACGCGATGAGATGGAAATACCACTTCCTGTGTCGCAGGAGCTTGATGGCTTGGGTCCTCACCTGGAGGACATGGAGATTCTGTTGCACCGCACCCAGCGTAGTCTGGATGATCTCAGGATAGTGCAGGACACCACTGTAGCGGAGTGCCGCATCCTGACGACACAGTTGGGGAAGCTGATGGTTGAGCATGAGACAGTGTCTGAGAGGAACCGCGCCTTGGCGGGACAGCTACGAACCACTCGTTTTGGTCGTACCCGTCTCACCAAGAAGATAGAGGCGCTGGAGGAAGCCAACGCTATTCTGCGTGGTAGGCTGAAGACTGCTAGAGAGGATCTGGCCACTCGAGACTCGACTCTCGAGGATTTGGAGGAGGAGATCACCGAGCTCTGCAGGGAGAACGAGGACCTCCTTGTTGGCGATGACATTCTGTCAGATGTTGATGGGATGGAAATGAGTGACCAGAGTGAGCAGGCGGATGACGACCTGCTTGAGGACGAGAAGGATCCTGAGGAGATCCTTTTCGATGAAGACAGTGACCAGGACTAGATGTAGCACCGTTGCTCTTTTGGATGTTATTCTAGTTAGTTTGCTAGTAGCATTGCGATGTCCTCATGAGTCATTCCCCTTGTTGTAGCTCTTGAAGCTTAGCTTGTAGTGTGAGATTTGTGTTTGTGTTATGTGTGTCTGTAAGACTCTATGTGATGAATGTGATATGTTTGTGTTCTATCCATGTTTGTGATTTTTCTACTCGTATTATTACTTGTGATTTATCACTTTTCTTTCGTTGTTCATAAAACTATTTTTGTTGCCTAGTTTTTTTCTTTTAAAAACAAAGAAGTCTTGCTGCATAGTCTTACACATGTTTCGCTACAGCATGCCGCCTCGTCGGAACCACCACCACCACCCCCACCATCGGTGGTGGCATTGTTGGCCCTGATGATGGAGGACCGTCAAGCCACATGAGCTGAGAGAGCTGCCACAATTGCTGCACTGCAGCAGTTGGCCACTGCTAGTGCCAACAACAACAACAATGGCAATGGCAATGGTGCTCGTTCGAAGCTGAAGGACTTTCAATAGACAAACCCTCCGATCTTTTCCAAGGTCATGGAGCCACTTGATGCTGATGATTGGCTCCGCACAATTGCGAACAACCTAGAAATAGCTTCAGTGGAGGAGAATGACAAGGTTATGTTTGCCACTCACTTTCTTGCTGGTCCAGCAAGGACTTGGTGGGAGACAACCCGAGCCATTCTTGTTGTTGTCCACGTGTTCGATTGGGAGGACTTTGTTGCAAGGTTCCGCAAGTATCACATCCCCCAGGGTATGATGAAAATTATGCGAGACAAGTTTCTGAAGCTGAGACAAGGAGGGACGACAGTATCTAAGTACTGGGAGGATTTCACAACCCTGTCCTGATATGCCCCTGAGGAAGTTAACACGGAGGTGAAGAACAAAGAGAGATTCCTGAATGGACTGCACGATGAGTTGAAGTGTACACTAGTTGTGATACCATTCCAGGATCTGGAATCGCTTGATGTTGCTGCCATGATGATGGAGCACAAGCGTCAGAATGCCTTTGACAACCGTAAAAGGAATATGATGTTTCAAGGAGGGCCTAGTTCACCAAGGACTCGCCCTGCTCCTTATACAAGACCACCACCACCAAGGGCTCTGCTTATGCACCTCGCCCGAATCACCAGTATGCACCAAGGCCCAACCACAACAACAACCACAAAACAATCGTGCACCTTATCCACCGAAGCCTGGAGGAAATGGGAATGGGAACAACTTCAACCGGGATGCAAAGCCTAACCAAACCTGAAGCCTAATGGAGGTTGCTTCATCTATGGAAAGGAAGGACACTTTGCTCGTGAGTGCCCTACCAAGAATGCTGCTACAGCTCAGCCCACTGCAACTAAGATGAACCAAGGACCAGTCATGACGAGGCAAAATTTGATGATGGGACATGTGAATCATGTCACTGCTGGTGAAGCACAGGAGGCACCAGACATGGTGATGGATATGTTTCCTCTCAACTCTGTACCAGCTACAGTACTGTTTGATTCTAGTGCATCGCATTCCTTTGTCACTAAGCCATTTGCTGAGAAAAGTGGTATGAAGCATACCCGTATGCACAACCCTATGTTAGTACAAATACCCGAAGATAGAACCAAAGCCAACCTTGTTTGTAATGAAGTACCCGTGGAGATACAAGGGAAAACTTTTCATGCCGACTTGATAGTACTGGGATCCCAAGGGATAGAAGTAGTACTGGGTATGAACTAGATGAACAAGTATAAGGGTGTTATTGATTGCACATAGAAGTCCATTTCTATGACCACTAGTGATGGAGATAAAGTTGCCTACACCGCAACCAAGCCTTCATCAAAGGTTCACTGCCACACGAGTGTAGCCAACCCCACACTTGAGAAAGTTCCGGTAGTATGTGAATACCGGATGTGTTTCTAGAGAAATTACCCAGTATGCCCCCAGATCGGGATATCGAGTTTATTATTGATTTAATACCTGGAACCGGACCTATAGCACAAAAGCCTTATCGGATGAATCCGAAGAAGTTGGATGAGTTGAAGAAACAGCTGGATGACATGTTGAGAAAAGGTCTGATTCGCCCTAGTGCATCACCATGGGGATCACCTGTCATTTTTGTGGACAAACGGGAAGGTACCGCTCGTTTATGTGTGGACTACCGCAAGTTGAATGATGTTACCATCAAGAACAAATACCCGTTGCCCAAAATTGACGACCTGTTTAACCAGCTGAATGGGGCAAGAATTTTTCTCGAAGATCGACCTTCGCACTGGTTATCACCAATTGAAGGTTTGTGATACATATATTCCCAAGACCACTTTCACCACTCATTACGGGTTGTATGAGTACACCGTGATGTCTTTTGGTCTAACCAATGCCCCTACCTATGTTGCGAATCTCATGAACAAGGTGTTCATGGATTATTTGGACAGGTTTGTCGTGGTGTTTATCGACGACATTCTTATTTATTCCAAGAGTGAGGAAGAACATGAAGAACATCTGAGAACTGTGATCATATGCTAAGTTCAGTAAGTGCCAATTCTGGCTGAAGGAAGTCAGATTTCTTGGACATGTGGTATCTGAAGGAGGGATTTCTATTGACCCTGCTCTGGTTCAGTTTGTGGCGAAGCGTGCTGCTCCGACTAATCCGACTGAAGTCAGATCATTTCTGGGTTTAGCAGGATATTACCGCAAGTTTGTTCAAGAATTTTTGAGCATCGCTAGACCACTCACTCAGTTTCTGAAGAAGGATGGTAAGTTCGTATGGACGGACAAGTGTGAAGAGAGTTTCCAAGAGTTGAAGAATCGACTGGTGTCTGCCCCAGTATTCATTATGCCGGACGTCACCAAGAGTTTTGATGTGTATTGTGATGCTTCTAAGCTTGGTCTTGGAAGTGTTCTCATGCAAGAAGGGAAGATCATATCTTATATCTCACGCCAGTTGATACCTCATGAGTTGAACTACCCCACGCATGACTTAGAGCTTGCCGCAGTTGTACATGCCCTCAAGGCATGGCGACACTTTCTTATTGGGAAAAGATGTGAAATATACACAGATCATAAAAGTTTGAAGTATATCTTTACTCAGCGTGAACTCAATATGAGGCAACGCCGTTGGATTGAGCTCATCAAAGATTATGATCTAAGTATCCACTATCACCCGGGAAAGGCAAATGTTGTAGCTGATGCTCTTAGTCGAGAACCAGCCTCTCTGAATGCTATGATCCAAATTAGGCAACCTGAGTTGTGGAAAGAACTTGACCAGCTTGGTATTGAAGTGGTCAGCTATGGTATGTTGGACGCCATGGAAGTTAAACCAACTCTCGTTGATCAAATCAAATAAGCTCAAAAAGTCCAGAAGAGTATTGATGGAATTAAGACCCGCATGGAGAAGGAGAAAGTTGCTAGTTTTACCATTGATATCGAGGGAGTATTGTGGTATGAAGGTCGTATTTGTGTTCCTACAAAATCGGAGTTAAAGCATACCATCATTACTGAGGATCATGATACCCTGTATTCTATTCACCCCGGAGGAACCAAAATGTATCAAGACCTGAAGGAGAGATTTTGGTGGCATGGAATGAAACGAGACATTGCCTCATTTATAGCCAAGTGTCCTATATGTCAGCAGGTAAAAGCTGGGCACCAGCGTCCCGCTGGATTGCTATAGCCACTGAAAGTGACAGTTTGGAAATGGGATGAAGTCGGGATGGACTTTACCACTCAACTTCCTAGGTCTAGTCGAGGAAATGACTCTATATGGGTTATCGTGGAAAGGCTCACTAAAGCTGCACACTTTATTCCTGCCAAGAACACATATCGTGGAGACCATCTTGCTGATCTTTACATTTCTCGGATTGTTAGCCTGCATGGAGTCCCTAGCAGGATTGTGTCTGATCGAGGATCACAGTTCACTTCTCGATTCTGGAAGAAGCTACACAAAGCACTTGGAACCAAGTTAGCCTTTAGCACCGCCTATCACCCGCAGACTGATGGACAAACTGAGCGTGTGAACCAGATTTTGGAATACATGCTTTGTGCTTGTGTTTTGTCTTATGGAGCCAAATGGAAAGACTGCATGCCTTTCGCGGAGTTTTCTTACAAAAAAATCTACCAGTCAAGTTTACAGATCGCCCCTTTTGAAGCCATGTATGGACACAAGTGTCGTACACCTCTGAACTGGACTAAAACTGGTGACAGTTAAGTCTTTGGAGTAGACACTTTGCGTGCCACAGAAGAACAAGTCCAGCTTATTCGTGATCGCCTCAAGGCAGCTCAATCTTGCCAAAAGAGTTATGCTGACACAAAGCGTCGTGATGTCTCTTTCAGTATTGGAGATTTCGTGTATCTTCGTGTCACGCCACTCAAAGGGATGCAGCATTTTCATGTCAAGGGAAAGCTTGCACCCCGGTATATTGGCCGATTTAAGATACTGGCACATCGTGGTGAAGTGTTTTATTAGTTGGAATTACCAGAAGAGTTGTCAGCGTTTCACAATGTTTTTCATGTGTATTTGCTCCAGAAGTGTCTTCATTTGCCTGAGAAGGATCTCACCTACCAAGACGTTGAGTTCAGGACCATTGACTTGAATGATGACCTGACCTACCGTGATAGACCCCTGCTTGTTCTTGAGGAGAATGTTCATGCGACCAGGAGGAATGCTTTCAAATTCCTTAAGATTCAGTGGACGAATCACTCTGAGGAATAAGCTACCTGGGAGCGTGAGGATTATATCAGGAAGGAGTTCCCTGGCTTCCTTAAGGACTAGACCTGCGAATCTCGGTGCGAGATTCTTTTAAGGGGGGAAGATCTGTCACACCCCAATTTTTGGAACACCTGTAGTATAGTTAAGGAAGGCAAATTTGTGAGCCCACAAACATTTTTGTAATATGTTTGTGTGGACAACTTATGTATGTGACCATGATTAGCTATGCAATGCAAGCAACATTTTCCTTCAAAACAAATATCAATTTTTCCTGATGATCACTATTGTTTTTGTGATGTTTTCCATATGATGCTTTGAGAAATTTTTGTCCCAAGCGTTGGATCATGGGTTTTTCCACTTAACAATATTATTTCTCTTTGTTTGATTCAAGAAAACAATATGGCAATTGAAAATATGGATGTTTTCTTTTAGTTTTTCTGTTAAAGTTTATCCATGAAAAATTAGCCAAATATCATTTTCTAGCACTTGTTTTCTATATGTTAGAGTATCCAATTTTATGTTTTCTTGCCATATAATTGTTTTCTGATATGAGGACTACAAATCTACAACTTTTGTTTGATTTTGGAGTTTTAAAATAAATAGTGCCATGCTTGTTTTTGTGGAAAGAAAATAAGACAGAAAAACATATATTTTGAAAAATAGAGAAAAACAGAAAGTTGACTTTTTTTCACCTTGTTTTCAAAACCTCCCGCAATTCCAAATAATGGTTTTAAAGGATGTTTCTGAAAGTTCATTTAAAGGTTAACATTGTCCAACTTAGAATTACAAAATTGGACTCCATTTGTTAATTTAATCATGAGTGGACTTTTGGTTGAACTTGTCTGTTTCCAACACTTGGAGAAAATCGACAAAGTCATTTTATGAACTTTCTGAATCTATTATTTTTACAGAGTTTGATTGATTGTTTGAATTTTTTTGTGCTTATGAGAGGGGGAAACCTTGACAAATAGATTCACATTTTTTTTGACACCAATACTGTGGGGGAAACCCCCACAGCCCCCCATTTATTAAAAAATAAAAGTTATTTACAGTATGTACATATTTACAAAAGATTCAGGGGAGTGAATCAATCCATGATGTCAAAAAATCAGAGAGATCTCTCTTCACCCTGTACTTAAGCAGGGTGACTTCCTGTATAAACAGGGCCTTCCAACCTCTATAACTGGGTTTGATATTCTTGAATATCCAACCATTTCTCTGCTTCTAGATGCTCCAGCAGGCTAGAATAATTATCTCCTCAAAACAATGACCAGAGAAATGCCTCTTGGCAGACCTGATTGTATAGATTGAAGAACCTAGAACCCAAGGAATTTGCAGATAGTTCCAAATCCTTGTATTGTAAGTGGAATTAAAGAACAAGTGTCTCCAGTCTTCATGAACATGAGCAGAACAAAGAACACAATCAGAAGAGTCACTGACATGCCAATGCCTTCTAACAAGCATATCCTTTGTGTTAATTCTATCATGCAGCAATAGCCAAGCAAAGAATTTATGCTTGGACTGACATTTACTCTTCCAAATCCCATAGGAAAGCATATCATCAGGAAGAGCATCAAAATGATGTTTATAAAAAGAGCTTGGAGAGAACTTGGCAGATGAAATGGAACTCCTCCATAGGTCTTTCTGATTTGACTGTAGTCTAAAATTGAGAATCATACTTTTCAACACCAGTAATTCATCATTTGCTTGGGTGGTCAAAGGGAGGAAAAAATTATGAATACAGTCCTTATGTAAGAGAAACTCATGAACAGACTGTAGCTTGTCCTTAGCAAAAGAAAATAACCTAGGAAAGGTTATCTTAAGCAATTGAGGTTGCCAATTATCCTCCCAAAATAGCAAAGTGAAACCATTCCCCACAGAGCAGGTTGTGATCTTCCTATATTCCTCAGCCAAAGCCAGAATATTTCTCCACCAAAAAGAACCAGACTCAATCACTGCATGAGGGACAGACTGATGGTAATAAGCATCAGTTATGAGTTGAACCCAAGGAAGATCTTCCTGATTATAGAATTTATCTAGATGCTTTAACAGAAGGGCAGAGTTTTGCACTTTCAGATTCAGGATACCAAGGCCCCGCTTTCTCTTAGGCTTGCACACCATAGACCAGGCTGCAAGGGAATTAGCTTTATCCTTCCCTCTTTTACTCCACAAACAGTGTCTTCTAGCTCTATCAATGACCTCAATAACACCAGAAGGTATGACCAAAGACAACATGTAATAAGTGGGCAATGAAGAGAGCACAGAATTTACCGGCACCAATCTATCACCATAGGAGAGAAATGAAGAAGTGGCAGAAAGCCTTCTCTCAACTCTATCAATTAAAGGAGAAAAATCTTTAATAGTAGGTCTAGTAGTGCCCATAGGCAGTCCCAGATAAGTGAAAGGCATTGTCCCAACTTGACACTGAAAGAAATCAGCCATAGCAGTGGTTTCCTCATGATCAAGATTAATAGGAATCAAAGATGATTTGTGAAAATTGATTTTCAACCCTGTGAAAGCTGCATAAGTTTGCAAGATATCTTTGAAGATAGAATAGATTCACATAGGTACCCACTCAAGTTTCCATGCCTTGGGTTCGTTTTAGATGGATCAGACAGTGAGAGGCAGGAGAGGAAAGAGGAGGGGACAGGAAGAGAAAACAGAGGGGGGACAGCAGCGTGACACACAGTGCACGCCATGCCGCGTGCACTGTGGCCTCAACGAAGTGCCACCGCGCCTCACCTCGACGCCGTGCTCGCCCAACCTAGTCGCTTAGCCGCCCGTTGCACATCGTTGCACGCCCGGGAGCATGCTCCCGTGCCATCCGCGACGTGCCCGAGAGCACGCACGCGCACACGACCTCCTGCCCATGCCTATAAGGCGTATCCCACGTCACTACCTCTCCGCACACCTCTCCACCCCCACCTCACTCACCGCAACATGCCAGATCGACCCTGATCGCTCCCAGTGAGCAACATGGGGGAAAAGATTGCCGCCGGCCACCGTGAGCAACCGTGAAGGTGGAGCTCACCCCGAGCCTTCCCAACCCTCCATTGCACCCTAGTTACGTTCCCCGTACGCGTGCGACCATCCCTGACCACTCCCCTTGGCCTTTCTCTTGCAGGAGTCGCGCCACAGTTTGGAGCCACCTCGACCTCCGCCGTTTGCTCTCCTGCATCGCGTCGAGCACCTGCAACTTCCTCGACCACACGCCACTGCCCTATGCTGCCCATAGGTGAGCCTATCGCCTCCGCCATTTCTCTGGCCACGCGCGATTGAGAGAGAGAGAGGGGAGGAAGAAGAAGAAACCAGGGCTGTTGATTGCACGATCAACGGATCCCTTTGAACCGCGCAGTTGTCGCGCAGCGCGCGCGTGCCTGTGGGCTGATTTCCGTGATAGTTGGGCCGCGCCCGTTAGATCTGGCCCGTGCCCTGTGGTTTTCAGTCCAAACCAAAAAAATCCAATTGTACTTTAGCATTCTATTAACCACATCCAAGTGATAGATCTACATTTTTTTATTATTTTTGCAGTAGAATTTAATTTGTTAGAACCTATCTATTAAGCCATTATTGGCATAACTTTCAAAATATGAATCGAAATATTGCAAACTAAATTTTTTTAGGTAGCCCTTAGTGATACCTATCAGTATCACTTGGCCTTGCTTGAAGGAGAGCTCTCCAGAGAAAATGCCATGCATTTTGGTAAATGTCCATTGGGCACATCTTGGATTTTTGTAGACTTTTTAGTGATGATTTTTTATGTGAATCCAACTGGATGAGTTTGTGTATGTTTAGATCTACCGAATACTATATTGGTATAATTTTTAGAACTCTAGAATAATTATGGTGTCCATAACTAGATTCAGCACCTTTCTGTTTTTATTTATTCTTATGTAAATAGTTTTTAGTAAATACTCGTGTATTATATTCTTGTTTTCTAGCATAAGTAAGATTTTTATCCTCTGTTATTATGTTGTTTTCTAACAGAAATAGCATGTTAGGAAATGTTTAGCATTGTTCGGTGTTGATTAGAACTTTTTTTACTAGTGTAGTCATTTCCTAGATTTTCCTAATGTTTAGGAAATTGTGGCATGTTCCTTATAGGTTTAGTAGCTAAGTTTTTATGTTGTTATGTTAGGTCCAGTACCACTTTGGTATTGATTTTAGGGGTGTATCACCTCTGTTAGCTTGCACTTAATCTTATAGAAAAGATTGAATAGTTTTGAAGTGATTAATTTCACCTTATTGTTTTCACAAGTATGAATATTGTTTTGAATGCTTGTTTGGTGTGATAGTAATTCTTCCAAGCGTGACCAGAGGCATTGTGACCTCTTAATGCCTCGGTAGCCTAGTGGAACACCCACCGGTCCCATTGCATTTTGGTGAGAAATACAATTTCTCCACCATAGTCATGTTTCTAGTAGTCTAGTGTTGATTATGGGTGTTTATAGATTTTTGCCCTTTATGAAATGGAGTGATGGATTGTTTTATGTGATGCTTGTTGTATGTATTTCTATGTAATATTGTGTGCCTTAGTTGGTTCTGATTGTGTGCCATTTATTTATTTTTACAACGTTAGAAAACGAGGAAGATTGTATTGGAGAAGAAGAAGCTTATTTTCACTCTTGCTATTACCAAGAGCAAGACTTGAACCAGTACCAAGGCAAGCCATCCTAATGCTTTCTGTTATTACACTTATCATTATCTATCATGCATGTTTTACTTCTGAAGTTTTACAAAAATACGGTGAACAAAACTATTTTTGTTGTGGCTATTACTACTATTAATATTACAAGTAATGATAGTCAAACTTGGTGTTACCAAGCCCTTAGACACAATATGGTATACCACCAACTTTAATAATATTGAAGTCCCTGAGTGGACACCCTAAAATGTGCTTTTGTGAACAAATGCTTCAAGAGAAACCCTCGGTGAAAAGGTGGGAGCTTGTTCACTAGAGGTGGTAAAGAGGATGTTTTTGAAATGTTTTACAAAAGACACATAACCTACTCTTCACTGGACAACCAAGACGTACTGCCACTTTACCTCAACATGGACAAGAGGCCTATCTAGCAACTTTTTCTTGTTAGTGTGTGTTCTATCCCAAGTGCTATAGAGAATGAAATTCTCGGAACCGAAATGTCGCCAGGTGGGAGATACGGGACATGCAATGTGTGGGATTAATTTTCCCTCCTGATGCAATAGTTGGGTCTCCTGTCATGGCAGTGTGCGACATGGTGCCGGGGAGAATAAACCCAGTTGAAGGGATAGTAATATACTAGCTTGACCATAGTGGAAAGTTAGGATCAGTTATCTGATGTTCGCATACTGTCGCGGACAGTCCATGGGTGATTCATGGCAGATGATTTGGATCTTGTGGGTTGTGTACACCTTTGCAGATTAAATCTATTCAGAATAGCCGCGTCCTCGGATATGGACAGTTGAATGGCCACGTAGCTAGTATTGTGTCAATGTTTTCAAAAAGGATGTTTTGAAAAAGGACTTGTACCTGCGAGGTATTAGAAGAGGAACTGTGTACCTGCGAGGTACATATGAAGAAAAGTTGGAAGTTGTTTTACAAGAAGTTTTGCAAAGAAAAACCTTCTTTAAACAAAGTTTTACAAAACCTCTTGGATACGCGATACCTACAAGAGAAACCATATTATTTTCTTTTGAAGTATCTTCTTCAACAAAGATATAGATATGTCAAATCAAACATGATGTACCTTTCATCCATCATGGGTAGTGAACCCTATGCATAGCCTACCCACTCCACCATATAAGCATACTTGCATTCTATTAAGCTTCATAAAGGATGTCTTGTGGAGTACATTCAATTGTACTCATATTGGTTTCGTTCCTGGCTATCTACTTGGCCAGAATATGACGAGCAACCTCAGGAGGAGTATTACGAGAAGGAGTGCTACGTCGACGACCACGCGAACTAGGTTCGTCTTCGGTCAGCAGCATGTAGGTTAAGTCGTGACTGGGGTGCTACCACGTTGTGTTTTTCTATCTTCCGTTGTGTGTGTGTTATTTTCCTTCCCTGCGTGGCAGTTGTTCAAGACTTGGTCATTGACCATTTATGTAAGACCCTTTTTTTTGAAACATTTTCTACTGCAGGGGAGTCCCCCACATCCCTTTATTACCAACCACAAGCGTTACAGTTACAGATATGTACAAATAAACATGAGATTAGACTAAGACAGTCTATCCCAGGCTAAATTAAGGAATTAATCCATAAAGCTAAGTCAGCAGCCACAGCAGCACTCAACCTATGCTTAAGCATAAGGAGATCAAACATGAAGCCCACTTTCCATCCCATAAAGGAATGTCTTTCAGATTTAAAAATTACTCCATTCCTCTGCTTCCAAATATTCCAGCAAGCAAGAATCACAATCTCTGTGAAACATGGCCCCTTGAAGGACTTTTTGGCAGCAGCAAGATTTTGCACAAGTGTGTCATCACTCCAACTGATTTGCAAATAATTCCAAATTCGAGAGCTAAAAACACATTGAAAGAACAGATGTATCCAGTCCTCATTGCACTGTGTACAACAAAGAACACAATGATCAGTACCTTCAATCTTCCAGTTTCTCCTTTTGATCATATCCTTTGTATTAATCATATCCTTGAGAATCAGCCAAGCAAAGAATTTATGTTTTGACATACATTTGGATTTCCATATCCACTTTGCAGGCCCATCAGGATTTAAATGACCAAATTGCATCTGATAGAATTTCCTGGAGGTGTATACCCCTTTATTGAGATTGCATCTCCAACTGTCCTCAGTATCAGTCAACTGAACATTATTTATAATGACACTCAGATCATTAAACTCCTGGAAAGCTTCAATTGAAAGCGGCAAAACAAAGGCATCTGAGAGGTCTGCCATTAAGAGAATGTCTCTTATAGAGGACAGAGGATCTTTGGCGAAAGAGAATAACCTCGGGAATTTTATAGCCAAAGGTTGTCCCATCCACGAATCCTTCCAGAAAAGCCCAGTAAAACCATTACCCAAAACACAGGAGGACAAGGAACACCAAGTTTCTGCCAATTGCATAACACCTCTCCACCAGAACGAACCACAAGAGGTGACAGCATGCGGTACTGTTTGGAAATAATAAGCATTCTTTACTAAATGGACCCAAGGGATATCCACAGAATTATAGAATTTTGCCAGGAACTTCAGTAACAGAGCTCTGTTTTGAATCTGGATATTGATGATCCCTAAACCTCCTTTGTTTTTGGGTCTACATATCAAATCCCAGGCAGCTAAAGAGTTCACTCTTTGTTTATTCTTGTCCTTCCTCCATAAACATCTTCTCCTTGCTTTATCAATTATATCAATGACACCTTTAGGAATTACAAGAGTGCACATGTAATAGGAAGGCAAGGAGGAAAGAACCGAATTCACAAGAACCAAACTATCCCCATAAGAAAGGAAAGAGACAGTAGCCGATAGTCTCCTCTCAATTCTGTCAATTAATGGAGCAAAATCCTTGATAGTCGGCTTTGTGGTTCCCATAGGCAAGCCTAAATAAGTAAAGGGCATAGAAGCCACAGTGCAATCTAGGACAGAAGCCAAGTTAACAGTTTCCTGCTGGGATAAATTAATCGGTATCATCGACGATTTGTTATAATTCACTTTTAGCCCAGTGAGACGAGCATAAAGATTAAGCAGGTCCTTAAAAACCAATAACTGAGCCGGTTCAGCAGGAAGAATGACTAAAGTGTCATCAGCATATTGCACAATAGGAAAGTCTCCACCAATTGGAATTGGCAATCTGAGTCTTCCTTCTCTAAGTGCCAGATTTACAATACTTTGCAACAGATCCCCGCCCAACACATAAAGGATTGGGGACAAAGGATCCCCCTTCCTGACACCTCTTTTACAAACAAAAGGTTTACCTGGGACCCCATTCAAGAGAACCGAAGAAGAGCCAGAAGCAAGGATTTCCTTAACCCATTTGATTACTAAGGGGGGGGGGAAACCCTTAAATCTCAAAATTTGCAGAATAGCAGAGTGCTCAATAGTATCAAAAGCTTTCTCAAAATCAATCTTGAAGATCACCGCTCTCTGCTTAGATTGCTTACATTGGTGAATGTATTCAAAACACCAAGCCAAACAATCTTGAATAGTTCTTGATTTTATGAAACCATATTGATTAGCATGGATGCATCCAAAGATTTTGTCTTGAAAACGATTAGCCAGAATTTTGGTGATAAATTTCAAACATGTATTGGTCAGTGAAATAGGTCTGAAATCATTCACCGTCTCAGGAGAATTAATCTTTGGAATCAGAGTGATGAAAGATCAATTAATGCTCTCCAAAGAGATCATAGCACTGTGAAAATCATTGCAAAGCTTGACAAAGTCCTCTTTTATTATACTCCAGCAATGTTTAATAAAAAGCCCTGTAAAACCATCTGGTCCAGGCGCACGGTCAGGTTTTAAGTGTTTTACAACACCCTCAATCTCTTCAACAGTGAAAGGATTAGCCAGAATCTCTAGGCCATCTACCACAGGCAGAAAAACAGACAAGTCAAAATCAGACATGGGTGGGCAGGAAACACCCATTCTGTTCTTAAAGCAAGACCAGAAAGCAGCAGCTTTATCCATATGATCCACCAACAAATTCCCAGAAGTATCCGAGATGGATGGAATAGAATTTCTCCTAAATCTCTCAGTGGCTCTGGCATGAAAATATTTAGTATTCTCCCCAGAAAGCCTAGCCCAACGAGTAGTACATCGTTGCTTCCAGTAATCAGATTGCAAAGCAAGCAAATTGTTGATATGCTTCTTTACTATAAGTCTGAAATTTAATTCAGGAACACTCAACTGCCGCAAATCCTCCAATTGGTCCAAAAACAAAATCACCTTACTACTCATATCAATAAGAATCTTTAACTGTGATAAATTCCTTCCCCAATCCTTCAAAGCATATCTGAGGTTTTTTAATTTAGCAGTGATTTTGGAGGTTATTGATTTGGCCAGGACAGGAGTATTCCAAATCTTAGTCACAAGGTCCATGAAACCAGGTTGCTTAACCCAATGATTTTCAAACCGAAAAATCTTTGCCTTTGGGATGTTGGTTCCAATTTTAACCATACAAGGCAAGTGGTCAGAGGTTATTTTAGACATGGGTAACACCATAGTATTAGGGAAGTCTAGTGTCCACTGGCATGAAGTAAAGAACCAATCCAATTGAACCAAAAGTGGATCACTCTGCATATTTGACCAAGTGAAATTCCTGCCCTTAACTGGCAGCTCCAATAAACCCAGATGGCTGATAATATCATTAAATATAAACATATCATTTAGATCAGCCCCCGGTTTATTTCGATTATCCATTGATCTAATGAAATTAAAATCACCAAGGATCATCCAGTTCTGATGAATCGGGATAGAAAGGTTATATAACCAATTAACAAAATTATCTCTTTCCACCCCCTTGCAGGGACCATAAACATTCACCAAATTCCAAGAAGTAGAATTGTGAATAGAAGTGAATTTAATGTGAATGGCAGAGCGATGAACTTCTAACAACTCCCCACTGAAGATGGAACTGTTCCATAGCACAATTAATCCTCCAGAAGCTCCCACAGAGGGAGAGAAGACAAAATGATCAAATCTTTTAGGGCAGAAGGACCTAATAAAGGAGTGATCAAACTCTTGGCATTTTGTCTCTTGTAAGCAAATGATAGAAGCCTGACTTTCCTCAATTTTACTATAGACTGCATCTCTTTTAGCTTTATCATTTAGTCCTCTCACATTCCAGTCAAAAACAATCCAATCCAAGACTAGATGGTCCTTATTATCCATGGAAAAAAATATAGTAAAGGAAATTGCTGATAATCATAAGATACCAGCACAGTAGATGTCCAAAAGATAAAACCCATAGCGTAGTACATATGTCATGTAACATAACAAAATGTAACAGAAAGACCCAGCAACAACTCCAGGGACCAAACAGGCCCAAAAGAAATAAAGAAGACCCACTAATCATCAGAACTAGATGGAGTGGTGGGCTTCTTTGGAGCAGCTTCAAGCTTCTCCACCGTTAATTCCGAATCTTCTATCTGGAGTATGTTTCCCGCCCTTCGCAGAACAGCAACAGGAGTGAAAGGAGGTACTCCCCCTGTAGAATCTTGAGTATGTAAGACCTTATTATTCGTGTAATGGTTGATGTTATCTGTGTACCAACTTCATATGTTGTTCACGACTGATTGATATGGGATCGTGAATGTATGCATATGAGGTGTCTTGGACTTGCTAGTCTGGGGCCTATACACAGAATCCACGGGGCGGGTTGCGGCCGATGAACCTCGCGAAGGAATCTGAGAGCCTCACGTGGCGGCGGAGGCGGCCGCAGAGGGACACCAGGAACTCGTGCGCTAGCACACGGGTGTCTTCCGCCCAGCGGGGGAGAGGGCTCAACATCATGTCTCCACCATGCGAAGCACGGCCGTCACGACCGTGTTGGCCCCGGCACTCGCCACTGCTCGAGCTGAAGACCCCTCAGGCTCATCCGTGGCCACCAAGGCAAGTCGCACACTGCGCCGTGGGGCAGCCCCGGAGTCCAGCGGCGCGCCTCGGCCACCTCGCCCTCCACGAGCCATGCGGAACCCCCCTTTTTTTATCTCTGTGCAGGCAAGGAACAGGAAGTGGAAGGGAGTGAACACGGCGCTGGGAAAGAAGGGGAACCCCCCCTATTTATGCACGATCCGAGGAATGGCACCGTGCCCGCTCCATCTTCTCCCTGGCCCGTGCATCGAATGAAGGGGTCACGTCCCGAGGGGAGACGTGACCAGACACCCAGGCAATTATTGCCCTATGGCGCCCCACCAGAGCGGACATTACGAGGGGACGTTTCCGCCACACGTGGGGGATCGTGGGATTTCCCCATGAACCATCGCGCCACGTGTCGTGCCTGGACCCGCAGCTTAAGGGCCCAAACTGCTTCGCCTCCTCCCGACATGCATACGTCATGGGCTCGGGGCCTACTGTCGGACCCGCGGATACCAGGGTATCCTAGGCCGTCCGCTGCTTGCCCAGCCTACATAGTACGGAAGGTGTTCGTATTGGCCCGCTATGGGAAATAGGCGCACCGGTCCTGTTCTCGCTAAGGACGATTCCGTGGCGAGGACCCCTCTTTAGTGGTATCCCCGCTCACCGTCAGAGAGGAGCCATGCTTCTTCCATGCTCCTCTCCAGAAGGACCCTTGCCCGCTGGGAGACATCGCAGGGCGACATCGCGACTTTGGCCACAGTTTCCATTCTCGTGGATAAAGCGCGGAGCACCACTACGTTTCAAAGCCTTGGCCAAGGCTTTCCCCTTTGGTGCAAGGAGGCCGGTCTACCGCTATAAGACGGAGCGAGCGTCATCGGAGCCCCCACCTCTCTGCCATGGACGGTGGCGTTGTCCCCGACGACCGGGAACAGCTGGCGTAGCAGGGCGTCGTAGTGTACTCTTTGGAACCTTGTGGTAGCCCTTTCCCGCCCAATGAGCGGCAAAGAGGGACAAGTGCAAGTATAAGAAGGGCTCTCCTGCCCTCGTAGAAGGGGTTCGATCAGAAGATAGATAGCAACAACCCTAGGAGAGCACCCATAGTCTCTTCCGAGCACGAGCTCGCGCTTGTACTGTTCATACCGCAGTGCAATCCATCAGACAAGCAGGAGTAGGATTTTACACCATCACGGTGGCCTGAACCTGGGTAAACTCTCTGTGTCTCCATTGTCGACATTCGCGAGCTCCCCTCTCGAAGCTTCTCGATGTGCGATAGAACATGGTTAGCCCCCAGTGTTCGAACCCCTAGAAGCAATCCTATCCAGGACAGACCGCTTCTCCGACAACTTGACATATACTAACTCATTAATGGGACCATTTAGGAAAGCACTCTTAACATCCATTTATTGTAACTTGAAATTATTATGAGATGCATAATCAAGTAAGATGCGAATAGATTCAATACGAGCTATGGGAGCAAAGGTTTCACTAAAATCAACACCTTCGACTTGAGAAAACCCTTAAGCCACCAATCTAGCCTTGTTGCGAATGAAAATGCCATCTTTTTCTTTCTTGTTATTTAAACACCCACTTAATGCCAATAACATTCTTGCAATCCTTAGGTCTTGGCACTAACTTCCAAACCTTGTTCCGCTCGAAGTTATTGAGTTCTTCATGCATGGCTTCAAGCCAATCTTGATCCTCAAGCGCTTCATATACCTTCTTGGATAGCTTGTGAATCATTGGGTGTAGTCAATGGCTTCACTTGAGTAGATAATAGTCCTTCTCCCTACATCAAAAGGTGTCCCTCGACGGGGATTATTTCACCAACCCCCATTCTTCTTATGACGGTGGGAGGAACCGCATCTCCTACAACACCATGATCTGTGCGGCTCCCTTGGGAGCCATTATCCTCATCAAACACCACATTTATAGCTTCTTCAACGTGTCCGGTGGACTTGTTGTAGACTCTATAGGCGTGAGAATTTGTGGCATATCCAACAATGATACCTTCGTATGATTTAGTATCAAACTTTGAAAAGCGTTTACCTTTCTTAGGAATGAAGCACTTAACACCAAAGATCTTGAAGTAAGATACATTTGGCTTCTTTCCCGTGAGAATCTCATAGGGAGTCTTGTTCAAGTTCTTGCGGAGGTATAACCGGTTGGTAGCATGACTAGCGGTGGAGACGGCTTCGGCCCAAAAATTATATGGAGAAAAAACTCCACAATCATTGTCCTTTCGCATCCATAAGAGTCCGGTTTTTCCTCTCCGCTGCACCATTTTTTGAGTGGTATAAGTAGTGGAATATTCATGAGCAATCCCCTCTTGACTAAGAAAACCCTCCACTATGTAGTTCTTAGATTCGGAGCCATTATCACTTCGGATCACCATGATGCTTGAATTATATTGGCGCTCAACCAAAGTGATAAACTCAATGAATCTCTTTTGAGTATCACTCCTCCTCTTGAAGAAATACACCCAATAATATCTTGAATAATCATCCACAATCACCAAGCAATCCTTCTTCCCACCAAGACTATCATATGATAGTGGACCAAAGAGATACAAATGAATGAGTTTGAGAATTCTTGTGGTGGTGATGGTGGTCCTTCTAGGATGGGGTTCTCCATGTTACTTTCCAAAAGCGCAAGAGCTACACACACGATCTTTAGAAAACTTAACCTTGGTTAGTCCTAGAACGCGATTACCACTTTGAAGGTCATGCAAAGTCCTCATATTGGTGTGGGCCAACCGGCGATGCCAAAGCCAACCCACATCAACTTTAGTCATTAGGCATGTCGTGGCACACGTGTCTCCTTTAGAGAAGTTCGCTACATACATGTTGTTCTCGACAAACGCAACAAAGGCTATTTTAAGAGTCTTTTTCAAAGTGACAATCATGTTCTCTTTATTAAAGAAAGAGGTAAAGTCACAATTTGCAAGTTGAAGAACTGAGATTAGGTTATAGCCAAGGGACTCAACAAGGAGGACATTCTCAATTGATAAATCACTTGAGATAGCCACCTTGCCTCATCCCAATACCTTAAGCTTAGAGTTATCACCAATTATGACGCAATTGAGATATGGTGAAAGAAGATCAACATTACTCAGTGCGTCTTTGCTTCTGGTCATATGTTGGGATGCATTACTATCCACTGTCCATCTACCCGACCCGGAAGCACTTCCTTATAAGAGATCAATTTCTTGATTTAGTTAACCATCTTTCAATGGGTCCTCTTTTGTTAGTAACAAGGGTCTTAGGAACCTAAATAGTCCAATGATAATCATCACCATAAGAGGTACCAACATATTTAGCACAAACATGACCATCTCTAGTTTTCATAAGGACATAAGAGGGGTTATATTTTCTGGGAAAATCATTGTGAGTGGCGCTCCCCCTAGAGGTATCACCACCCAGATTGGTGTTGGTCTCTTTCTCCTTGATAACCTCCTTCACAATGGTAATATTTTGTGAAGGAGAAGTGACCTTCTTCTTCTTGTTGTTCTTCTTCTTTGACTTAGCAACAAAGCCAAGTCCCTCCTTCCCATTATTGACCCTTTCAGGTCTCATCACATCATTGAGAATTTTCTCACCTCCTACAATGTTAGTTGTAGCACAAGGATTGCTAGACGAGATAAAAATTCTAGTGGAGGAGGAAGGCATCACTTCTTACTAGAGTGTTGAGCTATAAGTTTATCACGAGACTTGGTAAGCTTGTCATGAATTTCTTTAAGAGACATGAACTCTTTTTCTAGTTTTTAATGACTACCAACAAGTCTATCATGAGAAATCCCTAGCTCAATCTTTTCATTTTCACGAGTTTTAGCTAAAGCAATAGATAGTTCATTGTCCTTTCTAAGCTTAGAAACACAAATAGCATAAGTCTCTTCTAGACTAGATAGTTTCTCCTCAAGAGAACCTCTAATGGAATGATATTTCTCAAAATCCTCTTCAAGCTCTTTGTCATTACTAGAATGATCACCACCATAAATTTCCAAAGTCATGATGATATCCTCCTTATCATTAACAAGAGAGTTAGCATCATCAAGTTGCCTTAAAGGGAATTCACCTTTTTTTTGTATCACCTTCAAGGCTAGCCAACCATGAGCCTAATTCTTTAGACTCATCATCCTCCTCAAAAACATTTTCAACACAATACAATAATGAAGGAGGGTTATGTAAGTGTAACACCTGGGGTGTTACCCTAATAGAAAGTGTTGGTTTCCTTTTGCTTTGCATCATATGCATCACATTGCATTGCACCATGTTTGCATCACAACTGAAAATTTCAAAACAATTTAAACTTTCACCCTTGCTCAAAATTTCCAATTTCAAAATTTCAAACTAAACCACTCAATTGTTTTTCACTGGTTGAATCTGTTTGATCAACTTGCTTCTTAATAAAATGTTCCCTGTTATTAAAACCCTAGTGGCTAATTCAAAAATTCAAATCAAATCACTCATTTAAATTGTTGGTTTTAATCAAACCATTAATTCAATCAATTAATTAAATCACCTTCAAATTCATATCAATTATTTTCAAACAAAACCAATTTGGAAACTATAAAAATAATAACCAAAACTTTCTCTCATTACTTGTTTCCCAATTAAATTCCTTTGGGTCACCTTATTAAAAGGTTGATCTCATTAATCATTTCAAATGTTCACAAAATCATCTAAATTGATTTATTTTCCAAACAGCAGGTAACAATTTGAAATTTCAAAAACTAACTTGCCAACTGATAGGTTTTGAGCTGACAAGTCCCCATGATTTTTTTCTCAAAATTTTTAAAGCCTAAAACCCTAACATCTCCTTCCAATTTCTCTTGCTACAAAAAAAAAACAGAAAATAAAAATAAAAATAAAGTGAGCAGCAGCTAAACCTACCCCAGCCCATTAATTCCCTTTCCTCCCCCCAGCCCACCAACTCTTTCTGGCCCACCCCACTTCCTGTCGCTGTCTTCAACCTGATGTCATCCCTGTACGAACACAGAAACAACCGCAGGATCAACTTTCCCCCCTGGATGCTATGCCGTACTGGCCCCCTTTCTCCTTAAGTAGCTAACCACCCCCCCCCTCTGCTGCAAACCCTAAAGCCCCCTCCTTCCCATCGCCGCCATTCTCCTCTCTGCTAGCTCTTCCTCTCTCTGAAAACCCTCCTTTTCTGAACCCTGCAAACTCACCGTCAGACCACTGCTCCCCCTCACCGCCGGTCGCCATGATCATCTCGAGGGGCTACCGATCCCGGGAATGGAACCGTCGATCTCCCAGCTCCAAGTTCTCTGAAGGCGCGGAGGCGGGAGGAGGACCGAGGCGGCGACGCCGTCGAGCTCGTCGTCTGTCAACACCGACGGCCACCTCTCCGATCGCCTGCTTCGACCAACCGCGGTGAGCAGCCGCTCCCTCCTTTCCCTCTCCCTCCCGATCCGTCCGCACCAGCGTTCCCGCACTGCACCCGACGCTGCCCACCGTTTGCATCCGCAGATCGCCACCGCGCTCGTGTCTGCGATCGATCGAGGAAGTTTTCCTTCCTTCAGTTTCGTCATCGAGAGGCACCAGGCCGGTTCCTTTATCTGAACCTCACAGCAGATGCACTCTGTACCAAACGTTCAGAGTTATCGCACTGGTCGGGTCCCTTCAGCGGACAGTCTCGCGCGCGGGTTCGAGACCCCGTGGGCGCACCCACCTTTTTCCCTTTTTTCCACTCCGCGTCTGGCCCACCTGTAAGCCACTCACCGTGCCACGCTGGCCAGTGGCCCATAGTCAGTGGCTGCGGTTGGGTCAACACGCGGTAACAAAAAAATTTCTGCACATTTCTTTTAAATCTAAGTCCCTAAAAATAGCAGATTGGTCCCTCACATTAACATGCTAATAACTTTAGTTTTCTAACCCCAAATAATGAGAATAAAATATGTGCACTAAACTAAATTAAATTCTCCATCTTTTGGTAACATTTGTTCACTGTTTTGAAATTCCAAAATGCAATTTAAATTTGAATTCAAACACATCAATTGCAAATTTCTAAAATCAATAACTAATTCATTACTAATCCAATAAATGCAAATAAAATATGTTTTCCATGCCATTTCAAATAACCTTTTCAAATATAACTTTTGTTTCCTGTTTTGGAATTTCAAAATGCATTTAAAATTCAAATTTGAATAATTCAAATGTAATTTGTAATAATTCATAAATAATTCATACTAATTCCAATTAAGACAAATAAAATATGTTTTTCACACCATTTTGAATAACCTATTCAAATATAATTTCTGTTTCCTTGGTTGAACAATTTAAATTGCCTAAATAATTTAATACTTGTTTAAATCATTTAAATTTGATAAAATCATAACTTGCTCAAAATAAAATAATTTTGAACATGCAAAATATGTTTTCAAACCATCAAAGTGTGAACTTTTCAAATGTGAATTTGAATTTATGCCTTGAACAAATAAAATTCAAATAATCTTTCCCACTTGAATTAAATTCAATTACAACTTGTTTAATATTGTTTAATTCATAATTAAATTATCCTAATTCCAATTTCAATATTTGAAACATGTAATCCAACTAAAATTTGATGTTCTTTTCAAATATAAATTTTGTTAATTGTTTTGAACACTTTGACCTGATGAAAACAACAATTTCTTGTGTGACATGTTTAATTAACCAAACTTTCCAAACTTAACCAATAATTTCCAAACTTGTTAAACCTTGTTTCAATTGATTCTACTGTTGTTATTTTGTTGTTTTCCTCATCCATGCATCATGCTAATCCACCTTCATCTGTTGATTAGTTGGAAAACAAATCATCTAACCATAATTCATGGGCTGTTCATATGCAACTCAAATTGCATATGGGTCCATTTAAATTTGTTTATCTTGTCAACTAGTTTACCTTGATGCATCTTTAAACCTGTCATGCATCCATATCTTGATCATGCTGGATCTTTTGCCGTAGTAGTAATTGTTGCATCCGGTGTTTGTTCGAGGTTCGATGCTTCTTCTCGGATAGGACGTTGAGATGATGTGAGAAACGATAAGTTCTGCTACCTTGCGGGATCTCAGGCAAGTATACTCACTTGCTGCCAAATGGCTGCCTTTCATCACTTGTTACCGATTCTTTCCGTTGATTCTTTTCTGCTAGCCTTAGTAGTAGTTGTTCTGTTACGAACCCATCACATGAATCCCTTAACCTTGATATTGCCTCACCTCCATACCTATAACCATTGCTTGTTGCCCGTGTCTTACTAGCATGCTTAGGTTGTTTTGCTCGAGTCTGTTACCCGTTACTTTCTGTTACCACTTCTATTATGTTCTGGGGGCTCGATGTTTAATCAATCAATCAATCATGCTACTGTTATCGTTAAATAATAATTTGATGATAAGGCACCGGCAGGAGGCCCTTTGTGGTTTTAAGGCCTGCTAGTGTTGACCCTAATAGGAAAAGGGTCTTGTCTACTGATCCATGATGAGCGCACTACCCACATGTGGGAAGCGAGTATGGGCGCCCCCCTCAATTTGACTCGATTCGCATCTCGTCCAAATCGCCTCATTTAGTTCGGGTTTTCCATTTGCTGCATGCATGATCTTGCGAGCCCTTGGTACCCGGGTGGAACTTTCGTAGTCGGCATATAGGGGGACACGGTCTTAGAGTGCTATGAGGGTCCCTTTTCTTCGGGGCTCGATTAGCCGTGCGCCCAAGGTGCTTTGGGCTTGATGCGAAGAAGAGTTGAGTTGTGTAGAGTACCCCGCTTGGTGGAAGTGCATTTCCATCTGGCGGGATATTCTTGCGTGTACGGCCAAATTGGTGCAACCCTGCAGGGATAATCTTCTCGAGAAGCCGTGTTTTCCGCGGTTATGGATTACTTGGTGAAAGTACTGGCTAACAAGTACTCAGGACAACTTAAACCTAATCATTAACAATCTTTCACCCCATGAATAACAACTTGACTAGTAATAGGCTTATTGACACAATAATCTGAACCATCATTAATCCAACTGTGTGAGTTATCCTCGGATTGCTTCTTTGGATAAGGGGCGAGATCCAGGATGGGTTTGTTTTGGATTTACTTTCAGTTGGTTACTATACTCGATCTTATCTTCTTTCTGTTAGCCGGAAGTTGTAGTATCTCTCTGTAGTTGGTTAGTGCAGCCTGCTGTCGCTTATTTGCAATAACCCCTTCCTTTCCTTTGATCCTAAAGTACTTGTATCTTGTGATGACTGGCTACGCCGGTATCTTGTGAGTATGGGTTTTATCCCCCTTGCCAGTACTTAACCGTACTGACCCACGAATCTCTTTCGTGGCTGCAAATTCCAACTTGCAGTCAACAGGTATGAAGTCTGACGACGTTAGCTTGGGAATCCCTCCGGCTTGGCCTGGGCAGGGATTGGACGCTCTCGGTTATCTTCAGGACTCTTAGTCCAATTTGGATCTTGTCCGTAGACGGACGATATGTTGTTTCTTCCGCTGTTATTTTGGATCTTTGTAATGTATCAGTTGTAACCCTGGCTCGTTTGAGTCATCTTGTATCTATCTGTTTCTGTTGTAATTGTGGATTATTCGTGAACTATTGTAATGTTATCACAAGTGGCAACCTGGAATTGGTTATTATGTGGATTTTGGCGGGAATGCTGAAATCTGCATAGTGACCGATCTCGGGGCGTCACAAATGGTATCAGAGCCTTGGTTCCGATTCCCGAGATTGTTTCGATACGAATGGTTATCGAGGCAACGGGTCCGCAAAGCCTGTAGGTTAACCTCGCTAACGGTCGTTGTTTCTAGAGTGTCGAAAACTATTTCTGCTAAACTATTTTGGAAAAACTCTCAATAGGATTCTTGTTTTTCTCCTTATCCCTATTCTAATTCCCATCCCATCTTATTTGTTTTGGAGTCTCCCCCCCTTGTCTATCTTTCAAAGTGTTAGGATCCTACGTGGGTGGACGTTTTCTGAGCCCTTAACCTAATAGGTTCGATCATCGGAAGATTCCTGGTGGAAGAACATCGTCGTCAGCCCGAAAAAGAATCCCTTGTTAGTGGTGTCGAGAAGCCCTTGTTAGTGGTGTCGAGGAGATCAACTGGAAGCACGAAGAATCGATAGTCGAACTTCTCTCCCCTCCCGGGTTAGCAGGTGGATTGCGAGGGCGCAATCCCTTGTTAGTGGTGTCGTCTGTAACACCTGGGGTGTTACCCTAATAGAAAGTGTTGGTTTCCTTTTGCTTTGCATCATATGCATCACATTGCATTGCACCATGTTTGCATCACAACTGAAAATTTCAAAACAATTTAAACTTTCACCCTTGCTCAAAATTTCCAATTTCAAAATTTCAAACTAAACCACTCAATTGTTTTTCACTGGTTGAATCTGTTTGATCAAATTGCTTCTTAATAAAATGTTCCCTGTTATTAAAACCCTAGTGGCTAATTCAAAAATTCAAATCAAATCACTCATTTAAATTGTTGTATTTAATCAAACCATTAATTCAATCAATTAATTAAATCACCTTCAAATTCATATCAATTATTTTCAAACAAAACCAATTTGGAAACTATAAAAATAATAACCAAAACTTTCTCTCATTACTTGTTTCCCAATTAAATTCCTTTGGGTCACCTTATTAAAAGGTTGATCTCATTAATCATTTCAAATCTTCAAAAAATCATCTAAATTGATTTATTTTCCAAACAGCAGGTAACAATTTGAAATTTCAAAAACTAACTTGCCAACTGATAGGTTTTGAGCTGACAAGTCCCCATGATTTTTTTCTCAAAATTTTTAAAGCCTAAAACCCTAACATCTCCTTCCAATTTCTCTTGCTACAAAAAAAACAGAAAAGAAAAATAAAAATAAAGTGAGCAGCAGCTAAACCTACCCCAGCCCATTAATTCCCTTTCCTCCCCCCAGCCCACCAACTCTTTCTGGCCCACCCCACTTCCTGTCGCTGTCTTCAACCTGATGTCATCCCTGTACGAACACAGAAACAACCGCAGGATCAACTCTCCCCCCTGGATGCTATGCCGTACTGGCCCCCTTTCTCCTTAAGTAGCTAACCACCCCCCCTCTGCTGCAAACCCTAAAGCCCCCTCCTTCCCATCGCCGCCATTCTCCTCTCTGCTAGCTCTTCCTCTCTCTGAAAACCCTCCTTTTCTGAACCCTGCAAACTCACCGTCAGACCACTGCTCCCCCTCACCGCCGGTCGCCATGATCATCTCGAGGGGCTACCGATCCCGGGAATGGAACCGTCGATCTCCCAGCTCCAAGTTCTCTGAAGGCGCGGAGGCGGGAGGAGGACCGAGGCGGCGACGCCGTCGAGCTCGTCGTCTGTCAACACCGACGGCCACCTCTCCGATCGCCTGCTTCGACCAACCGCGGTGAGCAGCCGCTCCCTCCTTTCCCTCTCCCTCCCGATCCGTCCGCACCAGCGTACCCGCACTGCACCCGACGCTGCCCACCGTTTGCATCCGCAGATCGCCACCGCGCTCGTGTCTGCGATCGATCGAGGAAGTTTTCCTTCCTTCAGTTTCGTCAGAGAGAGGCACCAGGCCGGTTCCTTTATCTGAACCTCACAGCAGATGCACTCTGTACCAAACGTTCAGAGTTATCGCACTGGTCGGGTCCCTTCAGCGGACAGTCTCGCGCGCGGGTTCGAGACCCCGTGGGCGCACCCACCTTTTTCCCTTTTTTCCACTCCGCGTCTGGCCCACCTGTAAGCCACTCACCGTGCCACGCTGGCCAGTGGCCCACAGTCAGTGGCTGCGGTTGGGTCAACACGCGGTAACAAAAACTTTTCTGCACATTTCTTTTAAATCTAAGTCCCTAAAAATAGCAGATTGGTCCCTCACATTAACATGCTAATAACTTTAGTTTTCTAACCCCAAATAATGAGAATAAAATATGTGCACTAAACTAAATTAAATTCTCCATCTTTTGGTAACATTTGTTCACTGTTTTGAAATTCCAAAATGCAATTTAAATTTGAATTCAAACACATCAATTGCAAATTTCTAAAATCAATAACTAATTCATTACTAATCCAATAAATGCAAATAAAATATGTTTTCCATGCCATTTCAAATAACCTTTTCAAATATAACTTTTGTTTCCTGTTTTGGAATTTCAAAATGCATTTAAAATTCAAATTTGAATAATTCAAATGTAATTTGTAATAATTCATAAATAATTCATACTAATTCCAATTAAGACAAATAAAATATGTTTTTCACACCATTTTGAATAACCTATTCAAATATAATTTCTGTTTCCTTGGTTGAACAATTTAAATTGCCTAAATAATTTAATACTTGTTTAAATCATTTAAATTTGATAAAATCATAACTTGCTCAAAATAAAATAATTTTGAACATGCAAAATATGTTTTCAAACCATCAAAGTGTGAACTTTTCAAATGTGAATTTGAATTTATGCCTTGAACAAATAAAATTCAAATAATCTTTCCCACTTGAATTAAATTCAATTACAACTTGTTTAATATTGTTTAATTCATAATTAAATTATCCTAATTCCAATTTCAATATTTGAAACATGTAATCCAACTAAAATTTGATGTTCTTTTCAAATATAAATTTTGTTAATTGTTTTGAACACTTTGACCTGATGAAAACAACAATTGCTTGTGTGACATGTTTAATTAACCAAACTTTCCAAACTTAACCAATAATTTCCAAACTTGTTAAACCTTGTTTCAATTGATTCTACTGTTGTTATTTTGTTGTTTTCCTCATCCATGCATCATGCTAATCCACCTTCATCTGTTGATTAGTTGGAAAACAAATCATCTAACCATAATTCATGGGCTGTTCATATGCAACTCAAATTGCATATGGGTCCATTTAAATTTGTTTATCTTGTCAACTAGTTTACCTTGATGCATCTTTAAACCTGTCATGCATCCATATCTTGATCATGCTGGATCTTTTTCCGTAGTAGTAATTGTTGCATCCGGTGTTTGTTCGAGGTTCGATGCTTCTTCTCGGATAGGACGTTGAGATGATGTGAGCAACGACAAGTTCTGCTACCTTGCGGGATCTCAGGCAAGTATACTCACTTGCTGCCAAATGGCTGCCTTTCATCACTTGTTACCGATTCTTTCCGTTGATTCTTTTCTGCTAGCCTTAGTAGTAGTTGTTCTGTTACGAACCCATCACATGAATCCCTTAACCTTGATATTGCCTCACCTCCATACCTATAACCATTCCTTGTTGCCCGTGTCTTACTAGCATGCTTAGGTTGTTTTGCTCGAGTCTGTTACCCGTTACTTTCTGTTACCACTTCTATTATGTTCTGGGGGCTCGATGTTTAATCAATCAATCAATCATGCTACTGTTATCGTTAAATAATAATTTGATGATAAGGCACCGGCAGGAGGCCCTTTGTGGTTTTGAGGCCTGCTAGTGTCGACCCTAATAGGAAAAGGGTCTTGTCTACTGATCCATGATGAGCGCACTACCCGCATGTGGGAAGCGAGTATGGGCGCCCCCCTCAATTTGACTCGATTCGCATCTCGTCCAAATCGCCTCATTTAGTTCGGGTTTTCCATTTGCTGCATGCATGATCTTGCGAGCCCTTGGTACCCGGGTGGAACTTTCGTAGTCGGCATATAGGGGGACACGGTCTTAGAGTGCTATGAGGGTCCCTTTTCTTCGGGGCTCGATTAGCCATGCGCCCAAGGTTCTTTGGGCTTGATGCGAAGAAGAGTTGAGTTGTGTAGAGTACCCCGCTTGGTGGAAGTGCATTTCCATCTGGCGGGATATTCTTGCGTGTACGGCCAAATTGGTGCAACCCTGCAGGGATAATCTTCTCGAGAAGCCGTGTTTTCCGCGGTTATGGATTACTTGGTGAAAGTACTGGCTAACAAGTACTCAGGACAACTTAAACCTAATCATTAACAATCTTTCACCCCATGAATAACAACTTGATTAGTAATAGGCTTATTGACACAATAATCTGAACCATCATTAATCCAAATGTGTGAGTTATCCTCGGATTGCTTCTTTGGATAAGGGGCGAGATCCAGGATGGGTTTGTTTTGGATTTACTTTCAGTTGGTTACTATACTCGATCTTATCTTCTTTCTGTTAGCCGGAAGTTGTAGTATCTCTCTGTAGTTGGTTAGTGCAGCCTGCTGTCGCTTATTTGCAATAACCCCTTCCTTTCCTTTGATCCTAAAGTACTTGTATCTTGTGATGACTGGCTACGCCGGTATCTTGTGAGTATGGGTTTTATCCCCCTTGCCAGTACTTAACCGTACTGACCCACGAATCTCTTTCGTGGCTGCAAATTCCAACTTGCAGTCAACAGGTATGAAGTCTGACGACGTTAGCTTGGGAATCCCTCCGGCTTGGCCTGGGCAGGGATTGGACGCTCTCGGTTATCTTCAGGACTCTTAGTCCAATTTGGATCTTGTCCGTAGACGGACGATATGTTGTTTCTTCCGCTGTTATTTTGGATCTTTGTAATGTATCAGTTGTAACCCTGGCTCGTTTGAGTCATCTTGTATCTATCTGTTTCTGTTGTAATTGTGGATTATTCGTGAACTATTGTAATGTTATCACAAGTGGCAACCTGGAATTGGTTATTATGTGGATTTTGGCGGGAATGCTGAAATCTGCATAGTGACCGATCTCGGGGCGTCACAGTAAGGCCCCAAGAACAACAGTCCAAGGACCTCCGATATGCATACATTCACGATCCCGGATCACACTAGTCGTGAACAACATATCGAGTAGGCATACAGATACAACACCCATTACACGATTACATAAAAGTTTTACAACAAGGTATGGTCACATGACCAAGTCTAACACAACTGCCACGCAGGGCAGGCAACTCAACAAACACAGTGGAAGGCAACAACACACAACGCGGTAGAGCCCAAGTCATGCCTTAACCTACAGGCTGCTGACCGGGAGACGAGCCTAGTTCGCAGGGCCATCAGTGTAGTACTCCTCCTCGTAGAACTCCTCCTGAGGCTGATCCTCGAAGTCTGGCAAGTAGATTCCAGGGACGAAACCAACACGAGTACATTGGAATGTACTCTGCAAGACATCCTTTATGAAGCTTAAAATGCAAGTATGCTTATATAGTGGAGTGGGTAGGCTAGACATAGGGTTCACTACCCATGATGGATGAGAGATACATCATGGTTGATTTTGACAGCTCTATATCTTTGTTGAAGAAGATACTTCAAAAGAAAATAATATAGTTTTCTTTCTCTTGTAGATATTGCATGTCCAAGAGGTTTTGTAACACTTTGTTTGAAAATAAAGTTTTTCTTTGCAAAACTTCTTGTAAAACAACTTCCAGTTTTTCTTCGTTCGTACCTCGAAGGTACAAGGTTCCTCTTTTCAGTGCCTCACAGGTAAAAATCCTTTTTCGAAAACATCCTCTTTGAAAACATTGACACGATACTAGCTACATGGCCATTCAACTGTCCATATCCGAGGACGTGGCTATTCTGAATAGTTCAACTCTACAGAGGTGTACACAATCCACAAGATCCAGAACATCCGCCGTGAACAACCACAGACTGTCTCTGACAGTATGCGAACATCAGATAACTGGTCCTAACCTTCCACTATGTTCAAGCTAGCAAATGACTCTCTCTTAAATTGGGTTTGTTCTCCCCGGCACCATGTCACACACACTCATGACAGGAGACCCAACTCCTGCGGACAGAGGGAAAATTAATCCCACACTTTGCATGCCTCGTGTTTCATAACTTAGCGACATTTCGGTTCGAGGGGTCACATCCCTTATAGCAATTTGAGATAGAGCACACACTAACAAGAACAAGTTTCCATCCAATCCCCTTGCCCATGTTGGGGTAGAGTGGCAGTACGTTAAAGGTTGTCCAGCGAAGACTAGTTTATGTGTCATTTTTGAAAAACACCTTTTTACAACAACAAAATGACCACCTCACAATCCTCCCGTGGACAAGGCTCCGCCTTTCCACTAGGTTTTTTCCATAAAGCCTTTGTTTTGCAAAAGTCATATTTTTAGGGTGTCCACTGAGGGACTTCATGTTATTTTATTTTTGGTGGTAATAATACCATATGTGGCTATGGGCTTGGTAGCACCAAGTTTTAACTACTAGCATGATATAAACTTATATAGTTATAATAGTAGTAATAGCCGCAACAAAAGTAGTTTTGTTAATCAAAGTTTTGTAAAATTTCAGAAGTGAAAACATGCATTATAGATGATGATAAGTGTAGTAGAAAGCATCAGGATGGCTTGCCTTGAAACTCCTTGTGTCCCTGGCTTTGAAGTAGCTCAAACTTGACACACAGCTCTATAACTCCTTCTTCCTCTTCTTTGTTTTCTAACATCGTAAAAGAACAAAAGACACACACTCAGAACGAAAAGAAGGAAAAAAATAATAGAAACAACTCATATAGCAACAAAATTATACTAGAGCAATCACTCAAAAGTTATCGAGAAAACTACCACACAAACACACATGGTATAAATGCTATGACTAGAATACCTATGGTTGGAAAACCATAGTCCACATCCTAAACATCATAGGTTGAGTGGGTGTACCTCTCTCATACCAAGACACTGAAGAGGCTAAAAATAGCCTTTGGTCACAAGGGTGAGACTACTAAAGTAATAACAAACATCAAAAGCAATACCCATGCTAGTGGGTATTAAAAACAACACAAGAAAGCATCACTAAATAAGTTTACCACTAACCCATTAAATAGATAACTAAATGAGAAAAGTCACCACAATAGCACTGGTACCATACTCATGCTAAAGTAACCCCTCAGAATATTTTACATAGCAAAGCAAACCACAGATGAACAAGGTAGATACTGACTATGCTCATACCTACACAAAGACTAAATAAACACTCAATCATAAATGTAACTAAACAAACCAGTGGTTCAACCATTGGTAACGAGTCATAAGACACACTCTAGAACACAAAAAATCCTATAAGATAAATATATCTAGAAATAGGATAAAAGCAAGGGGTTTACTAATAGCATACTACTATGAAGGATTTCTACACAAGCTTTGCTAAAGAAGAGTGTATTCCACAACCAACATCAACTGGCAACTAAAAGATTCATAGCCATAATAACAGGAGTGGAAACATGTTAAACTTGTTAGGCTAAACACACATCTATAAAATAGGAAGGCCAAAATAATAGAGCCACTCATAAATTCTAGGGGTACCACTAATACAATAATAGAGAAGCAACCAATACTACGAGAATTCATTTTCCTTAACAAGCCACACATTCTTATGAGCATCCAAATAACATAAACATACACTTTACACATGCTAGTAAATAATTATACCAAAACTAATTCTATGAAACAACTACCCAACAAGAATCAACCAAGTCTAATTAACCATGCTTTTCTAACAACCAAGAACAAGCATCAAAATAAAATGTTACAAAATTAGTAGCTAAGCACTATCCTTATGCCCAAACAACACTTTCTAAAATTAAGCCGGGTAAGGGAATTTCTATCGACACATAATCCTCAACACTAGGAAATATTTCTATTAGTGCAAACAACACTTAATTAATCAAAGGCAACAATTAATAACACACATGAGCCAAAAACTAGACTACTAGGAATATGCCTATGGTGGAGAAATTGTATTTCTCACAAAAATGAAATGGGACCAGTGTGTCTTCCACTAGCCTTCCAAGGCATTTGAGGGTCACAATGCCTCTGCTTGCACTTGTGAAAAAATAACATTCCACTACACAATCATCACAAAGCTACACATACTAGTGAAAATAATATGATGCATCTAATCAAGCAAATGCTACTCATGCTTTCCTTTAAATTAAGGTGCAAGCTAACAGAGGTGATAACAACATAAAATCAATACCAAAGTGGTACTGGACTCCTCATAACAACGTCAAAAATCTATGTAATAAACCTAACAATACTTGGCTCACATTTCTATTTAATAAAAAGACTAGAAAAAAATACTATGACATTCATTACTTCTATTTGTTTCCAAACAAGCCCATAACTTCCTAACATGCTAGTAATGTAAGAAAACATCATTGTAACAGAGAGTAACACATCTAAACATGCTAGAAAATAAGATTCTAAAACACAAACATTTATTTAAAACTATACACACAAGATTAAATAGAAACTGAAAGGTGCTGAATTTAGATGTGCACACCATAATTAATATAGAGCTCTGAAAATTACATCAAGCTAGGATCAGATAGATCTAGTCATACACAAACTCATCCAATTGGATTCACATAAAAAAATCATCATTAAACATCCTACAAAATCCTAGAGATGCATACTGAACATTTACCAAAATGGATGGCATTTTCTATAGGAAGCTCTCCTTGATGCAAGGACAAGTGCTACTGCTACATATCATCAAGGGATACTCAAAAAAAAAATTGTAAGATTTGGATTCATATTTTTAAAGTTACACTCAAAAAGGTTTAACAGACAGTCTCTGACATTTTAATTACTAAAGCAAAAATAAACCACAAAATCTAGCTCTACAACTTGGAGGTGGTTAGGAAAATGATAAGCTACTGCCATGATTTTTGGTTTGAAATAAATCCCACTATTTATATTTTTACTAGGGCAAAAGCTAGGGCTAATCTTTCTGGAATTTTCAAAAAGAAATAAAATCATAGGGCACGGGCCGAAATCAAACAGCGCGGCCCAACAAGCGGCAGATCTAGCCCAGGTGCACGCGGGCGCTGCGTGGCGCCGCGGGAAGATGCCCGTTCAAAGGGCACCGTTGATCTCACGATCAACGGCCCTACCTCTTCTTCTTCCTCCCCTCTCTCCCTCTCTCTCCTCGCGGTGCGACCGGAAACAGCGAGGCGACAAGGATAACCTAGGGGCGACGAGGAGCGGTGGCGCGGTGTCATGGGGGTTGTAGGATGTCGCGGCCGTTGAGGGGTGTGAGTAGCAGCAGCTGGGAGGGCTTCAGTCGGCGGCGGCGAGCTGCGGGTCCGCGACAGTGGCGACGACGGCGGTGGTGATCCACCAAGCGATCGAAAACGTGGCAGGGTCGGGGATGCGTTCACGGTTACGGGGAGTGCGGCAGAGGAGAAAAGGTGGGGTTTGTGTGACTGTGGCGAGCTCCACCTTCACGGTGAGCTTGCGGTGGCCGGCGGTGGATTTCTTCCCCGTTGCGCTCACTAGAGGTGAGCGGGGTTGAGGTGGCGGCTCGAGGTGGGTGCGGTGAGTGTGTGGAGCAAGGTGGCGAGGTGGTGGCATGAGTGGAGCTTTGTACCCGCGGCGCGATGGTCGGGTCGTGTGCGTGCTCTCGGGTGTATCGCGGTGAGCACGGGGGCGTGCTCCCAGGGCAAGCTCAACGTGCACCAGGGCGGCTACGGTTATAGGGTGGGCAGGTACTGCGGCTGGGAGGATTTGGGGAGCTGGACACGGCGGTGGCATGGCCACAGTGGCCACGCACTATGTGCCTAACCCGTGTCCCCCTCTCTCTGTCCCCCTCTCTTCCCTCCTCTCTCTCTCACTCTCCACTCGAACAGACAAGGTACCCAAGGCAGCAAACCCACACACAAACATAGGTGATCTAAAATGTCAAGGTTACACCTCCCCATTTGAACAAAAACACACAAGAATTATCACTCAAACTTCTGTCAAAAACAAAAGTTCAGAAAATTCAGAAAACAAGACTTAGCCAAAAATGCTAAGTGTTGGAAACATATGAAATCAACCAAAAGTTCATTCTGTTTTCAAGTAGCAAATGAATTCCAAAATTCTATCTCTATGTTAGATATTGTTAAGCACGATTTGTACTTTCATAAACATCCTTTGAAAACAATTTTGGAAGTGTGGATGGTCTTGAAAACAAAGTGGAAAAAGGGCTAGTTTATGTTTTTCTCTGTTTTCCAAATCCCTGTTTTTCTGTCTTATTTTTCTTCCACAAAAACAAGCATGCAAATGATTGTTTTCCAACTCCACAAATCAAACCAAGTTTATCGATTTGTAGTACACATATTAGGGAGCAATTATATGCCAATAATAAAATTGGATTCTCTAATGTATAGATAACAAGTGCTAAAAAGTGATACTTGGCTAGTTTTTCAGAAATAAAACTTAATAGAAACATCAAAGGAAAACATCCAATTTTTCAATTTCCATTTTGTTTTCTTGATTCAAACAAAGCCAAATAATAATGATACATTGAAAACAACCTTGATCGAACACTTGGGACAAAAATTCATCAAAGCATCATATGGAAAACATCACAGAAACAATAGTAATCATCGGGAAAACTAATATTTGTTTTGAAAGAAAAAAAAAATCTTGCAGTGCTTATATGACTATTGTCACATACACATGTTGGTCCACACAAACATGTTCAGAGAAAAAAAATGACCCACATTTTTGTCTCCCTTTACTACAGTTCAAGGATCCAAAAAGCTGGGGTGTGACAGATCTTCCCCCTTAGATGAATCTCGTCCCCGAGATTCGCAGGCAGACACAAAATGGAGTGTGGCCAAGACAAGAGTGTTAGAACATTAGCCTTTAAATCCAGCTGCTTGGTGGTTGGTAACATTAAGTGCAGGTGCTTCCCCCCTTTGATTAATCTTACCAACAATCCACCGGTAGGTTAGCTTTCCAAAGGGTTTGGGTGCCATGTTCTGAACCTCGAACATAGTCTTCCTCAAAGCCAAAATAGTTATCCAAGGGTTACACTTTATACATCGATTTACTAGTTTCCAATCCCATATCTCTGATAGGGCTACCACTATTAACTAGTTATCAGATCCATCACTGGGATATCAGGTTAGGATTATCATTCCACTATCATCTCCTTTGGGGCATAATTCTCTCGTCATTCTGTAGTTCAATCTATCGGGTATCCACCAATTTTTTTTAACATGAGCTTTCCATTGCTCCTTTCCTAAAACTCCGGGTGGTCCACTATTCTTTTCTTAATCTAATCTACTCTTAGAAAGGCATGTATCATATCATTGGTCTCCCTCAAAGTTCATTTGTTTCACGATCATATTGCCGATGCTAAACCAAGAATTCAACCATCATGTACCCATATATTAGGGGTCTAATCCACTTTTTGACTACATCCATAATTCGTTTCAAAACCTACGGACTCCTATCTCATCATCAACGCTAGGCTATTTCTGTAAGAACAATCTCAACAGAGCGTGACAAGCTCCAAAATTTATGTCTCCAAGAATATCCAACTACTATCTCCAAGTCATAATTATTCTGCCTAAAATCTGAAAATCATTCTTTCATGTCCTCCAATTTATTTTCCTACCCATGTCAATCCAATTATTCTCCGACCTGTCTCTTGATAAAATCGATATTTCTATAACAATCCAGTATGAGAGTCACTTCATGCAAACCATTATCCTTTTTATTCCAATACCATAAATTTTCTCCAAATATTTGTTCCTAACCAATCCAATCTTTATTATATTAGCATGTGCTTCCAAAAATCCAATAGTTTCCACCTAAATTTCTAAACCTCCAATCATTTCCTCAATGTTATGTATTTTAGCTCCAGATTACTTCCAAAGGTTTGAAGTCCACAACTTGTTAGCCCTAGAGTATACATGCTATAACATATTATTGATCCAACTCGATAATTATTATATTCTCCTCAAGCTTTCAATCCTATTCTAAACCACAAATATAACTTCACCAAACTCACATACCAAATCTGTTCTTCCAAAATAGCCACACGAGAGATCTTATTGCCTAGGGAAACCATATCTCAAAACTCCGATATTCCCTTCAACTTCTTTGTTCTGCCAATCAGCTATAAAACATCCTACGGCACCTTTCTCCTTGGTTTAGAAAAATATGTTAGTAATTTTAAAACTTAGTTAGGTGTTAATCTAGAGTTAGATACATTATGTTAGTGTCGTTAGTTTCAAAGATATGTTTTACTAGTCCGACGAGACATGACTAGTGTCCCATTATGTCGGATTCACAGAGTACGAAGCCAAACAAAAACTAGGGCGGTCACAGATCTGGTTCGGAAACGTACCAATAACTATGGCATGAGCCTCCTGTGCTTTCTTAACGTCATCTTGGTCCCGATGTTCCTTCACCAAACTATTTAGCTTCTTCTGGGTTGGACTCTGGTCTTCTTGGGTCGCATCAAGACAGGCTAGAACACGATTTTTCTTGGGACAATCACGAGCGAAGTGTCCCTCCTTACCACAAGTAAAACAACATGTGGTTTTACGTCTAACATCCACACGCTTCCTTGAAGGTGGTGGCCTCGCAGGTGAAGTACTGCGATTCCTAGCTGAACTAGGTTCTCCTTGTGTCACCATCTTCCTTTTACGATTCTCACCAGCAAACAGGCGCTGATGTTCCTTCATAAGGGCGGCATTATTCTCAGCATTGACAGTGGCAAGATGAGTCAAGTGCTGCAGGGCAGCAAGGGTGGCCTTGTGGTCTGCACGGGCGGCTTCACGGTCTTCCATTATCAGTGCAAAACGTTGGGCAACGACTGGCTCAGATGGTGGCGGTAAATCACTGGCCATGCTGAAGAAAATGAAATGGGTACAAGACGAGAGCAGATAAAGGGTGGTTTTTTTTTTTGAAATCTTGAGAAACCAACCGGCTTATAAGAGAGATGGAAACGGCAGAAAACACGACAACAAAGGCAAGCCTCTAAGAAAACCACAATCACGCGCATAGACCATCATACAAATAAAGTAGAGTCCCCATCAAGCATAACACAACTTAAGGTTCACATAGCATAGGAATAAGTCTTACAACACATCTAGCACACACATAGTTCTTAACAGATTCACACAACACAAACAATCGTTTCGGGTGAGGGTAACACAAATCTCCTAACAACCTGCGGCAATCCTAAGTGCTCGAGGATGAGCGTAGCTCCTCCTCCAACTGTCCAACTATGGTCTTGCTAGTTGCAAGCTGAAATTGAAGGTCTCTCACTTGTGCACGAAGGTGGGAGTCAACATACTTCAGGGTCTTCTTTCGCGCCACAAGACTGCGCTCAGTAGCCGCAGAAACTCTCAGGTCTTTCTACAGATGGGATATCTCCTTTCCTCGGATGTCGTACTCCTGCCTGAGACTATCAAGGACGAACTGAGTGTTGCGCAGCTGTCCCTCCATGTGCTGGAAATGACGAGCAAAGACAAAGAGTTATGTGTCATCTACTGGCATGTCATCCTCATCGCGCCTCCCATAGTATCTATAGGGAGTGCCCTCGAACTTGCTGCGGAAAAAGTTCGCGAGCTTTGCGATGGTCAGCTGCATCACTCTAAGGATAACATCCTCCCAACTGTTCTCCTTCACTTTATAAGTGATCTCCGGGGTCGACGGTGCTAGCAAAGGGGCACAAATGGTACAGACCACCAACCAGGACAACTCCCATCTGTCATGGTGAGTATGAGCTCCCTTCAACTCAGGTACTGGGCGACCGATAAGACGAGCCATCTTGATCAAATCCTCCTCAAAACGGCGGTAGAAAGGGGCATGTGTACCCAGCCAAAAGGACTCGGTGAAGACAACTGCCATCTACACATTTTTTTTAAGTATAGCTTAAGTTAGGTAACAGTGTGCAAAATTTTAAGATGCTCAAAAATTTAACTTAGCATGAATAGAGTTTTAAGAACACATAGGTGATGGGTATATATAATATTTTAGTATTTAGTCATCTTGGTAAATTAGTTTTTATAAACTAACTTTTCAGAGTACTCGCTAACGTCCATGCTAACTAAGGTCTCCTAAGGTCAGGATAGCTCTAATACCAACTTTGTAAGGCCCCCAGAACAATAGTCCAAGGACCTCCGATATGCATACATTTACGATCCCGGATCACACCAGTTGTGAACAAGATATCGAGTTGGCATACAGATACAACACCCATTACACGATTACATAAAGGTTTTACAACAAGGTATGGTCACATGACCAAGTGTAACACAACTGCCACGCAGGTCAGGCAACTCAACAAAAACAGCGGAAGTCAACAACACACAACGCGGTAGAGCCCAAGTCACGCCTTAACCTAAAGGCTGCTGACTGGGAGACGAGCCTAGTTCGCAGGGCCATCAGTGCAGTACTCCTCCTCGTAGAACACCTCCTGAGGCTGCTCCTCGAAGTCTAGCAAGTAGATGCCAGGGACGAAACCAATATGAGTACATTGGAATGTACTCTGCAAGACATTCTTTATGAAGCTTAAAATGCAAGTATGCTTATATATTGGAGTGGGTAGGCTATACATAGGTTTCACTACCCATGATGGATGAGAGATACTTCATGGTTGATTTTGACAGCTCTATATCTTTGTTGAAGAAGATACTTCAAAAGAAAATAATATAGTTTTCTGTCTCTTGTAGATATTGCATGTCCAAGAGGTTTTTTAAGACTTTGTTTGAAAAGAAAGTTTTTCTTTGCAAAACTTCTTGTCAAACAACTTCCAGCTTTTCTTCATCCGTACCTCACAGGTACAAGGTTCCTCTTTTCAGTACCTCACAGGTACAAATACTTTTTCAAAAACATCCTCTTTGAAAACATTGACACAATACTAGCTACATGGCCATTCAACTGTCCATATCCGAGGATGCGGCTATTCTGAATAGTTTAACTCTGCAGAGGTGTACACAATCCACAAGATCCAGAACATCCGCCGTGAACAACCACGGACTATTTCTGACAATATGCGAACATCGGATAACTGGTCCTAACCTTCCACTATGTTCAAGCTAGCAAATGACTATATCTTCAATTGGGTTTGTTCTCCCCGGCACCATTTCACACACAACCATGACAGGAGACCCAACTGCTGCGTCTGGAGGGAAAATTAATCCCACACTTTGCATGCCTCGTGTTTCATAACTTGGCGACATTTCGGTTCGAGGGATCACATCCCTTGTAGCAATTTGAGATAGAGCACACACTAACAAGAAAAAGTTTCCAGCCAAGCCCCTTGCCCATGTTGGGGTAGAGTGGCAGTACGTTAAAGGTTGTCCGGTGAAGACTAGGTTATGTGTCATTTTTGAAAAAGACCTTTTTCCAAAAATGACCATCTCACAATCCTCCCGTGGACAACGCTCCGCCTTTCCACGGGTTCTTTTCATAAAGCCTTTGTTTTGCAAAAGTCATATTTTTAGGGTGTCCACTTAGTGACTTCATGTTATTTTATTTTTGGTGGTAATAATACCATATCGTGGCTATGGGCTTGGTAACACCAAGTTTTAACTACTGGCATGATATAAACTTATATAGTTTTAATAGTAGTAATAGCCACAATAAAACTAGTTTTGTTAATCAAAGTTTTGTAAAAAAATCAGAAGTGAAAACATGCATGATAGATGATGATAAGTGTAACATCCCAGTGTTTGGGAAGTCATAAGGATCTAAATTTAATATGTGCATTTGCAGAGCATGCATCTAAAAATACGGGAAATTTTGGCGCGAAAGTTTAAACGAATCAAAGTGACCAAAGTTTCACTTGACATGATGAAATAGGTCTAGTTCATCTAGCCAGGAGTACATTTGGAGTGATCTTTATAACAAGTATCTTAAGAAACCAAATCATCTGGTTACACAAACCATAATTGGTTGTGACCAACACAAATTTTCAACCACCTAAACCTAAGTCTATAAGTGACTTGGGATAATTCACGAGGTATCTAGAACTCAAAGAGGGGTGAGAATCCAAATCTCATAAATGATGATCACACTTTCACTAATGAGTAATGCATAACTGAACCATCTCATCAACAGAGGTGTTATGTCCTCTCAAACAATAACTCTTAAGTTATCCACCATTCACACCACATCTGTCCAAATTATTAAGTAACTACTAAGTGAACCTTCACAAGTAAATAACAAAGGTTCAACAGAACACAAGTGATATAAACAAGTGTTAACCCAAGTCCCACAAGTGGGAAGTAACCTAATTATCATTAATAATATATTTATCAAAGATGTACATATCTCCTCAACCATAAAAGAAGTATCACCATGAAGAAGTAAATCTTCTTAACCAATTGTTTAATTTTGATCATTACATATGATCTTTCCAAATCTCTATATCTGCATTAAGAATAACAAAGTTAATAAGTGATGAATATAAAGTAGAGCATGACACCTGGGAGAACAAATAACAACTTTGACATAAGTTCTTAAACCTCAATAACCTTATATGTTCATTGTTTCAACCATCTTATACAAGTGAGTATCTGGAGTCTTAACACATCACTAAACCATTTGATAAGCTTACTACTAAGTCATCATTCCATAAGTATTCCAAACTTCTATTCAAGTCAATCATTCAACAAATAAAGTATCTCCAGATACAAGTAATGAATAATAAGATATAAGCTCTACTAGAGGAATTGGATTGAAAGCTAAATAAAATCAATTATGTATGAACATGAACATATCATATGGGAGATAAAATAAGAAGTATGTGTGGAGGTGAATAAGAGCATGAACTAACTCTTAATCAAGATCTTTCTACCTGCCTATATTATCTTATTATCCTGTTTCCCAATCTTCACTGAGTCACTTTGCAAGAGAAGCAACCACAAGAAAGGAGGAACTACCACATGAAGATTCCCAAGAAGATTATTTGGAGTGTGCTTGAAGTGCTACTCTAATCTTCTATAAGAGTACTTGGAAACTCTTATATCTTGATATGATCTTATTAACTCTCTTGAAAGAGTGTGATACTCCAATGTTAGTGTCATATAGAAGTAGTTTGGTAACAAGCTCTAGACCTTGTTAACAGATCACTTTTGTATACTCAAACAATTGAGTGTCATACACAAACAAACAAAAGAATGAATAACCTGGTACATCTCAGCCTATTGTATATGAGTTGTAATTTGGAGGCAAGACTAGCTACCTTGTTAACAAATTCTTCTTATATGCACATGGCAACTTGATGTCATAAAATAAACTCACATTCTTTCACAATCATCTAAGAAAAATCCTTGCTTGGAGTAATTGTATGTTTTCATCAAAATGGTGAGACAGATGAGGATGGAAACCAAGAGATGAACCTACCTGCAATGGACAAAAGTGATAACAGAAGGCTAGTGGTAACTAGAGAGAAGAACATCAAGCAAAAGAAGACCACAAGAAGCAACATTGGATCAGTAAGGGAGCACAAGAATTTATCCAGTGAGTCATTAGGAGGTAATAGAGAATCATTAACCTCTATCAAGCTCATCAGAGATAAGGAACTCATAATAACATCTTTAATGGAAATAACTACCAAGTATGGGATAATAACAAGTCATTAGATCCACATGTTTTGATATGTGGAGGTAGATGAAAACAAGATTAATACCTTGTTTTCCAAATCCTTTCCATATGTAAGATTAATATATGATAATAAAAATCCATCTATTTATAACCATATAAATTATTACATGATCTATAACAACATGAGATAACATCCATAGTGGAACTATGTGGAAAACAAACAAATAAGATTCCAAAACCACACATGTTTTCCATTTGATCAAGTACTGAAAACAGTAAACATAGAATATACATACCTGAGTAAAATGCCAACCAAAATTGCTAAGAGTTGTAAATATGAAAATAACATAGTATTATAAAAAGAAAACAAGTTCATGCAACCATTATAGTCATTTGGTGACATGGAATAAAATTCCATATTTAAATGATTTTCACAACAGTGCATAGAATCAGTACCAAATAGTTTTACTAAATTATTTTCTATAAGGAATTGTATACAATATGGTTCACTTATAAACACACCACATGGGAACCATATGTGTGTTGTGAGAATGTAATACTCATGCATAAAAGAAAATTTAAGACATTTAATAAATAAATAGAGTGAAAACAGAAAAACCACTTAATCTAGCATCCTAAATAAAAAATACATAGATTCTTCAAATTCACCAAAACAAAATATGGTGAGGTGGAGAATTGGATAAGGAATTCAAATATGGTTTTTAATAATTTTTATCTTCACAAGAAGGTCCTGAAAACAATGTTTTCTTCTTAGTTTTTAAGACAGAGGGACCAATTTGTAATATTTAGAATTTATAGGGGGGTATCAAAAATCGCCTTTATGTTTCCTTTCTTCTTCCTCTGCCAGAAGGCAGAGGAGATCGATGCCGTGGCACCGCCACTGCCACCTTCCCGTGGCCGCCCTTCCGCGCGGATAAGAGGGAGGTGAAGCCCTCCAACTTGGCCTCTGTCGCCTCTCTTCTCCCTCACTCCATCTCGCTCTCTCTCTCTGTACCAAAGCAAGCAGGAACCCGAAAACCTAGCTAGTCCGGCCGCCGCCGTGCCCCATCGACTCCGGCCACCATTGGAGCAATTGAGGCCATCAAGAGATGCGTCTAGTCCTCCTCGACATCCTCGAGCACACACAGGGACTGGGATGGCCGGAAGAAACCGAATCGAGTCCCCTTCTCCGAGTCCGGCCGCCGTGGAAATCGGCACGCCGCCGTCGATTGGGACTGCGCCGAGCGCCCTCGACCACTTCTTCCTGCTCCTGGTGAGCTCACGCATCCGGGGGTGCCCTCTGTTCCCTTTATTCCACTCCCTAGCACCGTCGCGCCGTCGGCCATTGCCGCCGCCGCCAAAACTGCTCACCGGCGGCAACTCCGGTGACCAATTGGTCACTAGCGCCGCTCATCCGCATCGCCTTTGCCCCCTTGAGCTTGTGGAGTGCACCAATCGAACCAATTTACACTCAATCAACGGATTGCTAAACCACAGTACAAATCCCCAATTGTGATGACCTAGCCATGACGTCACCATGACGTCATATCCCCTTTCTCTTTTATTTTTGAATTAAATCGGTTTATGACAGGTGGACCCCACCTGTCAATTAAATAAAACAGAAATTTAAATAAACTTAATAATTCAATAACTACTAAAATAATTATCAGAAAAATATAAAAAAAATATGGAAATGTTTAGAAAAATAGAATCTAAATGTTTATCAACTTTTCATAAGTGTTTGATGAATTTAAAAATTAAACATTTTCTTTAATTAATTAAATCATTTAAAATAAAGAAAAATAATAAATAATTCATAAAATCAGGAAAATACAAGTTATATACCAAAATGCTTAAAAGGACATATACAACTCATCTATGATGTTTACAAAGTCATTTTACCAAGTTTTAATGTGTGCAATGTTTTGCCTAGTCCTTTAATTTATTTAAAATTAGTAAATTAATAGTTTATTCAAATATTTTCAGAAAGCATTGAATAATATACCAAATTAAGAGAAAATCATTTCCAATTAAAATATGTCAACATAAAAACATTTTATTGAACTTATAAACTTGTTATTCAAGGTATATTGGAATTCTATAATATTTCATTATAACCAGAAATAACTACCAACATTATTTTCCTTATTAATAAAAAACCCACATGTTTTCACATCTACAAAACCTATCATCACAAGTAATTATCAAGTGTTGTGATGATAGAGCTTACTGTACTAGTTCATCATTTTCAACTAAACTCATTTTCATTACCTCTCCACTTTTGGAAAATAAAATCAAACATGTTTGTTATCCTTTCAATAGTTGTTTTCCATATGTCGTTGTCTTATTGCCTAATCAAGTAATAACCACTTATAACTAAACATGATAACAATTGTTTGCTAAGTAAAAGTGAAACACATGTAAGTCTAAACGAAGTAATACCCACATCACCACAAGTAATGAAACCATTCACCTAAAACCTGTGTGCTTAAGTTATCGAATCAAACGTAGCTTACACTTGTGAGCTGGGGTATTTTTCAGGGGATTTCACGATGCATCTCATTACTATGCATGTATCATCTTGCCAGTGTTTTCTGTAGTCCTTACCGGGACTACTTTGCTATCTTTCAGATGATTGGATTTTCTACGAGACCCTCGAACCCCGAAGACCTGGATTATTATTATGGTTATTTCAATCTCAGGCAAGTTCATCACTCGCTCATATCCTTTGCAGTACTTCATAACAAACTAATTGCAAAAACCCTATCGTCTTATCACCTACTCTCAAAAGAATGCATGATCCTATTTTTATAATAATATGACTAATTGAATGACTACCCGAGTGGTAGTGTTCTGTTTGGTGGGCGGATGGAACCATGGTAAGATGAATAGGTCAAAGGAAGGTTCCATCTGCATGGGAACGTATTACCTAGGAATTAACAACAACTGCCGTCAGGATTCTTGCGCCGTAAATTCGCGTTGACCATGGATCTTTTGTGGGGGGAGTAAGTCAGCCGTGATACTTTTCTCGTTCGCATGTCAACGGATGCGCCAGAGACGTACGCTGTAGGTCTTGCGGGACTACATGCACATGGGTGGGAGCCCTTACGTCCCACGGACTCTGGGGTCTATGAGTGTCTGCCAGGGGCGCGTAGATCTCCATCGTGAGGGGTGGAATCAGGCGTTCAACCTGCTGGCAGAAATGGGTGGGCATGCGTTGTGCGGAGAAGCACGGTTTGGCTTGGACCAACTACCGGGCCCCACACCTGAGTGGGAGTGGACAGGATCTCGAGCCTGGTTGTGCAACATGGTCTTGGTCGTCCATGGGTAAAGTAACGCACCTCTGCAGAGTGTAAAAGGATGTGACATGTTACCCCTTGTTCCGGGAAGGAGCTGCGAACGCCGCAGGAAAGGCAACTCCATGAAAGTTCTAATCCTGTGAAGATCTGGCGGGCATAGTTTTCATAATTAAAAGCAACCTCTTGAAGAAAGTTTTACAAAACCTTGCATTAGCTTATGACTCTTTCGAGTCTTAAGCTGTAGATAGTGCATCAACCACCCACTATATATCATGAACTTGCTGAGTAACGCTCGTTACTCATTCTATCCCGTTTGACCCCTTGCTTAGGGTGGAAGCCTTTGGAAGTCGTCATCGTGAAGCCATCACTACATCATGAAGCTAGGTGGAGTGATCTAGTACTTAGTCGGTAAAGCATCGTCATCAACAACGCTGGTGGAGGAGAAGCTATCAAGGTGTAGGTTGAGACCATTCTCAGGCATAGTAGTTATAACCCATAGTTTAGGGCTGGCATCAGCCGTAGTGGATTATGTTCTGAGCTAGAGTTCTTCTCCGGCTCGGAGCTTCGAATTGCTTCTTCTGATGTTTCTTTTGCAGGAGATCTTCTTGATTCTTTAAGGAGATTCTCAAGATTTTTGTAATGAGGTTTGTATCCTATAGTTTTGCCTGGTCCCGCTGTGTTTCTGTTGTACTACTCTGAGGGATGTAATATTCACGGATAAGTCCTTCTGTGAGTATTATGTCATCGACTTGCGCACTACACATGCAGTGGTGTGCTGGGTCTCCACAGGTGGTATCAGAGCGAAGCGACCTTAGGTTTTAAAACCTTTTAGGAGATCTGTAGGTTGGTAAAGACTATAGGAAGCCATCTTATCTAAACCATATTTCCTACAACTATGATGATCATTCACTTGAGAATGATATAATCATACTTGTATAGAATTATTCTTACTTAACCTGAGTAAATCTACTTATCTATTATCTTTATACCTAGGTATGAATAGTTAGAAGTCTAGCACCTATTAGTGCTATTGTGAAAAGGAGATTCTGACCTGGTCAGAGATGATTAAGTTAAAGTGATGATTACCTCATTCTATGAATGTATAGGATGGAGTAGAACATGATATTGAGTTAGTATAGGAGTCATCAAGAATGGATGTTGAGAATCCTTAATAGTTATTTTAGACCAAGGTAACTATGGGGTATATACCATATCCTTAGTTATCAGGTACAGAGGTGAATCACAATAGTATAGAATAGAATTAGAAGAAGGCAACAACATTGACGGAAGCTACATTACTACTCCTACGATGTGATCAACACCATGAAGGACCAACAGTTGTTATGAGAAGCTTATCATAACCAAGAGGAAGTACTTCAAACAGTATGGTACTTAGTCCTATATGGAACTAAGTTAGACAACAACTACTATAGGATCATTTTGTCCTAGTTTATTCCATTGCAGTAAGGCATGCAATTGGAGTAATTACCTGGGCAAACAGTGGTTGGGTAGACTAAGATTACAAGGTAATATATACCTACTTGTAGTGTATAGCATTTAAGAGCCTTGGTACTTGAGATGTTTTACTCTAAGTACTTCTACTTCACAGGCTTTTGATGCATGAGTGATAACTGCATTTGGGATTTACTGCTTCTTATTTGGATCTTTGAGTGACTAGATCTGTGCATGAAGTTGGAACTTGATGTGCATATGCATGTGCAAACATTGAGTTCTATCTTGATGCTACTGGTCTCGAGGGTATATAATTAGTATGAGAGCGGTCTGAAATATCAGCAGTTTGAAGCCACCACAACATCTCTGGAAGACCAGGAAGTCAAGAAGGCAGAAGACAAGGAAGCCACTGATGGGAATGGACCACATTCACATCTTGTTTGGATCTGGTGAGCTACTACATCAACATATGGTGAGCTACCACAAGTTATGCCAAGAAAATCACATGAGTAGTTATATCCTAGAAGTAAATATGTAGAAGTTCGATAAGTTAACTTATAGAATCATCCTGTAGAAGTAAAACCCAAAGATGTAGAAGGACCATAGGGAGTAACCAGTGGAATATGTTATAGTCATCTATAGGAAAAAACGCAAAACTCGAGGAAACTCAAAGATATTTTTACTAATTAGAAGAGTGTAAGTAAGTGTACACTACTTTGTAAAAGTTTCTTTGAAAAAATCCTTATCTTGAGACCAGTAGACTGAACCAAATGGAGTCCTAAACATAGCCAATATCCAGTATACCGGAAGAAGTTAATTGGTTATTCATCACTTGGTGGATAGACCAAATGTTCTTCAGAAAGTTGTGAGTGGTAGGAAACCCTACCTATTCATCGGAGAATGAAACTTGGTATCCACTATGTGGTGGAAATACCACGTGTTCTTCGTGAGATTATTAAGAAAGTCTAGTAACAAGACAGAGTTGTCCGAACAACTAGCATACTATTAGATCATAGTGCAAGATAGTGGAAAGTGAACAATCAAGACAAGGGGATACACATGACAAAGTCAACACAAGAAACAAATGTGAAGATTCAACAGTCTACAGAAGTTCTCTCTACCTATCTTTACGTGAGAGAGGTTGAACTTCGGGACGAAGTTCTTGTTAAGGGGGAGATACTGTAACATCCCAGTGTTTGGGAAGTCATAAGGATCTAAATTTAATATGTGCATTTGCAGAGCATGCATCTAAAAATACGGGAAATTTTGGCGCGAAAGTTTAAACGAATCAAAGTGACCAAAGTTTCACTTGACATGATGAAATAGGTCTAGTTCATCTAGCCAGGAGTACATTTGGAGTGATCTTTATAACAAGTATCTTAAGAAACCAAATCATCTGGTTACACAAACCATAATTGGTTGTGACCAACACAAATTTTCAACCACCTAAACCTCAAGTCTATAAGTGACTTGGGATAATTCACGAGGTATCTAGAACTCAAAGAGGGGTGAGAATCCAAATCTCATAAATGATGATCACACTTTCACTAATGAGTAATGCATAACTGAACCATCTCATCAACAGAGGTGTTATGTCCTCTCAAACAATAACTCTTAAGTTATCCACCATTCACACCACATCTGTCCAAATTATTAAGTAACTACTAAGTGAACCTTGACAAGTAAATAACAAAGGTTCAACAGAACACAAGTGATATAAACAAGTGTTAACCCAAGTCCCACAAGTGGGAAGTAACCTAATTATCATTAATAATATATTTATCAAAGATGTACATATCTCCTCAACCATAAAAGAAGTATCACCATGAAGAAGTAAATCTTCTTAACCAATTGTTTAATTTTGATCATTACATATGATCTTTCCAAATCTCTATATCTGCATTAAGAATAACAAAGTTAATAAGTGATGAATATAAAGTAGAGCATGACACCTGGGAGAACAAATAACAACTTTGACATAAGTTCTTAAACCTCAATAACCTTATATGTTCATTGTTTCAACCATCTTATACAAGTGAGTATCTGGAGTCTTAACACATCACTAAACCATTTGATAAGCTTACTACTAAGTCATCATTCCATAAGTATTCCAAACTTCTATTCAAGTCAATCATTCAACAAATAAAGTATCTCCAGATACAAGTAATGAATAATAAGATATAAGCTCTACTAGAGGAATTGGATTGAAAGCTAAATAAAATCAATTATGTATGAACATGAACATATCATATGGGAGATAAAATAAGAAGTATGTGTGGAGGTGAATAAGAGCATGAACTAACTCTTAATCAAGATCTTTCTACCTGTCTATATTATCTTATTATCCTGTTTCCCAATCTTCACTGAGTCACTTTGCAAGAGAAGCAACCACAAGAAAGGAGGAACTACCACATGAAGATTCCCAAGAAGATTATTTGGAGTGTGCTTGAAGTGCTACTCTAATCTTCTATAAGAGTACTTGGAAACTCTTATATCTTGATATGATCTTATTAACTCTCTTGAAAGAGTGTGATACTCCAATGTTAGTGTCATATAGAAGTAGTTTGGTAACAAGCTCTAGACCTTGTTAACAGATCACTTTTGTATACTCAAACAATTGAGTGTCATACACAAACAAACAAAAGAATGAATAACCTGGTACATCTCAGCCTATTGTATATGAGTTGTAATTTGGAGGCAAGACTAGCTACCTTGTTAACAAATTCTTCTTATATGCACATGGCAACTTGATGTCATAAAATAAACTCACATTCTTTCACAATCATCTAAGAAAAATCCTTGCTTGGAGTAATTGTATGTTTTCATCAAAATGGTGAGACAGATGAGGATGGAAACCAAGAGATGAACCTACCTGCAATGGACAAAAGTGATAACAGAAGGCTAGTGGTAACTAGAGAGAAGAACATCAAGCAAAAGAAGACCACAAGAAGCAACATTGGATCAGTAAGGGAGCACAAGAATTTATCCAGTGAGTCATTAGGAGGTAATAGAGAATCATTAACCTCTATCAAGCTCATCAGAGATAAGGAACTCATAATAACATCTTTAATGGAAATAACTACCAAGTATGGGATAATAACAAGTCATTAGATCCACATGTTTTGATATGTGGAGGTAGATGAAAACAAGATTAATACCTTGTTTTCCAAATCCTTTCCATATGTAAGATTAATAGATGATAATAAAAATCCATCTATTTATAACCATATAAATTATTACATGATCTATAACAACATGAGATAACATCCATAGTGGAACTATGTGGAAAACAAACAAATAAGATTCCAAAACCACACATGTTTTCCATTTGATCAAGTACTGAAAACAGTAAACATAGAATATACATACCTGAGTAAAATGCCAACCAAAATTGCTAAGAGTTGTAAATATGAAAATAACATAGTATTATAAAAAGAAAACAAGTTCATGCAACCATTATAGTCATTTGGTGACATGGAATAAAATTCCATATTTAAATGATTTTCACAACAGTGCATAGAATCAGTACCAAATAGTTTTACTAAATTATTTTCTATAAGGAATTGTATACAATATGGTTCACTTATAAACACACCACATGGGAACCATATGTGTGTTGTGAGAATGTAATACTCATGCATAAAAGAAAATTTAAGACATTTAATAAATAAATAGAGTGAAAACAGAAAAACCACTTAATCTAGCATCCTAAATAAAAAATACATAGATTCTTCAAATTCACCAAAACAAAATATGGTGAGGTGGAGAATTGGATAAGGAATTCAAATATGGTTTTTAATAATTTTTATCTTCACAAGAAGGTCCTGAAAACAATGTTTTCTTCTTAGTTTTTAAGACAGAGGGACCAATTTGTAATATTTAGAATTTATAGGGGGGTATCAAAAATCGCCTTTATGTTTCCTTTCTTCTTCCTCTGCCAGAAGGCAGAGGAGATCGATGCCGTGGCACCGCCACTGCCACCTTCCCGTGGCCGCCCTTCCGCGCGGATAAGAGGGAGGTGAAGCCCTCCAACTTGGCCTCTGTCGCCTCTCTTCTCCCTCACTCCATCTCGCTCTCTCTCTCTGTACCAAAGCAAGCAGGAACCCGAAAACCTAGCTAGTCCGGCCGCCGCCGTGCCCCATCGACTCCGGCCACCATTGGAGCAATTGAGGCCATCAAGAGATGCGTCTAGTCCTCCTCGACATCCTCGAGCACACACAGGGACTGGGATGGCCGGAAGAAACCGAATCGAGTCCCCTTCTCCGAGTCCGGCCGCCGCGGAAATCGGCACGCCGCCGTCGATTGGGACTGCGCCGAGCGCCCTCGACCACTTCTTCCTGCTCCTGGTGAGCTCACGCATCCGGGGGTGCCCTCTGTTCCCTTTATTCCACTCCCTAGCACCGTCGCGCCGTCGGCCATTGCCGCCGCCGCCAAAACTGCTCACCGGCGGCAACTCCGGTGACCAATTGGTCACTAGCGCCGCTCATCCGCATCGCCTTTGCCCCCTTGAGCTTGTGGAGTGCACCAATCGAACCAATTTACACTCAATCAACGGATTGCTAAACCACAGTATAAATCCCCAATTGTGATGACCTAGCCATGACGTCACCATGACGTCATATCCCCTTTCTCTTTTATTTTTGAATTAAATCGGTTTATGACAGGTGGACCCCACCTGTCAATTAAATAAAACAGAAATTTAAATAAACTTAATAATTCAATAACTACTAAAATAATTATCAGAAAAATATAAAAAAAATATGGAAATGTTTAGAAAAATAGAATCTAAATGTTTATCAACTTTTCATAAGTGTTTGATGAATTTAAAAATTAAACATTTTCTTTAATTAATTAAATCATTTAAAATAAAGAAAAATAATAAATAATTCATAAAATCAGGAAAATACAAGTTATATACCAAAATGCTTAAAAGGACATATACAACTCATCTATGATGTTTACAAAGTCATTTTACCAAGTTTTAATGTGTGCAATGTTTTGCCTAGTCCTTTAATTTATTTAAAATTAGTAAATTAATAGTTTATTCAAATATTTTCAGAAAGCATTGAATAATATACCAAATTAAGAGAAAATCATTTCCAATTAAAATATGTCAACATAAAAACATTTTATTGAACTTATAAACTTGTTATTCAAGGTATATTGGAATTCTATAATATTTCATTATAACCAGAAATAACTACCAACATTATTTTCCTTATTAATAAAAAACCCACATGTTTTCACATCTACAAAACCTATCATCACAAGTAATTATCAAGTGTTGTGATGATAGAGCTTACTGTACTAGTTCATCATTTTCAACTAAACTCATTTTCATTACCTCTCCACTTTTGGAAAATAAAATCAAACATGTTTGTTATCCTTTCAATAGTTGTTTTCCATATGTCGTTGTCTTATTGCCTAATCAAGTAATAACCACTTATAACTAAACATGATAACAATTGTTTGCTAAGTAAAAGTGAAACACATGTAAGTCTAAACGAAGTAATACCCACATCACCACAAGTAATGAAACCATTCACCTAAAACCTGTGTGCTTAAGTTATCGAATCAAACGTAGCTTACACTTGTGAGCTGGGGTATTTTTCAGGGGATTTCACGATGCATCTCATTACTATGCATGTATCATCTTGCCAGTGTTTTCTGTAGTCCTTACCGGGACTACTTTGCTATCTTTCAGATGATTGGATTTTCTACGAGACCCTCGAACCCCGAAGACCTGGATTATTATTATGGTTATTTCAATCTCAGGCAAGTTCATCACTCGCTCATATCCTTTGCAGTACTTCATAACAAACTAATTGCAAAAACCCTATCGTCTTATCACCTACTCTCAAAAGAATGCATGATCCTATTTTTATAATAATATGACTAATTGAATGACTACCCGAGTGGTAGTGTTCTGTTTGGTGGGCGGATGGAACCATGGTAAGATGAATAGGTCAAAGGAAGGTTCCATCTGCATGGGAACGTATTACCTAGGAATTAACAACAACTGCCGTCAGGATTCTTGCGCCGTAAATTCGCGTTGACCATGGATCTTTTGTGGGGGGAGTAAGTCAGCCGTGATACTTTTCTCGTTCGCATGTCAACGGATGCGCCAGAGACGTACGCTGTAGGTCTTGCGGGACTACATGCACATGGGTGGGAGCCCTTACGTCCCACGGACTCTGGGGTCTATGAGTGTCTGCCAGGGGCGCGTAGATCTCCATCGTGAGGGGTGGAATCAGGCGTTCAACCTGCTGGCAGAAATGGGTGGGCATGCGTTGTGCGGAGAAGCACGGTTTGGCTTGGACCAACTACCGGGCCCCACACCTGAGTGGGAGTGGACAGGATCTCGAGCCTGGTTGTGCAACATGGTCTTGGTCGTCCATGGGTAAAGTAACGCACCTCTGCAGAGTGTAAAAGGATGTGACATGTTACCCCTTGTTCCGGGAAGGAGCTGCGAACGCCGCAGGAAAGGCAACTCCATGAAAGTTCTAATCCTGTGAAGATCTGGCGGGCATAGTTTTCATAATTAAAAGCAACCTCTTGAAGAAAGTTTTACAAAACCTTGCATTAGCTTATGACTCTTTCGAGTCTTAAGCTGTAGATAGTGCATCAACCACCCACTATATATCATGAACTTGCTGAGTAACGCTCGTTACTCATTCTATCCCGTTTGACCCCTTGCTTAGGGTGGAAGCCTTTGGAAGTCGTCATCGTGAAGCCATCACTACATCATGAAGCTAGGTGGAGTGATCTAGTACTTAGTCGGTAAAGCATCGTCATCAACAACGCTGGTGGAGGAGAAGCTATCAAGGTGTAGGTTGAGACCATTCTCAGGCATAGTAGTTATAACCCATAGTGTAGGGCTGGCATCAGCCGTAGTGGATTATGTTCTGAGCTAGAGTTCTTCTCCGGCTCGGAGCTTCGAATTGCTTCTTCTGATGTTTCTTTTGCAGGAGATCTTCTTGATTCTTTAAGGAGATTCTCAAGATTTTTGTAATGAGGTTTGTATCCTATAGTTTTGCCTGGTCCCGCTGTGTTTCTGTTGTACTACTCTGAGGGATGTAATATTCACGGATAAGTCCTTCTGTGAGTATTATGTCATCGACTTGCGCACTACACATGCAGTGGTGTGCTGGGTCTCCACAATAAGTGTAGTAGCAAGCATCAGGATGGCTTGCCTTGAAACTCCTTGTGTCCCTGGCTTTGAAGTAGCTCGAACTTGACACATAGCTCTACAACTCCTTCGTCCTCTTCTTTGTTTTCTAACATTGTAAAAGAATAAAAGACACACACACAAAACCAAAAGAAGGCAAAAAATAATAGAATCAACTCATATAGCAACAAACTTATACTAGAGCAATCACTCAAAAGTTATCAAGAAAACTACCACACAAACACACATGGTATAAATGTTATGACTAGAATACTAATGGTTGGAAAACCATACTCCACATCCTAAACATCATAGGTTGAGTGGGTGTACCACTGTCATACCAAGACATTGAAGAGGCTAAAAATAGCCTTTGGTCACAAGGGTGAGACTACTAAAGTAATAACAAACATCAAAAGCAATACCCATGCTAGTGGGTATTAACAACAACACAAGAAAGCATCACTAAATAAGTTTACCACTAACCCATTAAATAGATAACTAAATGAGAAAAGTCACCACAATAGCACTGGTACCATACTCATGCTAAAGTAACCCCTCAGAATATTTTACATAGCAAAGCAAACCACAGATGAACAAGGTAGATACTGACTATGCTCATACCTACACAAAGACTAAATAAACACTCAATCATAAATGTAACTAAACAAACCAGTGGTTCAACCATTGGTAACAAGTCATAAGACACACTCTAGAACACAAAAAATCCTATGAGATAAATATATCTAGAAATAGGATAAAAGCAGGGGTTTACTAATAGCATACTAGTATGAGAGATTTCTACACAAGCATGCCTAAAGAATAGTGTATTCCACAACCAACATCAACTAGCAACTAAAAGATTCATTGCCATAATAACAGGAGTGGAAACATGTTAAACATGTTAGGCTAAACACACATCTATAAAATAGGAAGGCAATAATAATAGAGCCACTCATAAATTCTAGGGGTACCACTAATACAATAATAGAGAAGAAACAAATACTACAAGAATACATTTTCCTTAACAAGCCACACATGCTTATGAGCATCCAAATAACATAAACATACACTTTACACATGCTAGTAAATAATCATACCAAAACTAATTCTATGAAACAACTACCCAGCAAGAATCAACCAAGTCTAATTAACCATGCTTTTCTAACAACCAAGAACAAGCATCAAAATAACATGTTACAAAATCAGTAGCTAAGCACTCTCCTTATGATCAAACAACACTTCCTAAAATTAAGCCACTCAAGGTAATTTCTATCCACACATAATCCTCAACACTACGAAATATTTCTATTAGTGCAAACAACACTCAATTAATCAAAGGCAACAATGAATAACACACATGAGACAAAAACTAGACTACTAGGAATATGCTTATGGTGGAGAAATTGTATTTCTCACCAAAATGAAATGGGACCAGTGGGTGTTACACTAGCCTTCCAAGGCATTTGAGGGTCACAATGCCTCTGGTTGCACTTGTGGAAAAATAACATTCCACTACACAATCATCACAAAGCTACACACACTAGTGAAAATAGTAGGGTGCATCTAATCAAGCAAATGCTACTCATGCTTTCCTATAAATTAAGGTGCAAGCTAACATAGGTGATAACAACATAAAATCAGTACCAAAGTGCTACTGGACTCCTCATAACAACATAAAAAATCTATGTAATAAACCTAACAATATTTGTTTCACATTTCTATTTAATAAAAAGACTAGAAAACAATACTACGACATTCGTTATTTCTATTTGTTTCCAAACAAGCCCAAAACTTCCTAACATGCTAGTACTGTAAGAAAACGTCATTGTAATAGAGAGTAACACATCTACACATGCTAGAAAACAAGATTCTAAAACACAAACATTTATTTAAAACTATACACACAAAATTAGATAGAAACAGAAAGGTGTTGAATCTACATATGCACACCATAATTAATCTAGAGATCTAAAAATTACACCAAGATAGGATTAGATAGATCTAGTCATACACAACACAAACATTTATTTAAAACTACTAGCAAAAATGCCCGTGCGTTGCTACGGTTTGATTTTTATTGAACTTAATATTTCAAATGTTACTACTAAAATCAGTTGTTTCTTGAGTGAATAAAATGTTCTTACTTGCGCTTGTTATTGTTGACGATATTAAAATCATAGGTACCTCTGAATTCCTCGCGAGCCACCATAGCGTCTGTGAAGTGAAAGCAAAGCTGGATGAAAATTAGAGGAATTATTTAATCGGTTATGCTAAGACCAACGAATCAGCAATACAGTTTATTACTCGGTTTGCACGGATTGAATTCTGTAATCCTTTTTGGAAGATTAATATATACTCTTACTTATTTAGATTAAATAAATCGAGTGCGACTGAGGGTAGAAACCTAAAATTAGATAAAAAGTTCAACTCGAATAATCGAACTGTCTTAACAAAAATCCGATGAGAGCACCCATCTATGAATCACTCTGATCAATGAAAATAATTAGGGGCAATAGCATCAAGTGGCCCTCGTTGTTGTATCCTAGTAGGCTGTTCAAGATCGCCCACTTCCATTTGCTCCTGTGCTTGGTAATCTTGTGTTGCGTTGTGGTTGTCCCTGATGTTTGTTTGTTTCAGAAGTAGAAGAAATCATCTTCGAGAACTTCTCCATGTGCTCGACCTGCATAGACATGGCCACACAGACAGGGTGTCGTCGAGGTTGGCGATGGGGAGCACCAACGCCAGCACACACACACCCAGCAGATGAGTCTGACGTCGTGGTATGCACGGTGCCGACAGCTCCGGTTGCTGCTCAATCTTCTCAGCGCTGCCTGGATAGTTGTCGCGTCGTCGGCCAGCGAGCAAGTCACCTGACCTTGCCTGTCTCGGAAAGCGGCATCGCCGTGAAGATGATGTTGCGGAAGTATCCCTCCGGGAGAATACGCTCTAGCAGCTGCCTCCCGTCCATGGCGCAGTCCAGTTTGATGCACGGGTAGCTCATGGGACAGCACTCGCGCCACATATGCGCACCGCCACACGTGCGCCTCAAGCACCTCGTACCTGCTTAACGCCCGTGCGGGAATTTTCCCTCAACAAAGTTTCAACTTATCTTGTTGACCGGTCCGGCACCGGCAGCATCGATGAGAACAGCGAGAAGAAGCTCCGTCCATAGGTCTGCAACAATGACTTTGGCGTCGTGGACAGGATGTTGGCCTGCGAGATTGCGGTAGGCAATCAGGGAAGGGGATTTGGGCACTGGTCGGCCTAGACATATATACGAATATAAACGTCAACGTGTACGAAAGAGAAAAGGAACGGATAGGCAACAATGAAACTTTGAATATTCAGCTTGAACAACATGTTGAGAGCTTGTATCTTGGCACCAGGGAGAGTATTAGTGAAACCTGCAATGTATTCCTTCCTAGCATTCACTGCTGAAATAGCAGACTCGATACCCATACGCTTGTGCAACACAGAGACAGCCCTGTCTACAGCTGACAACTGCGGTTTAGCCTAAAGACACGGGCTGTAGTTGCTTTCGTGGGGCGGCTTTTGTTGGCGAGGACGGGCAGGTGCAGAATTGGCGGGTTAGGGAACACCGAAGAGATCATCCACAGAGCTCAAAGCGGGTGCAGCATAAACGTTAGCGGGCAAGGAAATCTTCATATTTGAGGAAGCGCTTGCCGAAGATTGATCAATCTTATAAGAAAAGAAACGCCCAGCAGCAACCAACATCTAGCCATAGCCATGGTGATCAGCAGAGGCCTAGCTAGCCTCTTCCGATGTACCAATCGGATTGAGCCGAAAAATGAGCAGGGGCAGCGCTCATCTGCACAGTAATCTGCAACATCATAACCAAATCCATGAAGCTGACCGGGATCAGCAACATCAATAGGCAGACTATCCCCAAATCATCACTGACAAGATATTGCATATGTTTGAGGACTAATTAGGAGCTATATGGAAGGAGGGTCGGTTTAGATTGGAAACTTACCTCGATGGCTCGATCTCCTAATAGATGGAATCGTGGAGGCCAGTAGGTGCGGGTGGTGGACCGTCTGCGATGCGGCCTAGAGATCGTGGTGGCCGGTGGGCGTGTAGCGTTCGCGTCGACCGTCAGCGGCGAGCGCTCCCGTCTGCCGTTGGCAGCAAGCACTCGCGCCTGCCGGCCATAGGCGGCACTCTCATGTGAGTCGTGGAGGGTGAGCGCTCTCGTCGCTCGCGTGGGCCGGCCATGAGCGGCACACTCGTGTGAGCTGTCGAGAGCGAGCGCTCTCGTCGCTCGCGTGGGCCGGCAATGGGAGGCACACTCCTGTGAGCCGTCGGGGGCGAGCGCGTCGGCCGTATGGCCGGCAATGGGCGGCACACTCCTGTGAGCCGTCATGGGCGAGCGCTCTCGTCGTCCGTACGTGTAGGTGATTTGGAACCAAGGAAACGGAGCTGCCGAACATGGATCACTGGATGCTGAAGATCCACCGCAGATCTGTGGAAGCAGAGCGGCAGGAAGAAGCCAAGGACTTACCCTTCATAGGCATCGTTCTTGGAGGAAGAGCGCCATAGCTGCTCCATGAGGACGATCGCTGGGTGCGATCCGCATTACACCGTGACAGCGTGTTGGTCGGGGAACTCAGGCGGCGACAACTCGTCTCTTTGGAAGAAACCGAGCGCCGTTCCTCTAATACACCGTCCCGTGAAAATATCCATGAGGATTACAATTCCTTTCTCTCCCGTGGGTAAAAAACAGCTACTATTTTTTTTGAATTTGGGTAAAAAAACAGCTACTAAATACTCTGTTTTCCTTTCCTTTCTAGATCGACTCTGTGAACAAAAGAATTGACCGTTCGGGACTCTCTCTTCCTTTCCTCTCAAGACTATGTTTTCCTTTCCGACTATGTTTTCCTTTCCTGGTTTAGCTGATCGATTGGTGCTTTTGCCATGGCTACCTACCACGTATCCATATGCAACCATAACTATGTATTAGAGATATTTTGGTGGAACGGCGAAACGGTAAAACAATATGTTGGACCGGAAGAAGCCTTCCTCTTTTTATTATTAGGTAAAGATACACACAAGATTAAATAGAAACAATAAGGTGCTGAATCTAGATATGCACACCATAATTAATCTAGAGCTCTAAAAATTACATCAAGATAGGATTAGATAGATCTGGCCATACACAAACTCATCCAATTAGATTCACATCAAAAATCATCATTAAACATCCTACAAAAATCCTAGAAATGCCTACTGTACATTTACCAAAATGGATGACATTTTCTATTGGAAGGTCTCCTTGATGCAAGGCTAAGTGATACCGCTAGATATCATCAAGGACTACTCAAAACAATATAGTTTGCAAAATTTGGATTCATATTTTTAAAGTTATGCTCAAAAAGGTTTAACTGACAGTCTCTGGCATTTTAATTACTAAATCAAAAATAAACCACAAAATCTAGATCTAGAACTTCGAGGTGGTTAGGAAAATTATAAGCTACTGCCATGATTTTTTGTTTGAAATAAATCCCAATATTTCTTTTTTTACTAGGCCAAAAGCTAGGGCTAATCTTTCTGGCATTTTCAAAAAGAAATAAAATCACAGGGCACGGGCTGAAATCAAACAGCACGGCCCAACAAGCGGTAGATCTAGCCCAGGCGCACGCGCGTGCGTGCTGCGCGGCACGGGAAGGTGCCCCTTCAAAGGGCACCGTTGATCTCGCGATCAACTCCCCCTTGCCTCTTCTTCTTCCTCCCCTCTCTCTCTCCTTGCGGTGCAACCGGAAACAGCAAGGCGGCGCAGCTCACCTTGGGTCAACGAGGAGCGGTGGCGCGGTGTCGTGGGGGTTGCAGGATGTCGGGGCCGTGCAGGGGTGTGAGTAGCAGCAGACGGGAGGGATTCAATCGGCAGCGGCGAGCTGCGGGTCCGTGGCGGTGATCCTGCAAGCGATCGAACATGGGGCGGGGTCAGGGATGCGTGCACGGTTACGTGGAGTGCAGCAGAGGTGAAAAGGTGGGGTTTGTGTGACTGTGTCGAGCTCCACCTTCACGGTGAGCTTGCGGTGGCCGGCGGCGGATTTCTTCCCCATTGCGCCCACTGGAGGCGAGCGGGGTCGAGCTAGCGGCTCGAGTTGGGTGTGGTGAGTGTGTGGAGCGAGGTGACGAGGTGTTGGCGTGAGTGGAGCTTTGTACCCGCGGCGCGATGGTCGGGTCATGGGCGTTCTCTCGGGTGTGTCGCGGTGAGCACGAGGGCGTGCTCGACGTGCACCAGGGCGGCTAAGGTTATAGGGTGGGAAGGTACTGCAGCTGGGCGGCATTGGGGAGCTGGACACAGCGGTGGCATGGCCACAGTGGCCATGCACTGTGTGCCTCTCTCTGTCCCCCTCTCTTCCCTCCTCTCTCTCTCTCACTCTCCACTCGACCAGACAAGGTACCCAAGGCAGAAAACCCACACACAAACATAGGTGGTCTAAAATGGTAAGGTTACACCTCCCCATTTGAACAAAAACACACAAGAATTGTCACTCAAACTTCTGTCAAAAACAAAAGTTCCGAAAATTCAGAAAACAAGACTTAGCCAAAAATGCTAAGTGTTGGAAACAGATGAAATCAACCAAAAGTTCATTCAGTTTTCAAGTAGCAAATTAATTCCAAAATTTTATTTCTAAGTTTGAGATTGTTAAGCATGATTTGTACTTTCAGAAACATCCTTTGAAATCAATTTTGGAAGTGTGGATGGCCTTGAAAACAAAGTGGAAAAAGGGCTAGTTTTTGTTTTTCTCTGTTTTCCAAATCCCTGTTTTTCTGTCTTATTTTTCTTCCACAAAAACAAGCATGCAAATGATTGTTTTCCAATTCCACAAATCAAAACAAGTTTACAGATTTTTAGTCCACATATTAGAGAGCAATTATATGCCAAGAAAACATAAAATTGGATTCTCTAATGTATAGATAACAAGTGCTAAAAAGTGATACTTGGCTAGTTTTTCAGAGATAAAACTTAATAGAAACGTCAAAGGAAAACATCCAATTTTTCAATTTCCATTTTGTTTTCTTGATTCAAACAACGCCAAATAATAATGCTACATTGAAATCAACCTTGATCCAACACTTGGGACAAAAATTCATCAAAGCATCATATGGAAAACATCACAGAAACAATAGTAATCATCAGGAAAACTAATATTTGTTTTGAAAGAAAATATTTCTTGCATTGCTTATATGACTATTGTCACATACACATGTTGGTCCACACGAACATGTTGAGAGAGAAAAAATGTTGGCCCTCATTTTTGTCTGCATTAACTACAGTTCAAGGATCCAAAAACTAGGGTGTGACAGGTTAGTGAAAATAGTTTTGAAAGTGGAAGAATTTACCGAGGTGGCTTTTGCCATAAGATATGTAAGTAAGATAGGCGTGTTCTCATTGGGGGATTCAAATAGATAGACTAATGAAGAGGAATAGGTATCTATGGAAACATGAGCCACACCTACGACTTCATGTTCTCCTTCATCCCTGTAGATATATGTTCCAAAATGGTGCCTTCTTGAACATATAAAGCCCTTGGAACTCTTCTTGCAAATTTATTGTTCTGAGGAGCTTTGGTCTTTTCTTTCTGAACGAGATTGCATTCATTTCATTCTCTTGACTCAAAAAAACACTCTTTAACAAAGTTATTTGCACTTCCACAATTATAGCAAGTCCTTGGTCGCTGCCCATTTTCTTATTGTTTTTGTTCCTTGGGGGTCTTGGAGCACCGGTCTTATGAGATTCCCATCTCTTCTAATAACCATGTATGGCAAGAGCAATGCACTTATGATTTCCCTTGTATGTGTCCTCATAGTCCTACTCATCATTATCATACTCTTCAACTTATTCTACTCGAGCAACCGCCTTTGAATTGAAGGATTGGTTGGGAGACTTCCCCATTCCTCTTGAGTGGGCAAGAGCATCATCTGCACTCTTGTGAGATAGAGATATATCAATGAACTCACCAAGAAAACCAATGGAGTTGAGGGAATTTTAGTCCAATCTTCTCCGGATGCTAGTGGAGAGGTTCTTCTCGAAAGGAGTGATTTATTTGACAAACTTCCTCTTGATCCACTCATCGGAGATCTCCTCTTTTCAAAATCCCTCAATTGAATGGAAACAGTGACGGTTCTTATATGTAGATCTCCAAGAGTCTCATCCTCTTGCATGAAAAAAATTCGGCCTTGTCCAAAGAAACATCATATTTGGAATATTGGATGCTTTCATTGCATTGGAACAAAGTATCAAGGCTATCCCAAGCCTCCTTGGAGGTCTTGCATCCTCATATATGAGTGAGATTCTCTAGTGGGAGAGCCTTTTGAATGATGTTGAGAGCGGTCTTGTTGAGTTTATATTCAATATCCTCTCTTGGAGTAAAATTTCTTGCATCATGAGGATGAAATCCATGAACACCACTTCTCCACAAGGCGGTGCACGAGCCGGAAATGTGAGACTCCATTTCAAAATTCCAAGAATAAAATTAGTTAGTGTTAAGCATGGGAGGAAGTCCAACATTTAAAATGTGGCGCATGGAAAAATGGGATGTATAGAGTCATAGTTGGGAGGTGGTGGAACTCTTGAGTTCCCAAGCCATTAGCCGAGTGAGACTTGGAGTCTTTGGCCTTCTCCCCAGCCTTAGCCCTTTTCTCGGCTTTCGCCTTGTCTTTGGAAATGTTAGCCTCCATCTCGGCAATGCCCAGAAGAGATTCATCTTCCAAACTTACCTCATAAAAAACCTAGGGATATTCCTCAAACCCCTTAAGTTTATCCATCATGGCTTCCAACATCTTCTTTATGTCAGAAACCTCCAAGCTAAAACTAGACCTAACCTTGGATAGCTCGATTTGGATGGTTCCAACCGTTTTATTTAGGTTAGCTATAGTGTCAAAAAAATTGGCGATTTCCTCCTTAGAGTACATGGAGTCATCTCCATTTACCATACTTCTCTTAGGCGGTTAAGCCTTATATAAGAGTCGAGGCTCTGAAACTAATTGGAAGTACGTTATGGTCAACTAGAGGGGGTGAATAGATGACTAGCATTTTTTTTCTTCTTTCCATTTTTAGATTGGGCTAAACAAGTGAAACACAAGGTTATCAAGATGTGCAACTAGGTGAAGAACCTATGTGATGCGATACAAAGTACGTAACGGAAGCAATATGTAAAGCACGAGATAAACCACAAGTGTAAAAAAGGAGAAAATTATATGTTTCCCGTAGTTCCTTTCCAAGGGAAGTATGTCTACGTTGGAGAAGTGCAGAGTCACCTAGGCACTCCAATAGAATGAATGTGCACACCTTATTCTCCTTGAGCTTCTCCGGTGAGGGAGATTCTCATTTCTACTATGAGATTGACTTTAAGGCGTTGACCAAACCTTTACACAAGGTTGAGCCTACTCCACAAGATGGTTGGAGGCTCTCATTGATCTGAAGCTTCTTGAATCAGGCGGAAGTTACAAGCCCTAGGGTTTACTCTAGGGTTACAAGGTACCCAAGATCCTCTAGGATTGGATGGGTGGATTTGCAATTCCTTTGGTGGAATCATGAATCTAGACATCCTCAAGCACTCCACAAAGTTTCGGCGTGATTGGGTGGTTAGAGTGGGAGATCCAGTAGAATTAAGGTTGCATTAATGGCTTGAAGAGAGAGAGAGAGAGAGAGAGACAGACAGACAGACAGACAAACAGACAGAGATAGAGAGAGAGCGTGAAAATCTTGACTTGAATGGGGAAGAAGAAGAGGGCATTAAATACCGCCCCTTTCCAACCATCCGTTGGGGGCTCTTTTCCGCAGCATCGGTACTAGCATTAAAAGAGGCGGTACTACCGCTAGGCTCAGAGCCGAGAGCGCAACGACTCTATAGTACCGGACATAACCTGCACTACCGGTGCCTCCGGTGGTTTTAGCAGTACTACCACTCACCGGTACTACCGTGACTACCGCTGGAGATACTGGCACGGACTACCCGAAGGGTGTAACATCCCAAGTATGAAAATACCCCCTAGAATGTTTGATTTCTTGTTTAATTAAATTATTGCATCATGTCATCATATTTATTTCCTTGTTTGCATTTGTTTTGCATCTTTTTTTATTCTGTTCTCATAATGGAGTTTCAAACAATTTCAAATGATGTGTTTCATACTTGTCATGTTACAATGTTTTCAAATCAAAATTGCAATCCAAAGTCTCATTTTGTTTCCATTTATTTCATAGTGATCAACTATTAAAAATGAGGGCTTTTAATCAACACATTAATTCCAAATGGTAATTCAAATTCACATCAAAAACATTCAAACAGTACCCAAATTCAACTTATAAAAATCAGCATTATAACCCAAACCATTTGTTCTTTTTAACCAATAGGGTTCACCCTAATAAACATGTTGCTTTTAATAAAAATCAATTAATAAGCAATTCTTTCAAATATTGATTTAAATTACAAAACAGTAATTAAAAGTTGAATTTTTGAAAAACCAAACTTGGCATTTGGTTGTATTTGACCTAATTAGCCCACCCAAATTTTTCTGGAATTTTTGCAAACCCCAAAATCCCATTTCTCTTCCATTTTCATTTGCTACAAAAAAAAACAGAAAAACAAAAATAAGAAAAAGGAGAAAACGCGCGCGCGCGGCAGCTAACTAGCGCGGCCCAGCCCATCTACCTAGCCTGCGTACCGCTTCGCGCACCTACCCCTTTCGTCTAAACGTACGGCGCGCCATCCAGGGGTGCCACGGCGGCAGCGGCCCCGCGCCGACGGCCAGGAGCTCCCCTAGCCCCCTATAACTACCCCCCCTAGCCCCGCAGTTGTGCCCTAACCCTAGCCAACCCCTATCCCCTCGCGATCGCCGCCGTTTTCCCTCTCTGCCCCGTGCTCCACCCCTCTGCTACCTCGCCGGAGCGCTCCACCTCTGAATCCCGATGATCACCTCCACCTCGCTGCGCCTCCACACCTCCTAAACCCCGAAACCAAACCACCACCTTCCCCTCTATCTGCTGGACACCCTAACGAGCCCGGAGATCCTCTGTAGCCGCGCCGCCGAGCACGTCGTTGTCGCCTCGCCGTCGAGCTCCACCACGGCAACCTCCCGGTGAGCGCCACCGTGTCCACCTCCTCCTCCTCCCTGTCTGCTCCACCTCGCACGCTTGCACACGCACATCACCACCACCCAGCACGCGCAAGCACCACGAGCAGCCGCGGTGATCGCCGCCGGCCCCGCTCCGTCTCTGTCAGTTGCAGATGCGTTCGGTCGTCAGAAAAATTCAGAAACGCGCCCGAGCAACAGCTTACCTTGGCCGCGCATCGCTTACTGACAAAACGACTCGTTCACCGTACTGGTTCAGAGACAGCGCGCGCACGGGGAGATCCAGGGTTCGAGTCCCTGGCTCCGCGATTAAACACCATTTTGCACCGCAGCGCTGACAGGGTGGCCCCCCTGTCAGCCACCAGTGTGGCCACGCAAGCACCCAGTGGCCCAGGGCCCACTGGCAGTTCCCTGGGTAGGCTGTTGTGCGGTAACAAAAGTTTTAATTCTTTTCTGTTTTAATCCAAGCCCCTCCCAAATTACAGAATGGTCCCTCAAACTAAAAAGTGAATAACTTTTATTTTATAACTCCAATTAATAAAAATAAAATATGTGCACTGATCTAAATTCAATTATCTACCTATTGGTAACATTTGTTTCCTGTTTTGAATTTTCCAAGTGCATTTCAAATTTGAATTCAAATAATTCAATTGCAATTTGCTAAAATCCATAAGTAATTCATACTTAATCCAATTAATGCAAATAAAATATGTTTTCCATGCTATTTAAAATAAGCTTTTCAAATATAAATTTTGTTTCATGGTTTGAATAATTAAAATTGTTTAAATAATTTAAATCTTGTTTAAATCATTTAAATTTGAGAAAATCATAACTTGCTCAAATTAAATTATTTTTGAACATGCAAAATATGTTTTCCAACTAGAAAAGTATAAACTTTTCAAATATGAAATTGAATTTATGTTTTGAACAAATAAAAATTAGAATAATATTCAAACTTGTTTTAAATTCATTTAAAACTTGTTTAATATTGTTTAAGTCATAATAAATTCATCCTAACTCCTTTTTCCATATTTGAAACATGTAACCCAACTAAAATTTTGTATTCTTTTCAAATATGAATTTTGTTATTTATTTTGCACAATTTAAATTGTTGAAAACAACAACTATTTGTGTAAGCCCTTTAAGGAACCAAAAAATTCCCTAATTTAATAAATAAATTTCTAAATGGGTAAACCTTAATTCCAATTGGTTCTATTGTTGTTATTTTGTTGTTTTCCTCATCCATGCATCATACTAATCCACTTTCACCTGTTGGTTAATTGGAAAACAATTGTTTCAACCAAAATCCATGGGCTTTTCATATGCAACTCAAAATTGCATATGTGTCCATTTAAATTGTGTTACCAAGTCCACTAGTTTATTTTGATGCATCCATTTAACTTGACATGCATCATCCCATGATTGTGCACTATGCCATGATATTGATTGTTTATCTTTCTATATTGTTTGTTTGCTTCTTCTCGGATAGACGACGACGTTGAGACAGACGATACTTACGACACCCCTTCTGAGGATCTAGCTCAGTACCAGGCTGCTGAGTTTGCAGGCAAGTTATCACTCACATGAACCACTGTGTTCCTTTCAACATTGGTTACCGATACTTTCCGTTGTCTATTTATGCTAGCCATATGTATCGTTGCTTCTGTTACGAACCTATCACATGAATCCCTTAACCCTGATATGGCCTCACCTCCACTCCTACAACCCCATTGTTTGAGCCAGTGTCTTACTAGCATGCTTAGGTTGTTTTGCTCGAGTCTGTTACCCGTTACTTTCAGTTACTATATCCTATTATGTTCTGGGGGCTCGATGTTAATCAACCAATCTGTTAATAATAATATGCTGATAAGGCACCGGCAGGAGGCCCTGTGTGGTTTTGAGGCCTGCTAGTGTCGACCCTAATAGGAAAAGGGTCTTGTCTACTGATCCATGATGAGCGCACTACCCGCATGTGGGAAGCGTGTATGGGCGCCCCCCTCAATTTGATTCGATTCGCATCTCGTCCAAATCGTCTCATTTAGTTCGTGTTTTCCATTTGCCGCATGCATGTTTTTGCGAGCCCAGCGCAGGGTGGAACTTTTGTAGTCGGCATATAGGGGGACATGTTCTTAGAGTGCTATGAGGGTCCCCTTTCTTCGGGGCTGTATTAGCCGTGCGCCCAAGGTGCTTTGGGCTTGATGCGAAGAAGAGTTGGGTTGTGTTGAGTGCCCCGCTTGGTGGGAGGCATCCCATCTGGCGGGTTATTCTTACGTGTACGGCCAAATTGGTGCACCCCTGCAGGGATAAATCTTCTCGAGAAGCCGTGTTTTCCGCGGTTATGGTTGACTTGGTGAAAGTACTGGCTAACAAGTACTCAGAACAACTTACACCTAACTATTGATAACTTGACTAGTAATAGGTTTATTGACACAACAACTTGATCCATTATTCATTAATCCAACTGTGTGAGTTATCCTCGGACTGCTTCTTTGGATAAGGGGCGAGATCCAGGATGTGTTTGTTTGATGTTATCTTTCAGTTGGTTACTATACGCTATCTTATCCCCTTTCTGTTAGTTGGAAGTTGTAGTATTCTGTAGTTGGTTAGCGCAGCCAGTTGCAGCATCTTTTATATCCCCTTTTCTTCCGTTGAACCCAAGGCATCTGTGCTTGGTGTTGACGGGCTACACTTTGGTGAACTGTGAGTCTTGCTTGCCAGTACTTTTATGTACTGACCCCTTTGGGGCTGTGGTTTCCGCAGACTACGCTTACGAGGATCCCAGTGACGGCTACTACATGGAGTTTGACGAGGCTGCTGACGAGTAGGTAGCGGACCCGGGCAGGATCCGAGACTACGTGGATGGGCTCCGTCTTTCTTTCAGTTCCTGGCTTCTTAAGCCTATTTGGATTTGTCTGTACTCAGACCCTTTGAATGCTTCCGCTGAGATGTAATGATGTTATGTTGGGACATGTGTCCTCTGGATGATTGTATTTGCTATCTCTGCTCTAGTGAGAGCTATTTGCAACTTATTTCAATCTTTTGTGTCTTAGGGATATGTTGTGCTATCATTCTGTTACAAGCCGTTGACGTACCATGTGTGTATGGTATGAAGTACGTCAATGGTAGTATCCTGATTTCTATGGGATAGTTTACGTCGACGCGGAACAGATAGGGGTTGGTTGTCACACATACGTGTGTTGGCCTACTCGTAAGAGGACGCGGGTGCCGGTAAGCCCCGTAATCCAATCTACTACTGTTCAACAGAACGGCGAGTATCCTTTAGGAGTCCGGGTGCGACAAATGGTATCAGAGCCTGTCTGCCTCTAGGATCCCTTTTACTGGTCGCAGTTGAGTCTAGAAACTATTTTGTAGCTATATAGGAAAAATGAAACGTGAGAGTAGGAATTCTGCCATTTTTCTTCTTTCCCCACCCACCCACCCTTTTCTGGTAAGGAAGTGCAACGTTGTTTTCTCTTCTCATCTAAACTTTCAAGTTAGGTTTTCACGTGTTTTGGGTTCTCCGTAGTACCTCAGGATTTTTGGTCTCGTGTTTCCCGTTGTTGCTTCAATATCCTGTTCTTTCAATATCCTTATCGTCCGTTGAACCTTGTTGTTGCTTTCCACTTCAGTTCTCTACCGGCGACTAATCAAAAACTTCCCCAATCATCTGCAGATGGATCTCAGGTTCTACCCGCAGGTGGTTCGAATGACTCGTTGTGAGAGCACCGCCGGTTATCCGGAGATGCTGAGAGACATGGTCACTTATCTGGGGTTCCGTTGGGCACCAGAGTACTAGGTCTACGAGCAGCAGCGAGAGTTTGACCAGACCTACTACCAGGCTATCGTCTACATTCTGTCAGATGATGGCATGAGCGTTGTCCACCGCTACGAGGCAGTAGGTTCCACAGTGGATATGGCTGTGCAGCAGGCAGCTTATGTGAGTCTCACCGTCCTTCGTGCTGACTACTGGGGATTTGACGATTCTATCTATCGCCACATCCCCCGTGGTTACATCACTTCGGAGGGAGCTCACTTCACTCTCTACGACAACTTGGATGTCTACGAGCATGATAACACCAGGCTGCACACCACCGCTCAGTTTGTGAGGCACAGTGACGCAGTTGCCACCACACTTTCTCAGGAGTTGGCCTCAGTCAGAGAGCATCTCTACCTTGCTTTGACTCGTCTGGCGACGTACACCACAGACTTTGTTGGAGATGAGCGCTTTGCACGTTTCGATCAGCCAGTTGGTCGTCGTCTGCCAGATGCTGGAGGTTACGAGCCGATCAGAGGTCCACTCCTCAACCTCGGAGCTGGTTACACTGGGATTCCACGCTTTGGAGCACAGGGAGTCAACGCTATGTACTTCACCACACCTAGAGTCGCTCTCAGGCCACGTCAGATCTATGTGGATCGTCGTTCTACCTACTTTCGTGGACGTGCTCCTCACCGTACCCCTCGTCGTACTACTCACCGCCGTCCTGCGTGATGAGCATGGGAGTACCGATGTATCCATTCCTAGCTATGTTTAGTTATCCTTTGGTTTTCGAACCATGTATTGGTGTGTTGGATATTCTGATGTAATTGAACATGTGATGATGTACCTGTTGGTTATCTATTCATGCGTCGGAATAATCCCTCTTTTCGGTTACCAAGTCTATCCTTTTCTGTTGTTGTGCTAAAATGCATGTCTATTCAGGATGCCGCCAACAAGGAACAACCCGCCTGAGCCACCGCCAATCACGGAGCTGTTGACTCAGATGACTCAGGTCGTGGCACAGATGGCCCAGTTACAGACTAACCAGCACAACAACCAGAATGCTCCACGAGTCAGCATCAAGGAGTTCCTCAGTCTGGGTCCGAGAGCTTTCGTGGCAACACGGGAGCCTCTAGATGCTGATGACTAGATCCGGGAGATGGCCAGGGCTCTGGACATTGCTCACGTTGCTGAGGAAGACAAATTCAAGTATGCCACCTACCTACTGAAGGGTCAGGCAGCTACTTGGTGGGAGAACTACCAGACCATGAGAGCTGGATACCCAATCACCTGGGGTTGTTTCAAGGATGCCTTCCTGAAGCATCACATCCCAGATGGTCTCATGGAAAGGATGCGTGAAGAGTTTTGCTCTCTTAAGCAAGGCAAGCTGGACGTTATCGGCTATCAGAATGAGTTCAATCGCCTCGCTCGATATGCTGGTGACGAGGTGTCCACTGAGGCCAAGAAGATGGCAAGGTTCCGCCGAGGTTTTAACCCGGAACTCAAGTACGCACTCACCAACATCAAGTGCAAAGACTTCGAGGAGCTCGTGAACACCGCGCTCAATGAGGAAAATGGGCGCAAGGCGTTCGAGGAGTCCCGCAAGCACTCACGTGAGGGTGGTTCCTCCTCCAACATGACCACCCCTCCGCAGAAGCGCCGCATCTGGGTGCCAAATGGTGCTGTCACTCGGGCTCCATATGCCCAAGCTTCTCCAGGCTTTGCTCCCCGCCCACCCAACCCATCTCAGATGCATGGTCAGAGGGTTCCAATGGGGCAGCCAAGGCCAGGTCCTCCTCGTGTCGTCACTTGCTACAATTGCAAGGAGACTGGACACTACGCTGATAAGTGCACTCAGAGGCAGCTACCTCCACCTCCTCGCCCCAACACCAACCAGGCAATGGTTCGTGCTCCCCCGGCTAAAGCCTTCAACTCCAACAACAGGCCTGTCGGGAGGACCGTGAGGGTGAATCATATCAAGGCCGACAGAGCTGAGGAAGCTGCTGACGTCGTTCTCGGTATATTACCCGTAAACTCTTTTCCAGCTAAAGTGTTGTTTGATACCGGAGCATCGCATTCTTTTGTGTCAAAGATCTTTGCTACAACGTACAACCTAGTTCTGGTTCCACTAAGCAATCAAATCACTGTTCACTCTCCAGGATCTCAAATGTTGACTTCCAAGATAAGTATGGACAATCAAATCCTAATTGGAGGTCGCATATTCCTTGCTTCACTCATGTTGCTGGGAAATTCTGACATTGATGTCATTCTGGGCATGGATTGGTTGAAGACCAACGAAACAAAAATTGACTGTGCTCAAAAGTCAATAACTCTTTCCCACCCTTCTGGCCAGATAGTCTATTCTCCATATGGATCAAGTTCTGTTAAGCTGTTCAACCTCGATGCAAAACCTCTTCCTGCAATTGAAAATGTTCCGGTGGTTCGTGAATTCCCTGACGTCTTTCCAGAAGAGTTGCCAGGGATGCCTCCGGACAGAGCAGTTGAGTTCGTGATCGAGCTTGAACCAGGTACTGCTCCAATCTCTAAGCATCCATACAAGATAGCTCCTCCTGAACTAAAATTGTTAAAGGAGCAAATCGATATGTACATGGAGAAAGGTTACATTCGGCCTAGTTCCTCCGCTTGGGGTTGCCCAACTCTGTTCGTTGCCAAGAAGGATCAAACAAAGAGACTCGTGGTTGACTATCGTCCTCTCAACGAGAAAACCATCAAAAACAAGTATCCAATTCCTCGTATCGATGATCTTTTTGATCAACGTGCTGGAGCCTCAATATTCTCAAAGTTGGACTTGAGGATGGGTTACCATCAAATAAAGATCAGAAAGGAAGATATTCCAAAAACAGCTTTCACCACTCGGTACGGTCTATATGAATACACCGTCCTGTCCTTTGGTCTAACCAATGCACCGGCGACATTCTCTAGACTTATGAATTCTGTCTTCCATGAATACCTCGACAAGTTAGTTGTGGTATATCTCGATGACATTCTTGTCTACTCAAAATCCGAGGAAGAGCATGGAGAACATCTCCGTCTCACTCTCATGAAACTTCGCGAGCATCGTCTATATGCCAAGTTCTCCAAATGTGAGTTCTGGATTCCAGAAGTTGCTTACCTTGGTCATATCATCTCTGCCAAAGGCATAGCCATTGATCCAGAAAAGGTTAAAGCAATTGGTTATTGGAAACCTCCTAAGACGGTAAAGCAAGTCAGAAGTTTTCTTGGCTTGGCTAGCTATTGCCGTCGTTTCGTCCAAAACTTCTCCAAGATTGCCAAACCTCTCACTGATCTCACAAAGAATGACAAGAAGTTCGTTTGGACTCCACAATGTGATGAGAGTTTCAATCTCCTCAAGACTAAACTCACTTCTACCCCAGTTCTGGTTGGCCCAGATACTACCAAATCTTTCCAGATATTCTGCGATGCATCTCTCCAAGGTCTAGGTGCAGTTCTTATGCAAGAACGTCAAGTTGTGGCTTATGCTTCACGTCAGTTGAATGCACATGAGCAAAACTATCCCACACATGATCTTGAACTTGCAGCATTTGTGTTTGCCCTCAAGAAATGGAGACAATACTTGTTGGGTAACCGCACTGAAATCTTTTCTGATCATAAGAGTCTGAAATACATCTTCACTCAACCAGATCTAAACCTCAGGCAAAGGAGATGGATTGAAAAGATTAAAGACTTTGATCTCACCATTTCTTACACTCCAGGCAAGGCTAATGTTATGGCCGATGCTCTCAGTCGCAAGTCCTATTGCAATAATCTCATGATCATGGAAAGCCAACCTCCACTTCATGAAGAATTCCAGAAGCTGAACCTTGGTCTTGTTCCTCAAGGTTATATTGCAAGCTTGACAGCTAGTCCAACTCTCGAGGACAAGATTCGTTCTGAACAACTTCGTGATGCTGAAATCAAGAAGATTGTAGAGCACATCAAAGAAGGCAATGATAAATTCAAGTCCTTCTCAATTGATGACAAGGGAACTATGTTCTTTGAAGGACGCATTGCAGTTCCTCAGATTCAAAGTCTCAAAGATGTCATTCTCAAGGAGGCTCATGAAACTCCTCTCTCCATCCACCCTGGAAGTACAAAGATGTACCAGGATCTCAAGACTCTGTATTGGTGGCCTGGCATGAAACGTGAAATTGCTCAATACGTTTCTGAATGCGACGTTTGTCAACGTGTTAAGGCTGTCCATCAGAAAACAGCAGGTCTACTCCAACCTCTGAAAATTCCTGAGTGGAAGTGGGACATGATTGAAATGGACTTCGTTACTGGGTTTCCAAAGTCCAAGAAGGGCAACGATGCAATCTTCGTTGTCATTGATCGTCTCACTAAGGTAGCTCACTTCTTTGCTGTCAAAGAAACAATCTCGGCTAGCCAGTTAGCAGAGCTCTACGCAGCAAAGATTGTTCCCCTTCATGGTGTTCCATTGGAAATAAGCTCAGACCGTGGAAGCATATTCACTTCTCATTTCTGGAAGAGTTTCCAAGATGCATTGGGCACCAAACTTCTGTTCAGCACAGCTTATCACCCTCAGTCTCAGGGGCAAGTCGAAAGAGTCAATCAAATTCTCGAGGATATGCTCAGAGCACGTGGTCTCTCCTTTGGCATGAAATGGGAGGATTGCCTTCCATATGCTGAATTCTCCTACAACAACAGCTTCCAGGCAAGCCTAGGCATGGCACCATTTGAGGCATTGTATGGCCGCAGATGCAGGAGTCCAATCAATTGGTCTGGAGCTGGTGAACGTTCACTCTTAGGCCCTGACATTGTTAAGGAAGCCGAGGAGAAAGTTCGTATCATTCATGACAATCTCAAGATTGCTCAGTCTCGTCAGAAGAGCTACTATGACAGCAAGCACAGGGATATGATCTATGCACCTGGTGACAAGGCATATCTCCGTGTAACTCCCCTCAGAGGCACTCATCGTTTTGGTGTGAAAGGAAAGCTTGCACCAAGATACATTGGTCCTTTCAACATTCTCTCAAGGCGGGCAGAAAATGCCTATCGTCTTGAACTTCCAGAAAAACTATCCAAGGTGCACGATGTGTTCCACGTGTCACAGCTCAAGAAGTGTTTCAAAGATCCAGATCGTGCAGTTGATCATGATTCCAATGAACTGCAAGATGATCTATCTTATGAGGAGCACCATGTTCGTATTCTCGATGAGACCGAGCGTAAGACTCGCAACAAGAGCACCAAGTTCTTGAAAGTGCAGTGGTCGCATCATTCCGATAAAGAGGCAACGTGGGAGACCGAAGAGGATCTTCGCAGGAAGTATCCAGACCTTTTCCTTTCTCAGTAGGAATCTCGGGGCGCGATTCCTTCAAGGGGGGGCGTTTTGTAACATCCCAAGTATGAAAATACCCCCTAGAATGTTTGATTTCTTGTTTAATTAAAGTATTGCATCATGTCATCATATTTATTTCCTTGTTTGCATTTATTTTGCATCTGTTTTTATTCTGTTCTCATAATGGAGTTTCAAACAATTTCAAATGATGTGTTTCATACTTGTCATGTTACAATGTTTTCAAATCAAAATTGCAATCCAAAGTCTCATTTTGTTTCCATTTATTTCATAGTGATCAACTATTAAAAATGAGGGCTTTTAATCAACACATTAATTCCAAATGGTAATTCAAATTCACATCAAAAACATTCAAACAGTACCCAAATTCAACTTATAAAAATCAGCATTATAACCCAAACCATTTGTTCTTTTTAACCAATAGGGTTCACCCTAATAAACATGTTGCTTTTAATAAAAATCAATTAATAAGCAATTCTTTCAAATATTGATTTAAATTACAAAACAGTAATTAAAAGTTGAATTTTTGAAAAACCAAACTTGGCATTTGCTTGTATTTGACCTAATTAGCCCACCCAAATTTTTCTGGAATTTTTGCAAACCCCAAAATCCCATTTCTCTTCCATTTTCATTTGCTACAAAAAAAAACAGAAAAACAAAAATAAGAAAAAGGAGAAAACGCGCGCACGCGGCAGCTAACTAGCGCGGCCCAGCCCATCTACCTAGCATGCGTACCGCTTCGCGCACCTACCCCTTTCGTCTAAACGTACGGCGCGCCATCCAGGGGTGCCACGGCGGCAGCGGCGCCGCGCCGACGGCCAGGAGCTCCCCTAGCCCCCTATAACTACCCCCCTAGCCCCGCAGCTGTGCCCTAACCCTAGCCTACCCCTATCCCCTCGCGATCGCCGCCGTTTTCCCTCTCTGCCCCGTGCTCCACCCCTCTGCTACCTCGCCGGAGCGCGCCACCTCTGAATCCCGATGATCACCTCCACCTCGCTACGCCTCCACACCTCCTAAACCCCGAAACCAAACCACCACCTTCCCCTCTATCTGCTGGACACCCTAACGAGCCCAGAGATCCTCTGTAGCCGCGCCGCCGAGCACGTCGCTGTCGCCTCGCCGTCGAGCTCCACCACGGCAACCTCCCGGTGAGCGCCACCGTGTCCACCTCCTCCTCCTCCCTGTCTGCTCCACCTCGCACGCTTGCACACGCACATCACCACCACCCAGCACGCGCAAGCACCACGAGCAGCCGCGGTGATCGCCGCCGGCCCCGCTCCGTCTCTGTCAGTTGCAGATGCGTTCGGTCGTCAGAAAAATTCAGAAACGCACCCGAGCAACAGCTTACCTTGGCCGCGCATCGCTTACTGACAAAACGACTTGTTCACCGTACTGGTTCAGAGACAGCGCGCGCACGGGGAGATCCAGGGTTCGAGTCCCTGGCTCCGCGATTAAACACCATTTTGCACCGCAGCGCTGACAGGGTGGCTCCCCTGTCAGCCACCCGTGTGGCCACGCAAGCACCCAGTGGCCCAGGGCCCACTGGCAGTGCCCTGGGTAGGCTGCTGTGCGGTAACAAAAGTTTTAATTCTTTTTTGTTTTAATCCAAGCCCCTCCCAAATTACAGAATGGTCCCTCAAACTAAAAAGTGAATAACTTTTATTTTATAACTCCAATTAATAAAAATAAAATATGTGCACTGATCTAAATTCAATTATCTACCTATTGGTAACATTTGTTTCCTGTTTTGAATTTTCCAAGTGCATTTCAAATTTGAATTCAAATAATTCAATTGCAATTTGCTAAAATCCATAAGTAATTCATACTTAATCCAATTAATGCAAATAAAATATGTTTTCCATGCTATTTCAAATAAGCTTTTCAAATATAAATTTTGTTTCATGGTTTGAATAATTAAAATTGTTTAAATAATTTAAATCTTGTTTAAATCATTTAAATTTGAGAAAATCATAACTTGCTCAAATTAAATTATTTTTGAACATGCAAAATATGTTCTCCAACTAGAAAAGTATAAACTTTTCAAATATGAAATTGAATTTATGTTTTGAACAAATAAAAATTCAAATAATATTCAAACTTGTTTTAAATTCATTTAAAACTTGTTTAATATTGTTTAAGTCATAATAAATTCATCCTAACTCCTTTTTCCATATTTGAAACATGTAACCCAACTAAAATTTTGTATTCTTTTCAAATATGAATTTTGTTATTTATTTTGCACAATTTAAATTGTTGAAAACAACAACTATTTGTGTAAGCCCTTTAAGGAACCAAAAAATTCCCTAATTTAATAAATAAATTTCTAAATGGGTAAACCTTAATTCCAATTGGTTCTATTGTTGTTATTTTGTTGTTTTCCTCATCCATGCATCATACTAATCCACTTTCACCTGTTGGTTAATTGGAAAACAATTGTTTCAACCAAAATCCATGGGCTTTTCATATGCAACTCAAAATTGCATATGTGTCCATTTAAATTGTGTTACCAAGTCCACTAGTTTATTTTGATGCATCCATTTAACTTGACATGCATCATCCCATGATTGTGCACTATGCCATGATATTGATTGTTTATCTTTATACATTGTTTGTTTGCTTCTTCTCGGATAGACGACGACGTTGAGACAGACGATACTTACGACACCCCTTCTGAGGATCTAGCTCAGTACCAGGCTGCTGAGTTTGCAGGCAAGTTATCGCTCACATGAACCACTGTGTTCCTTTCAACATTGGTTACCGATACTTTCCGTTGTCTATTTATGCTAGCCATATGTATCGTTGCTTCTGTTACGAACCTATCACATGAATCCCTTAACCCTGATATGGCCTCACCTCCACTCCTACAACCCCTTTGTTTGAGCCAGTGTCTTACTAGCATGCTTAGGTTGTTTTGCTCGAGTCTGTTACCCGTTACTTTCAGTTACTATATCCTATTATGTGCTGGGGGCTCGATGTTAATCAACCAATCTGTTAATAATAATATGCTGATAAGGCACCGGCAGGAGGCCCTGTGTGGTTTTGAGGCCTGCTAGTGTCGACCCTAATAGGAAAAGGGTCTTGTCTACTGATCCATGATGAGCGCACTACCCGCATGTGGGAAGCGTGTATGGGCGCCCCCCTCAATTTGATTCGATTCGCATCTCGTCCAAATCGTCTCATTTAGTTCGTGTTTTCCATTTGCCGCATGCATGTTTTTGCGAGCCCAGCGCAGGGTGGAACTTTTGTAGTCGGCATATAGGGGGACACGTTCTTAGAGTGCTATGAGGGTCCCCTTTCTTCGGGGCTCGATTAGCCGTGCGCCCAAGGTGCTTTGGGCTTGATGCGAAGAAGAGTTGGGTTGTGTTGAGTGCCCCGCTTGGTGGGAGGCATCTCATCTGGCGGGTTATTCTTACGTGTACGGCCAAATTGGTGCACCCCTGCAGGGATAAATCTTCTCGAGAAGCCGTGTTTTCCGCGGTTATGGTTGACTTGGTGAAAGTACCGGCTAACAAGTACTCAGAACAACTTCCACCTAACTATTGATAACTTGACTAGTAATAGGTTTATTGACACAACAACTTGATCCATTATTCATTGATCCAACTGTGTGAGTTATCCTCGGACTGCTTCTTTGGATAAGGGGCGAGGTCCAGGATGTGTTTGTTTGATGTTATCTTTCAGTTGGTTACTATACGCTATCTTATCCCCTTTCTGTTAGTTGGAAGTTGTAGTATTCTGTAGTTGGTTAGCGCAGCCAGTTGCAGCATCTTTTATATCCCCTTTTCTTCCGTTGAACCCAAAGCATCTGTGCTTGGTGTTGACGGGCTACACTTTGGTGAACTGTGAGTCTTGCTTGCCAGTACTTTTATGTACTGACCCCTTTGGGGCTGTGGTTTCCGCAGACTACGATTACGAGGATCCCAGTGACGGCTACTACGTGGAGTTTGACGAGGCTGCTGACGAGTAGGTAGCGGACCCGGGCAGGATCCGAGACTACATGGATGGGCTCCGTCTTTCTTTCAGTTCCCGGCTTCTTAAGCCTATTTGGATTTGTCTGTACTCAGACCCTTTGAATGCTTCCGCTGAGATGTAATGATGTTATGTTGGGACATGTGTCCTCTGGATGATTGTATTTGCTATCTCTGCTCTAGTGAGAGCTATTTGCAACTTATTTCAATCTTTTGTGTCTTAGGGATATGTTGTGCTATCATTCTGTTACAAGCCGTTGACGTACCATGTGTGTATGGTATGAAGTACGTCAATGGTAGTATCCTGATTTCTATGGGATAGTTTACGTCGACGCTGAACAGATAGGGGTTGGTTGTCACACATACGTGTGTTGGCCTACTCGTAAGAGGACACGTGTCGTGGGATAATCACGGCAGACGTTACCGGGGGTAACTGATCTTGGGGCAAGTCGACACAGGTATTCGGGAGAGGGTTTAGCTCGAAGGAAGACATGGCGGAAAGCAATCTAAGAACCGGAAAATAACTCGCCGGATCTCAATATGAATTATGCTGGATACTCGATAATAGGTGTTACAACTATGACTTGGATCTCTGGCAAACAAAACCTAGGGGCCGGTTTATAAAGCATCCGTACACCCCTAACTTGCCCTTCAAGGCACATCTTGAGTCCTATTCGAACTTTACTTACAAACCCTAGCTTTCCTTACCGCAACCCACAATCCGGGTTACGAGGCCTACACACTTTGGGCCTTCCAGAAGTCTCTTTATTCTTAGCCGGATCCTGTGCAGCACCCTTTGGGCCGGATCACACCTTGGAGTTGGCCTACCGGGTTACCATCCCCCCCATCAGTAGTCCCCAGAATAGCCTGGGCTTCTAAGATTTACTCTCCGAAGTGCTGGCTATTCCCTGCAGAAATATTGGATACAAAAACACATGAAGATCAAGATACAATATGTTGACGAATGGCTGGGATTAGCACCAAGGGGATCAGGTAGCAACCCGGCTCTCCCCCAAAGGCTCTCCCTCAATCTTCCAGACTTGAGTCTTAATAGGAAACTCGATAATTTCACATCTTCCTCGATAACTGTCGCTAATACCAGGAAAGAGATTTCCCCTTCCTTTTTCTCTGGATTATATCGATCTGTGCACAAGGCGCGTCTTTCAAATTTCAAAATAGCCAACTATTACTCCGCACCTCCCGGGTTTCGCCCGTTAGGTTAGGCTTTTCCACCCGGGCTATTATAAATAGACCCCAAGGAGCAAACTCAACCCTAACGGCTCATTTCCCCCACTCCTCTTCTCCTCAAGCTCGAGTTCGCGGAGTGCCACCACGGAAGCCCTACGCACATCGCCGAAGCCCATCCGCCGTCGCTTGCGCTCCGCCACCGTGCAACCCACTCCAGCTCCCAAATCCACCACTAAGCCCCCGATTCGCCGGCCAGAAATCGCGAAAGGGCATCAATCTGGCGCCATCTGTCTCCGCAAATCCCTACTTCAACCTCCTCCGGTAAGTTCTTGATATCCTCCAACCTAACCTTGCAATCTCTTAGCTTTTCCTTAGACCAGATCTGAATCGAGTCGCCTGCAATTTCTCGGGCCCTGCCGAATTGACTCACTAGTGTTTACCATAACCACTCCCATAGATAGGATGCGCAGCTTATCTTACTCCCCTACCACTAAGTATCATTAGCTTGGCCTTAAATACAGAAATTGGATTTCCCATCTGGGCTCGGACCACCAAAAATTTCCGCCCTTGTTCTTATCATCCGGAAAATCTCACTTCTCCGGCTCACTTGCTGATAATAGACATAAGGGTATCCCTCTACCTTCCCCAGACACTTGCTTTACGGAAAAACTTCAAAGCTTCCGTAACGACATGCGATACCCGGACAGATCGTACTTGATCCAGCAAGGCGATACCCGGATCATGTTTAAATTACCGGTAACTGATTATTCATTAATTTCCGAGTTTTCGCTTCTCACCTCCTTTCCTTTGATGTTTCACCAGGTCAACCCCATGGCACCCAAGAGGTAGGGGAAACAGTCGGCTAAAGCTAAATCCACTAACTCCATTTCAGCCAATTGGGGGAGATCCTCCGTTACCAAGGCCAAACTGGAGGAGTTGGTCGAGCTGGGAATCCTTCCTCCCCAGGAATCTATCCACTGGAGAGTACCAAGCAACGAAACCCGGCCTTCTCCAGCAACGGATGAGGTAATATGTTTCGTCGAACACGTGACCCGGGGCTTCAGGCCTCCGGGTCACCCTTTCTTTCGTGACGTCCTAGATCACTACAACCTCCGTATTTTCGATATAGGCCCAAACTCCGTTCTGAACATCTCCCACTTTATCGTTCTTTCCGAGTCTTACTTGTGCACTCCGCCAAGTTTGGCTCTCTTCGTTGAACTCTTTCAGTGCAAGCCGTGCCGCGAAAGCGGCGACGGCGCACTTCTTACTTGCGGCGGGGTTTCTATCCAGCGCCGCAAGAACTCCTTGATGCCTCCTATCACCCTCAATTCTCATGTAAAGCACTGGCAGCTCTCGTACTTCTACTGCCAGGATACCTCCCCTCCCGGCGAAAAGAAGTTGCCGGGTTACTCGGAGGGTCAGCTTGACATTTCCGAGACTTTCAATGCCTTCGCCCCTGACTCGGACAGGGAGGCTATCTTGCCTTTGCTGGCTAAGATCTCTATCTTATCGGCTCGAGGCCTCGTCGGGCTAAACCTGGTGAAGACCTGGGTCAACTTCCGCATCCAGCCAAACTCCATTCGTGAGAAGCTGATGTGTGAATATTCGGGTCAAACCACGGACCCGATCCGATATTCTGCCAGCACCTTCGCCCCTAATGACATGAACAAAACGATCAAGGGTTTTTTAACAGAGAAGCTCGAGGTAATCCGGAACATAGCCGGGTTAGAACCTTTTACACTCGAGAACCCCGCCCCCGCGGTAAGCTTTCTACCTCTTGATTTTGGATTTTAACAAGCTTACCTTTATCCGCTTTTCTTGACTCAATATTAACCATTACCCTGGCATTTTCACCTCAGGCCGATAATGACTTTTGGACGGTCAACACTCCTCCTAGTTCCGAAGACGCGGAGGAGGAAGACGATGCCGCTAACTCGGATGAAGGTGCATACTCAATCCCCTCGCACGCATTATATCCTGCTTCCTCTTTTTCCTTATGCTATAACTTCAATATCTTTCAGAACGAGATGACCAAGACGAGGAAGAAGAGACAGATGGCCGGGAAGAGTCCGCCAGCGAGGAGGACGAGCCGGAGCCGGCCACCAAAGCTGGATCCAAAAGGAAATCCCAGAGGATCGCCCTCCAGGTTTTTATTTCGTTCCCTTGCACTTTAATTTTTGTTCCCATAACGTCATTTCGGGGCTAACCCCGCCTTCACCCCTTTTGATCATAAATGAAGGAGCCACCCGCGACCAGGCGCCGAGTAACCCGGAACCATCCGGGCAACGAGGCCCTTAACCCGGGCACTTCATCGCCCCCGGCTCGACACTCTGGTATTTATATCGTAAATAAAAACTCTTTCCGGACATTCCTTTGCAACATAATCTCAAACCTTGCTTGGCATTTTTCAGTATCTTCCGGATCTAGCAGCGGCTTTCCTTCGGACTTCCCGGTGAACACCGGGTAAACGCCTTTTCCTGACATTATACCGAGCTTTTATCGCCTTTTTCATAACCAAAGATTAATTGTGCCTTCGCACCTTCTTTAGAGCCACGGTTGCTATTAGCGACCAGGAGGACACTGAGGCTAAGGTCCGGGTCGAGAACGAGCCGGCTGATGATGCCTTACCACAACTGGCGACGAGCAAGCGTCGCCACCGGAGCTAGCTAGGCATGACACCGGGTATCCAATCGCTTCGCACGCAGGCGAGAAGGAGAAGGGAGCAGCTTCGAGCGCGGGAGGGGGACCAGACTCCGACATTCGGATGACCCGGGTGCCACCTCCTGTTACAAGAAAAGCTCCTTTTCCCACTTTCCAGGTACCCGAGTCATCTAACTCGGATAACGCTGATTTTAACCAGCTGATGAGCGCTCTTCTCGCCATGAAAGCTTCAGAAGGAAATATCCTAGAGCGTATGGCTGCAGCACATCAGGTAATCTTACCTGATACTTCTTACTATACATCCAGTCCCCAAGTTCCGAGCATAATTTTCTGTAATTATTCTCGGCACTTCGCATAATAATTTTCTGTAATTATTTTCTCAGAAGGAAATATTCTCGTGATATCCGGCTTACAGTTGCACTCATTCTTTGCAGGCGGAGATAACTCAGTCGGATGAAACATTACTTAAAACTGAGAAGCTCTTGCTTGCGGAAACAAAACGTAGAGAAACCCTTGAAGCGGAGATAAAGACTTTGAAAAAAGATGTCTCCAAATACAAGAACAAATACAATGCTGCCCAATCCTTGCTGAATAACCTGTCGACTCAAATTACGGACACTTACCGTATCTTGCTAAGTAAGTTTGTTATTTGCAATTAACTTGCGTATCTCTATCTTGCCGTTGTAATAATCAAGATTACTGATATGCTTCTGTGTGTTTCGATTGCAGGTGCTAACCTTGCTGCTCCGGAGGAGAACACCGTTACTCAGGCTAAAACTCTGAAGACTGTGCTCCGGACATTTTTTGCCGGCACGAAACTTTTGCTGGATGCTATAAAGTGGCCTTCGGAGGTATACCCGGGCGAAGAAAATCTCATGCAGGCCTTGTCCACAGCGCCTGGATGGATTGAAATATTGAAGCGTTCGTCTTGCCGGATTGGGATGACCCGGGCTTTGACGCTGGCGAAGGCTTATTTTCCTAAGCTTGACCCGGCCAAGGTAGTATCCGGGTTCCCAGAATTCAAGGCTGACGGGTCTAAGTTTAAACCCCAGGACTTCAAAGCTATACAATCTTCGGTACGTCACTCGGCCACAACTTTGGCAGATAAAATGGATCTAAACACAATTATGAGCTCATATGACTCTGAGGGCAAGGTTATTCTGGTGGAGGCACCCCCTCCTTTTGATATGCTGGAAAAGTGGTCGACTGACCTGGCCAGGAGGAAAGAAGAGGCTGCGAAGAGAGAGACCGAACTAGGCGTAAAGCCGTCTACCTCAACACCAGCCGTTCCTCCGCCTGTCCGTCCTGACGTGAAGAGTCCGGGTAAAACTGCTGGCAAAGCCAAGGAGCAAGTCCAAGACGAAGACCCGGAGGACCACTCCCAGGATGCCGAGTAGGATGATACCTAGTGCTTTTGCGTTTCTCGAGACTGATATGATTTTTAGCGGTGCGCCTGTGCAGCATTGGTACTGATATTATGACTTTGCGCTTGTTAATTTATGATAACTCTTTGCCTCTCCCGGCTTTTGATAATCTCGATCCTTGTGTTACATGTAAGCTTATTCTCGATACTTTGAACTCTTGCTTTTGATTCCCTTTTGAGACTCGGCTAACCGAGTATCGTAGGTTTTGATAGACGGACTTTTCTTTAAGTCCCCAAGACTCGGAAACTAAGGTTTACGAGCTTTAGTAGTTAAGCAGTTTGTTTCTGTCTCGAAGTCCCCAGTCCCCATGACCCAAAGTACGAGCTAAGGGGGTGTGGCCTTTCTCAGATGACAAACTGCTCTTTACCAAGCTGAAGACCAATAGCTGTTCACATAAATACTGAAGTCATGCTTAATACTTGTTGAGTTTCCGGCTATTTGAGCCTTATACTCTTCATGGACTTGTGGTTTAGATGACCCTTTTGATTATCTTGTACTGTAAGCCGGCTTTCGCGTGGATACCATGCTGTTGCATCTATACGAAAAACAGGGTCAAGCAAGTCCCATTGGGCTGCATAGTTTGATTGTAATCGTAAGTGAACAGATCATGCCACTTTAGCGCGAGTCACATCGAGCTTAAGTAAGAATAATCAAGAAATTTGGCTCCTTTGTCCGGTTATAAGATTGCAGCTGTACCCGTTTTTTCGAGTAATCAGCCCTCATAACTCATAGGCATCGAGGCCGGGTCTCCGGGTTTGTGATTACTTATTTAAGCACACCAATCCCCGAAGACCTATATGCACGTGACGTATTTTGATGATATTGACGTATTGATAATAACAAGCATTACTTACTTGTAACTGAAGCAAAGACCATGATAAGACTCGAGACCATCTTCTTTTATTGATAAAAATTTCTTTTTTGAATCAGCAGGCCGCCTCATTAAAAACCTTCCAGTCCCCTTAGGTACCCTGGGTAGGAAAAGAGTGCGTATGAAACCTGCCGCCCATTACACTGCTTTAGTTATTCTCGAGAGTCGGCCCCGCGTTGGTACGGCCGATGCACATTCTCCACTTGCTAGGCCCTTTCATAATGAGTACCGGATTTGCTAGCCAATCCGGGTATATCGTCCTTGAAGCGTGATCAGCTGCGGATGGCGGTACGTCTTCTTCTTCCCTGCCAGGAGTTTTGAAAGGATCGCTCCTGATGAAGCCTACCATCTTAGGGTTTTGTTCTGCCCTAACTTTTGCTTTGTCCCCCTCAGGAGTTGGCTTCTTTGACGTTGTTCTCTCTTCTAGGTCCACCTGAGAACGGTAATGTTTGAGCTCTTCCTTCCTGCAGGCTTGCTCGGCCATTGCCGCGTCTCCCTCATCACATTCAGCTGCTATATCTCGATTTCCGTGTATTGTAATGGTCTTCTTGGGACCCGGGATTTTCAGCTGTAGGTACACATAACACGGTCTTGCCATGAACTTGGCATAAGCCGGCCTTCCAAACAATGCATGATAAGGACTGCGCAACTTTACTACCTCAAAGGTAAGCCACTCGACTCGGTAATTGTCCTTTGACTCTCCAAAAGCTACTTCCAGTGCCACCTTTCCTTCGGGGCATGCCGAATGACCCGGCACTATCCCGTGAAAAACTGTTGTACTTTTTTGCAGCTGCGATTCCTTTAAGCCCATACGCAGAAAAGTTTCCCAGTACAGGATATTGATACTACTTCCTCCATCCATCAAGACTTTTTTCAGTTCGTAGCCGTTGACCTGTGGCGCCACTACCAAAGCTAAGACTCCCGGGTGGTCAACTCTGTCCGGGTGATCCTTCCTGCTCCATGTTACCTCTTGTTCTGACCACCTCAAATATCTTGGAACAGGAAGAGACCGAATTAACTGCTTGTTTCAGTATCTTCTTATCCTTGTTAGAGCCTCCCGTAGTGTGCACATGATATTGACCCAGCTGTTTGGGGTTAGCTTGAAAACCTCCCGCTCCCCCTTGATTGTTACCTTGATTTCCAGCTGGCGGGTTGCCGGCTGGGGGCGGTCCGTTGCCCAAATTTCCACCTAGGCCCGGGCCTCCTCCTCGGCCTGCACCTTGCATGGCTCTGTTCACTTCCTCGTTCTTCCACCTTTGTAAGTCGGCACATTGCTCCAATGAATGATTGGCCGGCTTGCCGTTCCTGCTATGCTTCGGGCATGCCATCCTAAATATGTCCCAACTGTTGCTTGGTCTTGGAGGTCCTTGGTAGTGTCCCCCATTGTGATTTCCAGTATTAAAATTTCCTTCGGATCTAGGTCTTGAAGACCCGGCCTCCGTGTTGGCTACAAACTCGGGATTCCCTTCAAACGGGCGTTTGTTCTGGCTATTTCCATTATTGTTTGGCGCCGATCCATTGCCGGTTTTCCCACTGTTACTTGTGTTTGCTTTTGCTTTCTTGTCATCAACTTCCTCCTCTGTGGTATCCGTTGCAGCGTGTTTGTTGCATGCATCCATTAACTCTCCCATTGTAACCTCCGCTGCATTCCTACTAGATTTCATGCGAGTTAGCTTTTGCACTAAAGGAACATACTTACATGTTTTTGCCATAGCTTGTAGCGCGTCCTTAGGCTGGATATCTGTAGACGAATGGAGTATCTCCATAACCCGGCGTACCCAGCTGCGTGCTGACTTTCCTTTCTTCTGAACGCATCTTTCTAAATCATCAATAGTAAATAACTTTCTGCACGTCCCATGAAAGTGCTTGATAAATGCGGTCTTTAGCTCCTCCCACGATTTGATCGACTTTTCCGGTAAATTGGTGAACCATAACTTTGCTGCTCCCTCTGACATCATTAAGTACATGAATTTGGCTTGGAGATTCTCGGATGCGTTGCGAATTGACATCGCCATCTCGTAGCTGCTCAGCCACGTTTCTGGATCCATTGTTGGCTCATAATTTACTACTTTCCCCGGTTCTTTGAACTTCTCCGGGTAAGGTTCTGCTCTGATATCGTCCGAGAGGCACTTGGGTCCCGCCAGGGTGGTTGGGGCTGGTCTTACTCGGGAGACACGTGACCCGGCTGGGGGTGCCACGAGGTGCGGCGCCACCGGCAATTCGTGCCCTGCAGACCCGGCCCCGGCTCTTCTGGCCCTGGAGCTGTCCACCACCGCCTGCGCTGCTGATACTACTGGTACTGTCTGGATACGCGGTGGAGGCGGCATTTGCTGTTGCTCTTCCCTTCGTCGTGCCGCACTTGCTTGGACATTGCCCTGCTGCTGACTGACGTACGGCGTCCCATGCATTCCGCTTCTATGATCCGGATAATTGGCTTGCTGTGCTACCGCGGTGTGTAGCAGATCGATCGCTCGTCGGGTTCCCTCTGCATGAGGCGAATCTCCTACAGGAATCTGGTTTAATGCGAGCGTTGCTGCGTACACGTTGTCCATGGGATTGTTGTAATGGCCTGCTGGTGTGTGGAATCGTGATGGTGGTGGTGGCATGGTATTGCCGGCTGTCACCCCCGTCTGCGGCAAAGGTAACCCGGCTGGCGCGTTTACCGGCTGTGCTCCTGTTGACGGTCGCGGTATGGTCCCTTGGTTCACCGGTGGAATCGGCTGATCTTGAGGCGTGAACACCAGGGCAGTCGGGTTAATAACCCCTCCTGTTGCCGGCAGCATAGTTCGGTGCCTTTGGTGCATCCTTATCGTTTCCTCCCGGAGCCGGGTCTCTCGGTCATCCAATTCGCGCTGCCGCGCGGCCATCCCCTGCCTTTCTGCTTCTACTTGCCTTCTTTGCTGCTCCAATGCACGACGAGCCACGTCCAGGTCTCTTACGCGCTCTGCCGCGTTTTCTGGGGTAATAACTGTGGCCAAGACCGTGGGGTCCAAGATCAAATTATTATCAAACAGAGCCGGGTGGCGCGGATTCGAGGGGCCCGCCCCCGGTGTCCGGTTTGCTTGGAACCCAAACATATTTGCGTGTCGCTCCTCGTCTGCTGGGCGACTGGTGACTGATGCCGACTCTCCATCGACCTGGACCAAGACCGGGTCAACTGTACCTTGCTGCTGGGCCACTGCCTGAGCCGCCCCGACTGGCGCCGCGGCTGCGTTTTCTTGATTGAGATTGATCGCGGGAGCCGCATAAACTGCAACCCGGCGCATGATGCCCGGTGTAGATTCGTATTGTTCTTCCTCGCTGTTTTCCTTCTCATACCGATCTTCCAGCAAGTCCTTAATGGATGCAGTGTCATCCTTTCCATCGCTTGGGTCGCGCGGAGTCCATGCCGGCTCCTCCGGCTGTTCCCAACGTGTAATAGGCTCCTCTGCCTGGTATGTTGTTCCGACTGACTCTTCTCTATCGGGTTGGGCGTACGCAGCCTCCCCTGATACAGGATCAGAAAAATTGTCAGGAATCGAACCAGAGGTACATACCATACCGATGAAGACGTTGATTCGGCCGATCGTCACGACCGATCCAGATTCGAGGCGATCCGACTCAGGCCCCCAGCCGGAATCGTCCACCATCTTCTTTCCTTCGTGGTCATCGTAGATCTCACCGACGACGAGGTTCTCCATGCTTTTCCGAGCTTCTCCCGTGATGCAAACACCTTTGGACGCAGGCCCCACGGTGGGCGCCAACTGTCGTGGGATAATCACGGCAGACGTTACCGGGGGTAACTGATCTTGGGGCAAGTCGACACAGGTATTCGAGAGAGGGTTTAGCTCGAAGGAAGACATGGCGGAAAGCAATCTAAGAACCGGAAAATAACTCGCCGGATCTCAATATGAATTATGCTGGATACTCGATAATAGGTGTTACAACTATGACTTGGATCTCTGGCAAACAAAACCTAGGGGCCGGTTTATAAAGCACCCGTACACCCCTAACTTGCCCTTCAAGGCACATCTTGAGTCCTATTCGAACTTTACTTACAAACCCTAGCTTTCCTTACCGCAACCCACAATCCGGGTTACGAGGCCTACACACTTTGGGCCTTCCAGAAGTCTCTTTATTCTTAGCCGGATCCTGTGCAGCACCCTTTGGGCCGGATCACACCTTGGAGTTGGCCTACCGGGTTACCATCCCCCCCATCAACACGGGTGCCGGTAAGCCCTGTAATCCAATCTACTACTGTTCAACGGAACGGCGAGTATCCTTTAGGAGTCCGGGTGCGACAAAGGGGTATTTGGTGGTACCTGCATCGATACTGCTCCTACCTAGACATGCACCTTCCCCAGGCCACCTCCGCAAAGGTAGTACCACTAGGTTCCACTGGTGGTACCGGCAGGACCTAACAGAAGGTCGATTTGGTGGTACCACCACCGGTACCAACAAGCGCTGACGGAGCAGGGCGAGATGCAGTCCTGGTATCCTGAAAACTGCAGGCAGCGGTACTACCAGCGCTTTCACCGGTACTACCACTGGCTGGATTTCAGCTTGGCTAATTTTTTCCTTGAAGCTCTCCGTGAATGAAGTGACGAGCACGAAAATATAGTAAGGACCTGCAATAGGAACCTGTGTAATCCCCATAAGCATGATTAGTCCCTTAGTTGTGTTGTCATTAATCGCCAAAACATAAGATGGTTGTTCACTCTCCCAATTAGATCTAGCTTATAATTACTTTCTCTTTGTCATGTGCTGAGAACTCCACCTTCATATACACCCGCGGCGACTAGTCCTGGACGGCGAAGTGCTGTGGAATTGGCCCCGACATATGTGTGCATACTCTCAGAGGGATAACACATGAGACCCTCACTCTGTCGGATCAAGGTGCTCAATACCGGGAGTCGGCAACCTCCTCACCCACATGCTTGTGCGTGAGGATCTTCTACAAGATTCATCGACATCTTCACCGACATATCTTCCACTACTACGGTGTCTGATACACGATCTCGGGTACTAGATCTTGGAATTGTTGTTCACTTGTATCTGCATAGCTAGATCTTGGTTGTTGCATAGCATACATGGAGATTAATTTAAATTATCGTTGCGCAAGCCATAAATATGGTGATTAATGAGTTTAATCACGTCCTCGTGTCTCAAGGTATTGATTGGTATCGCGAAGTAATCGGAACTTACTTAACAACCAACAGGTTCAACAGTTTTCTTCATATAACTTGTAGGAATCAATATGGATGTCCATGGTCCCGATATTGATTATTTATTAGGAAAAATATATTTCCGATCATTTCTAGTAGTTATTGAAACTATAGGGATCACACGCTTAAGGCGTTAAAGTCAGTTGTTCACACTGGTTGGTCCGGAGGAGAGCGGGTATCATTCTGGTAATTTCAACGTGATAGAATTAATATACAAGAGAGATAACAGGGGACATGGGATGTGCCAGGATGTCAGAAATATGTTTTTAGCATCGGAAATATGTTTTTAGCCAGGACATGGGATGTGCCAGTATGCCGATGTCGTAAAGATATCACATAAACAAGTCTAGTGTCAATCGGAGCCGTTTCGAAGAAGTTACTATGAGAAAGAATACTTTGCATGCTTTACGGGGCAAGTGCAGAGGGGAATGACTTGTTCCAAAAATGTTATAATACATTTGTAATATCTTTATATAGAGTAAATGATTTTATCTATTGGGGTCATAGGGTTCCGGAAGAGTTTCGGCCAAAAACCCGGAAGGGGATGATACGTCCTAAACGTATCTCCTTTTCTGAACACTTTTCTTATTGTTTTCCTCTAAACTTGTGAGTTTTGGATACCACTAACACGGACTAACACTATTTTCAGCAGAATTACCTTGGTGTCTCGTTTTTGTGCAGAAAAATCAACTTTCGGGAAAATTCCCAAAAAGATCCTGAAGACCTTAAAACACCCGAAGACCCTCGGAGCCATAAGGAGTCCCGGAGAGGGGCCAGGAGGGGGCCACACCACCCCTGGGCGCCCCCTCCCTTGGTTGCGCTGCCTGGTTGTGTGGGGCCCCTAGGAATCCCCTCGGGCTCTCCTTTCGACTACATATCCCCTGTAGACCTAAAATGCGAGGGGGTTTGTCATATTCCACAGAAACACAACAGAGCGCCGCCGCCAGCTCGAAGACTGTTGTGATCCCCTATAATTGTGGGTCATCAAGACTATTTTCTGGCGCCGTTGCCAGGGAGCATAGCTTTATTTATTTGCTCACTTGATCGTGATATTGTTTGTTGCAAGCGATTCATCATGGGCAAGACTCGTGATGGAAAAGTTCCTATATTACCATCCACTACAAGAAGATGTACAAATCTGAATACCTTTGTTGCTCTCATTCACCGTCTGTTATGAGTAAGCTTGTTAATCCACCACATGCTACACGTACTGTTACTTCTGCTAAGTCTAAAAATGTTTCTGATACTTTTGATGATGCTTCTACTGTGCTTGATGATACTGGTTCTCTAGGTCCTTTCCTAGATGCTACTATTCCTAAATCCAAACAAATTGAAAATGCTGAAATTTCTATTGAAAATGCTAGTACACCTGTTAATTCATCTGAGTTTATGGATGATCGTGATGAAACCTATATTGAACTTAATGATGATTTTATTGAAGAAGCTCGGGCTACTACTGGTGCAAGGCTCTTAAGAGTCTTCTTGCAAGACATGCTGTGAAATATAAATCTTCTCTTGATGCTAAGTTTGCCACATCTCCCATACACATTAGAGACAAGGATTATGATTTGTCTCAAGATTTATCCTATATATCTATTGTTGAGAAGTAACCTTTTTGTGGAACTGAAATTAAAAGTGCTATGGAACACATGAATGATCTTTCATCTTTGAGTAGTTTATTTTCTGATGATAATAAGCTACATACTTATTTTGTTACCAAGATCTTCCCTTTCTCATTGAAAGATGAAGCTAAAACTTGGTTTAACAATCTGTCACATGGATCTATTACTAATCCTATGGATTTGGTTAATGCTTTCTTTCAAAAATATTTTCCTGCTAGTGGCCAACATGCTGCTCTATAGGATATCTTTAACTTTGAGCAAATTGAAGGACAAAAATTGCCTGAATGTTGGACAAGGTTTTGTTCTTTGATAAGAGCTATCCCTGGATATCCATTACCTAAAAATGAGCTCCTAGATATATTTTATAATGGACTAACTGTTGAATCTAGGACATACCTGGATAGTTGTGCTGGTTGTGTTTTCAGGAAAAGAACTCCAGAAGAAGCTGAGGAATTAATGGCTAAAATAGCCAAAAACAATGATGATTGGAATATAATTGAGCCTACACCTACACCAGAGCCAACACCAATACCGACACCCAAGAAGAGAGGGATGATTTAATTAAATGATGAAGTGATGAAGGAATCCAAGAAATCTCTTAAAGAGAGGGGTATAAAATCTGAAGATGTGATAATTTTACCTCCTATAGAAGAATTATTTAAGCCTATTCCTCATCCATCAACAGTTGAGGTACAATCTCTCCAATAATTTTATAATAGAGATATTCCCTATTCTAAACCACCTGATCGATGCTTATATGAATTTGATAATTATGTTGTTAACCAAGACAACTTTAATATGAGAGTGCAAAATCATCTTATGGAAAACTCTAGAGCTATTGATAATTTGCATGGTATTATTGAGAGAACCACTAATGTTGTTAAAATGCTTGTTAAACATTTTCATATGGTTCAAACTCAAATTGATCAGCTCACTAAAGTGCAAAAAGATATGCTAGCTAATGCTTCTAGAGAAAAACTTGTTTGTGAAATAATTACTAGAAGTGGTGTTTCTACTCACGACCCCTTGTATCCTGAAGTACATCCTAAAAGAATTGAACAAGATTCTCAGCAACCTAAAAACAATATTTCTACTTCTAAGAAAAATAAGAAGAGACATAAAAATGTTGTAGAATCTCCTGAACATGCTAAAGATCCTAATAGTATATCTATTTCTGATGCTGAAACTGAAAGTGGTAACGATAAAAGTGATGCTTCTGATAAAGAAGAAACTTTAGCTGAAGATGAAAAGCAAACTAAAACTGTGAAGTATACTAAGGAGGATTTCATTGCTAATAAACATGGTAATGAGAGAGAGCCTTGGGTACAAAAAAGCAATGTCTTTTCCTAATAAGAAACACAAATCAAAGGAAGAAGAACATTATAACAAGTTTTGTGAGTGGATGAAACCTATGTTTTCGCAAATCCCTTTGACTGATGCTATTAAACTGCCTCCTTATTCTAAATATATGAAAGATATTGTCTCTAACAAAAGGAAAATTCTAATGAGGAAATTTCCACTATGCTTGCTAATTACTCTTTCAATGGCAAGGTTCCAAAGAAGCTTGGAGACCCTGGTATTCCTACTATTCCTTGTTCTATTAAAAATAATTATGTTAGAACTGCTTTATGTGACTTGGGAGCTGGAGTTAGTGTTATGCCTTTCTCTCTTTATAAGAGAATCTCTCTTGAAAAGTTGATACATACTGTTATATCTTTGCAAATGGCTGATAAATCTACTGCTATTCCTGTCGGTATATGTGAGAATGTTCATGTTCAAGTTGCTACTAGTTGTTTGATATTAACTTACTTTGTTGTGTTGGAAATGCTTGAAGATGATAATATGTCTATTATTCTTGGGAGACCTTTTCTTAACACTGCAGGGGCTGTTATTGATTACAATCAAGGAAAAGTAACTTTTAATGTTAATGATAAAGATCATAGTGTTTATTTTCCCAAGAAGATTGATAGAAGATATGGTTTAAATTCAATTGAAAATATTGAGACCATCAAGATTGGAGAATTTTATTGTCCCATTCTAGTACCACCAAAAGAATATGAAGTTATTATGATTGGTACTATGTCTATCAAGGTTGACGTAACATAATTATTTAGTGATTAGCAAAGTTTTGCTTCACATGAAAATTGTTCTGGTAACAAGACTTGCTCACCCTTGTTAACAAAATAATTTTTAATGAAGTGGCAATGTTTTCACCTTCCCCATTATGTTTTCACCAGGTTTACTTCTGTTTTCACGTTGCTACTTTAGTACAATCATGTTTCCCATCATCCATATTCATGTTTTCACCCTGATTATTATGGTTATGCATGTTTTCACCATCCATACTTTTGTTTTCACCACTTCCACCTTTGTTTTCTTTTGTTATTTTTCAATTGGAGTGTCATAGAACCTCTGTAGTACTGGTTTTGGTTTTTTTTTCCACCTTTTCACTTTTGTTTTTCTAAGTTTTTATTAATCATTAAATTCTAGAAATACCTAAAAAATAAAGTTTCTCGGAAAAGTCCAGAAAAATTATAATAAATTTTTACGTCAAAAATGAGGCAGAGAGCCACCTGGGAGACCCAGGGGACCCACCAGTCAGGCACACCATAGGGGGCGCGGCATGCCCCTGGTGGCGCCAGCACATGGTGTGGGGCCCCCTGGCCCTCCACTAACTCTATCCACTACCAAAGATTCCTCTCTCACCCCCACAAACTCAAAACATTTCCTCGAACCCGAGTTATTGTTGTTCTTCCTCGAGATTTTTTGATCTCTTTGCTCAGCCCATCATTTGTGCTGAAATTTGGTGCATTTGCTCTCTGGTATGTGACTCCTCCGATTATCCAAGTAGAATTTTGTTTGGTGGAGTATTTATTGAGTATTTTGGTACTATAGGTGACAACTTATGTGAGTTTGCATGCTTGATTTGAGTAGAAATAATATAGTTTTGATGCATGTTTAGCTCTCCTATAAGTCTCTATGGTAGTTTCCACCTTGTAGTTGCTTGAAATCAATTTTTGTGATGATTGTTAAAGAAATTCAGAGATAGAGCACAATGTGCATCAACTAAACCAGCATGAGTTGGAGTTGCACGAGGTAATGAATGTGCACCGTGAAGAAAGAGTGTTTCCATCGATCTATCCATGCCAGGAATTCATGTGTATTACGGGAATTCTGCAAGATTTCTATACTCTTGTGCATAATGTAGGATTGGACCGCTTCATTGAGGATGAGCCTATCCAACATGTTAAACTAACTATGTTTGTGGTGCAGGACTTTTGCTTTAGATGGTCTTCAACTAACCCTATGGTCCATTATAAAATTTACAAAACTTGCCTTTCAGTGACTTTTGTGCAGCTATCAAGGTACCAGAGTGGGGTTCATGTGAGAAAATAAGAGGGCAGCCTAAACCACTGCTGGATTTAGATAAGGAGATTTGCCAAGGAAGAAGCTTTACGGGGAGAGTGGTAAAATTCGAGAAATTCAACTCCCTAGCATTCGATACTTTGCTTATTTTATTTCTAAATGTGTGTTAGCTAGAAAAACTGCCAACAAGCTATCTTTTTATGATTTGGCGTTTATCTCAGATGCCTTAAGACGTGATAGGTCTTATAACTTTGGTGCTTTAATTGCTTACCGTCTCTCACTTAACCATGATAAGGGCGGAATTTGTGGATGTCTTATTGCCTCACGCCTTGCTAGCTTTGCATGGTTTGGAGCCACACCCTCTAGACCTGTAGTTTCCTTTAGAGAGGTTGGACCTTGTTTCCATGATTCAACATAAGATTCTTTCTACCCATGCTCACCTGAACAATTTATATTTTGGAATAACTTTCTCCAAACAATCCGGGTGGAGAGTGACTAAAACTTTTAGAGTAGTACTTTTTCATGCACCTCTTTTGATTAATCTTAATGACATGCAAGGATGGATGCTTTCTGAGAGTGAGCTGGACGCATACATTGAGCACCACCCCCTAGCATGGGGAGGATGCCGAAGAGGGGGACAATAGTGATTTCGTCCAGCCCTCCGACACCGCGGGGATCCCATACCAACACTCTGGATATGATTACGCGCATGCTGCTTCATATTCTTCTTGGACGCCTGAGTACGACCATGCGAGGGACGACCCACCATAGTGGGGATACTTGTCGCGTCGTGGTTGATCTCCACTTAGGCCAAAAGCCTAAGCTTGGGGGAGGTATACCGACATCACACTCATCTTTATATCATTTTCAGTCGGTTCTTTGTATATCCATGTTTTCGTTTGTTTTCGTTTTCTTTCGCTTCTTTCATTTCTTTTTGTTTTTATCATTTTGTTCTTGTTTTCCCAAACACAAAAAGACCAACAATATTTATGTTGTTTCTGTTTGTTTGCTTCTTTAGTTTCTTTTCTTGGTTTGCTTTCTTTTCTCGTTTCGATTTAATATTCCGAAATCCAAAAATATTTTGCTTTGTTTGCTTGTTTCCTTTTGTTCTTGTTTTTATTTCGAAAACCCGAAAATATTTGTTTTTCTTTGGTTTTGTAAATTTTGTTGCAGAGTTTGCCGGACTTTTGTGTCTCCATTAGAGCTTGATTATCATTTTATATTATTAGATCCGCACAAGTGAAGAGCAATAATGACGATTTACGACAATCCAAGTTATGGTGAGAGGCTGGTATGAACTCTGTTTGTTTTATTTTTGTACGTATACTCATCCATGTGAACGTGCTTAGTTCGTTCATGTAAGGTGTATGTTATTTAAGTGATGCTTAGTAGTTCGTGCTCTCATGTGTCTAGTTCCAACTTATTAATATAAGATAGCATGTCGTATGAATGTTTGCTTGCATTGTTTTACTCATAGAAGGTTATGACATTGTTGTATCTCCCTCTAATTGTTTCACTTGAATCGACTTGGCATATGCTGACGCATGCTATGACTGAAAACAAAAGGGCAATTAAGCCTCGATGATTTATTTTTCCTTAGAGTATTTGTATCACTTTTATGCCCCTGTTAATTTTGTTTTGTCGCAAGCATGATTATGAAAGTTGTTGCTCTCTTGATTGTCGCTCCCTGTCTATTGCTAGCTTTCACTTGTGCTGAGTATTAGCTCTACTCGTGCATCCAACTCCCAAAACCAAAGTATGCCAAATGTGTCCACCATACCTATCTATATATGTGGTATTTAACCGCCACTCCAAGTAAATTTCTCGTGTGCTACCTTTAAAACCTTTGAAAAATTATTCTTGTTTTGTGCCCCTGTTTTAGCTCATGAGGACTTATTGTAACATCCCTGGTTTTTGGAAAACTCAAAATCACAAAAATTTGAAACTTTTTGTTTTCATGTCTAGTAAGTCACCAAAACCCAAATGATATGCAAGAAACAAAAGAAAACAACGCATATTTCAATGAAATTGAAATTACCAATCCAATTATACCTCTATTCCATAAACCCTAAAACCCTCTCAAATGATTTTTCTTAGATAAAGAAAACCATTTTATCTTTGGAAAACTTTATTACATAAAATGTTTTCAATTCAAATATTACTTTGAAATTATTTTATGGCAACAACAATCAAAGATTTATAACCCTTAATAAAGTTCTAAGCCTTAAAATTTTTTGATGAGAATAAAATATTTTAATAATAACTTTTAATTGTTATTCCAGTTTTAAAACATAAAGGTGTGAAAATAAAATGCATTGCTTTGAAAATAACATAAAAGAGGGCACTGAAAATAATATTATAACTTGTGGTTTTACTCTAAATTTTATTAAGCCACTTTAATAAAAAAAAATGGCATAAAGTTGCTATTAGGGTTGCACCCTTATTTTAAAATTATAAAATATGAAAAGAAGGTAAAATTGACTTTGAAAATTTATATATGACATGTATAATGTCTCTGAAATTTTATTTAGACAATAACATCAATTTATTATTTTCTAATTTTTAAAATGACTTTAAGTACTATTAGTGATTTAATTATATTTTCCAAAATAGAAAATTTGAAATGTGTTCAAAATTTTATAAGAATGTTCTAAACAGAAAGATATTCATTTTACAAATTTTTAGAAATTATGTTGAGGTCAATTGGATTATTAAAACTAAAGATATTTAAAACAGGAAATAAAAGAAAAAGAAAAAAAAAGTGATGACGTCACGCTGACGTCATCGTCATCAACCTCCCATAGAAACGTAAGCTACCGTTTCTTCCCGAATTTAGCCTCTCTAATTGCGTCTGATTAAAGACCCCAATTGATGCAATAAACCCATCCCCTTATAGCCCCAGCTCTCCTCTTCAGTACCCCTCTTCTCCCCTTCTGTTTCACGACCCCACTTCTCCATAATTCCTCACCGGAGTTTCTCACGGCCGCCGCCGTATTCGTCGAATTCCGACAAAGGTAGCATGTTTCCGCCGCCCTCACTTGGTACCTCTGTTTGTCCACACCGTGCGCACCCTTAGATGTTTTTCTTGTTTGGTTTTGCACAGCACGTCGACGGCGCCGTCCTTTTTCGAGCTCGATGGATCGGACACATCAGAATCTACACCGCGCCGGCAATTGGAGCACCACCGGAGTCAACGGAGTCCACCGTCGAGTCCAGAGCGTCGACCTGCCCCTCCTGGACCACTCTCCGAGCCCTAGGACCCTCTCCATCGCCGCCACCGTGAAATTCCCGAGGTTCACCGGAGCTCCACCGTCTCTGTCCGTGCGCTGCCGCCGCAGGAGGTCGTCTCCGAGAACGTCGTGTCCTCCCCCGAGTTCGCCGTGCCGCGCCGCGCCTCCTCGTGCCTTCTCCGACCCCAGAGATCCTCTACAACGCTGTCGCGGTCAAGCATCTGCAACTCCGGCCGCCGTCGCGCCATTTTCCGGCGGAAAACGCTCGGTGAGCTTCCCCTTCCATGTACGTTTTAATCTCGACCGTCAATGAGATCGTGCGGCCCACGTTATCCACTTACCGTTTTGTACGCGTTAAGATATAGGCCGTCCATCACCCCTTAGATCCAACGACTGATAGCCCCGATCCGGCCAAAACGGTACTGACCAATCAGGAGCCCCTATTTTAGATCACACGGATTGCCCTTTTTCTTTTAAAAGAATAGTCCCTGTAAATTTGGCAGAAAAGCCCCTGAAACTTTGAACCCTCATAACTTTTTAACCACTTAGCCAAATTTAGCAAACTTGGACTTTTTGAATCCCCAGAATGTGTAGAATCTTTTAGCACTGTTCAAATTCAAATTTGACAAACTTAACTTGGTTCAAATTTAAATATGCTTGTTTGATGAATTTTTGTATAATTCAAATTCTACAAATCCAAAAATTGCAAATAAAATATATTTTGAAACCTTGGGATGAGTACTTTCACACCCTCTATCCCAAAAATAATTTTTGATCAAATTAAAACTGAAATTAGAACTAAGTTTTCTATTTAGTATTTTTGTCATAGATTTAATTCTATAAATAATTAGATTATGGTTCCTTAACCAAAATTGTTCCATTTGGTAACCTTGAACCAGAGACATCAGTACCTAACCCTTTTGGACACCTTGGACCATGACCATGTTTTTTTTACCAAAAACCCAACATAGTGATTCATCCATCTTTACCATGTCTTAGAATTTTGTTTTCAACTGTTATTCTTTGTTGTTATGGATATTTTGGAGCCAAGACCAAGTCCCTAGTATGTGTCAATCACATATAGTACCAAGTAGTGAACCTTAGTTTTCTATCTACTTCTCCATTCCCCTATTCTTGCTTCAAGAATCCATCAAGCTTACAAAATGGAAGTCAAGACTCAACCACAAGAAGGAACTCCATCTTCAACTTGGTGGCAACATGAAGAGCTACAAAGAAGATCATTCAAGAAATTGAAATAAGGGAATTGGACTTCACAACGACTAGAATAAACTCGAGTAAGTACAAGGGTGAAGAAATCCAGAAGAAAACATCACCCTCTCTCTTTCTATCTTTCTTCTTACTTCTTTCCAAATTGACTTAGTGGTATTTTGTGCGCATCCCACCTTGGACCAACTAGTGAGAAGGCCATGAGGAATTTAGTAAGACCAAGAGAAGAATCCATACAAGGAACAAGACTACAATAGAAGCATGAAGATGATCTTCAAGATGACAAGCATGTGAAGACTTGGAGCAATCCACACTGGTTGAAGAATAATAAGTTGTTTTTGTCCAACCATTGACCCAAATGGAAAATCCCAAGACTTTAACTTGTTATCTCCATTGTTATGAAGTTAGTTGAACCTAGACATACCTTAACCCAATATGAAATACTAACTTAGATCACTCAAATGTCTTGATGAAAATAACTAAGAGACCTTGTTATGTGTTAGTGTAGTTGAAATAGTGAGATAACCTTGGTGAACTCTTGGAACTTCCTCGAGAAGTATGACCAATTGAGTTTTAATCTTTCGAACCTATGTCTTTACCAACTATAGTCCCTTTTGGTAGACCTTAACCTAATCACAATAGTTTCCTTAGCAAACTAAATTATTGTGTTAGACCTTAGCCTTACATTGACCCCAAATAACATAAAACCATTTTGACTAAGTGTGTTGATTGTTATTCTTTGTTTACTTGTTGTTTGTGAAAGTTGTTTATTGTTATTTGTTTGACTTGTCCATATTGTACAAGAGAAACTATCTAGTGGTGAAGAGAGTGTACCTCTACACCAACTTTAACAAGGCAAGTGGCACATCATAAACTACCTATTATTTCCTATATGCATTAGAACTTTTGAGTAGTATGCATGATAGGAAAATCCTTGGTAAAAATATTATGCTATGCTATTATCCCAAGTAGTGTGTAGCCATCCTTATTACCTTGATAGTGTAACAGCCCTAAAATTTTGGTAGTTGATTGCTTAGCTATGCTTGTAGATGAAGTTCATGTGTTTGGAAAGTATAACTATGTTTTGAATGATTACCCTAAGGGGTTTATGAAATATTTTTGGTGGAGTACTAGATACTCACAAGTAAGTGTGGCATGGTAGGGGACCATTTACATGGTTGAACCTATGAAAATGTTCACATGAATAGCATGGTAGGGGATCACATTAGTGGTTGTACCTATGAAAATTCTTATTACTCCAGCATGGTAGGGGATCACATTAGTGGTTGTACCTATGAAAATGCTTATTACTCCAGCATGGTAGGGGATCGCATTAGTGGTTGTACCTATGAAAATGCTTATTAATCCAGCATGGTAGGGGATCACATTAGTGGTTGTACCTATGAAAATGCTTACTACTCCAGCATAGTAGGGGATCACTTTGGTGGTTGCACCTATGAAAATGCTCTTATCTCTGGCATGGTAGGGGACCATTCACATGGTTGGACCTATGAATATTTCAATATTTCTGAAGATGACTCTTGGTTAACACATCTCTATCCAAAGATACCTCTTATTATCAAAATGTTTTATGAAAAATATAGGAGAAAACTTGCTTTATGCAAACATAGCCAAAACTCCACTCAGCCAAATAAGCATGTAGTATTAGTCTTGCCATTTATATCCACCATAGTGTTACTTGCCAATACATTAAATTGTATTGACTCCCTTGTGGCTGCATATTCCATCCTGCAGATGATTCTGAAGACGAGTGGGGATTTTGTTTAGGATCTCGAGACTATCGCCAATATGTTTTGCCTGTGGCACATGAATAAGATGGGCTCAATGTTGTTCAATGTTTTCTGCTGTATTTATTTGTTTTCTGCTAGTCTTCTAAGACTATGCAAGTTGTAATACTATTTTGTAAAGACTGGATCATGCGATGTAATAGAATTTGATGCATTTGCATGATATTTCATTTTGTACTGTGGTGCTAGCAATTGATCCAGGGACTAGCACAATAACACAGGTGTCCTTACATTATTTAAATGTGGGAACGCTACACTTAAATAGAGAATCTTTATCTCACTTGTTGATTGGATTTCACACCCTGGCCTAGTGGATTCATCCTCTTATCCAATTGATAGAAGAGCCGGCAGCGGGGTGCCTAGCCCCAAATTAATACAACAAATTCTCTTCACTATTTTTGCCCCTGATTTATCAGTCAAAGCATAATTGTGTAAACAAAAGAGAAATAGGGATGACCTTCTACCCAGATGTGTCCTTCTATGGGATCCGCTCTTGTGAAGTCTAGTTGGCTTGTGATGTACTGTATTTTATGTCATTCGTTTACATAAGCTTACACCTCTCTTAAAAATGTTGTCAATACCTTTGTTTAATAAAATAAAAAGCTCTAGCACATGAGTTAATCCCTGCTTCCCTCTAAGAAGGGCCTTTCTTTTATTTTTACGTTGTGTCCTCACCTTCTCGCATTATGCACCTTCTTGAGAGCATGGCTGTCATTCTTAGTGTAATGTGCTTGTCCCAAAACACGGTTGATTGTGGTACAACTTTGATGCTTGTATCTTTGATATCCTTATTTCTAGTCTTCATTTGAACTTCAGAGGTACCCTAGCATTTATGTTTTGCTCCATTATTAAGGGCACGCGAGTACAATTTATCATACCCTATTATGAGAATTGCAATCCTGCAGATTGATTTACTTCATGTTGTTTATTACTAGTTTGTTGGCATCTTTTCATGGTTTGCATAACTGTTAGGTGACTTTTATCTTGTATACATCTTATTATGAATTGTCTCAGCACTTTATCATATAGTGAGTATATTTACATCATATGAAACAATGTTTTCGTAAAAGTCTTTTATCGCACTCAGTTGTCACTGAATTGCTTGAGGACAAGAATTAAGCTAAACTTCGGGGGAGTTGATACGTCCAAAACGTATCTCCTTTTCCGAACACTTTTCTTATTTTTTCCTCTAAACTTGTGAGTTTTGATACCACTAACACGGACTAACGCTATTTTCAGCCGAATTACCTTGGTGTCTCGTTTTTGTGCAGAAAAATCAACTTTCGGGAAAATGCCCAGAAAAGATCCCGAAGACCTTAAAACACTCGAAGACCCCCTGGAGCCAGAAGGAGTCCCGAGAGGGCTAGGAGGGGCCACACCGCCCCTAGGCGCCCCCCTTGGTCGCGCCGCCTGGTGGTGTGGGGCCCCCAGGCACCCCCTAGGGCTCCCCTTTCGACTACATATCCCCCGTAGACCTAAAAGGCGAGGGGGTTCGTCATATTCCACAGAAACACAACAGAGCACCGCCGCCACCTCGAAGACTGTTGCGATCCCCTATACTTGTGGGTCATCATGGGGAAGTGCCAGAGGGGGAAGATCTGTCCCCATGGCCGCACCCACTATGTTGGGGCTGCCAGGTGGGCCCCATGGCTCCACACCAATGCGCATTGACACCCTCTGCACCATCTTACTTTGGTCTGAAGAGAAAAGGAAAAGACCAAAGGGAATAGGAAGGGGAAAGGATAAAAAGGGGAGGACCTCTCACAAGTGAAGGAGTCCTAGTTGAACCAGGACTCCAATCCGAGTGGGTATCCAAGCAGTCTATGAGTAGGTATATGTACGACCTAGAGCACCGGTGAGTGCGATCATTGGATAAGTTTGTGCAAGTATATTAGGAAGTTGTCTAATAGTCGTATTTTTAATGATTGTTTCCCAATAAGTTGTGTCATTTTTTTTCAACGGTATAGTGATATTTTTACAAAATTCTGGCAATCCTAGGATGTTCGAGTGGCCCCTGGCATATTTCGTATAGTCCTGAAGAAGTGCTTCAGTAGCTTTGGGTCTTGCTGTAGTTGGATTCATGATGGCATAATGGACGGGGCATGTGGATTGTATCCACATGGGGTTCATGGTTATGAATAAGTTTAGATTGAGGCTCAAGACGTTTTCGTAATGTCCGTGTTTCTATCACCCCGCAATCTCAATCTAGTAACATGAACAACCATGCCTGATTTTGTTTGTAGGTAGTAACGATTCACTCCGAAGATCCTACAGCCACGTAAAAGTTGCAAACACAAGCGTTAGATATGTCTAAGTTTTTCTTTGAGATCATGAGATGTGATATGGTATAGTCTGTTATCATTCAAGAGTTGTATGAAATGCTATCCACTTTATTTATTTTGACTTGCGAGTCAATTTAAAGCATGATGGTTAGAAACCATATGATTGTTATCTTTGGCATATGTTGACCATGCTTTCATTAAGTATCTTATAGATAGGATAACGACATGGAGATGGTGATCAGATGTCGTACACCTCGACAACGATCCATGGAGCAAAGGAGGAGTTCTGATCCTAAAAGACAAACATGACTATACTACATCACTATTAAACTGCCTGTGATGGTTAATCCTTTTATGCACCCTTTTTATTGCGTAGTATTTGTGATTACTAGGGTGATTCCTCACTTGAAAAATATCAAGGTGATCGTGCTCTTCCAAACTGTGCACTGTCAAACTGGTTCATGATCACATCCATCATACGGGGATTAGTGTGTTCTTAGAACCTTAGAGGCGGGTATTGATTTATCACTTGGATATGCGGATCAATCCCATATAGGAAGGATGAGTAGTTGGTTGTCTTGAAGTTCTAGCATGCAAGTCATGAGCTCAGAGTACATACATTGAAAGATGAACGAGAGTCACAAGAGATGTGATTGGCCTGATGACCTATCCTTTAGGGTTATGATTAGTTGGGTAGATGGAAATGTCCTTCTGTTCATAATTCTAATGTGGATCTTGAGTAACTGAATATTGATTATGAGGAATATGAATTTCAGTGGGAGTGCACTTATTAGTTAAATGTCAACAAAAAGTCCTATTGTAGTATTTTGGTAGAATTGCTCAATGTATGTCAATCGATAAGATTCATGACTTGCATGTATGTGATCCGAAGATCATTGATTCCTATTGTCTCCAGTAAGGATATCCCAATTGTAGCACCATAAATTTGTCAAAATTTTGAGGTGTGACATGCACTTGTTGACATAAGGACGGGTGTGTATAGTATTATACACACATATAGGCAACTGAGATATATGTGTCTATTGGATAGACAAGGAGCTTAAAAGGTTATTTCAGATACAAACAAGGTATGGGATTATCAAGAACTTGTTTGTATGCAAGAAAAATGAAGATAAAACTTGGTGAATTAACGTGTGTACTAATCTTGGTACATACGAAGATTGGAGACATTGGATGTCCTAGTTCCCCAAGACATTGGGTACCAATCTTAATCTTGTTTTCTTTTCCAGCGAAGGCTCTGGGAGTTTTTATCATTATTTGTGACTAAGGGAGAACAAGGATTGTGAATGAATCCATTCATTACACTTAGGAATCTGGCAGAAAACTTATCATAAGTTAAATATAAGTAAAGGGTTCAGCTTAAGAAGACAAGAGTGTCATGATTCACACACTGATAAAGTATCCCAGTAGAACTAGTATCATTCTTAATGTTGAATGTTTCTTCTCTTACAGAGGAAACACCGGTAATTGAGACTATTGAAAGATTATGGTATAGAGTCTGGTAAAACCTATGATGACCCACAATTGTAGGGGATCGCAATAGTCTTCGAGGGTAAGTGTAACCCAATTTATTGATTCTACACAAGGGGAGCCAAAGAATACCTATAAGCCTTGTAAGCTGAGTTTTCAATTCAGCCACACCTAAGAAGCACTTGGAAAAATATATTAGGAATAAAAGGTGCAATAAAACAATGGATGGAGTGGTGTTTTGATCATTCGCTTGTGTCCTCAACACACCTAATAGAATGGCAATTATATAGATGCACTAGTTCAGCGAAGAGATAGTCAAAGTGGTGAAATATGGAGTGAAGCAACTGATGTGTGTAATCTGTAATAAATGGACCAGCAAGGAAACAAGTAGTAAAAGTATGTAAAAACAGTAGCAATAATAGTAAAAGATGGACCGGGGACTCACAGGTTCACTAGTGGTAACTTTCCAAACAATAAAGCAAGTGTTGGGTAAACAAACTACAGCTAGGCAATTGACAAATCATGGGGGCATAACAATGCTATTATGAAGATATATAGTTCACGGGTTCTAAGATGGTAGGCATTACGTCAAGGCATATAAACCGCTATCCAGCATGCATCTATATCTAATAGTCCACCTCAAGAAATCTATCCAGCAAATCTCTCTGGTATTAAGTTGAAGCAACAAAGTGATTGCTTTATGTGCACCAGACAATTGCATTAAGAAGAATACGTAATGTAAGCAATAATTTTCATTCGTAGACAAGAGCATTGCTGTTTTATCCCTAGTGGCAACATCACATCCTCCCCCATGCATGTTTCTGTCACTCAAGCGTAGGCAACAAGGAGGCATGAACCCACTATCTAGAATAAATACTCCCTCCTGGATATGCATACAACTATGTGATCAAGATAATCATACACATGGGAGAGCAGGAAAGAACACATTAAAACGCTCTAAGGATTTAAGTGAAGATTCTCATATAAATACATGAACAAAATAATCATAATTCCATGGTACATCGGATCCCAGCAAACACAACACAAAGCATTACATCAGATGGATCTCTATCATATGAGGCATAACATGAGACCGTGGTATTGGTCAACAAGGGGGAGAGAGTATTGATACGTCATAAACATATCCATAATTTCTGATGTTCCATGTTGTTTTCATGCCATATGCTTCATGTTTTTTATACATTTTATGCCATTTTTATCGATTTTCTGGGACTAACCTATTGACAAGATGCCACAGATCCATTTCATGTTTTCTGCTGTTTTTGATTTTAGAAAAGTTGTTCTCGAAATATTCTCGGAATTGGACGATTCGAAAGCCAAAAATCTAAGAAATCGGTCGCGCACACGTAGTCCGGAGGGGACCCGGAGGGCGGCCGCAGGGGCCCCACACCATAGGGCGGCGGCCCCCCCCTCCCGGTTGCGCCTAGGGGTGGTGTGGGCCCCCTGACCGCCCACCGACGTTGCCCTCTCACCTATTTATACCTCTCGGGAGTTAACCCTAAATACAAGAGCCTTTTCCACCAAAAACATCTGCAGCCACCGTCATCGTCAACCCTAGTTCGGGAGGGTTCTGCACCTCTCCCCGGCACCCTGCTGGGAGGGAGAATCATCACCGGAGGGCTCTACACCACCATGCCTGCCTCCGGAATGATGTGTGAGTAGTTCATCCTTGGACTACGGGTCCATAGTAGTAGCTAGATGGTTGTTCTCTCCTCTTTATGCCTCATGTTTAGATCTTGTGAGCTGCCTAACATGATCACGATCATATTATTGTAATGCTACATGTTGTGTTTGCTCGGGTCCGATGAATATTGAATGCTATGTCCAATGATTATCAATCTATCATCTTCTTTTCATGTGTATGTTATTTATGATCTTGCATGCTCTCCGTTGCTAGTAGATGCTCTGGCCAAGTAGATGCTTGTAACTCCAAGAGGGAGTATTTATGCTCGATAGTGGGTTCATGCCACCCTTTTACTCATTCGAGTGACAGAAACGTAACGGGTGGGGGATGTGTTGTTGCCATTAGGGAGAAAACAACGATGTTTACGTTGTTTACGTTACATACTTTGCTTAATGCGATTATCTGTTGCTTGCAACTTAATACCCAAGGTTTGCTTGGATGACATTCTGAGGGTGGATTATTAGTCATAGATGAAGTTGGATAACGGTCTATGTATCTTGTTGTAATGCCCACATGAATCACATAGTAATCATCATGTAATGCATACGCACTATGGTGCGGACTTTATATCTGTCAATTTCCTAGCTGTAATTTGTTTACCCAACATGTTATCTATCTGTTCTAGAGAGACACCACTAGTGAATTGTGGACCCCGGTCCATTTCCTTTATACTGGTAATACAACCACTGCAATCACTGTTTTCATACTATTCCTACTGTTTTCCTACTGCCATCACTGTTTTGTTTTCATCTACTGCAAACAAGTACTGTTTTCCACACCATACGTTTAACCTCTTTGTTTTCAGCAAAACCGATGAGATTGATAACCTCACTTTTTCATTGGGGCAAAGTGATTTGAATGTGTTGTGTAGGTTCCACGTTGCATCTGAATCGGTAGTGTGCCCTGCCAACATCAGCTGCATCAACCTTCGAAAGTGATTTCTTTCTCCTACTGGTAAATTCAACCTTGGTTTCTTTCTGACGGAAACCTTGTTGTTGTGCTCTTCATACCTTCCTCTTGGGGTCTCCCAACGAGTGCAAGCTATGCACCATCAATCACTTTTTCTAGCACCGTTGCCGGGGAAAAAGAGGATTTCTGCAAGGGGAGTCTCTCACCTCCAATCATTTTTACTTTGTTATTGTTTTGCTTTTTACTTGCTTTATCATGCTTGCTATCAATGTTTGATGTCTTTGAACCTAGATCTTATTGGCAAGGTGGATTCACTGATGAACAACAAATATATTATACGGAACACCACTTGTCACAAAAAGGGATACACTTATGGGAGCAAAGTAATAAATTGCATTACTATGCTAAAAACTTGTGCTCTACTTATAATGTTAATATTGCTTTGATAAATCTTGTTGTTGTAGGAGGTATAAACACCTCCCTTTTCAATGTGAGTATAATGATAATGTTACCATATCTTCTCATGTTAAGGTAAATTATGACTTTTATGATGTGGAACAAATTGAGGAATTTATTGCTTGGAAGGGTGCATTCGAAATTGCCTATTTGCTTGAAAGTATTGATGATGCACCTTGTAAATACGAGATTTATGCTATACTTGAATATTGCTTTGATAATTACAGGGATTGTAATTTTTACATAATTAAATATCATATTAGATTAAAGGGATAGACTATGCTTTGGAGGAACCTATGGAAGAATAAATTGCTGAAACTGGAAGCTCATTTGATGAAAAAGAGGAGGAGAGTGATGATCAAGAGGAGGAAGAATGGAGTAGCTACCCATGTCTACCTTCCAATGAGAGTAACTCTTTAACTCATAACTTATTTGATTGCCATCCATGCTTACCAAAGGAGAATGAGTGTTATATTGATAATTGTGATGATCCTATTGATTCTTTTGAAATATCCCTTTTTGATGAAATATATACTTGTGACCTTGATACTACTATGAATGAAACTTGTGAGAATGATATTGCTACTATTATTTATTATAATCCATGCTACTTTGATAAATCCTATGATAATCCTCTATTTATTCCAACTATTGATATGCATGATAATGAGGAAGTTTGTTTAGAAAAATTATATGATAATCCTTTAGATGATGGTCCTGTGCTACTTGATGTTATAAATTATAATGCTACTAAAAATAGGATTGCTATAATGCATCCCATACCTTTTAAGAGTGACCAATCATCTTGTTTTGCTATTGCTAAAAGTGAGAAAGAAGAGGTCTTTATTTTTAATTTGATCCCACTATTTTTTAGCTTGATATGAATTGTGTGCTTTTAGACCATGACAAACATGCTTTATGTGATAATTATGTTGTTGAGTTTTTTCATGATGCTACTGAAAATTATTATGAGAGAGGAAAATATGGTAGTAGGAATTTTCATTTTACTAAAACACCTCTCTTTTTGTTGAAAGTTTTGAAATTGCTCTTGTTCTACCTTCCCATGATTTCTAGTTTAACCTTCTTTAATTTATTTATTTACAAGATTCCTATGCATAGGAAGTGGGTTAGACTTAAAAAAAATATACTTTCTTCTTGATTCTCTCTATTGCTTAATTCATATTTCGTATGTGAGCATCTTCTTACTTTCTATGCGTGGCTAAAAGGCGTTAACGAAAAGCACTTCTTGGGAGATAGCCCATGGTTTTATTTTTGCTTTGTTTTTCTCTGTTTTTTTTAGTCAAGGTGTTGTTTAATTCTGTAGAAACTCCTTTGTATCTTTATTTTCTCGCATTTTCTATGCCAAGTAAAGTCTCTAGTGAACATTGCGTTTAGATTTGCATTTCTACGCAGTAAACTGATTTCTGTTGTCTACCGTTAAATTCGTGAAAATTCGCAGAAAGATCAAAATGACCTGCAAATATTTGAGCTTATTCTTCAGGTAATTCTAAAACTTTTTCTAGCTTTACGTTTTTCGATTTGAGCAACGTAAGTGCCCCAAAAAATTTCAACTTTACAGACTATTATGGTTTTGACAGATTCTGACCTTTTACCTCCATTCCCTCTGTTACTATGCCGAGTGGATTTCTTTGCTCCACGAAACATCAGTGGATGTAGCTAATGTTTAAAAGTATTAATAATTCTTGTATCCATGCAGAACAAGTGAATTTTTTGTTGTGCGCTAACCCTCTAATGCGAATTACTTTGAGTGTGGTGGGAAGGAAGTTTTCAAGGGTCAAGAGAAGAGGGTGATATAATGTGATCACGAAGAGTGAAAAGCCAAAGCTTGGGGATGCCCCTGTGGTTCATCCCAGCAAATTCTAAGAAGACTCAAGCGTCTAAGCTTGGGGATGCCTTCGGCATCCCCTTCTTCATCAACAATTTATAAGATTACTTCTAGTGAAACTATATTTTTATTCGGTCACATCATATGTATTTTACTTGGAGCGTCTGTTTGTTTTCTGTTTAATTTTATTTTGTTTTCTTTTGTTTTCCTTGCTGCAATAAATAGTTGGAACCCAGAATTCTTTGTGTGGGAGAGAGACACGCTCCGCTCATATGAATACTCGTTTTCTTCCATGCTCGTATTCTTAGTTTTTCTTCTAGCTGCTACAAATCCTTTTAGCTCCTGTTTTTCATGCATCTCTTATTCAGAGCTGTTAGTTCTAGTAGAGTTATGTTGGCACTCTCTTGTTTCATTGCTATATCTCTTGGAGAGTTTTTGTTTAGTATAAAATGATTGGTGTTGGAAAGCAGTAGTAAAATTTTCGCGCTTATAACGGTGCAAAAAGAAGCTTGTATAGATTGTGGCTAGACTTTTTCATGTCATGCTAGATGTTATTTTAATTCTATGCTTAGTAGTTTTTATTTTAGCATGACTTGTCTCAAATAGATGAGAGTGCTTAATGTTCCATTGAAAGAATCATTAGTTGTTTTTATCATATTGAAGCATGAATTTGTGGTGTTCTCCTTCGAATGCTTTATTTGGTTGACTTGGCGCATTCTTACACCATATTTATGACTACAAAACAGTCACTTATAGCCTCTATGATCATTTAGTTTTTTGACTTGTAATACCCTTTATGCTTTGATTAATAATGTTTTTTTCCGCTATGCATTATTATGGCCATTATTGCTCTCTTGATTTGTCGATCCCAGTCTTTTGCTAGCCTCCACATGTACTGAGTATGAGCTCTACTCGCGCATCCAGCTCCCAAAAACCAAAGTTTTCCAAATGTGTCCACCATACCTACCTACATGTGGTATTTAACCGCCACTCCAAGTAAATTTCTCATGTGCTACCTTTAAAACTTTCAAAATTATTCCTGTTTTGTGCCCCTATTTTAGCTCATGAGGACGTAAATAGAGAATCTTTATTTCACTTGTTGATTGGACTTTACACACCTGGACTAGTGTCACATCCGCTTATCCAAAATCATAGAAGAGCTGACAGCGGGGTTCCCAGCCCCAAAATTGGTTACTATTAAATTATCTTCACTCTTTTTGCTCCTGATTTATCAGTCAAAGCATAATTGTGTAAACAAAAGAGAAAGATGGATGACCTTCTATACGAGTTGTGTCCTTCAATGGGAGCCGCTCTTCTGAAATCTAGTTGGCTTGTGACATACTGTATTTTTTGTTTACCATTCGTTGACATAAGCATACACCTCTCTAAAAAAATATTTTCAATACCTTTTTTAATAAAATAAAATAAAATAAAAAGCTCTAGCACGTGACTTAATCCTTGCTTCCCTCTGCGAAGGGCCTTTCTTTTCCTTTTATGTTGAGTCACCATCTTCTAACTTGAAGCACAGTTGAGAGAGCATAGTTGCCATTTTGAGTTTAATGTGCATCAGTCCCAAAGATTATTATTGATTGATTCATGATGTGTTATTACTTGCTCTCAAATTATTTGTTCTAGTCGTCCACTTGAACTTTGAAGGTGTCCAGGCATTTATGTTTTGCCCTACTCTTAAGGAAATGCGAAATATCACTTTGATATGTTTTCTTTATGCTCGAAACATACGTATAACTTTCAAGAGAATTATTATTCATGATCTTTTATTTGTGTTACTTTTCATGATGCAAGGTGATTGCTAAATTTCATTGTTAAAATTATATCTATCATGCATGTGTTTAAAGTACTATGATCTCAGCATACATATGCTTTTACTTTATGATGATCAAGTTTATGTTGGTAGCATGTCACCGCAGATTTTATTTGTTTTTATCGTTTACCTACTCGAGGACGAGTAGGAACTAAGCTTGGGGATGTTGAAACATCATAAAGGTATCCATAATTTATGATGTTCCATGTTGTTTTCATGTCATATGCTAAATGTTTTTAATACACTTTATGCCATTTTTATCGATTTTCTGGGACTAACCTATTGACAAGATGCCATAGAACCAGTTCCTGTTTTCTGCTGTTTTTTATTTTAGAAAATTTGTTTTGAAAATATTCTGGGAATTGGACGATTCGAAAGCCAAAAGTATTAGAAATATGTCACGCACACGGAGTCCGGAGGGGACCTGGAGGGAGGCCATAGGGGCTCCACACCATAGGGCCCCCCTCTGGTCATGCCCAGGGGTGGTGTGGGCCCCCTGGTTGCCCACCGAGGTTTCCCTCTCGCCTATTTATACCTCTCGGGAGGTTAACCCTAAATATCAAAGCCTTTTCCACCAAAAAATTCCGCAGTAGCCGTCATCGTCAACCCTAGTTCGGGAGGGTTCTTGAGCTCTCCCCGGCACCCTGCCGGGAGAGGGAATCGTCACCGGAGGGCTCTACACCACCATGCCCGCCTCCGGAATGATGCGCGAGTAGTTCATCCTTGGACTACGGGTCCATAGCAGTAGCTAGATGGTTTTTCTCTCCTCTTTATGCCTCATGTTTATATCTTGTGAGATGCCTAACATGATCAAGATCATCTTATTGTAATGGTACATGTTGTGTTTGCTGGGATCCGATGAATATTGAATGCGATGTCCAATGATTATCAATCTATCATGTTCTTTTGATGTGTATGTTATTTATGATCTTGGATGATCTCCATTTCCGGTAGATGCTTGTAACTCCAAGAGGGAGTATTTATGCTCGATAGTGGGTTCATGCCTCCCTTTGACTCACGCTCGAGTGACATAAACGTAACGGGTGGGGGATGTGTTGTTGCCATTAGGGAGAAAACAACGATGTTTATATTATTTTACATTACACACTTTGCTTAATGCGATTATCTGTTGCTTGCAACTTAATACCCCAGGTTTACTCGGATGACATTCTGAGGGTGGAGTATTAGTCATATATGTAGTTGGATAACGGTCTATGTATCTTGTTGTAATGCCCGCATGAATCACATAGTAATCATCATGTCATGCATACGTACTACGATGCAGCCTTTATATCTGTCAATTGCCTAGCTGTAATTTGTTTACCCAACATTCTATCTATCTATTCTGGAGAGACACCACTAGTGATATGTGGACCCCGGTCCATTTCCTTTATACTTGTCGGAGAGAGCTATTCTGTCTTAGACAGGATAGCTCTCAGAGGTTCAAACACTGGGGGCTAAACACACTTCCTTCGCTTCCAGAGGAGGCTTCGAGAGGGAAGCTTGAGCACAACAACAAGGGCGACACAAAGAGTTTACCCAGGTTCTAGTGTGGTGTGAAACCCTACTCCTGCTTGTCTGATGGATTGCACTGCGGTGATTACATTACAAATGCGAGATTGTGCTCACAACAGACTACTTGGCCTCTACGATGGTTCCAGCTCCCTTTGTCCGAGGGACGGTGGTGCCCTCTTATACTGGTGTTTGGACCTCCTTCCCGCTCATTTGGCGGGAAAGGGTTACCACAAAGTGCCAAAGGGTGGAGCATCATGTACTTCTACGCCTCTTGCGCGGTCCTGGTCGCTGGGGGACAACTCCACCATCCATGGCGTCACGGTGGGGGAGCCCGGTGACGTTGCCTTCATCTTGTAGCGCGGTCTTTGTCTGCTTGCACCAAAGAGGCAATCATGGGGAACCTCTTTCTGCCCCTGCAGTTGTCCCCCTGGCCTTTATACACCAAGACGGCAACTGTGGATAAAGAGCTCCTGCACCACTGTGCAGCTTCTGCCGACGCACGGAGGCACAGGCGTCAGCGGCACGTGCCTTGTCGCCCTTCTGGGTGGATGGATCCCTTTGAGAGGAGCGATTTGCCGGAGTAGAGATCCTCACATCAAGCCTTATCGCCAAGGGCTTAGGTGAACCCTTGGAGGAGGCGCGGTCCTTCTCAGGGGTTGGGTTGCTCGATTACTCCAAGGGATGTTTGTTGGGTTGAGCGGCAGCAGATGGGCCTGGATACCCCCGTATCCAGGGGCCCGACAGTAGCCCCGGGGCCCGTGGTGACACGTGGACGAAGGAGACGAGGAGTCACGCGCCCACCGCTGCCGACCCGGCAAGTCGCACATGGCGTGGCGGTTCGTGGGAGGCTTCCCACAACCGATTGGACGTGGGGACAACGGCTTCCTACACCTCAGCCCGACAGGTGTAGGGGGCCCAGGAAACTATGTCGGGTTTGACCTCTTGACCTCCGCGTGCCCTTTCTTCTCCTCTTTCTTATTAGACCGAAACGATCCCCTTCGCCTTCTCCGCCGCTAGCCACTGCTTCTTCGACGGTACGCCATGACATCTGTGGTTGAACCTTCCTCCATCGACCTCCGCCAAATGAGGAGGGCTCAGCGAATGGCGGCGCACCGCACCAATGAGCACGGGTCCACCCTCCTGCTGGCGGGTACAGTCGACCTTGACGAGCTTTCCTCGATGATGTACCCAATCTTCTACCAGTCGGTGATATCGGGGATGGTTCCCCTTCTCTCCCTTCCTTCACGCTATTCTTGATAACTATCGTATACACCTCCTTCATCTTTCTCCCAACTCCACCCTTATTCTCTCTGTCTTCGCCTTCTACTGTGAGGCGTTCTTGGGCGTGAGACCGTCTGTGGCCTTCTTCCGCTGCTTCTTCGAGCTACAGGAGGATCGAGCGGATCCGGGCATTGGCGACCTCTCCTTCCGCCTAGGGACCGGCTTGGGGGCGCGTTCCCCCACATGGAGGTCTTGCCCAAGGCCCCTGACTTTTGCTCGAGGTGGTTGTACGTCGAGGTTGGGGAGCTCTGCGACCTCCTGGAGTTTCTGGTAGCTTCACCCTTACGGCACCCGGGATGGTTCTTGGAGGAACTCTCTGGGCACGATCTTCATCCTCTGATAGAGATGGTGTGCATGCTCCATGACTATGGCCTCACCTTCGACGTGCTTGTGTCTGAGATGATCCAGAGGTGTTTCGCCCCCTTGCAGCGTCACGAGAGGCCCTTGTGGTTGTATTTGGGTCCCAGCGACCCAATGTGTCTGGATCATAACCTCACCATCATGCACACCGTATCCATTGCGCTTATGGTGCTGCTTGGCTTTGACCTGCCATCTGGGTTGCCCACCGGCTTGACTCCTCTCTACGATGTTCCGCCGGCAAATAGGGAGGCAATCCTGGAGATGATGCCACCCTTCGATAGGTTGGGTCCTCTTGCTGAGGGGATGGATCCACGCGAGGTCAGTCCGTACTCCCCGGTCTCCGCCGACGAAAGCATCAAGAGCCTCCCCTCGCCCCAAGCAGCCACGGTGGGCACTTCCTCCATGCGGAGGCGCTGCAGGTTGGCATTGTCTTCTTACGATGAGGATGAAGGCGGGGACACCCCACGTCAGTTGATCCCGGGCGGTGACGAGGGCGTCGGCGTGGTGCCCATCAAGCGCAATCTGGGCAAGAGGCTGTGGGTAGATGATGGCTCGTCGTCTTGTGGAGTTGCGGTCGAGAAACCCACGATGGTGCGGCCTCCTCGACGCCGCCCCAGGGTGTGGAGCTTCAAAGGCGAGTAAGAGACCTCGCCTCGGGACTTTTCCTTGTTTCCTGAGTTTCATGCTTTGACGAGTTGATGTTGTTTGTGGCAGAGGACAGGTCGATGACGCCGCGGGCGGGCTGTTGGGGCAGGACCCTGGCCCGGTCGCCGTGCTCCAGACGGGCCAGCCCGTAGCGGTGGAAACCGCGGCCGAGGCTCTCGTCGAGGCCGTGTCGCGCCCTGAAGTCCTCTCGGGGGTGCTTGAGGAGGAGGCCTTGACGCCCCCATATGCTCCTAGCTCGGGGGAGGACACCGCTACCTTGCCGGGGAGTGGTGAAGCCAGAGTTGGTGCAGAGGTTGCGCCTGGCTCTATTGCGAGGCTCCAGCTGATGATCGGTGGCCTCGTTTAATTGGTGCGGCCTCTGGCTCGGGTCCAAGCCTAGGCTCTCTCGTGGAAGACCTGGCGGGGCAGATCCAAGGCGTCACTGCTGCCCAGGCCTCCTCCCAGGGAATTGCCTTGTCCACTGGGTTGGAGCGCCTTGAAGCCCTGGGTGGCCAGCTACGGGAGGACGTTGCCGCCATCTTGGCACTGGAGGAGGCAGCGGCCGCTATGAGGCGGGCAATGCTGACTAAGGCTGAGCATGAGCGTCGTGATGCTTCAGTGGCGCTGAAGGAGGCCCAGCTGGCCCTGCCGACTGCGCGGAGCGGCCAGGAGGAACTTCGCTTAGAGAGGAACCAACACTCCTTGGAGGTGGAGGAGTGGCTCCGCACTCGCCGGGAGAAAGAGGGGGAGGTCGCCTCCAAGGAGAAGGCAGTCAGCAAGGCTGAGGACGACCTCGCAAAGTGGGAGGACAGGTTAAGATGTGCTGAGATCGAGCTGAGCCTTGAGCGTGAGCGCCTCGACACCTTCGAGTCTGAGGTGCTGTAACATCCCTGATTTTTGGAAAATGCAAAAATCACAAAAATTTGAAACTTTTGTTTTCATGTCAATATCAATCACCAAAAACAAATAAAACTCTAACACAAATGAAATATTAGGTCCTATACCAAGTATATTGGATTTGGAAGTCCAGTTATGCCTTTGTTCCTTAAACCCTAAAACCTTATTCAAAAATAAATTTCTTAATTATATAAAGGGAATATATTTTATTAACAAACCTTTACCTAAAATGTGTACAACTCCAATATTACTTTGAAGATATTTTATGGCAACAAAAATCAAAGATTTATAGTCCTTAATAAAGTTCTAAGCCTCAAAGGTATTTGATGAGAATAAAATTGTTAATAATAACTTTTAGTTGTTATTCCAATTTTAAACATGAAGGTGTGAAAATAAAATGCATTGTTTTGCAAATAACATAAAAGAGGGTTTTGAAAACAATATTATGACTTGTGGTTTTATTCTAAATTCTATTGATCAACAATATTAATTATTTGATATGAACTAAATAAATAGCATTAAGTTACTACTAGTAAATCCTTCATATCCTAAAATTATAAAATGTGAAAATAGTTTAAAATGGCTTTCCAAAGATAATATATGACATGTAAAATGTCTCTGAAATTTTATTTAGACAATAACATCAATTTATTATTTTCCTAAATTTTAAAATGGCCTTAAAGTATTATTGGTGTTTTATTTATTTTCAAAATTGTGAAAACAAGATGAAATGACTCTCATAATTTTGTTTTCAACATTTATAATGTCACTAAAATTTTATTTGACCAATAACTATGTTTTATAAAATTTTAAATTAAAAATCACATTAAGTGACTATTAAGGAATTTTTCAAATTTCCAAAATTCAAAAATAAAATATGTTGTTTTGTTTTCAAAAATGGTACTATAGGAAAGTATTTGAAATTTCAAGAATTTAGAATTTGGTTTCATGTAAATTGGATGTTTAAAACAGAAGATATTAAAGTTTTCATTTAACAAGAAAAAGAAAAGAAAAATAAAAAGAAAAGATGACGTCAGCTGACGTCATCCATCTCCTAGCTCAGGATGGAAACTTGCATCCATTTCGGCCGATTTGTTCTCCCTTCAATTCCGCGCCATTAAGGCCATTAATACCTTCCCTCTCTGGCTCTATAAGATGCCCCGATCCCCCTCTCCATTTCCCCTCCCTTGCCCCCTCGATCCATGGCCGTATGTCGTAGGTATTGCTCGCCAAAATAGCTTCTGTCTGCCGCCGTCCTTCGCGATTTCCGGCCATCTAGGTGAGCCTCCGCCCCCGGTTCCTCGTCCTTTACCTTCCCCGTGTCTTCGCGCACCTCCCTCGCCTCTCTCTTCTCCTTTTTGTGCAACGATGCCACCGCGCCATCCACGACCGAGGCGCGCCGGAGCTACGCCGTCTCCGACCGTGCGCCGTCGTCGTCTAGGGCCTCCGTTGAGACCGAGGAAAACTGGAGCGCCGCCACCGCCAACCTTCCGCGAGCAGCGTCACCGCAACCTCCATCTCCGGCGACCTAGCTCCGGTGAGACCCCTCCCCCTCTCTCTGTCGTTCGATCTGGATGAACGTCTAGGATTAGATCCCCACCGAAGGGGTACGCCACCCTCAGATCTGGATCTGACGGCTCAGATCTGGATCCACGTATCCACGTCATAGCCCAGTCAGCAGCATAGTCAGCAGCAGCACCCAATCAGATCCAGCCACGTGGCCCAGCCTTATTTGAAAATTTCTCCCGCTGGAATTATTTTGGCAGTTTTATAGATTAGCCCCTGCAACTTCAATCCATCATATCTTTTGATCCATGAAGCCAAATTTAGCAATCTTGGAATTTTTGAAAAGACCTTGACAATTAGAAACTTTTGGCACTGGCAAAATTCAAATTTGAGAAACTTAAATTTGTTCAAATTCAATTGTGCTTGTTTGATGAATTTTGCGATAATTCAAATTATGTAAATCCAATTTTTGCAAACTAAATTGTTTTGGGTTCCTTATAATGTGTACTAACAGATCCATAAGCCCAAAATATTATTTGAACAAGTTTAAAATGGATTTAGAATTATATGTCCATTTGAGCTATTTTGACTTAGTTTAAATTCTATAAATAATTTTAATATGTTTTCTTAAGCAATGATGCTCCATATGGAAACCTGAATCCATAGAAAGTAGTGACATAGAATTTTGGACACATATGATCCATACCCATGTATTTTAGGCCAAGTTATCACACGCATGTTTCACACCATATTAAAAATGACTAAGGAAATATTTTGCTTAAGTGGTTCTATGTGTGTATGGCTATATGAAACCAAGGCTAAGTCCTTAGTGAAGTTTCAACTTATACTTAGCCAACAAATGAACCTAAAAACACTAGTACAAATGTTTCCATCAACTTCTTGTCTCCCCATGCTTGCTTCAAGATTTCACCAAGTTGGGATTTGTGAGAACCATGAAGTGCAATGGAGGACTTAACCATATACAGATTTTTCAACATGAAGATAGAAGACCAATGAAGGACTTAGCAAATAAAACAAACTTCAGAAGCATCTCCAAGAAGTGGAAGCACTTAGAAGAAAACCAGAGAAACTTCCAGAAGACTAACCCCCCTTTTCTCTCTAAGTCCTTTTCCTTCCCTTTTCTATTCTTCTCCTTTCAACTTGATGGCAACATGAAGAGAAACAAGGAAGATCGTTGAAGAAATGACTTAGGATCCACAACAATCTGAAGCATACTCCATCAAGTGCAAGTACATGAAGAAATGAAGAAGAAGACTACACCTCCCATTCTATCCTCTTGTCTCATTTGTCCTCTATTTTGACTTAGTGATATTTTCACATTTGTTAAATAAAACACTTAGTTGTGACCACACCACTTGGGAAACAACAAGTGACAAAACCATGAAGACTATCAAGACCAAGAGAAGCACCACACAAAGGAAGGAAACAACTTAGATGGCATGATGATGATCTTCAAGAAGGCAATCACATGAGGACTAGAAGCAATCCATACAAGTTGAAGAATAACAAGTTATTTTTTGTCCAACCTTTGACCCAAATGGAAAATCCCAAGACTTTAACTTGTTATATCCATGGTTATGAAGTTAGTTGAACCTAGACCTACCCTAAACCAAAATGGAAAGACTAACTTAGATCACTCAAATGTCTTGATGAAAATGACTAAGGGTTACACATGGTTATGTGTTACTTTAGTTGAAATAGTGATATCACCTTGGTGAACTCTTGGAACTTCCTCGACAAGTATGGTTATAATAAAGTTTGATCACTACAAACTCAACCTAGTCCATCCCAAGTAAACTCTTGGAAATCCCTTAACAAGTATGGAACCAAGAAAGAATAAATATTTCAACCCAAACCTTGTCCTAACCAACTTAGTTAAGCCCATTTTGATATGTTAGTTTCTATGTATGTTTTCTACACTTGTATGTTTGTTTGTTAGGATGCTTGTTTATTTAGTTATTGTGTTGTCAATGAATAGATTGTACGGAGAGCAACAATCTTTTGTGAAGAGAGTGTGATATCTTCACCAACTTCAACAAGGCAAGTAACACATCATCAACTACCCATTATTTTCTATATGCATTAGTTGATTTTTGAGTAGTATGCATTGATAGGAAATTTTACTAAGTTATATTATGCTATGCTATTATACTAGTAGTGTGTAGCCATCTCTTTTATCCTTGTTATTTATAGCCTTAGAACTAGATAGATGCTATGCAACGTGACAAATGATTTTTACTTGATGTTGTGGAAAAATTCTAAGTAACAACTTCAATGAACCACCTGGGTGGATTTGGTTGTTTGGCTGATGAGAGTTGAGTGTCTCCCCGAGGGGTGTTCACTTGAGGAATGCCACCCAGGAACAAAGTGATTATGATGTTCCCCAAGTTTAGATTGCTTCCACTGCAGCCTTTAGTCATATGGGCTCTTTCTTGATCAACTAAGTTGTGAGGGTTCAGCCCGGGCTTGACAAGCAGATGTAGCATAATTATAGGTGGAACGGGTCTTGCCATTGGGTTGGATTCTCGCTTCTGAAAGATCTCGTCTCGATTCTTCTCCTTTCCTTAATGCACTCAGGGTGTATAGGATGTTTGGGTTGAGTTGGGTCTGAAGGTGAAAGTGCACAAGCTCTACAGAGTCAACAAACTAAGATCTTAGCCATGTCCCCGGTTATGGACAACTATGAGCAGCTGGACAAGGAAGGACGGAAGAATCACATCACCATTTTCAATAAGTAAAATTTGACCAAGTGAACAGTAGTAGTGGTGCTTGGATTTCAGTCCAATGAGGCCACCCCTTTGAAAAGAAAAGTTTTCTTTTACAAAAGAGATAGGAGAAAACTTGCTTTATGCAAACTTAGCCAAAACTCCACTCGGCCAAATAAGCATGTAGTATTAATCGTGCCATTTATATCCACCATAGTGTTACTTGCCAATACATTAAATTGTATTGACTCCCTTGTGGCTGCATATTCCATATTGCAGATGTTTCTGAAGACGAGTGAGGATTTCGTTTAGGATCTCGAGACTATCGCCAACATGTTTTGCCTATGGCACATGAAGAAGATGGGCTCAATGCGTACTATGTTTTCCGTTGTATATCTTTGTTTCCTGGTAGTCTTCTAAGACTATGCAAGTTGTAATACTATTTTGTAAAGACTGGATCATGCGATGTAGTGGAATTTGATGCATTAGCATGATATTTCATTTTGTACTGTGGTGCTAGCAATTGATCCAGGGACTAGCACACTAACACGGGTGTCCTTACATTATTTAAATGTGGGAACGCTACAAAATGGTATTAGAGCATTGTGTTGCCTGTAGGATTCGAGACCCTAAGTTTGGAAAAGACCCTAGGTTCAAAATTTACTATGTTCAAACTCTCTAGAAACAAAACAATCATCTTAATTCTTCTCATATCATCTCATCTATTATTCACCTTCAAAAAAAAATTCTAGATGACCTACCTCTTCAATACCCTCAAGACAGGAATGTTGATGATCATACCAAGAAGTGCAAGAAGTATCTTCACCACATGCAGACTTACACACTCAAGATTACTGAAGAACTTGAAGAAAACATAGACTTCACAAAAATCAAGAACACCTCAAGACATGGAGAGAAGAATTTGGAGAAAACTAAAGAAGATATAGATGAGACCACCAATCTAGTTACTTTGTTAGAACAACGTTAACGTGTTAGTGTATTGATCATACCAATGAGTGTGGTATGACAATATTAGTATTTTCTAAAAACCATGTTGTTTGGTGTGATGAATGTGTCACTATATGTTTGTTATGTGTTGTTTGCAAGATGAGTTTCCTTGATCTGCTGTGTTGGGTAGAAATTTCTTTAATCTCTTTCTAATCTCTACTCATCCATGCTAAACCAACCAAAACCCATACCAATTTACCAACCATGTTGGGCTACCCTATGAAGTGCAACAACAAACCTTTCACCCAAGAATGCCATGACTAGTTCTTTATAGAGACACAAGCCATACAATTGAGGAATGTCACAGATTTCAAGATCCCTTTTGTGTGAAGGAACAATCACATCTATGATCAATGCCAACTACATCATAAGGAGCAGTGAGCCAATCAACAATTGAAGAAAGACAAGTGAACCCCAAGTTGCATGAGATATGAAGATTTCAGAGCCAACTACACCAAGAGAAGAAATGATGAAGAAACACAACTATCCAGTTTGTGTTAAATAGGAGTTTTATGAAACCCACTAGTTGAGAAATGATAGTTAGCTCAAGTTTGTCTTACAGATTGGAAACTTTCTGTTAGACAAGTGAGGTGACCTAGTGTTATTAAACAAGATTCATCAATCCAAGTACAAGGTAATGATTGAGTGCAACATGGATTGGCCCCCATTGTGGCTACTCACATTATTCACTTTTGCTATGAGGAATGTTAAATCTGAGTGACATACCTATTAGAGAGACGACGATGTTAAACCTGAACCATAGAATGGTAGAATACAATAAATACCCTATGTTAGTGTTACTGAAAACGTACTATTTTCGGTGAGGATCAAGCCAACCTTGGAGCTATCAAGCAATGGAAGATTTTGCCTACGATGAGAGTTTCTTTAGAAATAGCATGGTGATTACCTTCAAGGATGACAACAACAAGATGGAAGATTGCCAAGGACATCAAAAGACCAAGTTAAGAGTGACCCAAGGACTTTTGATTGACCCAAAGAGTGACCCCTTAGTGTCAAAGGTAGTCCAACATACCTATGTTGGTCTACAACTCTACCGCGAAGGAAAGTTCTACTCAAGCCAATCTCAAATCAATCTACACTCCAATCTAATGAAATTAGACTACCCACAAAAGTTTCTTTCAAGGGTGGTAGCCACCAAGTTTGTTCTGGAACCCAGTTACCCAATCTTTCTTTCTATCCTTCCCAAATCTCGGGACGAGATTTCTTTTAAGGGTGGTAGTCTGTAACATCCCTGGTTTTTGGAAAATGCAAAAATCAAAAAAAATTGAAACTTTTGTTTTCATGTCAATATCAATCACCAAAAACAAATAAAACTCAAACACAAATGAAATATTAGGTCCTATACCAAGTATATTGGATTTGGAAGTCCAGTTATGCCTTTGTTCCTTAAACCCTAAAACCTTATTCAAAAATAAATTTCTTAATTATATAAAGGGAATATCTTTTATTAAAAAACCTTTACCTAAAATGTGTACAACTCCAATATTACTTTGAAGATATTTTATGGCAACAAAAACCAAAGATTTATAGTCCTTAATAAAGTTCTAAGCCTCAAAGGTATTTGATGAGAATAAAATTGTTAATAATAACTTTTAGTTGTTATTCCAATTTTAAACATGAAGGTGTGAAAATAAAATGCATTGTTTTGAAAATAACATAAAAGAGTGTTTCGAAAACAATGAGCAGCTGGACAAGGAAGGACGGAAGAATCACATCACCATTTTCAATAAGTAAAATTTGACCAAGTGAACAGTAGTAGTGGTGCTTGGATTTCAGTCCAATGAGGCCACCCCTTTGAAAAGAAAAGTTTTCTTTTACAAAAGAGATAGGAGAAAACTTGCTTTATGCAAACTTAGCCAAAACTCCACTCAGCCAAATAAGCATGTAGTATTAATCGTGCCATTTATATCCACCATAGTGTTACTTGCCAATACATTAAATTGTATTGACTCCCTTGTGGCTGCATATTCCATATTGCAGATGTTTCTGAAGACGAGTGAGGATTTCGTTTAGGATCTCGAGACTATCGCCAACATGTTTTGCCTGTGGCACATGAAGAAGATGGGCTCAATGTGTACTATGTTTTCCGTTGTATATCTTTGTTTCCTGCTAGTCTTCTAAGACTATGCAAGTTGTAATACTATTTTGTAAAGACTGGATCATGCGATGTAGTGGAATTTGATGCATTAGCATGATATTTCATTTTGTACTGTGGTGCTAGCAATTGATCCAGGGACTAGCACACTAACACAGGTGTCCTTACTTTATTTAAATGTGGGAACGCTACAGGTGCGGCGGGTAGAAGCCCGCACTCAGGAGAAGTCGACGCCTGCAATGCTCGTCTCGCCAAGCCGAGAGCTGATCGCGAACGGGGCATCGGGGAGGAGGTCGCGGCAGGGCGCGCGACCCTCCATGGAGACCTCCTCAAGGCATTTGGCAAGAAGACCAAGGACCTAGAGGCCAAGTTCACCAAGCGGAGGAGGGAGCTAGAGAAGAAAGTGAGGGATCTTGGGGAAGACTTGGAGAAGGTCCACCGGAGGCGCGACGAAGAGAGGAGGGCCAAGGTGCAGGTGGACAAGGAGGCAATGAAGCACCAGGCAGACCTTCTCGTCCTGCAGGAGCAGATCGCTCCGCTCATGGAGGGGGAAGAAGAGCGCCGGGCTTCCGCCCAGCAGGCGTGTGAGCTGCAGCGCCACTTCCAGGCGATGTTCCGTCAAGAAGTGTGCATGACCCGCACCGTCGCCGATCGCCTACATGTCGAGACGCTGGACCTTCCCCTCGAGTACACTGGCGCCGACTGCGTGAACTACTTCTTGCAGTTCATTGCTACACTCGAGGAAGAGGTCCAGGATCTTGACGGGATCTTAAATGAGGAGGTCCGCCAACTCCTGTCGGTGGCGATTGGTCATGCCTTCTCCCGGCTCCAGCTCTCCAACCCCCTCTTTAACTTCAGCACCCTCTCCGAGCCTATCCCGCATGATCTCCGGGAGACCCACCGAATCCGGGTGCGTGAAGCGGTGGTTGCCTTTACCGAGAAGTTCAACCCCCCGAACCCGATGCCGATGGAGCGGGAGGGTCCAGTGATGATGCTGCGGACTCCGAGAGCCATCATTCCTCCACGTGACTATGATCTTCGTTTCCTGATGCATTCTAACAGGAAGTAGGTGAAGCTTTTTTAGGGTGACAACTTTGTTTTGTTGGGTTTTAGTTTACTGGTACTTCCTTATGGTGATACTTAGCTTTTCCATGATGGTGCCTTCGAGACACCTTGTTGCATCTTTCGCGGTGGGCCTCCGGTTGCTTCTTGCGGAAGATGCCTCTGGGCTCCGTGCGAGGGGATGCATGTTGCTTGCTTGCTCCTTAGGGGTAAGGCTCTTGCTTCTAGCTGCAGTTTGTGCCTCTGGAGAGGTGCACGCTTGGTTGTTCCTTCGTGAGCATCTCGCGAGGAGAAACGACGAGGGACTTGGCAAAGTGTTTGTGTGCGGTAGCGACCCGCTTACATATATTGTTCCATCCCCCGCTCGCGGGATGCTTTCGAGAGGAAAAGGCCTTCGCGCGCCTCTCTAGAGAGAGGAAGGATGCATGCTTGGATGAATGCACATGATGTTTTGTTGGATGCAAGATGCAGGCATGCCAACATGCAAGGAGAGATTTCTTTGTGAAAGCAACAAGATTTTACTGCTAGGGTGAGGCATTGTTCTCTTACAAAACGCTTGGGGATGTCGTGACCTTGTGGTCCCCCAAGAGGCACTTGACATCACCGTGCGGACACGGGACTTCCATCGTCATGGGGTTGATACTCGTGCGAGTTCAGGTGCATAGCTTGAGGATGTAGTGGCCTTGTGGTGCCATCGAGTAACAAAAGATTGCCCCACCGGAGTGAGGCTCTCACTTGTGTGGGTAGAAGCTCCAGCGGCTTTGTGGTCCGCCTGGCGAGAGACCCATGAGACCCTCACGGAGAGAGGTCCTGGCATCGTTTTTACCGTGGCGTCACGGGGTCCCCTCGAGGGTGCGTCTCCATGGCTGTGTGGGGGCCATGGAACGAGAATGTGGTGAGATCTCTTCCCTAGCATAGAGGCACGCTTGCATGGAGAGCAGTGGAAGCCCCCCGAGCCTCCAACGGTCTGGGGGTCTTCTGGGTGGTAGCCCCCGATCCTCCAACGCTCTAGGTGGTCTTCTGGGTGGCTGCTAGATACGTCATAAACGTATCTATAATTTCTGATGTTTCATGTTGTTTTCATGCCTTATGCTACATGTTTTCCTTACACTTTATGTCATTTTTATCGATTTCCCGGGACTAACCTATTGACAAGATGCCACAGAGCCAGTTCCCTGTTTTCTCCTTTTTTTTCAGAAAAGTTGTTCTGGAAATATTCTTGGAATTGGAAAATTCGAAGTCGGAAGTCTTAGAATTCCCAAAGGTTCCACGGAGTCCCTAAGAGGCCCGGAGGGGGCACACCATAGGGCAGCGCCCCCTGGGCACGCCTGGGGGTGGTGTGGGCCACTCGGGAGTCCACCGTCATCGCCCTTTCGCCTATTTAATCCCCCCGATGTGTCAACCCTAAAAAGATACCACTTCTTCCCGAGAAACACCCGAGGCCGCCGTTATTGTCAACCCGAGATCGGGAGGGTTCTAGAGCTCTCCCCAGCACCTGCCGGGAGGGAAATTCATCACCCGAGGGGTCTACACCACCATGCTCGCCTTCGGAGTGATGCGTGAGTAGTTCATCCCTGGACTATGGGTCCATAGAAGTAGCTAGATGGTTTTCCTCTCCACTTTATGCCACATGTTTAGATCTCATGATCTGCCTCACATGATCGAGATCATCTTATTGTAATGCTACAGGTTGTGTTTGCTGGGATCCGATGATTATTGAATGCTATGTCTTTTAATTATCAATGTGTCATGTTATCTTCATGTGTATGTTATTTATGATCTTGAATGCTCTCCGATGTTAATAGATGCTCTGGCCAAGTAGATGCTAGTGACTCCAAGAGGGAGTATTTATGCTCGATAGTGGGTCCATGCCTCCTTTTCATCTATGCTCGAGTGACAGAAACATGACGGATGGAGGATGTGTTGTTTCCATTAGGGAGAAAACAACAATGTTTACTTCGTTTACATTGTTTACATTACACACCTTGCTTACTGCGATTATACGTTGCTTGCAACCTAATACCCAACGATTGTTCGGGTGATATTCGATGAGTGGATTGTTAGTCATAGATGCAGTTGGATGACGATCTATGTATTTTGTTGTAATGCCCGCATGAATGTCATAGTAATCTTTATGTCATGCATGTTTCTTTATCTGTCAATTGCCCAGCTGTAATTTTTTCACCACGCATGTTAGCTATCTTTTATGGAGAGACGCCTCTAGTGAACTGTGGACCCCGGTCCATTTTCTCATACTGATAATACACACACTGCTTCCACTGTTTTCACACTGCTGCTACTGTTTTCATATTGTTTTGCTACTGTTTTCCACACCATACGTTTAACCTATTTGTGTTCAGCAAAACCAGTGAGATTGACAACCTCACTCCTTTGTTGGGACAAAGTGAATTGATTGTGTTGTGTAGGTTCCACGTTGTTGCTGAAACCGGTAGTGCGCCCTGCCATATCAGCTGCATCAACCTTCAGAGATTTCTTGTCCTCCTACTAGTCGATTCAACCTTGGTTTCTTTTCTGAGGAAAAACTTGTCGCTGCACTCTTCACAACCTTTCTCTTGCGGTTTACCAACGTCAGCCATCACTGCTCCTTCGCGAGAAGCAAGCAGCCTCTTTTTGGGAGCCTCATCGAGGTGTCCCACGTTGTCTTCATCGGCTGGGTGAGAGATGTCCACCTCATTGTAGGCTCGCTCGACTGAGCGCGTCGCCTCCTCCACCTCTCCATGGATGGTGATGGTGCTAGCAGGCCCAGGTAGCTTGGCGAGGTTGTACGCGTGGTGCATCACGACCATGAATTTTGTGAGAGCTGGATACCCGACAATAGCATTGTAGGGGAGGGCGATGTGCGCGACGTCGAAGTCGAGAGTCTCGATGCGGTAGTTCTGGCGAGTGCCGAGCATGACGGCGAGGCGCACCTGTCCCAGGGGGACCGTGGTGCCGTTGGTGACGCCAGTGAACGGCCTCATTGGGGCCAGGTGCTCGTAGGGCACCTGGAGCCGCTCGAATGCAGGCATCGAGATGACGTTGAGGCCTGCACCCCCATCGAGCAGTGTCTTATTAACGTCAATGGTGTTGATGGTGGGGGTGCAGACCAGGGGCAGGATCCCCACGGTCCTTGTGGACTTGGGGTGGTCGTTGACATCGAAGGAGACCTTGTGGTCTGACCACTTGAGTAACTTTGTTGCGGCTGTACCTGAGTGGACAATGGCGATCTCGTGCGAGATCTTCTTGAAGTGGCGATTGGGGAGTGGAGCTTGTGCTCCGCTAAGAATGCAGGCCATGTAGCCTGTTGGTTCTTGCTAGCCCCGCAGTGTTTGTCGCCCCGTCCCTGGTTGCCCTCAGCGTGTTGCTGCGTGGCAGCGTTCTCCTGAGGCGCAGGTGGGTTGGGACGCTGCAGCTGCTGCGGGGGTGGATGCTGGATGGGCGGCTGGTAGCCTCCTGTGTTGTAATTTCCGTACCCGTTGTACTGGTTCGGGCCGCGCTCCTCCCATCTCCCTCCAGCGCAGCCTCCCCCTCGCCCAGGACTGCGCCAACCGCTGCCTCGAGAGTAACCCTATTGGCCACCCCTCATGAGGCGGTCTCCCCGCATCCTCTCCAGCTAGAAGCAGTCCCTTGTTGTGTATGAGTGCATGCGGTGAAACTCACAGTAAGGGCGGTTGTCCGCCACGAGTGCAGCGTTGCTGCGGCCTTGCTTGTGTTCTGGCTCGACAGCCAGAACGGCCAGAGCTTTCCGTTTGGTGTCTGCATCGTCGCCTCGAGCCTTTGTCTTTGTCTTGGGGGCCATCGGGTTGGAATCATTGGCAGACGCGCTGTGCCTGAAGAGGCTTCCCTCCTCAGCCTTAGCGCACCTGTCGACCATGTCCATGAGCTTGACGGCGGAGGTGAAGTCTTTCCTGATGCCGAGCTCTTCGAGCATGCGCTCATTGGTGACCCCTTCCCTGAAAGCAGAGATGACGTTTGCATCGGCGATGCGGGCGATCTTTTTGCGCGTCTGGCTGAAGCGTTGTAGGTATTGGCGAAGTGTTTCGCCGGAGCGCTAGCGTATGCCGCGGAGGGCGTTGTAGGAGAGGGGTGCTCGTAAGAGCCTTTGAAGTTGGCGACGAAGTGGAGGCACAACTCCTCGAACAACCCGATGGAGCCCTCTTGTAGATTCATGAGCCAGACGAGGACTGGGCCCTTGAGGGCCATGGGCAGCCAGTTCGCCATGCACTTGTCGTCCCCCTTCGCGGCTCCTACACTGAGGCAATAGAGCTGCAGGAAGTCGAGGAGAGGAGTAGTGCCATCATAGCGAGATGACAGAGTGGGGTTGAACTTCAGCGGCCAGGAGACCGTGCGAAGCTACTTGGTGAATGCGAGGGCGCCGCCGACGTAGACTGTTGCACGCGCGTCGAGGTCCACCGGGCGGTTGGCGCGACCAGCCTTGGCGAGGTCGCGGATGGTGCGGCACTCGCGTTCGTGGCAGCGTTTGATCTGAACGCGCGCATCCGGCGGGGTGTGCAGGATCTGGCAGCTGTTGCTGCTCTTCTCAGGCACCTTAGTGGTGGGTGCCTTGTCTGGGAACTTGTTGCAGGGCTCACCATGCACCGACGAGGTTACACCGTGAGAAGGGGCAGCGCGTCATGAGCTTCCGCACTCCTACGCTAGCTGACGTCGCCTCCCCGCGGCTCCCGCGGGGGGACGTTTGCGACGGTGGCGAGCTCATGGAGTTGGGCGAGCCATGCGGCGTGTCCTTCGGGTGCGGGCGGGTGCGTAAGAGGCTCCCGGACCAACAGCAGGGCTGCTGCGGGAGTAGGTTGCTCCTGGCGCCCCTGCGTTCCTGACGGAGGTGGGGGGCAGATCCTGGGACGCACGCGCGTCTCGCTACGGCGTGTGAGAGGAAGCTTCTTCCTCGGTGCCGTGTTTGCCATCCACGCCAGTGGTGTTGCGCTATGGCGCTTCATTGTCGTTGTCGTTGCCGGTTGGCTCGACATGCCCTCGGCGGCGAGCGCGCTCGGAGCGGGTGAGGCAGGCTGGTCCGAGCGGCGGGTGCCATGGCGATGAAGAAACAAAGGAGCGCCTTAGCCCCCTGATGACCCACAAGTATAGGGGGTGTATCGTAGTACTTTCGATAAATAAAAGTATCGAAACCAACAAGGAGCAGAAGATGTTGACAAGCAGGTTAGATATATGATTTACTGTAAACACTAGCAAACGGTTTTTTGCTGGTTTTTGATATAGCAGATAAATAAAGTCCGAGTAATAAAAGACAGTAAAAAATAACTGCAGTAAGTGGCCCAATCCTTTTGAGAGTAAAGGACAAGCCGGTTGTTCTACTTATGATTACCAAACGTTTTCGAGGACACATGGGAATTTCCTCAAGTGCTTTCGCTTTGTACGGTTTATTAATATTTATTGGTTCAGGAAGTGTTGTGTGGGTGAACCTATGCTAATGCACCGCCCAACTAGGACTAATACATACTTGTGATTATAACCCTCGTAAGCATCCGCAAATACAAGAAAGTAATTAAGATAAATCTAACCACAGCCTCAAAACTCTGGGATCCTACACTTTCGAGTGCATCGGTTTCCTAACGAGGGTTTAGGTTTCTGTCACTCCGGCAACCCCACAATTAGTAGCCAAATACACAATGCATCCTCCTAGGCCCATAAAGGTGAAGTATCATGTATTCGACGTTCACATGACACCACTAGAAGAATAGCACCACAACTTAAATACCGAACCACTAGATATTACTTCAACATAATTCCACTACTAACATCGTGACTTCTCCCATGTCCTCAAGAACTAAACGGACTACTCACAAGAAATCATATGGATCATAATCATAGGTGATATAATGGATAATAACAATCTTTTCATAAAGTGTAAACACCAATAAATCTCACAAGCATCAACTACTAACAAGTAATCCACACCGTGAGAGAGATCTAATGGAGAGAAACGATAAAGACCCATAATTATTACAATGGGATGAAGGTGGATGATGAGGGTGATGGTGCTGGTGGTGATGATGATGACGATGACGATCTTGATGATGCCCGGAGCGATGACGGTGATGATGGCGATGATTCCCCCTCTCCGGGGAGGAATTTCCCCGGTAGATTTCTCCCTGCCGGAGAGCTTTTCTGTCTGTTGTTTTTCACCCCAGGGCGTCGGCGGAATAATCCTTCGATGATCCTCCGGGGCATAGGGTTCCCTCGGGGTCAAGTACGCGAAAGGGGGTACCCAGGAGTGTGTAACATCCCAAGTATTTATGAAATATCCCTTAGAATGTTTTGTTTCTTGTTTTAATTCAAGCAATGCATCATGTCATCATCTCATTGCATTTGTTTTATTTCTGTTTGCATTGTCTTCATAATGAAATTCCAACTTAATCAACCTTTGTTTTCATACTTGTCTGTTACAATCTTTTCAAATAAAGAAATGCAAAACAAAAACCTCCTTTGTTTCCAAATGCTTCAATAATGTTCAATTAATAAATTGTTGGTTTTATTTCAAACAAATAATTCCAAGTCACCTACCATTTCAAATCAAATCCATCAACAGCACCCAAGTTGAGTTATAACCAAAATTATAAACATTATCACTTCAATCAACTAGTTTAATCATTTAATCACTAGGGGTAACCCTATTAAAAATGTTGTTTCAATAAGGTTATTTAATACTTAAATTCTTTCAAATATGGTTTCAAATACAAACAGTATTTTAAATGTCAACTTTTTGCAAACCAACCTTGGCAATTGTTTGCTAATGTTCTAAATATCTTAACCAAATTTTTCTGGAATTTTTCCTAAACAAAAATCTATCCTTTTCTTCCAATTCTGTTTTCTGCAAAAAAAAAGTAAAACAGAAAAATAAAAAAGAGGAAAACTGCAGCGCGCGCGCGTCACCTAAGCAAACCCAGCCCACCTAAGCCTACGCGCGCGCAGCCCAGCCCATCTTTTCCTAGTGTACCGCTTTGAGAAGCGTGCGCTTCTTCTGTTCTGTGTACGGCGGCGCATCCAGCGCGCCACCGCGACAGTACGGCGGCAGCCGACGGCCCCCCGTGGTTTTCCGCGCCTATAAGACCCCACTGAACCCTAGGGCGCAACCCTAATCCCTAGGTCTCCTATTCCCCCTCGGATCCGCCGCCATCCTCTCTCTCTGTCGCCGCTCCCCCCTCTCTGATTTCTCACCGGCGGCAGCTCCTCTGAACCCCGCCATGGCGCCGCCACCTCACTGCCCCACCTAGCCACCTATCTACGGGAACGACGCCGCCTCTCCTTCCTCTACGCGTTGGACACTGGAGCTAGCTGGGAGGAGCACTGCAGCCGCGCCACCGTCCTCTTCCCCGCCGTCGTCGCCTCCGTCAGCTTGCGTCACCGGCCCTCTGCCTCGACTACTTCCGGTGGTGAGCAAGCCACCGTCCCTCCCATCTCATCTCCTCCCTGTTGCGCTTCCAGTACCGCACTCGCACGCCTCCATCCATCACCGCAGCAGCGCCAGCACGGTGATCGCCGCCGATGCGCCTCGACGTTCTGTCAGTGTCGCGGAAGCATTTGGTCTTCAGAAAATTTCAGTTAGCGCTTAGTCACCATATCCTCTGTGCGTCGCGGTTACGTGACAAGAAACGCGCACAGCTGCAGTGGTTCAGTGCGTACGCTTGCGAGCGCGCGGTCGCGAGTTCGACTCGCGGCCTCGCGGGATTAAAATCCCCAATCTTTTTCCACGGCGTACTGACAGCCAGGGCCCAGCCGTCAGTCCCTCTTATGCCACGCGGGCACAGTGAGCCACGGGGCCCCCTGGCAGCGTCTGGGTGCGTTTCCAGTGGGTATAAAACGTTTTTAAAACTTTCTGTTTTCCAAACTAGGTCCAATTAATCACAGATTGGCCCCTGGTTTCAAAACCATAATAACTTTTATTTTATAACTCCAATAAATAAAAATAAAATATGCACACTAATCTAAATTCAATTGTCTATCTTTTGGTATCATTTTGTTCACTGTTTTGAAATTTCAAAATACAATTTAAATTTGAATCCAAATAATTCAAATGCAAATGTCTAAAATTAATAACTAATTCATTATTAATCCAATAAATACAAATAAAATATGTTTCTCATACCATTTTGAATATCCTATTCAAATATAAAATTTGTTTCATTGTTTGAATAATTTAAGTTGCCTAAATAATTTAATACTTGTTTAATTCATTTAAATTTGATAAAAATCATAACTTGCTCAAAATAGAATATTTTTGAACATGCAAAATATGTTTTCAAACCATCAAAGTGTGAACTTTTCAAATGTGAGTTTGAAATTATGTTCTGAATAAATAAAATTCAAATAATATTTAAACTTGTTTTAAATTCAATTAAAACTTGTTTAATATTGTTTAATTCATAATAAGTTCATCCTAATTCAAATTTCAAAATTTGAAACATGTAATCCAACTAAAATTTGATGTTCTTTTCAAATATAAATTTTGTTAATTGTTTTGCACACTTTGAATTGATGAAAACAATAATTGTTTGTGTGACATGTTAAGTACCCAAAATTTCTAAAACTTAATAAATGATTTCCAAAACTTGTTAAATCCTTTTATCACTTGCATCTATTATTGTTATTTGTTGTTATTTTGTTGTTACCATCATGCATGCATCCTGATAACAACCTTCACATAATAATTAATTGTAAATCATTTGTTCCACTTAATCTATGGACTTTTTCCATATGCAACTCTTTAGCATAGGGGTCCATTTAAATTGTGTTATCATGTTAACTAGTTTTTTTGATGCAACCATTAACTTGTCATGCATCATCTTGATTGTGCACAATGCCATGATAATGATTGTTTACATTCCTGTTTTGTTTGTTTGCTTCTTCTCGAATAGACGACGACGTTGAGGCAGACGATCCTTACAGCACCCCTTCTGAGGATCTAGCTCAGTACCCGGCTGTTGAGTTTGCAGGCAAGTTATCACTCACATGAACCCTTGTGTTCCTTTCAACCCTGGTTACCGATACTTTCCGTTGTCTATTCTTGCTAGCCTTAGTGGTAGTTGTTTCTGTTACGAACCTATCACATGAATCCTTTAACCCTGATATTGCCTCACCACCACTCCTACAACCCTATTGATTGAGCCAGTGTCTTACTAGCATGCTTAGGTTGTTTTGCTCGAGTCTGTTACCAGTTACTTTTAGTTACTATATCTTTATTATGTTCTGGGGGCTCGATGTTTAATTAATCAATCAATCAATCATGCTACTGTTATTACTTAATAATAATTTGATGATAAGGCACCGGCAGGAGGCCCTGTGTGGTTTTGAGGCCTGCTAGTGTCGACCCTAATAGGAAAAGGGTCTTGTCTACTGATCCATGATGAGCGCACTACCCGCATGTGGGAAGCGAGTATGGGCGCCCCCTCAATTTGATTCGATTCGCATCTCGTCCAAATCATCTCATTTAGCTCGTGCTTTCTATTTGCCGCATGCATGTTTTTGCGAGCCCAGCGCAGGGTGGAACTTTTGTAGTCGGCATATAGGGGGACACGTTCTTAGAGTGCTATGAGGGTCCATTTTCTTCAGGGCTCGATTAGCCGTGCGCCCAAGGTGCTTTGGGCTTGATGCAGAGAAGAGTTGAGTTGTGTTGAGTGCCCCGCTTGGTGGGAGGCATCCCATCTGGCGGGTTATTCATACGTGTACGGCCAAATTGGTGCAACCCTGCAGGGATAATCTTCTCGAGAAGCCGTGTTTTCCGCGGTTATGGTTAACTTGGTGAAAGTACTGGCTAACAAGTACTCAGGACAACTTAAACCTAATGATTCACAATCTCACACCCCATGATTACAATTTGACTAGTAATAGGATTATTGTCACAATAACTTGTTTCATCTTAATCCAACTGTGTGAGTTATCCTCGGATTGCTTCTTTGGATAAGGGGCGAGATCCAGGATGGGTTTGTTTGATGTTATCTATGAGTTGGTTACAATACTCGATCTTATCCCCTTTCTGATAGTTGGAAGTGATAGAATCTCTGTAGTTGGTTAGCGCAGCCAGTTGCAGCATATTTTTATACCCTTTTCCCTCCGTTGAACCCAAGTCATCTGTGCTTGTGTTGACGGGCTATACTTTGGTGAACTGAGAGTCTTGCTTGCCAGTACGTCTATGTACTGACCCCTTTGGGGCTGTGGTTTCCGCAGACTACGATTACGAGGATCCAGGTGACGGCTACTACGTGGAGTTTGACGAGGCTGCTGACGAGTAGTTAGCGGACCCGGGCAGGATCCGAGACATCGTGGATGGGCTCCGTCTTTATTTCAGTTTCCGGCTTCTTAAGCCTATTTGGATTTTGTCTGTACTCAGACCCCTTTGAATGCTTCCGCTGATATGTAATGATGCTATGTTAGGACATGTGTCCTCTGGATGATTGTATTTGCTATTTCTGCCCTAGTGAGGGCCATTTGCAACTTATTTCAATCTTTTGTGTCGTAGAGGCATGTTGTGTTATCCTTTTGTTCAAAGCCGTTGACGTACCATGTGTGTATGGTATGAAGTACGTCAATGGTAGTGTCCTGATTTCTACAGATAGTTTACATCGACGGTGAACAGTAGCGATGGGTTGTCACACATAAGTGTTGGCCTACTCGTAAGAGGACGCGGGTGCCGGAAAGCCCCGTAATCCCATCAGAATACTGTTCAGTTCGTACGGTGAGTATCCTATAGAAGTCCGGGTGCGACAAATGGTATCAGAGCCTGTCTGCCTGTAGGATCCCTTTTTACTGTTCGCAGTTGAGTCTGGAAACTATTTTGTAGCTATATAGGGAAAATGAAACGTGAGAGTAGGAATTCTGCCATTTTTCTTCTTTCCCCACCCACCCACCCTTTTCTGGTAAGGAAGTGCAACGTTGTTTTCTGTTCTCACCTAAACTTTCAAGTTAGGATTTCACGTGTTTTGGGTTCTCCGTAGTACCTCAGGACTTTTGGTCTCGTTTTCCCGATGTTGCTTCGATATCCTGTTCTTCTAAAGAACCTTTCGTCCGTTGAAACCTTGTTGTTGTTTTCCACTTCAATTCTTCTACCGGAGTCTAATCAAAACCTCCCAAATCATCTGCAGATGGATCTCAGGTTCTACCCGCAGGTGGTTCGGATGACTCGCTGTGAGAGCACCGCCGGTTATCCGGAGATGCTGAGAGACATGGTTACCTATCTGGGGTTCCATTGGGCACCAGAGTACTAGGTCTACGAGCAGCAGCGAGAGTTTGACCAGACCTACTACCAGGCTATCGTCTACATTCTGTCGGATGATGGCAGGAGCGTTGTCCACCGCTACGAGGCAGTAGGTTCCACAGTGGATATGGCCGTGCAGCAGGCAGCTTACGTGAGTCTCACCGTCCTCCGTGCTGACTACTGGGGGTTTGATGATTCCATCTATCGTCACATCCCCCGTGGTTACATCACGACAGCGGGAGTTCACTTCACTCTCCACGGCAACCTGGATACCTACGAGTCTGATAGCTCCAGGCTGCACACCACTGCTCAGTTCGTGAGGCACAGTGACGCAGTTGCTTCCACACTTTCTCAGGAGTTAGCCTCAGTCAGGGAGCAGCTCTATCTGGCGTTGACTCGTCTGGCTACGTACACCACAGACTTCGTTGGAGACGAGCGCTTTGCGTGTTTCACTCAGCCAGCTGGGTTCCCGCTGCTAGATGCTGGAGGTTACGAGACGATCAGAGGTCCACTCCTCGACCTCGGAGCTGGTTACACTGGGATTCCACGTTTTGGACCACAGGGAGACGACGCTTTCTACTTCACCACACCGAGAGTTGCTCTCAGAGCAGTCCCGCTCTACGTGGATCGTCGTCATACCTACTTCCGGGGGATTCCTCCGCACCGTATCTCTCATCGTACTACTCACCGCCGTCCTGCGTGATGAGCATGGGAGTACTGATGTATCCATTCCTAGCTATGTTTAGTTATCCTTGTCTTTCGAACCATGTATTGGTCTGTTGGATATTCTGAGGTATTTGAACATGTGATGATGTACCTGTTGGTTATCTATTCATGCGTCGGAATAATCTATCTTTCGGTTACCAAGTCTATCCTTTTCTATTGTTGTGCTAAAATGAATGTCTATTCAGGATGCCGCCAACAAGGAGCAACCCTCCTGAACCACCTCCGCTCACGGAGCTGTTGACTCAGATGACTCAGGTCGTGGCTCAGATGGCCCAGATCCAGGCTAACCAGCACAACAACCAGAATGCTCCGCGAGTCAGCATCAAGGAGTTTCTGAGCGTGGGGCCGAGAGCTTTCGTGGCAACACGTGAGCCTCTGGATGCTGATGACTGGATCAGGGAGATGAACAGGGCTCTGGAGATAGCTCATGTTGCTGAGGAGGATAAGGTCAAGTATGCCACCTACCTACTGAAGGGTCAGGCAGCTACCTGGTGGGAGAACTACCAGACCATGAGAGCTGGCTATCCTATCACCTGGGGATGTTTCAAGGATGCCTTCCTGAAGCACCACATCCCAGATGGTCTCATGGAAAGGATGCGTGAGGAATTCTGCTCTCTCAAAAAGGGCAAGCTGGACGTCCTCGGCTACCAGAACGAGTTCAATCGTCTCGCTCGATACGCTGGTGACGAGGTGTCCACTGAAGCCAAGAAGATGGCAAGGTTCCGCCGAGGTTTTAACCCGGAACTGAATTACGCTCTCACCAACGTCAAGTGCAAGGACTTCGTGGAGCTCGTGAACACCGCGCTCAATGAGAAGAATGGGCGCAAGGCGTTCGAGGAGTCCCGTAAGCACTCGCGTGAGGGTGGTTCCTCCTCCAACATGACCACCCCTCCGCAGAAGCGCCGCATCTGGGTGCCAAATGGTGCTGTCACTCGGGCTCCAAATGCCCAAGCTTCTCCAGGCTTTGGTCCCCGCCCACCCAACCCATCTCAGATGCAGGGTCAGAGGTTTCCAATGGGGCAGCCAAGGCCAGGTCCTCCTCGTGTCGTCACTTGCTACAAGTGCAAGGAGACTGGACACTACGCTGATAAGTGCACTCAGAGGTAGCTACCTCCACCACCTCCTCGCCCCAACACCAACCAGTCAATGGTTCGTGCTCCCCCGGCTAAAGCCTTCAACTCCAACAACAGGCCTGTCGGGAGGACCGCGAGGGTGAACCATATCAAGGCCGACAAAGCTGAGGAAGCTGCTGACGTCGTTCTCGGTATATTACCCGTAAACTCTATTCCAGCTAAAGTGTTGTTTGATACTGGAGCATCGCATTCTTTTGTGTCAAAGATTTTTGCAAAAGCATACAACCTAGTTCTGGTTCCGCTAAGCAATCAAATGACTGTTCACTCTCCGGGACCGCAAATGTTGACTTCCAAGATAAGCATGGACAATGAGATCCTAATTGGAGGTCGCATATTCCTTGCTTCACTAATGTTGCTGGGAAATTCTGACATTGATGTCATTCAGGGTATGGATTGGTTGAAGACCCACAAAGCTAAAATTGACTGTGCTCAAAAGTCAATAACTCTCTCCCACACTTCAGGCCAGATATTCTATTCTCCATATGGATCAAGTTCTGTTCAGCTGTTCAACCTTGATGCCAAACCCCTTCCTGCAATTGAAAATGTTCCGATGGTTTGTGAATTCCCTGACGTCTTTCCAGAAGAGTTGCCAGGGATGCCTCCGGACAGAGCAGTTGAGTTCGTGATCGAGCTTGAGCCAGGTACTGCTCCAATCTCTAAGCATCCATATAAGATAGCTCCTCCTGAACTGAAATTGTTGAAGGAGCAAATCGATATGTACATGGAGAAAGGTTACATTCAGCCTAGTTCCTCCGCTTGGGGTTGCCCAACTCTGTTTGTTGCCAAGAAGGATCAAACAAAAAGACTCGTGGTTGACTATCGTCCTCTCAACGAGAAAACCATCAAGAACAAGTATCCAATTCCTCGTATCGATGATCTTTTTTATCAACTTGCTGGAGCCTCAATATTCTCAAAGTTGGACTTGAGGATGGGGTACCATCAGATAAAGATCAGAAAGGAAGATATTCCTAAGACAGCTTTCACCACTCGTTACGGTCTATATGAATACACCGTCATGTCCTTTGGTCTCACCAATGCACCGGCAACGTTCTCAAGACTCATGAATTCTGTCTTCCATGAATACCTCGACAAGTTCGTTGTGGTATATCTTGATGACATTCTAGTCTACTCAAAATCCGAGGAAGAGCATGGAGAACACCTTCGTCTCACTCTCATGAAACTTCGCGAGCATCGTCTGTATGCCAAATTCTCCAAATGTGAGTTCTGGATTCCAGAAGTTGCATATCTTGGTCATATCATTTCTGCCAAAGGCATAGCCATTGATCCTGAAAAGGTTAAGGCAATTGTTGATTGGAAACCCCCTAAGACGGTGAAGCAAGTCAGAAGTTTTCTTGGCTTGGCTAGCTATTGCCGTCGTTTCGTCCAAAACTTTTCCAAGATTGCCAAACCTCTCACTGATCTCACAAAGAAGGACAAGAAGTTCGTTTGGACTCCATAGTGTGATGAGAGTTTCAACCTCCTGAAGACTAAACTCACTTCCACCCCAGTTCTGGTTGGCCCAGATACTACCAAACCTTTCCAGATATTCTGCGATGCATCTCTCCAAGGCCTAGGAGCAGTTCTTATGCAAGAACGTCAAGTTGTGGCTTATGCTTCACGTCAGTTGAACCCACATGAGCAAAACTATCCCACTCATGATCTTGAACTTGCAGCAGTTGTGTTTGCCCTCAAGAAATGGAGACAATACTTGTTGGGTAACAAAACTGAAATATTTTCCGATCATAAGAGTCTGAAATACATCTTCACTCAGCCAGATCTAAACCTCAGGCAAAGGAGATGGATTGAGAAGATTAAAGACTTTGATCTCACCATTTCTTACACTCCAGGCAAGGCTAATGTTATGGCCGATGCTCTCAGTCGCAAATCCTATTGCAATAATCTCATGATCATGGAAAGCCAACCTCCACTTCATGAAGAATTCCAGAAGCTCAACCTTGGTCTTGTTCCTGAAGGATACCTTGCTAGCTTGACAGCCAGTCCAACTCTCGAGGACAAGATTCGTTCTGAACAACTTCGTGATACTGAAATCAAGAAGATTGTAGAGCACATCAAGGAAGGCAACGATAAATTCAAGTCCTTCTCAATTGATGACAAGGGAACTGTGTTCTTCGAAGGACGCATTGCAGTTCCTCAGATTCAAAGTCTCAAGGATATAATTCTCAAGGAGGCTCATGAAACTCCTCTCTCCATCCACCCTGGAAGTACAAAGATGTACCAGGATCTCAAGACTCTGTATTGGTGGCCTGGCATGAAACGTGAAATTGCTCAATACGTTTCTGAATGCGACGTTTGTCAACGTGTTAAGGCAGTCCATCAGAAAACAGCAGGTCTACTCCAACCTCTAAAAATTCCTGAGTGGAAGTGGGACATGATTGAAATGGACTTCGTTACTGGGTTTCCAAAGTCCAAGAAGGGCAACGATGCAATCTTCGTTGTTATTGATCGTCTCACTAAGGTAGCTCACTTCGTTGCTGTCAAGGAAACTATCTGAGCTAGCCAGTTAGCAGAACTCTACACAGCAAAGATTGTTCCTCTTCATGGTGTTCCATTGGAAATAAGCTCAGACCGTGGAAGCATATTCACTTCTCATTTCTGGAAAAGCTTTCAAGAAGCTTTGGGCACTAAACTTCTGTTCAGCACAGCTTATCACCCTCAGTCTCAGGGGCAAGTCGAAAGAATCAATCAGATTCTCGAGGATATGCTCAGAGCATGTGGTCTCTCCTTTGGCATGAAATGGGAGGATTGCCTTCCATATGCTGAATTCTCCTACAACAACAGCTACCAGGCAAGCCTAGGCATGGCACCATTTGAGGCACTGTATGGTCGCAGATGCAGGAGTCCAATCAATTGGTCTGGAGCTGGTGAACGTTCACTCTTAGGCCCTGACATTGTTAAGGAAGCCGAGGAGAAAGTTCGTATCATTCGTGACAATCTCAGGATTGCTCAGTCTCGTCAGAAGAGCTATTATGATAGCAAGCATAGGGATATGATCTATGCACCTGGTGATAAGGCATATCTCCGTGTAACTCCCCTCAGAGGCACTCATCGTTTTGGTGTGAAAGGAAAGCTTGCACCAAGATACATTGGTCCTTTCAACATTCTCTCAAGGCGTGCAGAAAATGCTTATCGTCTTGAACTTCCAGAAAAACTATCCAAGGTGCACGATGTGTTCCACGTGTCCCAGCTCAAGAAGTGTTTCAAAGATCCAGATCGTGCAGTTGATCATGATTCCATTGAACTGCAAGATGATCTATCTTATGAGGAGCACCCTATTCGTATTCTCGATGAGACCGAGCGTAGGAATCGCAACAAGAGCACCAAGTTCTTGAAAGTGCAGTGGTCGCATCATTCCGATAAAGAGGCAACGTGGGAGACCGAAGAGGATCTTCGCAAGAAGTATCCGGACCTTTTCACTTCTCAGTAAGGAATCTCGGGGCGTGATTCCTTCAAGGGGGGCGTTTTGTAACATCCCAAGTATGAAATATCCCTTAGAATGTTTTGTTTCTTGTTTTAATTCAAGCAATGCATCATGTCATCATCTCATTGCATTTGTTTTATTTCTGTTTGCATTGTCTTCATAATGAAATTCCAACTTAATCAACCTTTGTTTTCATACTTGTCTGTTACAATCTTTTCAAATAAAGAAATGCAAAACAAAAACCTCCTTTGTTTCCAAATGCTTCAATAATTTTCAATTAATAAATTGTTGGTTTTATTTCAAACAAATAATTCCAAGTCACCTACCATTTCAAATCAAATCCATCAACAGCACCCAAGTTGAGTTATAACCAAAATTATAAACATTATCACTTCAATCAACTAGTTTAATCATTTAATCACTAGGGGTAACCCTATTAAAAATGTTGTTTCAATAAGGTTATTTAATACTTAAATTCTTTCAAATACGGTTTCAAATACAAACAGTATTTTAAATGTCAACTTTTTGCAAACCAACCTTGGCAATTGTTTGCTAATGTTCTAAATATCTTAACCAAATTTTTCTGGAATTTTTCCTAAACAAAAATCTATCCTTTTCTTCCAATTCTGTTTTCTGCAAAAAAAAAAGTAAAACAGAAAAATAAAAAAGAGGAAAACTGCAGCGCGCGCACGTCACCTAAGCAAACCCAGCCCACCTAAGCCTACGCGCGCGCAGCCCAGCCCATCTTTTCCTAGCGTACCGCTTTGAGAAGCGTGCGCTTCTTCTGTTCTGTGTACGGCGGCGCATCCAGCGCGCCACCGCGACAGTACGGCGGCATCCGACGGTCCCCCGTGGTTTTCCGCGCCTATAAGACCCCACTGAACCCTAGGGCGCAACCCTAATCCCTAGGTCTCCTATTCCCCCTCGGATCCGCCGCCATCCTCTCTCTCTGTCGCCGCTCCCCCCTCTCTGATTTCTCACCGGCGGCAGCTCCTCTGAACCCCGCCATGGCGCCGCCACCTCACTGCCCCACCTAGCCACCTATCTACGGGAACGATGCCGTCTCTCCTTCCTCTACGCGTTGGACACTGGAGCTAGCTGGGAGGAGCACTGCAGCCGCGCCGCCGTCCTCTTCCCCGCCGCCGTCGCCTCTGTCAGCTTGCGTCACCGGCCCTCTGCCTCGACTACTTCCGGTGGTGAGCAAGCCACCGTCCCTCCCATCTCATCTCCTCCCTGTTGCGCTTCCAGTACCGCACTCGCACGCCTCCATCCATCACCGCAGCAGCGCCAGCACGGTGATCGCCGCCGATGCGCCTCGATGTTCTGTCAGTGTCGCGGAAACATTTGGTCTTCAGAAAATTTCAGTTAGCGCTTAGTCACCATATCCTCTGTGCGTCGCGGTTACCTGACAAGAAACGCGCACAGCTGCAGTGGTTCAGTGCGTACGCTTGCGAGCGCGCGGTCGCGAGTTCGACTCGCGGCCTCGCGGGATTAAAATCCCCAATCTTTTTCCACGGCGTACTGACAGCCAGGGCCCAGCCGTCAGTCCCTCTTGTGCCACGCGGGCACAGTGAGCCACGGGGCCCCCCTGGCAGCGTCTGGGTGCGTTTCCAGTGGGTATAAAACGTTTTTAAAACTTTCTGTTTTCCAAACTAGGTCCAATTAATCACAGATTGGCCCCTGGTTTCAAAACCATAATAACTTTTATTTTATAACTCCAATAAATAAAAATAAAATATGCACACTAATCTAAATTCAATTGTCTATCTTTTGGTATCATTTTGTTCACTGTTTTGAAATTTCAAAATACAATTTAAACTTGAATCCAAATAATTCAAATGCAAATGTCTAAAATCAATAACTAATTCATTATTAATCCAATAAATACAAATAAAATATGTTTCTCATACCATTTTGAATATCCTATTCAAATATAAAATTTGTTTCATTGTTTGAATAATTTAAGTTGCCTAAATAATTTAATACTTGTTTAATTCATTTAAATTTGATAAAAATCATAACTTGCTCAAAATAGAATATTTTTGAACATGCAAAATATGTTTTCAAACCATCAAAGTGTGAACTTTTCAAATGTGAGTTTGAAATTATGTTCTGAATAAATAAAATTCAAATAATATTTAAACTTGTTTTAAATTCAATTAAAACTTGTTTAATATTGTTTAATTCATAATAAATTCATCCTAATTCAAATTTAAAATTTGAAACATGTAATCCAACTAAAATTTGATGTTCTTTTCAAATATAAATTTTGTTAATTGTTTTGCACACTTTGAATTGATGAAAACAATAATTGTTTGTGTGACATGTTAAGTACCCAAAATTTCTAAAACTTAATAAATGATTTCCAAAACTTGTTAAATCCTTTTATCACTTGCATCTATTATTGTTATTTGTTGTTATTTTGTTGTTACCATCATGCATGCATCCTGATAACAACCTTCACATAATAATTAATTGTAAATCATTTGTTCCACTTAATCTATGGACCTTTTCCATATGCAACTCTTTAGCATAGGGGTCCATTTAAATTGTGTTATCATGTTAACTAGTTTTTTTTGATGCAACCATTAACTTGTCATGCATCATCTTGATTGTGCACAATGCCATGATAATGATTGTTTACATTCCTGTTTTGTTTGTTTGCTTCTTCTCGAATAGACGACGACGTTGAGGCAGACGATCCTTACAGCACCCCTTCTGAGGATCTAGCTCAGTACCCGGCTGTTGAGTTTGCAGGCAAGTTATCACTCACATGAACCCTTGTGTTCCTTTCAACCCTGGTTACCGATACTTTCCGTTGTCTATTCTTGCTAGCCTTAGTGGTAGTTGTTTCTGTTACGAACCTATCACATGAATCCTTTAACCCTGATATTGCCTCACCACCACCCCTACAACCCTATTGATTGAGCCAGTGTCTTACTAGCATGCTTAGGTTGTTTTGCTCGAGTCTGTTACCAGTTACTTTTAGTTACTATATCTTTATTATGTTCTGGGGGCTCGATGTTTAATTAATCAATCAATCAATCATGCTACTGTTATTACTTAATAATAATTTGATGATAAGGCACCGGCAGGAGGCCCTGTGTGGTTTTGAGGCCTGCTAGTGTCGACCCTAATGAGGGTCCATTTTCTTCTGGGCTCGATTAGCCGTGCGCCCAAGGTGCTTTGGGCTTGATGCGGAGAAAAGTTGAGTTGTGTTGAGTGCCCCGCTTGGTGGGAGGCATCCCATCTGGCGGGTTATTCATACGTATACGGCCAAATTGGTGCAACCCTGCAGGGATAATCTTCTCGAGAAGCCGTGTTTTCCGCGGTTATGGTTAACTTGGTGAAAGTACTGGCTAACAAGTACTCAGGACAACTTAAACCTAATGATTCACAATCTCACACCCCATGATTACAATTTGACTAGTAATAGGATTATTGTCACAATAACTTGTTTCATCTAAATCCAACTGTGTGAGTTATCCTCGGATTGCTTCTTTGGATAAGGGGCGAGATCCAGGATGGGTTTGTTTGATGTTATCTATCAGTTGGTTACAATACTCGATCTTATCCCCTTTCTGATAGTTGGAAGTGATAGAATCTCTGCAGTTGGTTAGCGCAGCCAGTTGCAGCATACTTTTATACCCCTTTCCCTCCGTTGAACCCAAGTCATCTGTGCTTGTGTTGACGGGCTATACTTTGGTGAACTGTGAGTCTTGCTTGCCAGTACGTCTATGTACTGACCCCTTTGGGGCTGTGGTTTCCGCAGACTACGATTACGAGGATCCAGGTGACGGCTACTACGTGGAGTTTGACGAGGCTGCTGACGAGTAGTTAGCGGACCCGGGCAGGATCCGAGACATCGTGGATGGGCTCCGTCTTTATTTCAGTTTCCGGCTTCTTAAGCCTATTTGGATTTTGTCTGTACTCAGACCCCTTTGAATGCTTCCGCTGATATGTAATGATGCTATGTTGGGACATGTGTCCTGTGGATGATTGTATTTGCTATTTCTGCCCTAGTGAGGGCCATTTGCAACTTATTTCAATCTTTTGTGTCGTAGAGGCATGTTGTGTTATCCTTTTGTTCAAAGCCGTTGACGTACCATGTGTGTATGGTATGAAGTACGTCAATGGTAGTGTCCTGATTTCTACAGGATAGTTTACATCGACGGTGAACAGTAGCGATGGGTTGTCACACATAAGTGTTGGCCTACTCGTAAGAGGACGCAGGTGCCGGAAAGCCCCGTAATCCCATCAGAATACTGTTCAGTTCGTACGGTGAGTATCCTATAGAAGTCCGGGTGCGACAGAGTGGGCCAGGGGGCCAGACCACCCCCAGGCGCGACTAAGGGGGTGTGCCACCTGGTGGTGTGGGCCCCAGGTGGCCCCCCCTCCGGGTGCCCTTCTGGCTGGCTTCCTCCTCGATACTTCTAAGACTTCTCGTATGCCCCCCTTCTTCTTGTGATCTTCTGAAATAAGGTATCTCGACGGTGCTTTTTCCATCAGATTTCTGGTACTGGTGTTTATTCTCCAAAAATTATGAAACATGCAAATTATGATAAAACAAAATAAGTAACGCATCACAACATGAAATATATCGATGAATAACAGAAAATAACAATATAAAATAGTGGTGCAAAATCGACGTATCAACTCCCCCCAAGCTTAGACCTCGCTCTTTCCCAAGCGAAACTGAACTCAGTAAACAAGACCACAGGTTTATGGAGTGAGGTGTCGATAAATATAACACGGACAAGAAGCATCAAATCTAACAAAGAACAAGTCATTTTAGACAGCAACTTCCTCTCATATGATCAAACTTGAAACAAGTAGAGAAAATCACAATAAAGGTGCAAAAGGAAATCATAATTGGTGAAGGCAAACTTCATTCTTGGTCAGAGAACAATTAACAGTGTACTTATATTTCGATTAGAGTCTTTATACTAGAGCTTATATTGCAGAGTTTATCATGCTCAATTATAACAGTCTCTTTGTAGACATTGGTAACTTTCAAAGTGGTATTGAAACAGATAAAAGCATTTGTACTAAACAAGGAAGAATGGAGAACATGATTGAGTAAATCAACATATAGATGAATGGATCACAACAACTCAAATGCTTGCTTAAGACAGAAAGGAGTAGGTTTACTGACTCAACATAAAGGTAAAAGATAGGCCCTTCGCATAGGGAAGCATGGATCACTCATGTGATAGAGATTTTCATTTGATAAACAGAGTATTGAAAACAATTTTGAGAGTGGTGTCTGTTTATGTCAATGAATGGCAAACAGAAAATACAGTACGTCATAAGCCGACTAGACTTCAAAAGAGCGGCTCCCATTGAAGGACACACTGGTATAGAAGGTCATCCCTCTTTCTCTTATGTTTACACAATTGTGCTTTGACTGATAAATCAGGGACAAAAATAGTGAAGATAATTTGTATTATTATTTGGGGTCGGGCACCCTGCTGCTAGCTCTTCTAGCATTTGGATAAGCAGATGAAGCCACTAGTCTAGGTGTGTATAGTCCAATCAACAAGTGAGATGAATATTCTCTATTTGCGTCCTCATGAGCTAAAACAGGGGCACAAAACATGTGTAATTTTGAAGGTTTTAAAGGTAGCACACAAGAAATTTACTTGGAGTGGCGGTTAAATACCACATATAGGTAGGTATGGTGGACACAAACGGCAAGGTTTTGGGGCTCAAGGTTTAGATGCACGAGAAGCATTCCCTCTCGGTACAGGTTTTTGGCTAGCAAGGTTGGGTAGCAAGCATAAGAGTTAAGGGAAAACAAACAAATATACATATGATAAAACCAATCATGCAATCCTCCTTGAAGTTACAAACAATATTACTTGAGAATAATAAGCTTATGATCTAATAAGAAAGAAAGATCATGGGATAATATATCTACATGCAACTCCCTCTTTCGTACTTAAATCTCAATGTATTGTTGCTACTGACCAATGCTAAGTTTGCCAAAACCAACTATATTAACTTGATGCTCCAACATTGATACCAATACTAATAACAAGATCAACCATATAACAAAAATTGCAAACTAAAATAAAGTGTAGAAAGTGGATGATGAAACTTCTCATTAATATTTCATTACGGCAACTCAAAACAAGACATACAACGATAACCAACTAAAGAGTGATACTTCCATACTGCAAACCATCCTATATGATATATTCTCTACTCATGATATGACTCTATTAAAAGGTTAAAAAAGGTGAAAGATAAAGGTGTGATACCGCGGCACTCCCCCAAGCTTGGAACAAGCTAAGGGGATGCCAATACCAATGACGAATCAATTCTTCGGTGGTGGTGATGGTGGTGAGTCCTTTTCACCATCAGACTTCCAAGGTAAAGGCTCTCCATCCACAAATGATGTCTTGGTCTCCAATATCCTTGAACTAGCAGCAGAGCTTATACGTTTAAACATGTTCTCATACTCAAAGTTCTGATTCTGCACATCATAGAGTTGTGCTTGAAATTTCTTGGTGGTCTCGGTGAGTGAGAAGATCTCCTCCCAAAGCTTTAAAGTCTCCTTCTTGTGATCAGCGATCAGTTCTGTCTTCATCTTGTGGATGATGTCAACTTCACGCTCCGCCATCTTCTTGTACTTAAATACTTCTTGCTCCATCTCTTCCATCCTAGCTTCCAGACTTCCTTCTCCTGTAGGGCCCCGAACATCTTCTATCTGCACCTCCCCATACTTGACCAGCAACTCTTTGGGATGCATCTTCAACTCGTTAATGTACGGTTGACGATGTTCGCAAAGAAACTGTCTTTGGGAGATCCGGAAGAGGACATTGTGGCTCTAGATCTGAGGATGTAACCTGGCAGAAACAGATCAACACATAAACACAACGAGAAAACGATATACGGACCTCGGGGGGGTCCAGGGGTTAAATATCAGAAACATACGCAACGAAAGGAAAGTCCAGGTCAAATTCGAGTTGGAGAGGAGCTCCGGGGCGCCCACACCATAGCGTGGCGCGGCCAGGGGTGGGCCCGTGCCCCTAGGTGGTGTGGTGCCCTCAGGCACCATCTCCTACCCTTCTTTGGCTCGGTATTTTTCATATTTTCCAAAAATCAATAATTTATAACTTAGAAGGTAATTCGAGAACTTTTCTTATCAAAAAGGTTACCTATTCGAAAACAGACTCTACATATTCTGGAATCTTCCCTCCAATGAACTTCTCCGGAGTCATTACTTGAATAACATCAACATCTTCATCATAAGAATCCTCGGAAATATAATGTTTGAGTCTTTGCCCATTTACCACTTGTGTAGTGTAATCTTTGAGGGAAGCAATTTTGATTGCACCCGAACAATACACTTCTTCAATAACATAGGGGCCTTCCCATCTCGAGAGTAATTTTCCTGCAAAAAAATCTGAGACGAGACCTATACAATAGAACTTTCTCACCAACATGAAACTCTCTTTTAAGAATTCTCCTATCATGCCATTGTTTAACTTTCTCTTTAAAGAGTCTAGCATTTTCATAAGCTTCACATCTCCATTCATCTAGATGATACAAATCAAGCATTCTTTTCTTACCAGCAAGTTTAAAATCTTTATTTAGTTCTTTCACTGCCCAATAAGCTTTGTGTTCTAATTCTAAAGGCAAGTGACAAGCTTTTCCATAAACCATTTTATAAGGATACATACCCATAGAATTTTTATAAGCGGTTCTATAAGCCCATAAAGCATCATTCAACTTATCAGAACAATTCTTCCTAGATTTATTAACAGTCTTTTGCAAGATAGATTTAATTTCTCTATTTTATAATTCTACTTGCCCACTGGTTTGACGATGATAAGCTGAGGCAATTCTATGATTAACATCATATTTAGCAAGGGTTTTTCTAAAACCACCATGAATAAAGTGAGAACCTCCATCAGTCATAAGATATCTAGGCACGCCAAACCTAGGGAAGATAACATATTTAAGCATTTTTAAAGACGTCTCGCCATCTGTACTTTTTGTAGGTATAGCTTCTACCCACTTAGTAACATAATCAACATCAACAAGAATATGAGTGTAACCATTCGAAGGAGGAAAAGGACCCATAAAGTCAAATCCCCAACAATCAAAAGGTTCATTAACAAGAGAATAACTCATAGGCATTTCATTGCGTCTAGAAATATTACCAACTCTTTGAAATTCATCACAAGAGTGCATCCTCAAAGAGAGTAGGCCAATAGAAACCTCATGGTAGAACCTTCTGTGTGGTTCTATCTCCAGCTTGGTGTCCTCCATAAGCACTACCATGGCACTTTTTCAATATTTCACGTTGTTCATGATCTGGAACACATCTTCTCATAGTACCATCTACTCCTTGTTTATATAAGTGTGGGTCATCCCAAAAATAATGCCTCAAATCATAGAAGAATTTTCTTCTTTGCTGAGCTGTAAATGTTGGAGGCAAATACTTGGAAACAATAAAGTTAGCATAATCAGCATACCATGGACTATCCTTGGATTTTACCTTTATTGCAGCAACCTGTTCATTTGAAAAACTATCATTAACATGAATAGGGTCAAAAGCAATGTTTTCCAATCTAGACAAGTTATCATCAACAGGATTTTCAGCACCCTTCATATCCATAATATGCAAATCAAACTCTTGTAAAAGCAACACCCATCTAATAAGCCTAGGCTTAGTATATTTCTTTTCCATAAGGTATCTAATAGTAGCATGATCAGTATGAATGGTAACCTTCGAATCAACAATATAAGGTCTAAACTTATCACAAGCAAAGACTACCGCTAAGAACTCTTTTTCAGTAGTAGCATAATTACTTTGAGAATCATCAAGAGTCTTACTAGCATAATGAATAACATTTAATTTCTTATCTACTCGTTGTCCAAGAACAGCACCTACAGCAAAATCACTAGCATCACACATAATTTCAAAGGTTAAATTCCAATCAGGTGGTTGAACAATAGGAGCAATAGTTAAAGCCTTCTTTAAAGTTTCAAAAGATTCCTTACAATCATCATCAAAAACAAAAGGTACATCGTTTTGAGAAGATTAGTAAGAGGCTCTGTTATTTTAGAGAAATCTGTAATAAACCTCCTATAAAAACCAGCATGACCAAGAACATTACGAATACCTTTAACATCCCTGGGACAGGGCTGTAGCGTACCCACATTTACATAATGTAAGAACATATGTGTTAGTGTGCTAGTCCCTGGATCAATTGCTAGCACCACAGTACAAAATAAAATATCATGCAAATGCATCAAATTCTATTACATCGCATGATCCATTCTTTACAAAAATAATATTACAACTTGCATAGTCTTAGAAGACTAAAAGAAAACAAAGAAATATAGCAGAAAACATAGAACAACATTGAGCCCATCTTCTTCATGTGCCACGGGCAAAACATGTTGGCGATAGTCTCGAGATCCTAAACAAAGTCCTCACCCGTCTTCAGAATCATCTCAAGGATGGAATATGCAGCCACAAGGGAGCCGATACAATTTAATGTATTGGCAAGTAACACTATGGTGGATATAAATGGCAAGACTAATACTACATGCTTATTTGGCTGAGTGGAGTTTTGGATAAGTTTACATAAAGCCAGTTTTCTCCTATCACTTTTGTAAAACAAACTTTTCTTTCGAAAGAGTGGCATCATTGGACTGAATCCAAGTACCACAACTACTGTTCACTTGGTCAAATTTTACTTAGTGAAAATGGTAATGTGATTCTTCTGTCCATCCTTGTCCAGCTGCTCATAGTTGTCCATAACCGGGGACACGGCTAAGATCTTAGTTTGTTTGACTCTCTAGGGCTTGTGCACTTTCACCTTCAGACTCAATTCAACCCAAACATCCTATACACCCTAAGTGCATTAAGGAAAGGAGAAGAATCAAGACGAGATCTTTCAGAATCAACAATTCAACCCAATGGCAAGACCTGTTCCACCTATAATTATGCTACATCGACTTTTCAAGCCCAGGCTGAACCCTCACAACTTAGTTGATCAAGACAGAGCCCATATGACTAAAGGTTGCACTGGAAGCAATCTAAACATGGGGAACATCCTAATCACTTTGTTCCTGGGTGGCATTCCTTCAAGTGAAGTCCCCTCGGGGAGACACTCAACTCTCAATAGCCTCGCACTACCAATCCACCCAGGTGGTTCATTGAAGTTGTTACTTAGAATTTTTCCACAACATCAAGTAAAACAATTTTTTTGTATCAAGGCTAAGCATCAACTAAGTACCAAGACTTCAAAAGTAACAATGTATAAGGATGGCTACACTCTACTAGGATATAGCATAGCATAATATAACTTAGTAAAATTTCCTATCATGCATACTACTCAAAATCAACTAATGCATATAGAAAATAATGGGTAGTTTATGGTGTGTTACTTGCCTTGTTGAAGTTGGTGAAGAAATAAAAAAATCTTCAAAAAAGATCGTTGCTCTCCGTACAATCTATACATTGAAAACACAAACACAAAATAAACAAGCATCCTAGCAATCAAACACGTAAGTGAAGAAAACATACAGAACAACTAACATAACAACAGGGGTTTAACCAAGATGACTAGGACAGGGTCAAGGTTTGAGTTTGAAAGATTCATTCTCTCTTGGTTTAATACTTTCTAAGGAAGTTCCAAGGGTTTACTTGGGATGTACTAGGTTGAGTTTGATGTGATCTAACTTTATTATAAACATACTTGTCGAGGAAGTTCTAAGAGTTCACCAAGGTGATCTCACTATTTCAACTAAGGTAGCACATAACAATGTGTAGCACTTAGTCATTTCATCAAGACACTTGGGGTGATCTAAGTTAGTCTTTCCACTTTGCTTAGGGTATGTCTAAATAAAGACAAAAAAGCAAAAAAAAATGCTAATATGAGGTCTTGGGTTTTCCATTTGGGTCAAAGGGTCTACAAAACAACTTGCTAACTCTTCAGCTTGTATGGGTTGATCCAAGTCTTCACATGCTTGTCTTTTTGTAGATCATCTTCATGCTTAGTCTTGTTCCTTGGATGGTTTATTCTCTTGGTCTTGATAGATGATTCATGGCTTTCTCTCTAGTTGGTCCAAGGTGGGATTGGGCACAAAATACCACTAATTCAATTAGAAAAGAAAGGAAATAAGAAAGATAGAAAGAGAGAGGAAGATGTTTTCTTCTTGATTCTCTTCATGAGTTTGCACTTCCTTGGGTTACTTCTAATAGTGGAGTCCGAGTCTTTTCTTCAAAATTTCTTCCTTGTAGCTCTTCAAGTTGCCACCAAGTTGAAAATGAAGTTTTCTTCTTGTGCTTGAGTCTTGATCTCCATTTTTCTAACTTGATGATTTCTTGAAGCTAAGGTTCACTACTTGGTATTTTATGTGATTGACACGGGTCTTGGTCCAAATAGCCATAACAACAAAGGTAACAAGGATAGAAACAAAATTTAAGACATGGTAAAAAGGATGAAACACTATGTTGGGTTTTTGGTAAAAAAAACTATGGTCATGGTCCAAGGGTGTCCAAAATGGTTGGGCAAAGATGTCTCTGGTTCAAGGTTACCAAAAGGAACAAAATTGCAAAAGTAATTATATTAGAAATATTTATTGAATTAAATCTATGTCAAAATACTCAAATATACCATTTAAATCTAAATTCCAATTTAACTTGTTCAAAAAATTATTTTGGGACAGAGGATATGAAAGTACACATCCTAAGGTTTCCAAAAATATTTTATTTGCAATTTTTCGATTTGTAGGATTTGAATTATGCCAAAATTCATCAAACAAGCATATTTAAATTTGAACCAATTTTAAATGGTCAAATTTGAATTTTGCCAGGTCCAAAAGTTTCTAAATTTTAAGGGATTTTCAAAAATTCCAAGTTTGCTAAATTTGGGCTTATGGTTAAAAAGTTATGAAGATTCTAATTTCTAGGGGGCTTTCTGCAAATGCTACATTTAAATTATATTCTCGAAAAATATTGGCAATCCGAGGTGCATCAAACGGTGGCTTATGATCGGTCAGAACCTATTCGCGCGGATCGTGGCTAAAAACCGTCAGATCTAAGTGAAGATCAACGCTCAGGATCCACCGTACCTTTTCGTTTAAGTGATTAGATCTCGCGCGTAGGTTCTAGATCTAACGACCAGGAATAAAGGAGAGAGGGGGGTTCTCACCAGATCCAGGTCGCCAGAAATGGTGGCTAGGGTGGTGCTGCTCATCGTAAGTCAATGATGGCGGCGCTCCGGCTGTCCTCGGGCTCAACAAAGGCAACGGCGATATGCTGCACGACACGGCGGGGAAGATGGTGGCGGTGGTTGCCTCTCTCGCTTCCCGGTTGGTGGCGCGATGCGGAAGGAGGGGCTCGGGCTCTGGTGACACGCGGACGAGCTCGGCGCGGTGGTTTGACTGCCAAAAGAAACAAAACAAAAACTCAAGGGGGCGCGCACGGTTAAGAGGAAATGACTAGGGGTGGTCTCGGGCTCCCGCTTGGGCTCACCTAGCCGGAATTTGCGAAGCACGGTGGCGGCTGCTACGAACTCCAGCGAGGAATCACAGTGATGTGGCCGCGGGATTTGGAGAGGGGACAGAGGGGAAACGTGGAGGGAGGAAGTGGCTACTTATAGTCGTGGAGAGGGGAAAGAATCATGGCCTTAATGGCCCTTAATCGTGCGGCGAAGATCAAGGCTGTGACAGCGCGGGTTTCCTTCGGTGAGGAAGATGAGGTGATGTCATCCCCGACGTCATCGTGGCCCGCTTCGTCAGAGAGAGAAAGGGAGGGGACGGGCTGATGCTGCTAAGCTCGTTTCTAGGTCGTTAGCGGCCTCGCGCGTGCAAGGGGGCGTGGGAGCTTAGCGGGTTGGGCCTGCTGCGGGTTAGGAGGCTGAGGTGGATCGGGCTGGTGCGCTGCTTTCTCTCTCTCCTTTTTTTTGTGTTTTCTTTCTCTTTTCTATTTCTGTTTTAATAAACCTTTTATAACTTTTGAATAAAAGTTCCAAAACACCTCAAACAAAAACCAGTAGTTTTGTAAAAACATTTCCTTTCATATGAAAACATTTGTGTGCTATTTCAACACACTTAAAAATAATTTTATTTTAAAAATAAGATTAAATTACTAATAGCTAGCTAAAGCCTTTTTAAAATAGAAAAAAAAATTGATTCTTTGAATTGGGGTTCATTATAAATCAGAGAGGAGTCACCAAAGCCTTTATTGTTTTCCAAAATCTTTTATTTGTTTTCATAAACAAAATAACTTTTATAAATACTTTATGGTTAATACTTTGTATAATGTTTGGAGAAAATAATATGGAAAACAACTTCTTTATAGAAACCAAATTATGTTTTTAAGGTTTGCAATTAGGGAAAATAGTTTCTTTGGATAGTTATTTGTTTTGAGGATTTAGGTTTTTAGAAAACAGAGGTATTTGGATTATCAATTCCAATAGCATTGGTAAAACAATTAATGTTTACTTTGTGTTTGAATTTTATTTGGTTTTTGATGACTTGCTTTAATAGAAAACAAAATGTTTTAATTTTTTGTGATTTTGTAACTTTCCAAAAATCAGGGATGTTACAAACTACCACCCTTAAAAAAAATCTCGTCCCGAGATTTGGGAAGGCTAGAAAGAAAGATGGGTTTGGGTGACTGGGTTCCAAAACAACTAGGTGACTACCACCCTTAAAAGAAACTTTTGTGGGTAGTCTATTTTCATTAGATTGGGGTGTAGCTTGATTCAGATTGGTTTAAGTAGAATTTTCTTTCGTGGTAGAGCTGTAGACCAACATAGGTCTGTTGAACTACCTTTGACACTGAGGGTTCACTCTTTGGGTCAATCAAAAGACCAAGTTGAGAAGATTTCACAACATCATCTCATTTATTAAAATGGGAACACATTTCTTAAACATTCATTGTAGTTTATTACACTGGAAGAAACTTCTAAGGAATATTTATCTCCAAATAAAACTTCGTGTAAGACTCGTTCTTGGACAGATATTTCCTGATGCTCCTCATGCTTTTCTAGAGGCTATCATTTTCCTTCCTTCTTTTTTTCAGGGCATTTGTTGGCATATTGTTCTTTGTTCTTGCATCTGAAGCACATCACTTGGCTGATGTCTCTATAGACAGGATTGGGGTTCTTCTGAAGTTTCTTCTTCTTTTATGGTATTAAATTGGCCATCATATCTTCATATTGTTGTCCAGAATACTCCACTATATTGGCAGATAGTCTGGGTTGCTTGTTTGGACAATTTCTAGATAAATGTCCATCTTCTTCACAAGAATAACAATTCTTGGTGGTGTGTTTGGATGAATGGGCATGTGGGGCAGTCTTGGCTCCAGTGTTCATGTTGACATGGTCCATCTGAATAGTATCCAGCTTGTGTTTTCCCTTCACTTCTGGTTTTCCTAAGTTCTCTTGGATTGCACTAAGCATTCCCACTTTGGCTTGTTGTCCAACTTGTTGTACCATGGGGTAAAGTGGACATTGTGTTGGAACATGTGTTGTTCCTTCACACAGAAAACAAGTAACTTGAGTGAAGTATCCTTCAGTTGAGTTGTTTGCATCACCATGGGGCCACTCATCTGGACATTCTTTGGTATAGTGTCCTATCTCTCCACGGGATTTGCAGGCTTTGAGTGTTGAAAACATTTCTTCTTCTCTTTCCTCGTTACTTCTAGCTACCAAGGGTTGATTGTTTTCACTATTGGCCATACCTTGGGACATAATGTGCACTATCTGGGATTGGGTATCCAACACTTGTT